>JAIOJX010000003.1:37111873-38311873 GCA_022376925.1 Tragulus kanchil
GGTCTCTGACTCTTTGGGGATTTTCTTCACTGGCTGTGATCATTTTAGTAGGAAGAAGTGAAAAGCCTTTTCCTGCTGCGTTGCCATGTGGACATTCCAAGCTGGAAGTGGCCCTAGGGAAGAGACTGGAAGTGGGGGTGGGTCATTTATCCAGCCATGTCTGCCAACAATACTTCTCTGCTAACTAATTGTTGTAATATAATCCCTGAGTCCAAGTTCCAGTTTTTCTTTGTTATGGAAATGGTGAATAATTTTAGAGCTGAAGAAGTACTATCTGAAATAAGTCCATAGATAATTTAAAAATATTTTCATAATGCAATTATTTCTGTGAACAGTTTGATTGTCTAAAAACAATAATACAATATGACAACTGGAAACGCTATTTGCAAACTGTGTGGCTTTTACCAGTTTCATTGTGTATTCAGCTGTAATGAGACTTTGTGACGGGGCAGGAAGGAACTGTGGCGTAATTGGACAGAAAAGCTTTTTGAGAACGCCAGGGCACCAGGAAAACTGGCCACAATAATAAAGTAAGGTGGAGAGAGACAAGTGACAGGAAGCTGTCTGCTCCCATTACCAGGAGACACTGAAGAGAACACTTGTGTGTTGTCAAGGGGAATGAGTAGCACCCATATAAGGATGCTAGTCACCTAGAATGTGGGTTCCTGGAGGGCAAAACTTGACAAGCCTGCAGCAGGAGCGGCTGGAAGTGAATCCACACTGGGGGACAGGAAGATGGAATAGGGAAGACCGAGGTGTTTTCAAGACGCAGCTTATGCAGGGAAAGGTGCGATGCTGAAACCTAGAAGCAGGAGCGTCAGGGACCTAATGCTACCCTCGCTTTGAGAGGAAATCGGGTATCAGTGGCGATGGATGAGCATGACCACTACACACTGAGATCTCTCAGGTCGACTCAAGAGCAACAGGGAGTCTACAGATGTCGCTATCAGTCAGGAATGCATTTGGCCTCATGCGACAGAAAGCCTAAACACAATGTCTTAAGTGTAAAGCAGTTTCTTTTCCTTGTATGATGAAAAATCTGAGGGTGGGTTGTTGTTGGCACAGGGTGCGGGGCTCAGCCAGTTAGCACTAAGGTCTCTGACTCTTTGGGGATTTTCTTCACTGGCTGTGATCATTTTAGTAGGAAGAAGTGAAAAGCCTTTTCCTGCTGCGTTGCCATGTGGACATTCCAAGCTGGAAGTGGCCCTAGGGAAGAGACTGGAAGTGGGGGTGGGTCATTTATCCAGCCATGTCTGCCAACAATACTTCTCTGCTAACTAATTGTTGTAATATAATCTCTTAAGAAGGGTTGTTTTTCTCTTGTATTTCAAACACCACCCAGGAAGTTCTGGGAAAAAAGAGGACATGTGAATGTGGAAGACCCTATGACATCCCATGGAACTATTTCTGAGAATTAAGATTAATGGATTGTGGTACCTTATAATGCTGCTGCTGCTGCTGATGTTGATGATAATATTAATAATAACCAGCGCATACAGCTTAGTATGTTCCAAAACTCTAATGTAAATTCTGAGTGTAAACTGCTGTTAAAAATTTGTCAACAACAGTATGATATATAGGAACCACCATTATTATCTCCATTTTACAGGTTGGATAACATTAAGACTTCTGAGTAATTAGGTGACCCATTCAAAGTTATCTAGCTAGTATAAGTGAGGAAACCAAGAAGGGCATTCTGTAGCCTGGCTGCAGGGCTGATGATCTTCATCATGAGTCTACTTATTTTTTAAAAAATTTTATTATATTTTTTTAATGATCATGCATATCTATTTAATATTATTTCAAACTTTATCATCATTGTTATTTTTCCTAATGATTGCTTAATTCTGCAGTCCTGGTGGTACTTTAGTCACTAAGTCAGTTCTGACTCTTGCGACCCTATAGAGTGTAGCCCACCAGGCTCCTCTATCCGTGGGACTCTCCAGGTAAGAATGCTGGAGTGGGTTGCCATTTCCTTCTCCAGGGGATCTTCCTGACCCAGGGATTGAACCCAGGTCTCCTGCATTCCAGGCAGATTCTTTACTGCCTGAGCTATGAGGGAATCTGCAGTCCTAAAAAGGCTACACATGTAAATATGGACATTTGCTTATCTCCAAAAAGTTAAATTCACTGCTGGGAAGATAATACCTACACAGGTGAGATGGAAAGGTGAGATATACATCCACATATGGTGAACTGGCAAAAGATGGCTGAGTTAGTCTAGTTTTTACGCATTTTGAGAAGTGTGGCCCAGACTAGGAGCCATTAGAGGAAGCAGTGTGCAAAGTTCAGGTTGGAGACATGACACATTTAAAAGGCAGGCAGCTGAATGATTCTAGCTCATATATAACTTTGGGTATGATATATTCTGTCACCTCCCTGAACCAAATAGGATTCTTTCCTGCTGGTGTTTTTCTTCTGTGTTAATGGTTTTAAACATTCTGGACTAAATAATTCATTTATAGTAAGGCAAAGTTTCACAAAATGCCAGCATTCAAATAATCTAGCTTCTCACTTCTCAAGATTGAGTAACAGGGCTTCCCTGGTGGTTCAGTGTGTAAAGAATCCGCCTTGCAATGCAAGGCACGGTTTGATCCTAATGTAAATTCTGAGTGTAAACTGCTGTTAAAAATTTGTCAACAACAGTATGATATATAGGAACCACCATTATTATCTCCATTTTACAGGTTGGATAACATTAAGACTTCTGAGTAATTAGGTGACCCATTCAAAGTTATCTAGCTAGTATAAGTGAGGAAACCAAGAAGGGCATTCTGTAGCCTGGCTGCAGGGCTGATGATCTTCATCATGAGTCTACTTATTTTTTAAAAAATTTTATTATATTTTTTTAATGATCATGCATATCTATTTAATATTATTTCAAACTTTATCATCATTGTTATTTTTCCTAATGATTGCTTAATTCTGCAGTCCTGGTGGTACTTTAGTCACTAAGTCAGTTCTGACTCTTGCGACCCTATAGAGTGTAGCCCACCAGGCTCCTCTATCCGTGGGACTCTCCAGGTAAGAATGCTGGAGTGGGTTGCCATTTCCTTCTCCAGGGGATCTTCCTGACCCAGGGATTGAACCCAGGTCTCCTGCATTCCAGGCAGATTCTTTACTGCCTGAGCTATGAGGGAATCTGCAGTCCTAAAAGGCTACACATGTAAATATGGACATTTGCTTATCTCCAAAAAGTTAAATTCACTGCTGGGAAGATAATACCTACACAGGTGAGATGGAAAGGTGAGATATACATCCACATATGGTGAACTGGCAAAAGATGGCTGAGTTAGTCTAGTTTTTACGCATTTTGAGAAGTGTGGCCCAGACTAGGAGCCATTAGAGGAAGCAGTGTGCAAAGTTCAGGTTGGAGACATGACACATTTAAAAGGCAGGCAGCTGAATGATTCTAGCTCATATATAACTTTGGGTATGATATATTCTGTCACCTCCCTGAACCAAATAGGATTCTTTCCTGCTGGTGTTTTTCTTCTGTGTTAATGGTTTTAAACATTCTGGACTAAATAATTCATTTATAGTAAGGCAAAGTTTCACAAAATGCCAGCATTCAAATAATCTAGCTTCTCACTTCTCAAGATTGAGTAACAGGGCTTCCCTGGTGGTTCAGTGTGTAAAGAATCCGCCTTGCAATGCAAGGGGCACCGGTTTGATCCCTGGCCCTGGAGGATCCCATGTGCCACAGAGCGGATGGACCGGTGTGTCTAATGACGAGCCAGTGCTCTGGAGCGAAGGCGCCCAGAGCTGGTGCTCTGCGACAAGAGAGGCCACTGTGATGGGAGGCCCACAGAGGCCAAAGAATAAAGATAGATGAAAATACATGGTTGAAAAATCAATAAAAGAGGCCAAAATTAGAAAGAAAATAAAAGATTGAGTAACAGTCTGTGTGTATGTGTGCATTTGTAAGTGAAAGGTGCTCAGTTGTGTCCACAACCCCCGGACAAGCCCTAGAATTCTCCAGGCAATGTACTGGTGGTGGTGGTTTAGTTGCTCAGTCTTGTCCGACTCTTGCAACCCCATGGACTGCTGTGCACCGGGCTCCTCAGTCCATGGAATTTTCCAGGTAAGGAAAGTGGAGTGGACTGCCATTTCCTTCTCCAGGGAATCTTCTCGACCCAGGTATTGAACTCTGGTCTCTTGTGTCTCCTGCAATGCAGGCAGCTACTTTACCCACTTAGCCACAAGAGCAGCCCTAATAATACTGGAGTGGGTAGCCGTTCCCTTCTCCAAGGGATATTCTCAACTTGGGGGTTGAACCCAGGTTACCTGCGTTTCAGGTGGATTCTTGACCATCTGAGCCACCAAGAAAGCCCAAGAATACTGGAGTGGGTAACCTATCCATTCTCCAGGGGAACTTCCCGACCCAGGAATCGAACTGGGATCTCCCGTATTGCAGGCAGATTCTTTACCAGCTGATCTACAAGGGAATCCACATTTGTTTAGTACAAAGCAAATAATTGAACATGGTTGCAAATGAACAAAAAAAGTTAAATAAAAAGTTAAATAATTTAAATTAAAATACTGTGGATAAAATACTAAGGATATGAGGATACTAAGGATATGAATATCATAGTCATGATTGGAGAAAAATATAATTTGCTAGAAAGAGAAGGTAGCTAAGAGTGAGAAGGCGTGTGTTCCATGGAAGTTTTAATGCTCTTTTCATTTTACTGTCCTAGTAACACTGCGGTATTTCCAGTGTGGTTTAGTGCCTTCAGACGACAGTTCCATGTTATAGGGCTATAGCATTTTGGGCTATTTAAAACCAGAAAATAGAATCTTGACTGGAAGGGATTTATCTCAGAAGTCATTTCCTCCAATACCCATCAGTAGAGATGATCCATGAAATGTTTGAATCAGTATGTAAGTAGCCATGTTTGGACGGTGTGTCAAGGGGTGTGGCGACCCAGAGCTGGTGCTCTGACAAGAGAGGCCACTGTATGGGAGGCCCACAGAGGCCAAAGAATAAAGATAGATGAAAATACATGGTTGAAAAATCAATAAAAGAGGCCAAAATTAGAAAGAAAATAAAAGATTGAGTAACAGTCTGTGTGTATGTGTGCATTTGTAAGTGAAAGGTGCTCAGTTGTGTCCACAACCCCCGGACAAGCCCTAGAATTCTCCAGGCAATGTACTGGTGGTGGTGGTTTAGTTGCTCAGTCTTGTCCGACTCTTGCAACCCCATGGACTGCTGTGCACCGGGCTCCTCAGTCCATGGAATTTTCCAGGTAAGGAAAGTGGAGTGGACTGCCATTTCCTTCTCCAGGGAATCTTCTCGACCCAGGTATTGAACTCTGGTCTCTTGTGTCTCCTGCAATGCAGGCAGCTACTTTACCCACTTAGCCACAAGAGCAGCCCTAATAATACTGGAGTGGGTAGCCGTTCCCTTCTCCAAGGGATATTCTCAACTTGGGGGTTGAACCCAGGTTACCTGCGTTTCAGGTGGATTCTTGACCATCTGAGCCACCAAGAAAGCCCAAGAATACTGGAGTGGGTAACCTATCCATTCTCCAGGGGAACTTCCCGACCCAGGAATCGAACTGGGATCTCCCGTATTGCAGGCAGATTCTTTACCAGCTGATCTACAAGGGAATCCACATTTGTTTAGTACAAAGCAAATAATTGAACATGGTTGCAAATGAAAAAAAAAAGTTAAATAAAAAGTTAAATAATTTAAATTAAAATACTGTGGATAAAATACTAAGGATATGAGGATACTAAGGATATGAATATCATAGTCATGATTGGAGAAAAATATAATTTGCTAGAAAGAGAAGGTAGCTAAGAGTGAGAAGGCGTGTGTTCCATGGAAGTTTTAATGCTCTTTTCATTTTACTGTCCTAGTAACACTGCGGTATTTCCAGTGTGGTTTAGTGCCTTCAGACGACAGTTCCATGTTATAGGGCTATAGCATTTTGGGCTATTTAAAACCAGAAAATAGAATCTTGACTGGAAGGGATTTATCTCAGAAGTCATTTCCTCCAATACCCATCAGTAGAGATGATCCATGAAATGTTTGAATCAGTATGTAAGTAGCCATGTTGATGCGATTCTGTGGCATTTAATATAGTTGTGGTTCATCTAGAATCTATGCTGTTCCTATTTTACTTACAAAACTTTTAAAGATTTATTTATTCATTTATTTTGGGGGTAGAGTGGGGTGGGGAGGGAGGGGAGAAGGCGGGCTACTTCTATTGGTCTTTCATTTGTCTAGTTTCATCCATCTTTGTTCTTTGGCCCATGTGGGCCTGCATGCGCTCCAGAGCTCCAGCTCAGTAATTGGACACATAGGTCCAGTCGCTCCGCAGCACGTGGGATCCTCCAGGGCCAGGGATCGAACCGGTGTCCCTTGCACTGCAAGGCGGTGTCCCTACCCACTGGACCACCAGGGAAGCCCCTTAACAAAACTTTTGGAGGCTATATAAAGTCTATCAAGCCTAGACACTGTCCATTTGCCTTTAGGATAAAGTCCAACGTCTCTTAACCTCCAACCTTATCAACTAGAAAGTGGTCGTTGCTCTGTGGAGAAAAATTCATCACTTCCAGCCTCTTGCTGGAAGAACTATGTAGGTTCCTTCCACATTCCATGTGATCAGTGTCCTGGTCCCTCTCCTTACATACTTCCCCTGACCAGGAATATCAGTCTTCATCTTTCACTTAGCTCATTTCTTTGCCAGCTCTATGTCTCAAGTATCAGCATTCCAAAATCCACACAATCTTGATTACTTCAGGTTGAATTAGGCAGCCCTTCCTTGTCTTCCCATAATGCTCTGTCTAGGTGTACTTTAGTCCTGTATGTCCCAGATTGTGGTAAAATGATCTGTGTAAGCCTCTTCCCACTAGGACCGTGAGCCCTGTGATGGTAAGGGTAAGTGTTAGACATTTTTGTGTTTCTGGGACCTGTGACAGGGCACATTGTTAAATTCTCAGTAAGACTTATGGACTTTATGAAAGGATAGGAAAAAGCACCCCTGAGTATTCCTGCAACAGTGTGTGAGGTCGTTATATCCAGGGTGGGAATGGAATGAGTTTGGAGACTGCATGTATCCTGGACAACACAATTTTAATGAAAAACCCTGTAGGCTTTTCTTTGTATATCATAGACTGGAGTTGGTTGTCAATGCATTTTGGTTAATAGCAGCTGCTGGTAGCTAAGGGATTTTATTTGTTTAGTCATCCCTAGCGACAATAATATAGAATGTTTCTACTTACATTGTTAGTTGATACCTGATATTATGTTGTCTTATTTTCATTTTTGATATTTATTTTCTCCAGTTATTTAAAAATAGTTCAATGTCTATACAGTATGTTATTTGGCAGCTCCTTTGTTCAACATATTGGAAGGTTTAATACCAGCAAAACTTAGATGTTGTAAATTTTTTACTAGTTGCTGGACTGATATTTATAGATTTTTTGTATTATGTAGTATGCCATCAGAGATCCAAGTCAAAGTCAAATACCAAAGATTTGTTGAATCTGTTATGTGCCAAGGTCCATGACAGGTACAAAAATATGTAAGTGATGGACTAGCAGGAGACACAAAGCAGATGTTACTTGGAAAATTAAGGGTAGAATAAGGGTTAAATAATAAAACAAGAACAACTGTGATGCTGGATGGATGTGTAGCTAGACAAGTGCTGTAAAATCGCTCTTCAATTGCTCTGTCATGTCTAAGTCTTTATGAACCCACGGACTGTAGCATGCCAGACCTCTCTGTCCTCCACTCTCTCCCAGAGTTGACTCAAATTCATGACCATTGAGTTAGTGATGCTATCTCACCATCTCATGCCCTGCCACTCTCTTCTCCTTTTGCCTTTAATCCTTCCAGCATCAGAGTCTTTTCCAATGAGTCAGCTCTTCCCTTCAGGTGGCGAAAGTACTGGAGTTTCAGCATCAGTCCTTCCAATAAATATTCAGGGTTTACTTCTTCTAGGATTGACCAATTTTGTAAGGGCTAAGTGGGTTAGACATTTTGTGTTTCTGGGACCTGTAAGGCACTTTTAAATTCTCAGTAAGACTTATGGACTTTATGAAAGGATAGGAAAAGCACCCTGAGTATTCCTGCAACAGTGTGTGAGGTCGTTATATCCAGGGTGGGAATGGAATGAGTTTGGAGACTGCATGTATCCTGGACAACACAATTTTAATGAAAACCCTGTAGGCTTTTCTTTGTATATCGAGACTGGAGATGGTTGTCAATGCATTTTGGTTAATAGCAGCTGCTGGTAGCTAAGGGATTTTATTTGTTTAGTCATCCCTAGCGACAATAATATAGAATGTTTCTACTTACATTGTTAGTTGATACCTGATATTATGTTGTCTTATTTTCATTTTTGATATTTATTTTCTCCAGTTATTTAAAAATAGTTCAATGTCTATACAGTATGTTATTTGGCAGCTCCTTTGTTCAACATATTGGAAGGTTTAATACCAGCAAAACTTAGATGTTGTAAATTTTTTACTAGTTGCTGGACTGATATTTATAGATTTTTTGTATTATGTAGTATGCCATCAGAGATCCAAGTCAAAGTCAAATACCAAAGATTTGTTGAATCTGTTATGTGCCAAGGTCCATGACAGGTACAAAAATATGTAAGTGATGGACTAGCAGGAGACACAAAGCAGATGTTACTTGGAAAATTAAGGGTAGAATAAGGGTTAAATAATAAAACAAGAACAACTGTGATGCTGGATGGATGTGTAGCTAGACAAGTGCTGTAAAATCGCTCTTCAATTGCTCTGTCATGTCTAAGTCTTTATGAACCCACGGACTGTAGCATGCCAGACCTCTCTGTCCTCCACTCTCTCCCAGAGTTGACTCAAATTCATGACCATTGAGTTAGTGATGCTATCTCACCATCTCATGCCCTGCCACTCTCTTCTCCTTTTGCCTTTAATCCTTCCAGCATCAGAGTCTTTTCCAATGAGTCAGCTCTTCCCTTCAGGTGGCGAAAGTACTGGAGTTTCAGCATCAGTCCTTCCAATAAATATTCAGGGTTTACTTCTTCTAGGATTGACCAATTTGATCTCCTTGTGATAGGGACAGAGTAGAATAGGTAGGTGGTTTTCGAGCCCTAGTAGGGGATGGTAGGTAGAAGGGAGACACCTGAGAAAGGTTGTCCTAGAAGAAAGGAGGCCAGTGAGTTGACGATAATTCAGGAGAGCTGCTCCTTGTTCAGTAAAGCAGGCTCGACTGGGTATAAACAACTGATGAAGGAGGAGCTGGCGAAGAAGCAACCATGCCTGCATCTGTGTCTACTAGAGGGGAGCGGTCTTCTACCATCCTATATATATTGCTGCCCACTTAATTGAGGGAGCGCAGAGCAGAGCTTTCCTGCCTGCCACTTGCACCTCTTACAAGTACCCTATCCTAGTCAATCCTCTTCTTCCCTATCACTCTGCCTTTTGCTGAATTCCTTCTGCATTCAGGCACAAAGAACCTGAGCCTCAGTGGGTCCAGACATTGGATGAATACTGGATTAAGTCCCGGCCGTGTGGGTTTGAGTCCCAGACAGGGATTTGGCTGGGACTGAGTCCTGACTACATGGATTCAAGTCCCAAGCAGGGTTTTGGCTGGGGTTAAGCCTTAGCCACGTGGGTTCGAGTCCCAAACCAGGTTTTGGCTAGGTTCAAGCCCCAGTCACGTGGGTTCAAGTCCCGGACTGGGTTTTGGCTGGAATTCAAACTCCAGCTACGTGGGTTCAAATCCCAAGTAGAGTTCGATCAAGTCTGGGCCCTGGGTTTAAGTCTCAAATCGAGGTAAAACCCTTTCACTTGTAGTCCAGGGGACTCTCAGGCAGGCGAGAACCTTGGGCTGTGGCAATCTGCAAACGTTTTGGAGTTGAGAGACTCAACTAAGACTTTGAGAAATGCAAGTGCTGCCTTCAGGCAAAACAGTTCAGGCAATGGCTTTGAATATGATCAGGAAGAGGGTGGAGAGGTCTGAAAACAGAGGTAGTTTGGTTTGATGGGAGCAGAGTCTTCATGGGCAGCTGAGATCACAAATGGAGAACGTTCAAAGAAGTTATTCTTTTTTTTTTTTTGGTGGGGGGGGTTGGGGAGGGAGGGGGGCGGGTGGGCCACTTCTATTGGTTTTTCATTTCTCTATTTTCATCCGTCTTTGTTCTTTGGCCCATGTGGGCCTCCCATCGCGGTGACGTCTGTTGTCGCAGAGCGCCGGCTCTGGGCGCATGCGCTCCAGAGCTCCGGCTCGGTCATTGGACACATCGGCCCAGCCGCTCTGTGACACGTGGGATCTTCCCAGGCCAGGGATCGAACCGGCGCCCCTTGCACTGCAAGGCGGTGTCCTTACCCACTGGACCACCAGGGAAGCCCCAAAGAAGTTATTCTAACAACAAGGCTGATAAAAATAGTTTACTGGATAGTAGTAGTAGCTCAGTCCCTACATTGTGTCCAACTCTTGTGACCCCATGGCCTGTAGCCCACTAGGCTCCTCTGTCCATGAGGTTCTCCAGGCAGGAATACTGGAGTGGGTTGCCCTTTCCTTGCTTCTCAAATGTGAATGTAGCTCTGGGTTCTCCTGAGGGTCCAGTTGAAATGTGGATTTTGATTCCATTGGCCTGGGGTGGAGCTGTCGATTCTGAACGTCTACCACACTGCTACTTTGTGGACCTCACCTTGAACAGATGAGAGGACTAAGTGAAAAGTTGTACAGATTTAACTGGAAAAAGGGTTAATGATATCCTTATCGTGTAGTATACAACTTGACTATTTCAGGGTCTCACATAGCACTTAGAAGGCATGAAAGAGTTATATCCAAAGGTGCCTAATATTCAACCAGGGAGTCACGTAGACAATGTTTACATGCAACTGGTAACACAGTTTTATGGAGCTGTCCTGAAAGAGAAAAAATTGAGTTGATTTTTTTTAGAGATCATTATAAAATCTGCGTGGGTTTCCTTGGTAGCTCAGATAGTAAAGAATCTGCCTGTAATATAGGAGACTCGGGTTCAGTGCTTGGGTTGGGCAAATCCCATGGAGAAGGGAAGGGCAACCCACTCCAGGGTTCTTGCCTGCAGAACCCCTTGAACAGAAGGAGCCTGGCAGGCTAGAGTCCACAGGTCACAAAGAGTCGGACACAGCTGAGTGACTCACAGTTTCCATTTCAGTTCATAAAATCTGTATTTTACTGAGTGTTAGACCACTATACAAATCTAGAGGAATTACTTGTTTAAATTGAACTGGAATAACTTTAGTATTTGTCCCATCATAACTGAGCAGGCAATTCTTTTCGTATTTGCAAAACGGGCTCAGTCATCAGCTTTTCTTGGGTTGGATCCTTGATTCGGAACCCTGACTCACCTTTGCACCCCCTGCAGAGCTTGAAAGGAAACATGGCTCTGTGCCAGACCAATGAGATCAGACTCTCTGGAGCTGGTGGCTGGGGCTTCGTCATGTTTCAACGTTTCCAGGAGACACAGATGTGCATCCAGCATTGAGATCCACTGGGTTATCTGACCAGATTGTCTGACACTGAATGTTGGAAATGGGGGATTTGACTCACATTCTGCGGGCTTCGCAGGATTTAAACAGAGTAGGTGCTGAGAATCGGTCTGTGATCCAGAAGGCAGAAGGCCTGGGATCCACCTCTGTAGGGTTCATGAAGGAGGCTGTGAACAGTTGAGGGGGTGGGGTGGTGTCAGAGGTGTGCTAGTGACGGAGCCCTGGTCGCTGGGCAGCCGTGGGAGCAGTTGATTTTTCGGGGGGAGCTGTCGATTCTGAACGTCTACCACACTGCTACTTTGTGGACCTCACCTTGAACAGATGAGAGGACTAAGTGAAAAGTTGTACAGATTTAACTGGAAAAAGGGTTAATGATATCCTTATCGTGTAGTATACAACTTGACTATTTCAGGGTCTCACATAGCACTTAGAAGGCATGAAAGAGTTATATCCAAAGGTGCCTAATATTCAACCAGGGAGTCACGTAGACAATGTTTACATGCAACTGGTAACACAGTTTTATGGAGCTGTCCTGAAAGAGAAAAAATTGAGTTGATTTTTTTTAGAGATCATTATAAAATCTGCGTGGGTTTCCTTGGTAGCTCAGATAGTAAAGAATCTGCCTGTAATATAGGAGACTCGGGTTCAGTGCTTGGGTTGGGCAAATCCCATGGAGAAGGGAAGGGCAACCCACTCCAGGGTTCTTGCCTGCAGAACCCCTTGAACAGAAGGAGCCTGGCAGGCTAGAGTCCACAGGTCACAAAGAGTCGGACACAGCTGAGTGACTCACAGTTTCCATTTCAGTTCATAAAATCTGTATTTTACTGAGTGTTAGACCACTATACAAATCTAGAGGAATTACTTGTTTAAATTGAACTGGAATAACTTTAGTATTTGTCCCATCATAACTGAGCAGGCAATTCTTTTCGTATTTGCAAAACGGGCTCAGTCATCAGCTTTTCTTGGGTTGGATCCTTGATTCGGAACCCTGACTCACCTTTGCACCCCCTGCAGAGCTTGAAAGGAAACATGGCTCTGTGCCAGACCAATGAGATCAGACTCTCTGGAGCTGGTGGCTGGGGCTTCGTCATGTTTCAACGTTTCCAGGAGACACAGATGTGCATCCAGCATTGAGATCCACTGGGTTATCTGACCAGATTGTCTGACACTGAATGTTGGAAATGGGGGATTTGACTCACATTCTGCGGGCTTCGCAGGATTTAAACAGAGTAGGTGCTGAGAATCGGTCTGTGATCCAGAAGGCAGAAGGCCTGGGATCCACCTCTGTAGGGTTCATGAAGGAGGCTGTGAACAGTTGAGGGGGTGGGGTGGTGTCAGAGGTGTGCTAGTGACGGGGAGCCCTGGTCGCTAGGAAAGCCAGAGGCACGGGTGTGGGAGCAGTTGCTAGGGAG
Organism: Tragulus kanchil; assembly: GCA_022376925.1. NCBI lineage: Eukaryota > Metazoa > Chordata > Mammalia > Artiodactyla > Tragulidae > Tragulus > Tragulus kanchil. The sequence goes on from JAIOJX010000003.1 coordinate 37,124,770, forward strand.
TGAGGTAAAAGCATCCTGCCAGATGGTATTGCCGTCTCCGCGGCATGGAACTGTTTTCACGGGGCGAGCTTGTTCTTGCAAAACAGACTGCAAACTGCCGTCCTGAGTAGGTGGTGCAGAGCACTGAGCCCTTTGACGCGGACGAGCAATGAGGACGAGCAATAATGTCCTCCAACGGAGGACAAAGAGAAGCTTCCAAGGGAGTCTCCAAGGTGTTAAGAGGGTGCAAAGCAGAGAGAAGAGGGTAACCCACACAAACGTCACATACTTTCTCATCCTCCTCAGTGGTGCTGGAGTGAAAATCCCCCACTCAGTGCCTAAGGCTGTGCCATGAACTGGTCATTCATAAAATGCAGGTCCTGGTGACTAGATTTCCCACCTGTGTTGGTGTCAAATCTGAGCTGATGATGGGAGGCCTTCACCCAAGCTGTTTTTTGGGTTTTCATATTGGAATATGCCAAGTGAAGTGAGTTTGATACCGAAATAAGTCTTTCAAAACAAAGTGAAACTTGATGGTTTGGCTTCATGCTTGGAGTTTTAGATGTCAAAATCTTATTTCATGTAAGAAAGGATTTATGGAGGCAAACATTTAACTACGTTCACATCTACTGGCAGCCACACCACGAAGTGAAGTCGAGGACCCAGCCTGTATTAGCAGGAGGCAGTTACTGTGGAGCAGATCTGACATCTTGGCACCCCCTGGGGTCCTGAGTATAACAAACAAACAGGAAGAAAGACAGCATCCATGCTGTGGAGAAGTTGGACAAATGTAAATTATTACCTGCTCTCAGTTTCAGGCTAAAATAGGCACAGGGGAGACCCTTCTTATTCTTGACAAAAGGCTCTAGATTGTAAAATGTGTTTTTCGCAGAAGATTCTTCTGGGTCCTCCTAATGTGAGACCCTTGCTCTGACATCTTAGAGGGCAGGAGATAAAGCTTCCAGATGGTTTGGTGACAGGACTGTGGCAGAAGCCTCTTCCTGTCTCGGACCTTGGGTGTGTAGGAGCCCTCTCCAAGGGTCACAAGTACCGGCTTGCTGGGAGTAGGGTGGGGAAGGGGGCTGGGGACGGAACACCTGGACCTCATAGTTGCTCAGTTGTGTCTCACTCTTTGCAGCCCTACGGACTGTAGCTGCCAGGCTTCTCTGTCCATGGAATTTCCCAGGCAAGAATGCTGGAGTGGGTTGCTATGCCCTCCTCCCGGGGATCTTCCTGACTCAAGGATCAGACTTGGATCACCTGCATTGCACGCAGATTCTTTACCATCTACGCCAGCAGGGAAGCCCTGAAATCGCAGACAAATATGTTCACTCATTTTTCAAAGAAGAGGATTGATTAGATTCATTATAATCTCAAAAGGCTAAGCCATCCCCCCACACCTCCAGCTACCTCCTGCCTGCGTCCCAGATGCTGGAAGATGGCATTTCAGGCAGCAGGTAGCAGGTGGCAGAGACCAGCTGGAGTGTCTGGGGTCTTCTTGGTGCACAGCTCACACAGATCAGGAGTCAGGTCCTACAGGTACCGACGAACACACAGTCCCTCATTAAACATCTTCAGGCTTATTCTCTGTCAAGTGACATCTCAAGCTTTCACAGGGCAAGTCTCTTAACTGAGCCTTGCAGCAGCCCTGGGAGACCCAAGACTGAGGTCTGAATTATGCAGCCCTCTTTCAGTTGCAAGTTAGTGTACACAGAAGAGACTATTCACTGGCTCACATAAATGAGTTATTTGGTGGGGTGGCGGGGAGGATGTGGATGTTAGGGATGATTCAGCTAATCTCATCAAGAATTGCTTTCCCTCTCAGAGATAAAAGTGGCTACATAGACTGCAAGCTTTCCTTCTGCTAATTTAGTAGCCACAATGTCAAGTCTTTAATCCTCCCCTTTCCTCCCTCTCTCCCTCCTTCTCCCCTTCTCCCTTCCTTCCCTTCCTCCTTCCTACCCTTCATCCTTGCCTCCTTCCTTTCTGATCTAATAGCTCCAGCACACATCTTAGAGAGTTCTCTCATCAAAATTTCTTCGCTGGGGCCAGGGGAATAAACTATTCTGACTGGTTAAGCTTGGGTGATGTGCCCGCTTCTAGAGCTGGATGAAGTTGGTCCGTTTTTCTTGAAACACATGGATGGAGAATAGGAAGAAGATGGTTTCACAAAGGGAAACTAGTGCCGTTACCAAAAGGAAAGGGAAGGGATGCTGGGCAGGAGGGAGAGGTGGTTGTCTGGCATGATGTCCTTTGCATTCAGGTGCCTTCAGCATCTCAGAGATGGATGGGCTCTTAGAGTTGAGATGTTTATGATCCCTTGTATTTGTGAGAAGAGTCTGGCATCTATCTATGTGCACCTAGTCTTAGGGAGAGGACCCATGGATTTTACAAGCTGAGCAAAGAGCCCTCCCTTTTTCAGAGGAAGAAGCGAGCCCTCAGAAACTCTAGTCAACCTGGTCCTGAAGACAGTGTTATCCATACCTCCAGGGGTTTCTAGCAGGACGTGAGCCTCTGGATACTGTGTAAAAAACAGGCTTCTCTGGTCAAATACATTTGGGCAATTAGGCATAGTATTCCCCTCTGGAAATTCACAATACATTGAGGCATATTAGAAGCACTGAGGAACTTTATTCTAAAGAAGCACAGCTAACTGTATTTTAACCCAGAAACCTACTTGAATACATTTTCTTTTCACGAGCCAGCAGTGATGCGCTTCGGGAAACTGTGTTGCAGCGCCTTATCCCTCCTTTTGGTCAGATGCTGTCCCCTGGGTCCTTGCCGGGAATCCAGGACACCTACTTTCCAGTGCCCTGAGCTCCCTGTTAATCTGGTTCAGTCTCGGAAATTGTAGGCCATCGTCACTTTCTGATATGCGGAGGCTCCTCTTCCTGGGGCTCTCCAGCATTTTATCTCCCTTCTCTGTGCACAGTGGGGAAGACAGACCCATGTCCCTGGCTCCACCCAGGAGGGGAAGGGTGACCCCAGTTCCGTCCCAGGCCCCTCCGTGGGCTGTGGTCAGTGCCATCGGCCTGGGACATGGCCAGTGTTTGCAGGTGGTTCTGTCCACTCTTGGATGCTAGGGGAAGCTGGTCTGCACCCTGTTTTAGCTCGCCACCCACTTCCTCCCCCGTATTCCAGAATCTGGAATCAAGTGGAAGTTGTCCTCGAAAGAGCTCATGGGTAGTTTGCTGTGGAGCAAGGGAACTAGGCTGTGACGTCTAGGCAAGAAACTGAAGAGTGAATTTTGTCTTCCACCCCAAAAGGCAGGTTGAATTCCCAGCCCCCAGTACCTCACGATGTAACTGTATTTAGAAATAGAGTCTTCAGAATGCTAATCAGGTTAACATGAGGTCATTAGTGTGGGCGCTATCCAACATGGCTGACATCCACATAGAAAGGGGACATTTGGGCACCGAGACAGATACTCACCGAGGAAAGGCACAGGCAGAATGTCACATGAAGATGGAAACAGAGCCTGGAATTTATGCTGCCACAAGCCGAGTCCGGGGCTCCAGCAGCCGGAGGGGGCAGGGCAGAGAAACATGGTCGGGCTTCACCTTGATGTTGGACCTCTGCCTACAGGGCTGTGAGACGACAAGCTCCTGTGGTTCTAAACTTCTCCATTGGTGGTATTTGTCGTGGCTGCCCTGGGAAAATAGTATCCGGGAGAGGGCATTCATAGTCACATTTGCTGATACTTCCCCTGGGCCAGGCACTGTGAAAATGGCATCAGAGTCAGTGTGCCTCATAATCTTCATGGTAACCTTGGGAGGCAGGCCTCGTTATGATATGGAGGTTAGATAATTGATGAACAATCTATAATGAACATTCTGTGGGCTACAGGGTTTCAGTCAGCTCCTCTCCTTACACCGCTGCTCTCAATTCCCTAGATGGTGGTAGTGGAATTGAGGGTTCACCTGGGAAGTTTTCCATTTGGGGCCACCCTGGGAATTTGATCTGAGACTTCCCTTCTTGTCATCTCCAAACTCACGAGTCTCTGGCCTTGGCATCCTCTCTTCTGTTACACTAGTTTGGAAATTTTGATGAGGAACACAAGGATGAACTATTGTTATCTGAGGTCTCTCATAGCTTTGTTACTTTTTCTGCTAATGTGGAAACTTCCGGGTGTCTTATTTCAGTTGTAAGACAATCTAACTTGGTACAGAAGGTCAGAGAAGCCTGGAGGGGTGGGATGGGGGGAATATACATATGACTAATCTGGGATCATACATATCTGTTATCAACATAACTCTGTAAAAGTAAAAAGTCAAATAAAAATTAAAAAAAAAAAAAAGGTCAGAGGATCAGCAGGATCATCAGCCTCATTATCCTCATCAAAAGTAATTGATCTCCTGCCTTGAGTCTAGTTATTTCCTGGAAAAGATAGTGGCAAGTTAAAAAGGCATGACGCTCCATTTGTATGCCTATTTCCATTAATTCACAACCTTTAAATTCCACAGTTCAAAGCAGACTAACGAATGCCCTGCCCCCACACAAACGAATGCCCTGCCCCCACACAATAAAGTAGGAAACTCTGAATTTAAAAATAATGGAACCAAGGGGCAAAACATTTTGGGGGTCGATGTCCGAGTAGGACGAAAACATAAAACATACACATTCTAAGTCTATCTTAGAAATGATCAGAAGAGAGAAACACCGTCATTTGAACACGGGAAGTTTCATAGAGAGAATTACTGACTCTAACAGGAACTTGAAGCAACGTGGCATTTCTGGGAAGAGGTCAAAAGAACTCTGGAATATTAGAAGAGCAGAAATGTGGAGCAGACACTATTCCAAGGGCTGAGATGCAGTGGGAGGAAGACTCCCCCAGAACTGAGACCGAGACCCGGTTGGAGATGGTGCACTGGGTAGCGGAGGAACACTGTGATGTTGTAAGAGCTATCCAGAAATTGGCCCCTAGAAGCTTGCTGGCAATCTGCCTTCTAGGCTCTCGGAGTAAGCTATTCCCTGGGAGGCGAACTCACAGTGGGGTGTCTCACCAGAGAACCAGCGATAAATCTGCCCAAAGCCGTTGGGGAAGTGGCTGACTGCTGGGTGATGTGGACCGCTGTGCTTTGCAGGAGTTGGGCCCTGGGGAGGTTGCTTCTGTGGCAGGTGCGGGGCACTGGGGAAGCCATGTGTGCTGTCGGGGACCCTAGAGAAGCTGTGTGCCCTGCAGGAGCCTGGAGAGTCAGCACCAGACCAGGAAACAAAATCCTTTCATCCTGAAATGTCTCTCCAGAGCCCACTGCTGATAAAGGTTAACAGTGCCAGCTGATGAAGGGAAAACATTTAAAGGGCCCACACGCCTTTTCACAGAGTAGACGAAAAAGATGCATCTAGAGGTGAGAGGCAGTGCATTAACTGGCCTCCATTGTGTCTGACTCTATGTGACCCCACAAACTGTAGCCGGCCAGATTCCTCTGATTATGGGATTCTCCAGGCAAAAACACTGGAATGGGTTGCATGCCCTCCTCCATGGGATCTTCCTGACCCGGGGATTGAACCTGTGTCTCCTGCACTGCAAGTGGATTCTTTACCACTGAGTCACCTGGGAAGACTGCACACTGGCCTGCTGAGTCGTGAGTTCTAAATGGCTTCAGTTGTGGTTGTATCTAAAATAGATCCAAATATGATGGGCCTGAAAGTGAAACAGTTTCCAACGTAAAATGAAAAGCATGATCACTTTTCATTATTTATAAGACAAGTGATTTCCAGGTAAACCATTTTGTACAACAATAATTTAGAGACATTTTCTCACGTGGTACCTGCTTCCAGAAGACACCAGAAGGGGTAAGACATTCCCAGAGTTAATGGATTTTCTGTGATTTTTTAGTTTTCCTCAATGAAAGCTGAAAGCCTAACACACATATTGAGATCTCACTTATTTTTTTTTTAATTTTTGACCTCTTTTACTGTTTATTTATTTATTTATTTTCATCCATCTGTATTCTTTGGGTTGTATGGGCCTCCCATTGCAGTGACCTCCCTCATTGCAGAGCATTAACTCTGGGTTCATGCCCTTCAGAGCATTGGCTTACCGGTCCAGCCGTTCTGTGGCACGTGGGATCTTCCTGGGCCAGGGATCGAACCTGTGGCCCTTGCACTGCAAGGCGAACCCTTTACCCACTGGACCAGCAGGGAAACCCGAGATCTTACTTTTTACTTAACACTTAGAAGCTTATCATCCTGTGTAGGAAACAGCTAGGAAAAACAAAGTCAACTAGATTTCTTATGAGAGAAGAAAGTCAAAGTCTTAGCAAGAGATTGCCAATAGTACTTTCCTTGGATGAAGAGAGCAAAAGTAAAAGGTTGCTTCTGGCAGGTGCGGGGCACTGGGAAGCCATGTGTGCTGTCGGGGACCCTAGAGAAGCTGTGTGCCCTGCAGGAGCCTGGAGAGTCAGCACCAGACCAGGAAACAAAATCCTTTCATCCTGAAATGTCTCTCAGAGCCCACTGCTGATAAAGGTTAACAGTGCCAGCTGATGAAGGGAAAACATTTAAAGGGCCCACACGCCTTTTCACAGAGTAGACGAAAAAGATGCATCTAGAGGTGAGAGGCAGTGCATTAACTGGCCTCCATTGTGTCTGACTCTATGTGACCCCACAAACTGTAGCCGGCCAGATTCCTCTGATTATGGGATTCTCCAGGCAAAAACACTGGAATGGGTTGCATGCCCTCCTCCATGGGATCTTCCTGACCCGGGGATTGAACCTGTGTCTCCTGCACTGCAAGTGGATTCTTTACCACTGAGTCACCTGGGAAGACTGCACACTGGCCTGCTGAGTCGTGAGTTCTAAATGGCTTCAGTTGTGGTTGTATCTAAAATAGATCCAAATATGATGGGCCTGAAAGTGAAACAGTTTCCAACGTAAAATGAAAAGCATGATCACTTTTCATTATTTATAAGACAAGTGATTTCCAGGTAAACCATTTTGTACAACAATAATTTAGAGACATTTTCTCACGTGGTACCTGCTTCCAGAAGACACCAGAAGGGGTAAGACATTCCCAGAGTTAATGGATTTTCTGTGATTTTTTAGTTTTCCTCAATGAAAGCTGAAAGCCTAACACACATATTGAGATCTCACTTATTTTTTTTTTAATTTTTTCTGGGCCTCTTTTACTGTTTATTTATTTATTTATTTTCATCCATCTGTATTCTTTGGGTTGTATGGGCCTCCCATTGCAGTGACCTCCCTCATTGCAGAGCATTAACTCTGGGTTCATGCCCTTCAGAGCATTGGCTTACCGGTCCAGCCGTTCTGTGGCACGTGGGATCTTCCTGGGCCAGGGATCGAACCTGTGGCCCTTGCACTGCAAGGCGAACCCTTTACCCACTGGACCAGCAGGGAAACCCGAGATCTTACTTTTTACTTAACACTTAGAAGCTTATCATCCTGTGTAGGAAACAGCTAGGAAAAACAAAGTCAACTAGATTTCTTATGAGAGAAGAAAGTCAAAGTCTTAGCAAGAGATTGCCAATAGTACTTTCCTTGGATGAAGAGAGCAGAAATAGAATGAAAAAGGAGGCAAAAAAAGGGTATTTTGACTTGGACCACTATAAAATGTTAACCTTCCATTAATTCTAGTTATAAATATTTAAATTAGTATTTGATTTCTCAGATAGGAAACCCATCTATACCACAGTCATACTAATTTCTTGAACATTAAAGCTTTGTTCTCAGACATACCATAGACAGAAAGATGAGCATACCATTCTCTCGAAGGGCGAGGAAAGGTGTGGTTTCCTCATGGCCATCTTTGAGTATGTGAGATGTTTCTACATGAGTCTCTGTGCCCCCAAGAGATGTTTCTCTCACCTGTTTTATCTGATTTGACTCTTTAGGGAGAGTGAGAGAAAATACAGCATGTGCTTTCTGAAGTCCCCTCAAAATAAAATTTGAGACAGAGTAATATTGGCAAGCTTTCTTTGGTTGAATCATTCTCCGTACTATAACGAAATGTTTTATGAAAATTTACTTTTAAAATCCTTCGAATATACTCTTTCCGTAGACACCATGATTCAGTTTAATATGAAAAGGGACTATCTTGGTCACCAGCCTGTGGTGACAAGAATTACCTCTGGTGCCAGGCTGTCTGACTTCCATCCTGGGTCTGTCCTCTACATACTGTCTGAGCCCAGTTGAGTTTTACACAAGCTGTAAGATAGAAATAATGCCGTATACTTGATAGAGTTGCCATAAGGATGAGAGAGCTCTCAGAGTGTACCTAACACCTAATCAGCACTGTCCAGAAAAATATTGGGCCAGTGTGTCCAGATTAATGAGAGAATGCTGAGGTGTTATCTCTGTTTCTGCCAGCATGCTTGCTGGGAAAGAATCTACTGCTGTCTTCCTCCTACCTGGATCGACTAAGAAAGATGCCCTACTTAAGAAAATGTACAAGTGTCAGCATATGGAGCAGGGCCATGCTAAGAAGCAAGGGCATCCATAGTCACTCTGATAGGTAAAAACTCCATGGAGTAAAATTAAATCCATATCTTTATGGATTGCTTGAAATGAATGAAGTCTTATGTGAAATGCTATGGAGGGTCCAAGAAATCTAACAAGAGCTTCTGCCTGTAAGTGCTTTTGCAGCTAAGTGGGGAGATAAGATATACTGATGTACAGACAAGTAAAGAAATAAACAGATAACTAAGAAAAGACACAAAGTATGAGACAAAGATAGAAGTGATGTCACGTGGTACATGACCTACTGACAAATGGATCATGAGATAAGAGTTACTACTGGAGTTTTTTAAGCTGATTTTTATTGGAATGCAGTTGATTTACAACATTGGATTGGTTTCTGCTATACAGCAAAGTGAATCAGTTATACATATATACATCTACTCTTTTTTAGATTCCTTTCCCATGAAGGTCATTATAGAGTATTGAGTGCTATATAGCAGGTCCTTTTTAGTTACCTGTTTTATATATTTTTGGGCTTCCCTGGTGGCTCAAATGGTAACAAATCTGCCTGCAATGCAGCAGATCCAGATTCAATCCCTGGTCGGGAAGATTCCCTGGAGGAGGAAATGACAACCTAGTCCATTATTCTTGATTGGAGGATCCCATGGACAGAGGAGCCTGGTGGGCTATGTCCATGGGGTCACAAAGAGTTGTGCACGACTGAGCGGCTAACATACACCCTAGTTATCTGCTTTTTATGTGAGAGAGATAGTCACTCAGTCATGTCCTACTGTGCTGCCCCATGAACTGTAGCCCACCAGGCTCCTCTGTCCATGGAATTCTCCAGGCCAGAACACTGGAGCGGGTTGCCATTTCCTTCTCCAAGTTTTGCGTATAGTAGTGTGTATATGTCGATCCCAATCGCCCAATTTATCGCCTCTGCCCCTTAGTGACTCTAGGTTTGTTTTCTGTATACCACTGGAGTCTGAAGAAAAGTCCTTCCTGTTAGTGGACTATGGAAGGCGAGGGATGTGAGGCCAGAGCTGTGTGTTGAAGGATGTAGGCTGGATGGGTGGTGGGTGGCCCTGAAGGGATATGAACTAAGATGAAAGCACAGGTTGGGCTTTAGGATGGGGAGGCGTGAGCTGTCCAGGAGGGCTGTGGCAGGGTAGAGAATTTTGGATGGTAAATGGAGAAATGCAGGAAAGGCAGACTGAGCCACTGTTGTGAAAGACTTTAGATGGAGGTCTGAGGACTTTGGGGCTTTGCCAGTGCCTCAGTGGTAAAGGAGCTGCCTGCAGTGCAGTAGCTGCAGGAGATATGGGCTCAATCCCTGAGTCTAGAAGATCCCCTGGAGGAAGGCATGGCAACCCTCCAGTATTCTTGCCTGGAGAATTCGATGGACAGAGGAGCCCGGTGGGCTACAGTCCAGAGGGTCACAAGGATCAGACATGACGAAGAACTAACTAACACATGAGCATACATGACCAGTGCCCCCACATCCTACTGATGTCATGTTATCTTATTGACAGATGCGAGGCACTGCCTTGAATACGTAAAATGTAGCACCCAAGCTCTGAAATCAGGGTTCCTGATGACTTTAACTTTTAGAATGATAAGGATAGTAGAGTTAGTGGATAGATATGCAGGACAGAAGATGGCAATGGAGAGAAGGACTGAGTATCTGTAGTCCTTTAGCACCTGAAGCAGAGTGGGATGTGAGAAGCATGTCATGATCAGCAGCTGGAAGCATGTGTGAAAGAAGAGAGGAAAGCAGGTACCAAGGACATGCCCAGCCTTGCCTGCTGCCCCCACCCCCATTTATCTTCTTTGTAATTAACTCAGGGTGTATGTCTCCCTGGGGTCAGCCCATCCTAGCACCCCCTTGCCAAAGACTCAGTTAGTTCCTCACCTGGATTTTATTTCTCATGCCGTTGTCCTGGCCGATGTCTTTGAGGGGGGCATGCTGCCAAGCTGTGGTACTTTTCCATAACAAGTTAACTGCCCTTTCTAAAAGCAAAGTCTCAAAGAGCCAAAGGACAGGACCAGTGTCTGGGGTTTAAGAAGCCACAGAGGCCTCAGCTTCGTGGCCCGTGGGTGGATCAGCTGGCTGGGAATGGCTGCTCTGAAAGGAAGGTCCTGTGTGATGTCTGAGAAGTTGCCCTAAGCAGACTTTGGGAGGAAAACAATTAGGAAAAGCCCTGGAACCAGCCCACCAGTCACATGAGTTAAGAGTGATCAGGAGCTGTATTGACTTCGTTAGGGATCTGGAGGTGGACTTGGGGCATGAGAGCACATGGTCATATGGAGTAGTTCTGTTTCATCCCCCACCTCCCATCAGATAAATCCTCTAAATAATATATGTTTATTGTGGTGGTTGTTGGTCAGTCAGTAAGTGGTGTTGGACTCTTTGTGACCCCATGGACAGGGAAGCATGCCAGGCTTCCCTGTCCTTCACCATCTCCTAGAGTTTACTCAAATGTATGTCCATTGAGTTGGAAAATATGCATAAAACGCAACTTGCCCTGTTAATCATTTTTATGTGTCTGCTCTAGTGGCATTAGTGCATTCACACAGTTGTGCATCATCACCACCATTCACTGTCAGAATGTTTTCCTCTCCCCAAATGGAAACTCCGTACCCATTAAACCTTACCTCTCCATTTCCCCCTGGCCAAACAACCATTCTGCTCTCTGTGAGTTTGACTATTCTGGTTACCTCATGTAAGTGGAATCATAGAGTATGCACATTCTGGTGACTGGCTTGTTTCACTTAGTATATATTTTCAAGGTTCATCTATGTTGTAGTCTGTGTCAGAATTTCTTTAAGATACCAAATAATAGGCCAGTGTATGCATATTCCATATTTATCCATTCTTCTGTTGATGGACGTTTTGGTTGTTTCCATTTGTGACTATTGTGAATAGTGCTGTTATGAACCTGGGAATGAAAAGGCCTTTCTGATTCCTCGCTTTCAGCTTTTTGGAGGTATATATATACCCAATGGAAGGTATATATATAAGTGTCTTTTTCGTTGTCCTGGCCGATGTCTTTGAGGGGGGCATGCTGCCAAGCTGTGGTACTTTTCCATAACAAGTTAACTGCCCTTTCTAAAAGCAAAGTCTCAAAGAGCCAAAGGACAGGACCAGTGTCTGGGGTTTAAGAAGCCACAGAGGCCTCAGCTTCGTGGCCCGTGGGTGGATCAGCTGGCTGGGAATGGCTGCTCTGAAAGGAAGGTCCTGTGTGATGTCTGAGAAGTTGCCCTAAGCAGACTTTGGGAGGAAAACAATTAGGAAAAGCCCTGGAACCAGCCCACCAGTCACATGAGTTAAGAGTGATCAGGAGCTGTATTGACTTCGTTAGGGATCTGGAGGTGGACTTGGGGCATGAGAGCACATGGTCATATGGAGTAGTTCTGTTTCATCCCCCACCTCCCATCAGATAAATCCTCTAAATAATATATGTTTATTGTGGTGGTTGTTGGTCAGTCAGTAAGTGGTGTTGGACTCTTTGTGACCCCATGGACAGGGAAGCATGCCAGGCTTCCCTGTCCTTCACCATCTCCTAGAGTTTACTCAAATGTATGTCCATTGAGTTGGAAAATATGCATAAAACGCAACTTGCCCTGTTAATCATTTTTATGTGTCTGCTCTAGTGGCATTAGTGCATTCACACAGTTGTGCATCATCACCACCATTCACTGTCAGAATGTTTTCCTCTCCCCAAATGGAAACTCCGTACCCATTAAACCTTACCTCTCCATTTCCCCCTGGCCAAACAACCATTCTGCTCTCTGTGAGTTTGACTATTCTGGTTACCTCATGTAAGTGGAATCATAGAGTATGCACATTCTGGTGACTGGCTTGTTTCACTTAGTATATATTTTCAAGGTTCATCTATGTTGTAGTCTGTGTCAGAATTTCTTTAAGATACCAAATAATAGGCCAGTGTATGCATATTCCATATTTATCCATTCTTCTGTTGATGGACATTTTGGTTGTTTCCATTTGTGACTATTGTGAATAGTGCTGTTATGAACCTGGGAATGAAAAGGCCTTTCTGATTCCTCGCTTTCAGCTTTTTGGAGGTATATATATACCCAGAAGTGGAATTGCTGTATCATCTGGTGATTTTTTTTTTTTTTTAAGAAAATACCATAATGTTTGCAGATAACATGTGTAATAAACCATCTTATTGAGGGAAATTTTAAATACACAGAAAAGAAAGAATAATGTAATGAATTCTTATGTGTATGATATTTGGCATTGAAGATTATTTAGGATGAATATTTGATCAACAGGATGGATCACTTTATCAATTAAGTGAACATTTGTTGAACAGTGGAGATTCCAATGGTAACTCAAGTAGAAATCCTATCAGCTGAGGTAACCCTGGGGGATGGTGATGAAAATATGCATCTCCTATCTCCTGCCCAGGGGTCTGGTTGATCCACAGTGCCAGCTGCTGCTCTGCTGGATCTACCTTCACATTTCCACCAAGGGCACACTTCCCAGGGGCTGCTACCAGCCTGGTGGGGCCATTACGACAAGGCTCTTCCAACAGTCCTTTTGACTTGAGGACTTCCTATCAGTCTGGCTAGATCATTCATAGAGCTGTTCTGTGATCTGAGGCTCTTTCCACCCAATTTTCCTTCCCTCTCCCTCTCCTTTCATACGTGTCAGATCTGCCTCTCTCTGAAGTCTCTCCTCACCTTCTATAGCTCTCTCCTCTTACTCCTTCACACATGCTCCACCCAGTAAATCTCTTAAATATTCAGTCATGTCTGCTTCTTGGCATACCCAAGCCAAGACATTTGGGCTTTGGGATTTAAATAATATGGCTTTGAGCTATTCACTGCACATATCCCAGGAAGCTCAACTTTATGATCAAGATTTCTGAAAATTTCCTGAAGGTGTGTGTTTTCATTTCGGCTCCAAGCTGTAAGCCTCTGAACCCCTGCCTTCCCTTCCAGCTCATTTCCATGATTATCCTCTTCCCTCTACTTCATCTCAACTCCTGCCTGGAACTTAGATTCTTTTCCTTGATTTGGTCCCAAACCACTTATAACCAGTCCCTTTGTGGGTATCAGGCTTTACCTAAGTGTTAGGTCTTTTTCACATCTCAGAAATACAATTTGAACTTAAAGATGACTCATTCCTCTTTTAAATATCCATTAGCCTCTACCACCAGGAATCTCTCATTGGCCATCTTTTTCTGCAAGCCGAAATCTTTGTTCATGTCGTTTGACTGCCTTTGCCCTATTCGCCCAACTTACTTTTCCCTGCCCACCCTGATCCCCAAATGTATGTATACTTCTTGTGCAGAGTAATAGATTTATCTTTCTTTGTCTCATTACAGTCAGAGTCTCTGGGGCTCATCTTTCCTGCCAAAGTTTACCTCTCAAGGTATTTTTCTTCAACGAAGACAATTTCCTATCAAAGCAGGTTTCTGATATGAGCTCTCAAAATATGTATTATTCATGAAAATCCTAGAAGAATATATAGAAAACAAAGCTCCTTGACACACAGTTTTTTTGGGGTATGATACCTAAAGTACCTAAAGCCATACCTCAAACTAAAAAGGTTTGGTACAGGTATTTTTTCAAAGAAGGTATGTGAATGACCAATAAGTTCATGAAAACATGCTCAGCATCATCAGTCATTAAGGGGTTGCAAATCTAGACCCACAAGAAGTATCTCACTCCTGTTAGAATGATCCTCAAAAGGATCAGAGGTAACAGTTGCTGACAAGGTTGTGGAGAAGAGGGAACCGTTGTGCACAGTTGGTGGAATTGTAAATTGGCACAGCCATTATGGAAAATAGTGTGGAAGATCCTCCAAAAGTTAAAAATAGAACTGCCATATGATCCAGTAATGCCACTCCTGGGACTATATCCAAAGGAAATGAAAACCCTCACTTGAAAAGATACCTGCACCCCCATGTTTAGAGCAGCATTACTTACAATAGCTAAGACACAGAAGCAACCTAAGTATCTGTTGTTTGATGAATAAGTAAGTTGTGATATATATAGTTTTATGTGTGTGTGTATATATATATATATATATATATATATATAACGGAATATTACTGGAATGTATATATACATTGGAATATTAGTGGAATATATATGTAGAAATATTAGTGGAAATTGTTCATATATGTCCATATGTGTGTATAAGTTGCTTAGTTGTGTTGAATTTTTGCGACCCTATGGACTGTAGCCTGCCAGGCTCCTCTGTCTATGGGATTTTCCAGGCAAGAACACTGGAGTGAGTTGCCATTTCCCTCTTCAAATATGTGCATATATATAATGGAATATTATTCAGCCATAAAAATGAGGAAATCCTATCATTTGTGCCAGCATGCAAGGATAGAAGGCATTATGCTAAGTGAAACAAGTCAGATAAAGACAGATAATGTACGAACTCACTTACGTGTGGAATGTAAAATAAGGAGAAAAAAGACCCAGACTGATAGAATGAAAAATCAGATAGGTTAGAGGAAAGAAGTCAAAGTGCTTCCAGTTATAAGATAAGTAAGTACTAGTGGTGTAATGTGCAGCATGGTTAATATAATTAATGCTGCTGTTAAGTTATATATGGAAGCTTTTAAGAGAGAAAGTCCTAAGATTTCTTTTTTATTTTTTTAAAGATTTATTTATTTATTTATTTTGGGCCGGGGTCGGGTTGGGGAGGGAGGTGAGCGGGCGGGCCACCTCCATTGGTCCTTCATTTCTCCATTTTCATCCGTCTCTGTTCTTTGGCTCCTGTGGGCCTCCCATTGCGGTGGCCTCCGGCTCAGTAATTGGACACATCAGTCCAGCTGCTCCGCGGCACGTGGGATCTTCCCAGGCCAGGGATCGAACCGGCGCCCCTTGCACTGCAAGGCGGTGTCCTTACCCACTGGACCACCAGGAGAAGCCCCTAAGATTTCTTAAGAGAAGGAAAAATGATTTTTTACTTTGTTTCTGTATGAGATAACAGATGTTCCCCAAACCTGCTGTGGTAATTATTTCATGCTATTTGTAAGTCAAACTTTTGCTCTGTACATTTGAAATTCATACAGTCCTGTGTAACAATTATATCTCAATAAGACTAGAAAATAAATTGTAAAAATTTCTTTCAGCTCCACTACACGTGAATACTGGAGTAGGAAATGGCAACCCACTCCAGTATTCCTGCTTAGAAAATTCCAGGGAGCATGGGGAACTCTGCTCAGTGTTACGTTGCCGCCTGACTGGGAGGGGAGTTCTGGGGGAAGAATAGATACATATATATGTGAGGCTGAGTCCCTTTTTCCCCCTGAAACTACTACAGAATTTCCTATCATTTGTGCATATATATAATGGAATATTATTCAGCCATAAAATGAGGAAATCCTATCATTTGTGCCAGCATGCAAGAAGGCATTATGCTAAGTGAAACAAGTCAGATAAAGACAGATAATGTACGAACTCACTTACGTGTGGAATGTAAAATAAGGAGAAAAAAGACCCAGACTGATAGAATGAAAAATCAGATAGGTTAGAGGAAAGAAGTCAAAGTGCTTCCAGTTATAAGATAAGTAAGTACTAGTGGTGTAATGTGCAGCATGGTTAATATAATTAATGCTGCTGTTAAGTTATATATGGAAGCTTTTAAGAGAGAAAGTCCTAAGATTTCTTTTTTATTTTTTTAAAGATTTATTTATTTATTTATTTTGGGCCGGGGTCGGGTTGGGGAGGGAGGTGAGCGGGCGGGCCACCTCCATTGGTCCTTCATTTCTCCATTTTCATCCGTCTCTGTTCTTTGGCTCCTGTGGGCCTCCCATTGCGGTGGCCTCCGGCTCAGTAATTGGACACATCAGTCCAGCTGCTCCGCGGCACGTGGGATCTTCCCAGGCCAGGGATCGAACCGGCGCTCCTTGCACTGCAAGGCGGTGTCCTTACCCACTGGACCACCAGGAGAAGCCCCTAAGATTTCTTAAGAGAAGGAAAAATGATTTTTTACTTTGTTTCTGTATGAGATAACAGATGTTCCCCAAACCTGCTGTGGTAATTATTTCATGCTATTTGTAAGTCAAACTTTTGCTCTGTACATTTGAAATTCATACAGTCCTGTGTAACAATTATATCTCAATAAGACTAGAAAATAAATTGTAAAAATTTCTTTCAGCTCCACTACACGTGAATACTGGAGTAGGAAATGGCAACCCACTCCAGTATTCCTGCTTAGAAAATTCCAGGGAGCATGGGGAACTCTGCTCAGTGTTACGTTGCCGCCTGACTGGGAGGGGAGTTCTGGGGGAAGAATAGATACATATATATGTGAGGCTGAGTCCCTTTCTCCACCTGAAACTACTACAGAATTTTCAATTGGGTGTACTCCAATATAAAATAAAAAGTTAACAAAATGAGAAGTGTCCACTGGGTACAGTGCGCCACAAAGGAGGGGATGTTTGATTTGAACTGGAGGGAGGTGAGGTGTGGAGTTCACCAGAGCAAAAAGCTCAGCTAGGATCCTACCTGTTGCAGGTGACCTGGGGTGGGTTGGATGGGGTAGAAGTGGAGGTACTCCAGAAAGCACTGGTAAGAAAAAAAGATCATTGTCATCGACAAAGCTGCTGCCCCTTGCACAGCAGAGAGATCAAACCAGTCAATCCTAAAGGCAAGTCAGTCCTGAAGACTCATTGGAAGGACCGATGCTGAAGCTGAAGCTCCAATACTTTGGCCACCTGATGTGAAGAGATAACTCATTGTAAAAGACCCTGATGCTGGGAAAGATTGAGGGCAGGAGAAGAGGGTGACAGAGGACGAGATGGTTGGATGGTATCATCAACTCAACAGACATGAGTCTGAGCAAACTCTGGGAGATAGTGAAGGACGGGGAAGCCTGGTGAGCTGCAGCCCATGGGGTCACAAAGAGGCAGACAGGACTGAGGGACTGAACAGCAGCCATGGAGCATTTCTTTCATGCCGGACATTGTTCCAAGTGTTTTGTATGTGACTCAATGGATTCATGTAACAGGAGGTGTTCCTACCCTTCTTTCCCCAGGAAGGGGATGCAGCATTGAGAGAGTGGGCAGTCACCAAGGCCATAGCTCTAGGAAGTAGTAGAGTCAACATTTGGACTTGGGCTGGCTCCAGACTGTGACTCGGAGACCACGGGGCAGGCCTGCTCACTGTTGGCTTGTGGGTGTGTGGTGTTCGTGAGAAGGAATGTGCAGAGCTCATCACCTGAGCAAACTGGCACACTCATCTTTTCATTTGACCTCAAGAGCAGAGATGCTGGTGTTGTTCCTAATGCTTACGCTAATACAAAACACAACATTCAGTCGGCCAAGGCCATTACTTTAAGCAGATGCAAAGAATGATATGAGGGACTTCCCTGTTAGTCCAGTGGTTAAGAATTTGCCTTCCAGTGCAAGGAATGCAGGTTCAATCCCTGGTCGGGGAACTAAGATGCCACATGCTGCAGGGCAACGAAGCCCCTGCACCACAATTAAGATCACATGTATTGCAACTAAGACCTAATGCAACCAAATAAGTAAATATATTTTAAAAAATGAGGGCTTCCCTGGTGGTCCAGTGGGTAAGGACACCGCCTTGCAGTGCAAGGGGCGCTGGTTCAATCCCTGGCCTGGGAAGATCCCACGTGCCGTGGAGCGGCTGGACCGATGTGTCCAATTACCGAGCTGGAGCTCTGGAGCGCATGCGCCCAGAGCCGGTGCTCTGCGACAACAGAGGCCACCGTGATGGGAGGCCCACACGGGCCGAAGAACAAAGATGGATGAAAAATAAAATAAATGAAAGACCAATAGAAGTGGCCTGCCCACCCTCCTGCCTCCCTAACCCGCCCCCCCAAAAAGAAAAAAAAATGACATGAGTGTTATTTATCTGTTGCAATACCATATACAGAAAATGATGGGCATTTCTGAATTTAATTGTCATGCCCCTGATTCCATACAGCTCATAACTCACTCAGCCTTTTGCGTTCTGAATTGTAATAAGATGTCTTTGCCGTAGTGTGTCATCTTTACCTGCAATTAAAACGGAATAAGGATCTATGAGTCAAAAAGCACATTTTAATTCTTCTCTAGTCCTCATCTCCATGAGCTATGGAACAAAATATCAAAAATGACAAGAGATGCTTGAAATCTGAATCTGTGGGTTAATTTCTGTGTTCGTATTAAAGAAGATTTCATTTCTCAAAAAATGTATGTCTTCTTAAAAGATGGTAAGCCACTGACATAACAATCACTTATGGATCTAACATTATTGTAAAAGAAAAAGACAGTTTATGAATGTCCTGTGTTATTCCTTCAAAGTTTTATATATTTTCCCAGAAAGCACTCAGCAAACCACAGATGTAATAAAAAAAAAACCACAAATGTCCTAAATGCAAGACAGAATCAGTGCATCCTTCTCGGTCTGGGATGTATGATGTACTGACTAGAATAACAGAAGACATTTGTATTCTTTATTTACACTTACGTAGGTCTAATTGCTTTAGAGTCTAAAGGTATTTTTTTTGACTGATGGAGAATACCTGGGGGAACCATTGTGGAGCATTTTCAAAGGTAAGCACAGCTCGGGGCTTGAGTGCCTTCTGGAAAAGGTCCCATCCTGGCTCGAGAGCGTCCCTCAGTTCTTACCCCTATTACCTCCCCTACCCCGCCCCGTTTTATGCTCAGACCTCAGCTGTGGCTGTTAACTGTTTGCGACCGAGGCTCTGTGCTGTCCCACTGACTGTACTCCGTGGCTTGACCACAGGGTGTGAGAGCCTTCTTGGAGAAGACCCCGACATGCGGCTGGCTGCCCGGGACCGGCTCTCCTCTGGCTTCGACAACAGAGGCCACCGTGATGGGAGGCCCACACGGGCAAGAACAAAGATGGATGAAAAATAAATAAATGAAAGACCAATAGAAGTGGCCTGCCCACCCTCCTGCCTCCCTAACCCCCCCCCCCAAAAAGAAAAAAACTGTCATGAGTGTTATTTATCTGTTGCAATACCATATACAGAAAATGATGGGCATTTCTGAATTTAATTGTCATGCCCCTGATTCCATACAGCTCATAACTCACTCAGCCTTTTGCGTTCTGAATTGTAATAAGATGTCTTTGCCGTAGTGTGTCATCTTTACCTGCAATTAAAACGGAATAAGGATCTATGAGTCAAAAAGCACATTTTAATTCTTCTCTAGTCCTCATCTCCATGAGCTATGGAACAAAATATCAAAAATGACAAGAGATGCTTGAAATCTGAATCTGTGGGTTAATTTCTGTGTTCGTATTAAAGAAGATTTCATTTCTCAAAAAATGTATGTCTTCTTAAAAGATGGTAAGCCACTGACATAACAATCACTTATGGATCTAACATTATTGTAAAAGAAAAAGACAGTTTATGAATGTCCTGTGTTATTCCTTCAAAGTTTTATATATTTTCCCAGAAAGCACTCAGCAAACCACAGATGTAATAAAAAAAAAAACCACAAATGTCCTAAATGCAAGACAGAATCAGTGCATCCTTCTCGGTCTGGGATGTATGATGTACTGACTAGAATAACAGAAGACATTTGTATTCTTTATTTACACTTACGTAGGTCTAATTGCTTTAGAGTCTAAAGGTATTTTTTTTGACTGATGGAGAATACCTGGGGGAACCATTGTGGAGCATTTTCAAAGGTAAGCACAGCTCGGGGCTTGAGTGCCTTCTGGAAAAGGTCCCATCCTGGCTCGAGAGCGTCCCTCAGTTCTTACCCCTATTACCTCCCCTACCCCGCCCCGTTTTATGCTCAGACCTCAGCTGTGGCTGTTAACTGTTTGCGACCGAGGCTCTGTGCTGTCCCACTGACTGTACTCCGTGGCTTGACCACAGGGTGTGAGAGCCTTCTTGGAGAAGACCCCGACATGCGGCTGGCTGCCCCGGGGGACCGGCTCTCTCCTCTGGCTTCCCCACTTTGAGTCACGCTCAGCATGTTATCAGGGAAACCAGCAGTCCATGCACCAACAGGAAGGTTTGGTTGATTTCTTGCTCCAGTCTGTCAACTTGGCTGGGAGCTCGGTGACTCAGATGCAGTTGGATCCCTGCTGTGTGAGCAGGTGATGCTTCTGTCTGCTAACCAGCACTCCTCCTGAGCTGCTGCCTCCCACCACCTCTGAGGCTCTTCTGCCCCCTCATCCAGTGCCCTGGGACAGAAGAGAACTAACCATTCTCTGGTACCACCAGGGAGCCAGCTCACAGCGACGGGGCCTCCCAGGTCCCCGAGTCCCCTACTGCAGCTGGCTGGGCAGTCTCTAGAGACCATTCGGGTAAAGCACTCTGGATGCTTTCATGGAGCAAAGCCCGGAGGCCTCATCCTGTCCTCTTAATCATCATCATCGTCTTTACAGTCTCCAGTTAGAGATCAAACTTTTTAAAGACCTAATTTTAAAATTAAAGACCTAATTTTTGGTGATTTTCTTTTTGATACTGAATCAAAAATTAAACAGTCTAGATTCCTTCTATGTAGGATTCTGCATGGGTGTTTAGTAGCTCAGTATTATCTGATTCTTTTGTAACCCCATGGACTGTAGTCTTCCAGGCTTTTGTGTCCATGGGATTTTCCAGGCAAGAATAGTGGAGTGGGTTGCCATTTCCTACTCCAGGGTATCTTTCTGACCCAGGGATTGATTCTATCTCCTGCATTGGCAAGTGGCTTCTTTACCACTGAGACACCTGGGAAACCCATATGGATTATCATCTAAAGTAAACCCACACATGTATAGATAATTGCAGAAAGATGAGACCCATCTGCTAGCAGCCAGCATGGGGAGCACACTTAAAATGTGAACCCCTGATTGGCATATCAGAAGAAGTTTAAAGTATGTCAAAGAAAAGTAGGTAGTTGATTTCTCTGGTAAGCAAGCTCAGACCTCAGCTGTGGCTGTTAACTTTTCACTCTGTGCTGTCCCACTGACTGTACTCCGTGGCTTGACCACAGGGTGTGAGAGCCTTCTTGGAGAAGACCCCGACATGCGGCTGGCTGCCCCGGGGGACCGGCTCTCTCCTCTGGCTTCCCCACTTTGAGTCACGCTCAGCATGTTATCAGGGAAACCAGCAGTCCATGCACCAACAGGAAGGTTTGGTTGATTTCTTGCTCCAGTCTGTCAACTTGGCTGGGAGCTCGGTGACTCAGATGCAGTTGGATCCCTGCTGTGTGAGCAGGTGATGCTTCTGTCTGCTAACCAGCACTCCTCCTGAGCTGCTGCCTCCCACCACCTCTGAGGCTCTTCTGCCCCCTCATCCAGTGCCCTGGGACAGAAGAGAACTAACCATTCTCTGGTACCACCAGGGAGCCAGCTCACAGCGACGGGGCCTCCCAGGTCCCCGAGTCCCCTACTGCAGCTGGCTGGGCAGTCTCTAGAGACCATTCGGGTAAAGCACTCTGGATGCTTTCATGGAGCAAAGCCCGGAGGCCTCATCCTGTCCTCTTAATCATCATCATCGTCTTTACAGTCTCCAGTTAGAGATCAAACTTTTTAAAGACCTAATTTTAAAATTAAAGACCTAATTTTTGGTGATTTTCTTTTTGATACTGAATCAAAAATTAAACAGTCTAGATTCCTTCTATGTAGGATTCTGCATGGGTGTTTAGTAGCTCAGTATTATCTGATTCTTTTGTAACCCCATGGACTGTAGTCTTCCAGGCTTTTGTGTCCATGGGATTTTCCAGGCAAGAATAGTGGAGTGGGTTGCCATTTCCTACTCCAGGGTATCTTTCTGACCCAGGGATTGATTCTATCTCCTGCATTGGCAAGTGGCTTCTTTACCACTGAGACACCTGGGAAACCCATATGGATTATCATCTAAAGTAAACCCACACATGTATAGATAATTGCAGAAAGATGAGACCCATCTGCTAGCAGCCAGCATGGGGAGCACACTTAAAATGTGAACCCCTGATTGGCATATCAGAAGAAGTTTAAAGTATGTCAAAGAAAAGTAGGTAGTTGATTTTTCTCTGGTAAGCATTCAGGGGGACAGCAGGAGGAGAGGTCACCTTTGCTGAGTCTTGATGGTGAAGGAGAGTGTGAGATCGATAGGTGTCCTGGGGCCTCCAAGGGCTCAGCTTTTTTTTGACTTTGCTGGGTGTTCAATGCTGTGCATGGGCTTTCTCTAGTTGCAGCAAGTGGGGGCTACTCTCTCCTTGCAGTACATGGGCTTCTCATTGTGGTGGCTTCCCTTTTTTTCAGAGCATAGGCTCTATAGCATGCTGGCTTTGGTAGTTGCAGCACGCAGGGTCAGTAGTTGAGGCACGTGGGGTTATTTGCCCCCCTCTGTGTGGGATCTTCCCAGACAGGGAATCGAACCCATGTCCCATGTGTTGGCAGGTAGACTCCCGACCATTGGACCAGCTGAGAAGTCTTATGTGCTCAGCTGTAAGGAGGAGGATTGAGCTGATTAAGTGAACTTTGCCCTGTGCACGTGAGAGGGGTGGAGAGAGCCTAGGCTCCTGGCCCAGGCCTGGTTCTGAATCACAGCCCTGTTGCCTGTTAGCTGTATGATCCAGGGCCAATCATGTGCCCAGGAGTTTTCAGCCTCATTTTATTCATCTGCCAAAGGGGAATAAGGACATGTACATGTATCTGGGGTGCCAGGCATGGACGCCATAGAGTGTTTACTGTCATTTTGGCATGTCAGAAGGGACAAAACAAGTAACACCGTCTGAAGGACCCTCATAAAAAATCCCGGAGGCTTCTATGTCAGCGTGAATGCATGAGTGCTAATGCTCTCTGCGACCCTATGGGCTGTAGTCTGCCAGGCTCTTCTATCCACAGGATTCTCCAGGCAAGAATACTGGAGTAGGCTGCTCTGCCCTCCTCCAGGGGATCTTCCCTACCCAGGGATTGAACCGGTGTCTCCTGAAGCTACCTGCATTGGCAGGCAGGTTCTTTACCACTAGCGCCGCCTGGGAAGCCTTTCAATATGCATACCTATTTCCTGAGGACGGTGTGACCTCCGACTTAAAATCTAGGTTTTGTGCTGCGTCCAGCCACAATGTAAAGAAGAAATGGTGTTTTTTATTTTTAGACTCTTAGAGCCCTGTTTTAAAATGAGTTAATGGGGCGCCAGGGAAATTCACCTCCTCTCCCGCTGGTTTTTGAGCAGCAGCCTGTGGAGGTGAGAGGGCAGGGGCCCTGCAGCTGGGGGTTAGCTGAGAGCACTCCACACTCCCTCCCTGTACGTTGCCTGCTGAACCACAGCTTCCCTTTTCTGTTTCCACATGTTTCCACTGTAGCTGCAGGCGGCCCAGCCCGCAAGCAAGAGGCCCTGGGATGCAGAAGCCATTTCTCTGCGCCTGGGGACTGAGCTGAGTTCCCTTTCGGCTCACTCGGGTCCAGAGCTGGCAGGTGAGATGAGGGAGTCTCAGGAGCAGCCAGCCCAATGCCCCGCAAGGGCTGTGGACAGAACCAACCAAAGCGCCACCATTTCTGCTGCAGAAAAGTCCCAGCTGGAGGGCCTCAAATGTTTCCACTCCAGGACCCTCTTTACTTCCTTTCTCGTCCCTCATACAAGGAAACTGTGAGGGAGGGGTCGATGGAGAGTCCTTGGAATTCTAGTCCTGATTCTGAATCACAGCCCTGTTGCCTGTTAGCTGTATGATCCAGGGCCAATCATGTGCCCAGGAGTTTTCAGCCTCATTTTATTCATCTGCCAAAGGGGAATAAGGACATGTACATGTATCTGGGGTGCCAGGCATGGACGCCATAGAGTGTTTACTGTCATTTTGGCATGTCAGAAGGGACAAAACAAGTAACACCGTCTGAAGGACCCTCATAAAAAATCCCGGAGGCTTCTATGTCAGCGTGAATGCATGAGTGCTAATGCTCTCTGCGACCCTATGGGCTGTAGTCTGCCAGGCTCTTCTATCCACAGGATTCTCCAGGCAAGAATACTGGAGTAGGCTGCTCTGCCCTCCTCCAGGGGATCTTCCCTACCCAGGGATTGAACCGGTGTCTCCTGAAGCTACCTGCATTGGCAGGCAGGTTCTTTACCACTAGCGCCGCCTGGGAAGCCTTTCAATATGCATACCTATTTCCTGAGGACGGCGTGACCTCCGACTTAAAATCTAGGTTTTGTGCTGCGCGTCCATCCACAATGTAAAGAAGAAATGGTGTTTTTTATTTTTAGACTCTTAGAGCCCTGTTTTAAAATGAGTTAATGGGGCGCCAGGGAAATTCACCTCCTCTCCCGCTGGTTTTTGAGCAGCAGCCTGTGGAGGTGAGAGGGCAGGGGCCCTGCAGCTGGGGGTTAGCTGAGAGCACTCCACACTCCCTCCCTGTACGTTGCCTGCTGAACCACAGCTTCCCTTTTCTGTTTCCACATGTTTCCACTGTAGCTGCAGGCGGCCCAGCCCGCAAGCAAGAGGCCCTGGGATGCAGAAGCCATTTCTCTGCGCCTGGGGACTGAGCTGAGTTCCCTTTCGGCTCACTCGGGTCCAGAGCTCGCAGGTGAGATGAGGGACTCTCAGGAGCAGCCAGCCCAATGCCCCGCAAGGGCTGTGGACAGAACCAACCAAAGCGCCACCATTTCTGCTGCAGAAAAGTCCCAGCTGGAGGGCCTCAAATGTTTCCACTCCAGGACCCTCTTTACTTCCTTTCTCTTCTCGTCCCTCATACAAGGAAACTGTGAGGGAGGGGTCGATGGAGAGTCCTTGGAATTCTAGTCCTGATTCTGCTTTGTGTCATTGTCAGTTTCCACAATCCCTCCTGTCCTGGTTTTTCATTAGTAAGTGATGAAAATGGACACGGTGTGTGTTGAAATGCCTGCTGGACCTTGAACCCTAAGGGCGTTTACAACCTCCTGCGAATTTCCTTCCTGTATCCCTCCCCCAATGTCGTGTTTCCCACCCCGACCACCTCCCTGGTGCATGGGACCCTGGCACTGCTCTGTCTCTGCTCCCCTGACCCGCCCAGATCCTGGCTGTTTGCCACCCACCTCCCCGTGTAGAGCAGAGGGTGCTGAAAGCAGGCGCTCTGGCAGGAAGTGAAAGGAGTCAGAGCCTGTTGCACACCCTCCGTGGGGAGGATGGGGCAGCGGAAAGTTTATGCTCATTTCTGTTTGCCTGGTGAAAACTGAGCTGTGTCGCTGAGAGCCAGAAAGCATCCCATAAACACGATTTCCGGGGCAGGAGTCGGGGGACTCAGCTCCCTGAAAATTCCACTATTCTGCTTCAGGGGTTTCGCATGAAACATTTCAACACTTCAGTGCTCAGCTAAAGCCTGGCGCTCTTCCTCGGCCGCTGGCCTTCCTGTTGTACTGGCCAGGCTGCCAAGAGTGGCTCATTGTGCTTTGGGGGCAGTGAGGTTTTAGTAAAACCTATGATCTCATTCTCACACTTTCCTCCTCACGGTCCAAACTTGAACAACAACTCTGGTGCCTGAGATGGGGCTGAAGAGGCTGAAGCGAAATCCAGCCTACACGTGGGAGATGGAAGTAGGGATTAAGAGAGATGTTGCAAGAGACATTTCATTAGGGTGGTGACTTCATAATCTGGATATCCCAGATGAAACCTCTAGAATGGCTTGCTCCCTTGAATATAGATGTATTGAAAGATAATGAAGAGGCTTCCCAGGTGGCACTTGTGGTAAGAAACCCACTTGCCAATGCATGAGATATAAGAGATACAGATTTGATCCCTGGGTTGGGAAGATCCCCTGGAGGAGGACATGAGAACCCACTCCAGGATTCTTGCCTGGAAATCCCATGGACCGAGGAGCCTGGAGGGCTACTGTCTATAGGGTCGCAGAGTTGGAAACTACTGAAGTGACTCAGCACAGTCACACGCAAAGATAGCGAGAGGCATCTACATTTGTGAGTCATGGTATTCTCCCTGGTGTCCAGCGATATGCTTAATGGAGGTAAATGTGCCAAATATGGACTGTAAAAAAACTTCTAAAAAAGGTTTATTAGAAATGACATCCATGGCCCTTAGCATGTGAGAGGGCAGACGGAGTCACATAGTCATCCCCAGCCCTGAGTAAGGATGTCTGTAGAGATTTCTTTCTTACTCTCATGCATTGTTACTGAGATGTAGGAAGGATCATGGAACTTAATGCCTTTGCTCATTACTGTGCAAGACTAAATTCAGCCTATATTGCTTCTATTAGAGAAGTGAACCTAGACAGTTCCTTTAATGAGGCAGGAAGGGGAAATTCCATTTTCTGCCTGAATTCAGTGCAGCCTGCCCAAGGGCTGAGGGGTCCGGATGAGAATGCTCAGCCCTAGACCAGCTTGGATTCCAGCGGAGCAGTGTCTGCAGATCTGGAAGCTCAATGGTGACTTGAAAACAGATGCCATGAAAGCAGAACAGAATCCGCTCTAAACAAGCTGCCACCGCAGCTTGCATGGCCGCCATCTGCTGTCATAGTGTCCCTGCCATCCTGGCTCCCTGCTTCTTCTGGTACCCTTTCTGTGTGAGTGGAACCACCGGGCTTGGGAGGCTGTCTTGAGAGTCCCTTGGACTGCAAGGAGATCAAACCAATCCATCTTAAAGGAAATCAACCCTCCATATTCATTGGAAGGACTGATGCTGAAGCTGAAGCTCCAGTACTTTGACCACCTGATGTGAAGAGCCGACTCATTGAAAAAGACCTTAATGTTGGGAAAGACTGAAGAAGAGGGTGGCACTTGTGGTAAGAAACCCACTTGCCAATGCATGAGATATAAGAGATACAGATTTGATCCTGGGTTGGGAAGATCCCTGGAGGAGGACATGAGAACCCACTCCAGGATTCTTGCCTGGAAATCCCATGGACCGAGGAGCCTGGAGGGCTACTGTCTATAGGGTCGCAGAGTTGGAAACTACTGAAGTGACTCAGCACAGTCACACGCAAAGATAGCGAGAGGCATCTACATTTGTGAGTCATGGTATTCTCCCTGGTGTCCAGCGATATGCTTAATGGAGGTAAATGTGCCAAATATGGACTGTAAAAAAACTTCTAAAAAAGGTTTATTAGAAATGACATCCATGGCCCTTAGCATGTGAGAGGGCAGACGAGTCACATAGTCATCCCCAGCCCTGAGTAAGGATGTCTGTAGAGATTTCTTTCTTACTCTCATGCATTGTTACTGAGATGTAGGAAGGATCATGGAACTTAATGCCTTTGCTCATTACTGTGCAAGACTAAATTCAGCCTATATTGCTTCTATTAGAGAAGTGAACCTAGACAGTTCCTTTAATGAGGCAGGAAGGGGAAATTCCATTTTCTGCCTGAATTCAGTGCAGCCTGCCCAAGGGCTGAGGGGTCCGGATGAGAATGCTCAGCCCTAGACCAGCTTGGATTCCAGCGGAGCAGTGTCTGCAGATCTGGAAGCTCAATGGTGACTTGAAAACAGATGCCATGAAAGCAGAACAGAATCCGCTCTAAACAAGCTGCCACCGCAGCTTGCATGGCCGCCATCTGCTGTCATAGTGTCCCTGCCATCCTGGCTCCCTGCTTCTTCTGGTACCCTTTCTGTGTGAGTGGAACCACCGGGCTTGGGAGGCTGTCTTGAGAGTCCCTTGGACTGCAAGGAGATCAAACCAATCCATCTTAAAGGAAATCAACCCTCCATATTCATTGGAAGGACTGATGCTGAAGCTGAAGCTCCAGTACTTTGACCACCTGATGTGAAGAGCCGACTCATTGAAAAAGACCTTAATGTTGGGAAAGACTGAAGAAGAGGGTGGCAGAGGATGGGATGGTTAGATAGCATCCCCAACACAATGGACATGTACTTGAGCAAACTGGGAAATAGCAGAAGGAGAGGGAAGCCTGGTGTACAGAGGAGCCACAGAGTCACAAAGAGTAGGACCTGACTTAGCACCTGAAGAGCAACAGCTATAAATAATGGGCTAGCATTGGCTCTCAAACCTGGAGTAGAATCCTCTACTCTTGGAATGGTCCCAGCAAAGAGAGAAGTAGGCGGTTGCCTTCATCGGCCCCTCCCTTCCTTTTCTTTCTTCTCTCTTGTCAGTGCTCTCCTCCCCATCCACTCCCTCTCTGTTGTCATCTGAGGCTCTCTGGTCTTGAGTACACCACTTAGGGCAGTTTACAGTTCACCTGAAGTGTCTGCCTCCCAATCCAGTGAAGTTCACAGGTTGAAAGCCAGCCCTGGGGAGAGGGCAGTGCTTGTTCCAGAAAAACAGACTTTTGAACTGGTGACTTAGCAGGTGCCCCACTTACTAGCCTCTGGGCTAATGAGATACTTTTGTACAAAGTTGCCCCCAGATGCCTGTCTTTCAAGTCAGACCATCTAGGTCATTTTCTATGTTCAGGGGTAGGTTAGCCTTGACATTCGTTAATTTCAATTCTGCCTTTAAAGAAGCAGCCCCCAAGAACCGGAACTATTGACATCCAGCTGACTGCCCTTGGGCCAATTTCTTCAGACATTTCTGGAATTTCATTTGGCCTCTATTTTTGACACAGTGTTCAGATGTGGTACTAACTATAGGGCATTGGGTGCCTTAGCTCGGTTGGCTACAACAGAAAAAGACTGGGTGGGCTAAACATTAGTCATTGGGCTTCCCTGGTGGTCCAGTGGGTAAAGAGTCTGCCTTGCAGTGCAAGGGGCACCGGTTCGATCCCTGGCCTGAGAAGATCCCATGTGCCAAGGAATGGCTGGGCTGATGTGTCCAATTACAAGCCAGTGCTCTGGAGCGCATGTGCCCAGAGCAAGTGCTCTGAAACTGGAGAGGCCACTGAGATGGGAGGCCCACATGTGCCAAAGAATAAAGATGGACGGAAATAAAGGATGACCTAGAGGCCAAAAAAAATAGGCATTTATTTCTTATCATTCTGGAAGCTAGAAGTTCATGATCAAGGTGCTAGCTGATTTGGTTCCTGTTCCCTGCTGGTTCAATGGTAAAATCCACCTGCTAATATTAGCAGGAGACACAGATTTGATTCTTGGGTCATGAAGATCCTCTGGAGTAGGAAATGGCAACATTTCAGTTCTTGCATGGGAAATCCCATGGACAGAGGAGCCTTGTGGGCTACTGTTTATGGGGTTGCAAAAGAGTTGGACATTATTCAGCAGCTAACCAACCAACACAAGGACTCAATGCCTGGCTTGCAGACAGCTTCCTTCTTGTGCTGCTATGTCCACACGTGGTAGAGAGAGAGGAAAAGGGGGAGGATAAGGTAAGGAGGGGGAGTCTCTTCTTTTAAGGGAACTAATTTTATCATGAGGACGGGCAGTGATCTCACCTTCATGAACTCATCCAAGCCTAATCATCTCCCCAAAGCCCCACCATCACATTGAGAGTTAGACCTTTAACATATGAGTTTTGGGGGGACACACTTAATCCAGAACACTGGCCAAATCATGGGACATCTCTGGACCTCAGTTTCTTCATCTGTGAAATGTAGATGATGATAAGACCTGCTTGTAGGGTGGTTTTAAAGACAGGATCAAGGCAGCCC
Organism: Tragulus kanchil; assembly: GCA_022376925.1. Classification (NCBI taxonomy): domain Eukaryota; kingdom Metazoa; phylum Chordata; class Mammalia; order Artiodactyla; family Tragulidae; genus Tragulus; species Tragulus kanchil. Next base: position 37,154,593 of record JAIOJX010000003.1, read on the forward strand.
CAAGAACCGGAACTATTGACATCCAGCTGACTGCCCTTGGGCCAATTTCTTCAGACATTTCTGGAATTTCATTTGGCCTCTATTTTTGACACAGTGTTCAGATGTGGTACTAACTATAGGGCATTGGGTGCCTTAGCTCGGTTGGCTACAACAGAAAAAGACTGGGTGGGCTAAACATTAGTCATTGGGCTTCCCTGGTGGTCCAGTGGGTAAAGAGTCTGCCTTGCAGTGCAAGGGGCACCGGTTCGATCCCTGGCCTGAGAAGATCCCATGTGCCAAGGAATGTCTGGGCTGATGTGTCCAATTACAAGCCAGTGCTCTGGAGCGCATGTGCCCAGAGCAAGTGCTCTGAAACTGGAGAGGCCACTGAGATGGGAGGCCCACATGTGCCAAAGAATAAAGATGGACGGAAATAAAGGATGACCTAGAGGCCAAAAAAAATAGGCATTTATTTCTTATCATTCTGGAAGCTAGAAGTTCATGATCAAGGTGCTAGCTGATTTGGTTCCTGTTCCCTGCTGGTTCAATGGTAAAAAATCCACCTGCTAATATTAGCAGGAGACACAGATTTGATTCTTGGGTCATGAAGATCCTCTGGAGTAGGAAATGGCAACATTTCAGTTCTTGCATGGGAAATCCCATGGACAGAGGAGCCTTGTGGGCTACTGTTTATGGGGTTGCAAAAGAGTTGGACATTATTCAGCAGCTAACCAACCAACACAAGGACTCAATGCCTGGCTTGCAGACAGCTTCCTTCTTGTGCTGCTATGTCCACACGTGGTAGAGAGAGAGGAAAAGGGGGAGGATAAGGTAAGGAGGGGGAGTCTCTTCTTTTAAGGGAACTAATTTTATCATGAGGACGGGCAGTGATCTCACCTTCATGAACTCATCCAAGCCTAATCATCTCCCCAAAGCCCCACCATCACATTGAGAGTTAGACCTTTAACATATGAGTTTTGGGGGGACACACTTAATCCAGAACACTGGCCAAATCATGGGACATCTCTGGACCTCAGTTTCTTCATCTGTGAAATGTAGATGATGATAAGACCTGCTTGTAGGGTGGTTTTAAAGACAGGATGAGATGGTGTGTGCACCTTGCCTGGTACTTCGTAAAGATGTCATTACTAGTAACTCTTTTCTTCCTCCCGGCTTAGCAATGGTTTTCAGTAGTGTGGCATGTCAGCTCCAATACCCTAGAATCGTAAGAATTTAGAGCAGAAAGGCACCCTGGAAAGGCTCTCCTCTCTTTCACTTTTTATTTAAGGAACTAGGAGGCAAGTGTGAACAAAAAGTCTTCCCAGAGCAGCAGTGGCTGCACCACGTCAAGGACCCAGGATACTGAATCCCATTCTATTGTTAGTTCAACAACCTCCTTGTGCCTCAGGTACCAGTTGTTATTTTAGTTACAAAATCTGCCATTTCAGACTTCCTTTGGCAAGGAATTTGTGCTTATGAAGTCATTTTAATAAAAAGAATAGTCATCTCTTAGAAGAAAATTGAATACCTAAGGATTTGCAGATGTGACTATGAAATGAGTAGCATTTGCATCAAAAGCAGGCCAGATATATTCTCCCTAAAGAAATGTAACACTAGTTCTTCTAAGCAGAGGTGGCAACTTGAATAAAAACATCGCATTGTCCTTAAATTCTTGTATTGGCAATACTGTGCATGTGTGTGCTCAGTCGCTCAGTTTTGCCCAACTCTTTATGACCCCTTGAACTGTAGCCCACTAGGCTCCTCTGTCCATGGGATTTTCCAGACAGGAATACTGGAATGGGTTGCCATGTCCTTCTTCAGGGGATCTTCCCAATCCAAGGATCTGACCCTCATCTCTTACATCTCCTGCACTGGCAGATAGATTCTTTACTACTCACCATCTGGGAAGCCCATACCCAACTGAATGCAGAGTTCCATAGAATGGCAAGGAGAGAAGAGAAGGTGTTCTTAAATGAACAATGGAAAGAAATAGAGGAAAACAGTAGAATGAGAAAGACTAGAGATCTCATCAGGAAGATTGGAGTATCAAGGGAATCTTTCATGTTAGTATGGACATGATAAAGGAAAGAAATGGTAAGGACCTAACAGAAGCAGAAGATATTAAGAAGAGATGGCAAGAATACACAGAAAAACTATACAAGAAAGGTCTTAATGACCTGGAAGACCATGACATTGTGGTCACTCACCTAGAGCCAGACATCCTTAGGTATGAAGTTATGCAGACTCTAGGAAGCATTACTACCAACAAAGCTAGTGGAGGTGATGGAATTCCAGCACAGTTTTTTAAAATCCTTAAAAATGATGCTGTTAAAATGCTGCACTCAATTTGTCAACATGACAGGAAAAGGTCGATTTTCATTCCAATCATAAAGAAAGGCAATACCAATGAATATTCAAACTACCATACACCTGCATTCATTTCATATACTAGCAAGGTTTTGATCAAAATCCTCGAAGCTGGCCTTTAGTAGTACATGAACTGAGAAGTTCCAGATGTACAAGCTGGGTCTAGAAAAGGCAGAGGAACTAGAGGTCAAATTGCCAGCATTCATTGGATCATGGAGAAAGCAAGGGGTTTCCAAAAAACATCTACTTCTACTTCATTGACTATGCTAAAGATTTTGATTGTGTGGATCACAACAAACTGTGGAAAATTTTTGACATAATGAGAGTACCAGACCACCTTACCTGTCTCCTGAGAAACCTATATGTGAGTCAAGAAGCAAAATTTAGAACCATGCATGGAAATACTAACTGGTTCCAAATTGGGAAAGGAGTATGTCAAGGCTGTATATTGTCACCTGTTTATGTAATTTATGTGCATAGTACATCATATGAAATGCTAGGCTGGATGAAGCACAAGCTGGAATCAAGATTGCTTAGAGAAGTGTAAACAGCCTCAGGTATGCAGATGATACCATTGTAATGGTGGAAAGTAAAGAAGAATTAAAGAACTTTCTGATGAGGCTGAAATAGAGCGAAAAATCTGGCTTGAAACTCAACATTCAAAAAAACTAAGATCATGGCATCTTGTCCCATCACTTCATAGCAAATAGAAGGGTAAAAAGTGGAAGCAGCAACAGATTTTATATTCTTGACTCCAAAATCACTGCAGATGGTGACTGCAGCCATGAAATTAAAAGATGCTTGCTCCTTGGGAGAGTAGCTATGACAAACCTAGACAGCATATTAAAAAGCAGATGTATATCTTTGCCAACAAAAGTCTGCATAGTCAAAGCTATGGTTTTTCCAGTAGTCACATGTGGATGTGATATTTGGACCATAAAGAAGGCTGAGCACTGAAGAAATAATGCTTTCGAATTGTGTTGTTGGATAAGACTCTTGAGAGTCCCTTGGATAGCTGGGGGGAGATCAAACCAATCAATCCTAAAGGAAATCAGCCCTGAATAGTCATTGGAAGGACTGATGCTGAAGCTGAAGCTCCAATCCTTTGACCATCTGATATGAAGAGCTGACTCTTTGGAAAAGATCCTGATGCTGGGAAGGGTTGAAAGAAGAAGAAGCAGGTGGCAGAGGATGAGATGGTTGAATAGCAGCACCAACTCAATGGATATGAATTTGAGCAAGCACCAGGAGATAGTGGAGGACAGAAGAGCCTGGCAGGCTACAGTACATGGGGTTTCCAAGAGTCAGACACAACTTAGGGATTCAACAACAACAACTGGCAATATTAACCTTAGAAATAAAACATTTCACATAGAATCACTATGAGTATTAAGAAACTTGTTTGAATTTGTCAACATTATGAAGAATGAGGAAGACTATGACATCCAGGTGTGGGAGACGGAGTAAAGGGCAGGTGAGTGTGAGATGCAGGGAATCAAGAGAGGTCTCTGTTGGCACTGACCTTTCAGGCTCGCTGCTTGGAAGACAGAAGGCCTCCACCTTCCCTGACTGAATGTGCTGATTCTGGAGACACTTGTATTCCTGTTGTGGTGATAAATAGACCAGAAGCGATATAATCTGAATTCTCAGAATAGCTTCAAGGCTAGACTCACAAAGTGAACTGCTTTCAGTCTGTATTCCGTGTTGTGTTCATAATCAAAAGACTGGACTGGCTAGATGAGAAAGGTGGGAAGATCCTGGATGCTACAAGGCTCAATGGAAATGCACATGGTAGCTTTTTTGTTTATCTCTCAATAGCCCATGAGTTTAAATCCCCTAGAAATGAATTCACTTGTGTGTGCTAATGAAGCCGAGTAGGATCCTATGGCCCTTGTCCCCCCTGGCTTCTGCTTGTCTTTTGTCTGTAGACAAACTGTAGCCAACAAGTAAGTTTAATTCGGAGAAGTGAGAACGTGAAGAAACAAAGGGAAGCAGTCAAGGCAGTCCAAATAATACTTTTTTTAAACCTTGGGCATAGTCAAGGATAATATTCTGGGCCATATCCTGTGAGCTGTCTTATCGATACTGAAAGCCCCACGAGGTTGGAGAAATTAACTACTTGATGATGAGACTGTAGTCATGACATGAACTGCCACATGTGGAAACTGGCCTCAAGAAATGGAAACAAAACGACCCCAGAGCTGAAGATTAACTGTACTCAAAATAAACAAGGTGACGCTGGTCAGACCACCAATGACCAGTTTCAAGATGATTGGTAGAGCTGACTCTTTGGAAAAGATCCTGATGCTGGGAAGGGTTGAAAGAAGAAGAAGCAGGTGGCAGAGGATGAGATGGTTGAATAGCAGCACCAACTCAATGGATATGAATTTGAGCAAGCACCAGGAGATAGTGGAGGACAGAAGAGCCTGGCAGGCTACAGTACATGGGGTTTCCAAGAGTCAGACACAACTTAGGGATTCAACAACAACAACTGGCAATATTAACCTTAGAAATAAAACATTTCACATAGAATCACTATGAGTATTAAGAAACTTGTTTGAATTTGTCAACATTATGAAGAATGAGGAAGACTATGACATCCAGGTGTGGGAGACGGAGTAAAGGGCAGGTGAGTGTGAGATGCAGGGAATCAAGAGAGGTCTCTGTTGGCACTGACCTTTCAGGCTCGCTGCTTGGAAGACAGAAGGCCTCCACCTTCCCTGACTGAATGTGCTGATTCTGGAGACACTTGTATTCCTGTTGTGGTGATAAATAGACCAGAAGCGATATAATCTGAATTCTCAGAATAGCTTCAAGGCTAGACTCACAAAGTGAACTGCTTTCAGTCTGTATTCCGTGTTGTGTTCATAATCAAAAGACTGGACTGGCTAGATGAGAAAGGTGGGAAGATCCTGGATGCTACAAGGCTCAATGGAAATGCACATGGTAGCTTTTTTGTTTATCTCTCAATAGCCCATGAGTTTAAATCCCCTAGAAATGAATTCACTTGTGTGTGCTAATGAAGCCGAGTAGGATCCTATGGCCCTTGTCCCCCATGGCTTCTGCTTGTCTTTTGTCTGTAGACAAACTGTAGCCAACAAGTAAGTTTAATTCGGAGAAGTGAGAACGTGAAGAAACAAAGGGAAGCAGTCAAGGCAGTCCAAATAATACTTTTTTAATCCTTGGGCATAGTCAAGGATAATATTCTGGGCCATATCCTGTGAGCTGTCTTATCGATACTGAAAGCCCCACGAGGTTGGAGAAATTAACTACTTGATGATGAGACTGTAGTCATGACATGAACTGCCACATGTGGAAACTGGCCTCAAGAAATGGAAACAAAACGACCCCAGAGCTGAAGATTAACTGTACTCAAAATAAACAAGGTGACGCTGGTCAGACCACCAATGACCAGTTTCAAGATGATTGGTAGAGCTGACGGTGCTGTTTCTGTGTGTAGCCCCCTCCCTCAGCTTATGAAAGCTCTCACCCACTGATTGTCCGTCTGGCCTTTGGACAAGAGTCTTCCCCTCCCCGACTGGTTGCCAGCATCTAAAACACGGGAAACTTGCCTTTCCATAAACCTTGGCTCTTTATTGGCTTTTGAGCGGCAAACAGCCAGACCCCACTTTTGGTTACACTAACAACATGAAATATCAGAGCCTACACAGGGGAGGACTTGGCTTTGCCCATGAGAGAAAGCCCCAGGGAAATGTAACTTTGAGGGTTGTTTGGACCTAAACCTGGTAACACTTCTAACCTCCTTTCAAAGTAACCAGGGCAATTATTGATATGCACACAGTGTAACTGAACTATATTTCCTCCAGCTACGTCACAGCTTAATTTCACCCTACTTTTCTCATTTCAGCTCTTGCTCTGCCTTCTTCTCCCAATTCCTGTTTCTCATTTCAGGGGCGGCCTGTGGGTCTACTCATTGTTGAAACCATTTGAGAAAGTGAAATGGACTTATCACCTCCTAGTCTTACTTGTGTGTAATACAGTCTTGTCTTGGACCAAGTGAAATGCATTATTATCCTGCTTTCTAAGAAATGAGTCATTTCTGGGTCTGTTTCCAAGAAAGGGCGATTTAATAACAAAAGTGTTTGTCTTTATGTAGTATGTAATGTAGTTGTCTTAATAATAATATGTTATTTGATGGTCCTGCCTCAGGCAGGGAAAGAATGTGATATAGGATCTCCTACCAGACAAGTGAAAAGAATCCACACCATGAGAGTACTGATAACAAAGATGACAGAAGGTGGCTTTTGTGATAATTACAATAACAGCAACCGTAGGGTCCCTCTCCATATGTAAGTATATCGGGCTTTCGTTAGTGGCTCAGTGGTAAAGATCCCACTTGCCAATGCAGGAGATGTGGATTCCATCCCTGGGCTGGGAAGATCCCCTGGAGAAAGAAATGGTAACCCACTTCAGTATTCTTGCCTGGGAAATCCCACGGACAGAGGAGCCTGGCAGGCTACCGTTCATGGGGTCACAGAGAGTCAGACACAGCTTAGTAACTAAGCAATGACGACAATATATGCGTCTCACTTCCCATCCAGGATGACCTTCAGGACAACTTTATGAGGCAGCTGAGAATGCTATATTGTCTGCCTTTAATTATACCATTGGGAACTGGAGAATGCTAAGGTTTTTTTCTTTCTCTTTTTTTTTTTTAATTTTGGCCTCTTTTTGTTGATCCTTTATTTATTTATTTTTCATCCATCTTTGTTCTTTGGCCTGTGTGGGTCTCCTATTGCAGTGGCCTCTCTCGTTGCAGAGCACCAGTTCTGGGAGCATGCACTCCAGAGTACTGGCTCTCAATTGGACACACTGGTCCAGCCATTCTGCAGCATGTGGGATCTTCCTGGGGCAGGGATTGAACCGGTGTCCCTTGCACTGCAAGGCAGACTCTTCACCCACTGGACCACCAAGGAAGCTCGAGAATCCTAAGTTTTGAATGAATGTTCTGTTTGTGGTGGGGAGTATAGGTTTTGGAAATTCAGACTGCTATTGATTTGGACTCTAGATTCTCCCAGAGACCTACCTGCTATATAACAATCACTGCCTCACACTGATCCGCATGACCTGAATCACATCATCGACCTACCAGGAAGAAGTTAATTAATTACTATTGTCGAGTGCCTATTATGTGCCAGTCACCCTTCTAGATTCTAGAGAAAGTCTCACAGATACGATTCTTACTTTGGAGGTCACAGTTAGTGAATAATATTAATGCTAAGAGGAGCTTCCTTTCATAGAAGTAATCATCACTTTTCTAGATGTGGGGTTACAAAGATCAGTTAGACATGATCCACATCTTCTAGGAGCTCATTGACATTGAAGATAGAAAGATGAATAAGATACTGCTCTATACTTAAGGGTATGATTAAGCAAATTCTAATAAATATTAATAATAATAATAGCTTCTAGTCACTGATGTTGTATCAACTAGGTACCAGGCACTGTACTAAATGCTTTGATTCTATTCCTTAAATGTTAGCCTTTCAATTTCATCCTCATATTTAATTGGGACTCATGATCCCGATTACAGGGAAGTGCTTAGGATCCTAGAGATAAAGTGATCTAATGTTGATCATTGGGCAGAATACTTTGCCGAAAGGATAAGACTTAGCCTGTCTTTAAAGTTTGCGTATTTCTTCTGTACAATAATATAAAAGCCCATGGTTAAGTACAGTTTTATCATCAAGAGGAACAGATTCTCTTTGTGCCTGTGCACAGTTGCTCAGTTCATGTCTAACCTGTGGACTGTAGCCCCCCAGGCTGCTCTGTCCATGGGATTCTCCAGACAAGAATACTGGAGGGGGTTGCCATTTCCTCCTTCAGGGGATCTTCCTGACCCAGGGATCAAACCCTTGTCTCTTACATCTTCTGCATTGGCAGGTGGGTTCTTTACCACTGGCACCACCTGGGAAGCCCACAGCTTCTCTTACACCATCTGTATTGTTTCAGAAGCTCTAGTGATAGATAGTACAGTATAGTGATAGACCGTGTAGGAAGGCACACAGCCCCCATGGTAGGTATCTCAGAAAGAAGATTGACTAAGAGATTCACTGCTGCAACAAAAAAACCACAATTTGAGTGAGATAATTGGAAGTAAACCTATTTTGAATCAAAGACTGCTATTGATTTGGCCTCTAGATTCTCCCAGAGACCTACCTGCTATATAACAATCACTGCCTCACACTGATCCGCATGACCTGAATCACATCATCGACCTACCAGGAAGAAGTTAATTAATTACTATTGTCGAGTGCCTATTATGTGCCAGTCACCCTTCTAGATTCTAGAGAAAGTCTCACAGATACGATTCTTACTTTGGAGGTCACAGTTAGTGAATAATATTAATGCTAAGAGGAGCTTCCTTTCATAGAAGTAATCATCACTTTTCTAGATGTGGGGTTACAAAGATCAGTTAGACATGATCCACATCTTCTAGGAGCTCATTGACATTGAAGATAGAAAGATGAATAAGATACTGCTCTATACTTAAGGGTATGATTAAGCAAATTCTAATAAATATTAATAATAATAATAGCTTCTAGTCACTGATGTTGTATCAACTAGGTACCAGGCACTGTACTAAATGCTTTGATTCTATTCCTTAAATGTTAGCCTTTCAATTTCATCCTCATATTTAATTGGGACTCATGATCCCGATTACAGGGAAGTGCTTAGGATCCTAGAGATAAAGTGATCTAATGTTGATCATTGGGCAGAATACTTTGCCGAAAGGATAAGACTTAGCCTGTCTTTAAAGTTTGCGTATTTCTTCTGTACAATAATATAAAAGCCCATGGTTAAGTACAGTTTTATCATCAAGAGGAACAGATTCTCTTTGTGCCTGTGCACAGTTGCTCAGTTCATGTCTAACCTGTGGACTGTAGCCCCCCAGGCTGCTCTGTCCATGGGATTCTCCAGACAAGAATACTGGAGGGGGTTGCCATTTCCTCCTTCAGGGGATCTTCCTGACCCAGGGATCAAACCCTTGTCTCTTACATCTTCTGCATTGGCAGGTGGGTTCTTTACCACTGGCACCACCTGGGAAGCCCACAGCTTCTCTTACACCATCTGTATTGTTTCAGAAGCTCTAGTGATAGATAGTACAGTATAGTGATAGACCGTGTAGGAAGGCACACAGCCCCCATGGTAGGTATCTCAGAAAGAAGATTGACTAAGAGAGATTCACTGCTGCAACAAGCACATTTGAGTGAAGAATATAGAATTGCTCAAATCCAACAGAAGTTTACTTTGCACTTGTGTCACACCCTGAAGGGGTTGACTGGAGGCTCCTAGTAGGGATTCAGGGTCCTAGGCTCCTTCTATCCTGTGGCTCTGCCATCCTCACTGTGTTGCTTCTGAGGTGGTGGTTTGTTACATCAGACTAGTGGATGAAGAAGGAGCGCAGATTACTGTGCCTGCGAGTTCTGTGGGCCATATCTCCAGGAGCCACACGTGTTAGAATTCAGTCTCCTGGCTGTAATGAACTATGAGGGAGCTGGTGGGGGGTCCAGCGGTATGCTCAGGAAAGCAGAGGGAAAGGACTCTGGGTCTTTGCCCCAAGATGGTCTTCCTGCTCCTCAGTACTGAAAAGCATCATGAACTGGGCCGCACAAGGCTGTCTTGTGAAAGAGAGCCTGCTCCCTTGGCTGTCGCCTCAGCATTGTGGCCTGGGAGCTAAGGCTGGTGGGCTGTGTGAGGAAGACAAAGGAGGAGGGAAGTTTCCGAAGGATAGAGAAGGAAAGGTGAGGGCAGGTGAGATGCAGCCCCCCCTCATTTCCAAAGTCCTCCTCTCACCTGTAAACTCATGAGGCTCTTATTGGCACTTAGTTGACATCCCTGCACTTGATCTAGCATCTCAGTGGGATGTGGGAGTGTCTTCCTGAGTAGCTCTGTTGACCATACAGAGTGGTGGAAGGCCACCCGGACCTCATGTTGAGATAGAACGATGGGGCCTGGGCTCTCATTTTAGGAGTTATTGTTCCCTTGGCCTTTCAGGATCAGACTCACAGGACTGGGCAGTCAGTGGGTTAGGGTGGCTGATGGATGAGGAAGCCAATTATTGGAGCAAACTCAGAACATGCTATTTTTCCTTTTCCTCAAATTTCTATTCTTTCCCTCATTTATCTTTACTGAACATGAAGTTTCTCTGAGAGAATATTTGTGTAGATCTCATAGCTCATGGATTCTCCCTCCATTATCCAACTTATGGAAAATGTCATCCAGGGACATGCTGTTTGGAAACCTCGCGGGGAGAAGAGGTACAGGACCAGCCCCCTGGCACAACTCTGAAGGGGTGACCTCACTGGGGTCCCATTTGCCTTTCCTTTCATTGTGTGTCCCAGAGAGGTACCTTCTCTCTGTGTGGCTGGAAAAATATCGGATGATAGCCTCTCTATACATTCTTAGCTGGTCTGTGGGGGCGGGTATTGCATTGTGTCTGGCAGCTGCTTTCCACACATCTTCAGAACAAACCCCCAGTACAGGATTTCTGGCTCCTTCGCAACTTGCTGAAGTTGTGTGTTAGTTGCTCAGTCGTGTCCAGCTCTTTGTGATCCCGTGGACTGTAGCCCACCAGGCTTCTCTATTCATGGGGTTCTCCAGGCAAGAGTGGGTTGCCATGCCCTTCTCTGCTGGGGCTTAGAACCTAAACAAAACCTTCTAGGTGCCCTCCAGAAGCTCTTGGTGGATTCTGGAGACTCATATTCTTGAGATTAGCTTTTTTCTTTTATCCGGTGACATTCAATGATTTTATCTGAGCCCAGAGTGAGGTTTCTTTTCCTATATACATGGCATAAATTGCAGGGTAAATTTGAAGAAGTTCTATGCTACCCCAAATCATTTCCTTTATAGGTCTGAAGTTCTCATCTTTAGACAATGTACTGAGTATGCAAAGCACCTGGTGTGTGTGTGTGTGTGCTAAGTTACTTCAGTCGTGTCTGACTCTTTGCGACTCTAGGGACTGTAACCCACCAGGCTCCTCTGTCCATGGGATTCTCCAGGCAAGAGTGGGTTGCCATGCCCTTCTCTGCTGGGGCTTAGAACCTAAACAAAACCTTCTAGGTGCCCTCCAGAAGCTCTTGGTGGATTCTGGAGACTCATATTCTTGAGATTAGCTTTTTTCTTTTATCCGGTGACATTCAATGATTTTATCTGAGCCCAGAGTGAGGTTTCTTTTCCTATATACATGGCATAAATTGCAGGGTAAATTTGAAGAAGTTCTATGCTACCCCAAATCATTTCCTTTATAGGTCTGAAGTTCTCATCTTTAGACAATGTACTGAGTATGCAAAGCACCTGGTGTGTGTGTGTGTGTGCTAAGTTACTTCAGTCGTGTCTGACTCTTTGCGACTCTAGGGACTGTAACCCACCAGGCTCCTCTGTCCATGGGATTCTCCAGGCAAGAATACTGGAGTGGATGGCCATGCCCTCCTCCAGGGGATGTTCCTGACCCAGGGATCAAACCCACATCTCTTAGCTCTCCTGCATTGCCTGACAGGTTCTTTACCACTAGTGCTACCTGGGAAGCCCCTCCTTTTCTTATATACATGGAACAAATCATGGACTAAATATGAAAAAGTTCTCTGCTACCCTAAATCATTTTCTTTATGGGTCTGAAAGTCTCATGTTCAGAGAATGTACTCAGTTAAGCATTGGTAAATTAGGATTATTCAGTGGAAGAGGTGCTAGAGTTAGATATTTGATCTATACTCAACAACACTGAGAACAGGAGTTCTTAACATCGTTGTGTTCTAGATGGACAGCAGACTGCAGGAAACTGAGGCTGTCCCTGCAACATGGTAAGGCAGCAGGGATTATAGCACAATTGCGGATATAGCCTAGTGGTACTTCATGGGGTCCAGAAAAGTCTGCCCCTTTCTCACACTGCTCACTAGCTTGTTCCAGGGCTGTCTGTTTTGGTGAACTTACCGCTTGCCCTGAATGCCTTCTCTCATATACATACAAGGGGAAAATTCTTGTGTGTTCTAGGTCAGTGGTCTCCAACATTCTTGGCATCAGGGAGGACAATTTTTCCACAGATGGGTGGGAGGATGGTTTTGGGATGATTCAAGCACATTACATTACATTACATTACTGTGTGCTTTATTTCTATGACTGTTACATCAGCTTCACCTCAGATTATCAGGTGTTGTTCTAGTGAACCCAGAATCTTTATCCAGATAGATTATGTTCCTCCCTCTTGTTTACAGCAAATTGTTTTCTCCTCTGTAAGATTTAAATTGAAATATGACAGCGTATCCATGCAAGGCCCACGGTGACTGAGAACCAGTTCAAGAAAGGGTTGAATAGGGATTGCTTTGGTGGTCCAGAGATTAAGACTCTTCTCCCAGTGTGGGGGCATGAGTTCTGTCCCTGGTCAAGGAACTAAATCCTGCATGCTGCAATTAAGACTCTTTGAAGTCAAATTAAAAAAAAAAAAAGGAGAGCATAGAATAGCTAAGTAGTAACACGAGGCTACTGTGTATCACTATTTTAGAGGGTATCATGGGTTGATCCTGTCTCCCAAAAAGATTTGAGTCTTAACCCCCAGCACCTAGGAATTTGATCTTACTTGGGAAAAGAGCCTTTGTCTATGAAATCAGATAAAGATGAGGTCATCCTGGATTCTAATGGGGCCTTAATTCAGTAACTGATGTCTTTATAAGAGGAAGCAGATTTGTACCCAGGGACATAGAGCACACGAGGAGAGTGCCAGGTGATTACAAGGACCAGATTGCAGTGATACAGCTGCATACCAAAAATGGCGAGGAATCTCATGTTCAGAGAATGTACTCAGTTAAGCATTGGTAAATTAGGATTATTCAGTGGAAGAGGTGCTAGAGTTAGATATTTGATCTATACTCAACAACACTGAGAACAGGAGTTCTTAACATCGTTGTGTTCTAGATGGACAGCAGACTGCAGGAAACTGAGGCTGTCCCTGCAACATGGTAAGGCAGCAGGGATTATAGCACAATTGCGGATATAGCCTAGTGGTACTTCATGGGGTCCAGAAAAGTCTGCCCCTTTCTCACACTGCTCACTAGCTTGTTCCAGGGCTGTCTGTTTTGGTGAACTTACCGCTTGCCCTGAATGCCTTCTCTCATATACATACAAGGGGAAAATTCTTGTGTGTTCTAGGTCAGTGGTCTCCAACATTCTTGGCATCAGGGAGGACAATTTTTCCACAGATGGGTGGGAGGATGGTTTTGGGATGATTCAAGCACATTACATTACATTACATTACTGTGTGCTTTATTTCTATGACTGTTACATCAGCTTCACCTCAGATTATCAGGTGTTGTTCTAGTGAACCCAGAATCTTTATCCAGATAGATTATGTTCCTCCCTCTTGTTTACAGCAAATTGTTTTCTCCTCTGTAAGATTTAAATTGAAATATGACGGCGTATCCATGCAAGGCCCACGGTGACTGAGAACCAGTTCAAGAAAGGGTTGAATAGGGATTGCTTTGGTGGTCCAGAGATTAAGACTCTTCTCCCAGTGTGGGGGCATGAGTTCTGTCCCTGGTCAAGGAACTAAATCCTGCATGCTGCAATTAAGACTCTTTGAAGTCAAATTAAAAAAAAAAAAAAAAAGGAGAGCATAGAATAGCTAAGTAGTAACACGAGGCTACTGTGTATCACTATTTTAGAGGGTATCATGGGTTGATCCTGTCTCCCAAAAAGATTTGAGTCTTAACCCCCAGCACCTAGGAATTTGATCTTACTTGGGAAAAGAGCCTTTGTCTATGAAATCAGATAAAGATGAGGTCATCCTGGATTCTAATGGGGCCTTAATTCAGTAACTGATGTCTTTATAAGAGGAAGCAGATTTGTACCCAGGGACATAGAGACACACGAGGAGAGTGCCAGGTGATTACGAAGGACCAGATTGCAGTGATACAGCTGCATACCAAAAAATGGCGAGGAATACCAGCCAGCAGCAGAAGCCAGGAGACAGGCCTGGAACAGGTTCTCCTTGGAAACTCCAGAAACAACCAACCGTGATATCAGACTCTTAGACTCCAGAGCTCTGAAAGAGAAATATTCTGTGGTTTTAAGCTACTCAGTTTGTTATGCTTTGTTATGACAGCCTGGCAGGAAACTAACTCTTGGGGTAACATTGAAATGTCTTCTCTCATGCTACAGGTGTGCCGGGTGTTCATGGAAAGCCAGGACATGTCTGCTGAGAGCAAGGTGATTTTGGTTAAAATTGCTCCCTCTTGGAACTGACAATGCTCTCTCTCTCCTCCTTCCTTCCTTTTCCAGGTCTCCTAACATTTTCAAGGTCACTCATTGCTAAACACATCACAACGATCCATATACTTTCTCTAAAACTATGTGCTGACAGGGGTCTACAGTTTTCTCGTCTCTTTCCAAATGCTGACATTTTTAGTGAAACCTTTTTGGCCAATAACGGAGGGCTTCCATCCAATAGTATTTGCAGTCTTACAAGACTTCAAAAGTCCTACGAGACTGAAAAAGATTCCAGCCTGTTTGAGTGAGGATAATAGGTTTCACACACCCTCCTCGTTCCCGTAAATATCCCTCTCACCTTGCTGGCTGGAACTGTGAGAGGAAAGGGGACCAGTGCTCAGAGAGGCGAGCAGCCTGGAGCGCAGGGTGGCACGGAGGACAGGGACTGGCGTTTGGTGGATTTTGCCAATTTACTGGTTATCCCAGAATTATCTGTTGAGTCCAAGGTCCCTGTGAAACCCACCCCAGCAGTCGCACTGTTGCCTTTGATATTTAGACCTGAGGAGGTTGAGGTGAACCTGGTCCAGTTTAGAATGAGGTGTGTGCATGTGCTCCGTCGCTTCAGTCATGTCTGGCTCTTCTAATCAAATAAGGATTAAGGACAAGCCAAGACGAAAATAATCCCCTTACTGATTTCTGGGAGATAATGAAATCAGATGCAGCACAGGCAGAGAAAGGATATTATCAGTTTATAAAAGAGAAGGCCTTACATTCTGCAACATTCAGTTAATGCTCTGCCTCAGTAAAGTGAAGAAATCCCCACTTTTGCGGGCTGATATAGGGGAATCAGGAGAGTTAACTAGCTATTAAAAAAGATCGCAAGGGTGAACAATGACATCCTCAGGCATTTGAGTATTCTCTCCTACATATACGTTGAATAGCTGGATGAAATGTTCTTTACACTGGCTGCATACAATATAACATTTTTCAACACAGGGAAGTAACTCACTTCTTCACTATTGGAATTCTCACTGAAAATCCCTATGGACAGTTTTAATTGATACTCCATTGAGGGCACTAATGAAATTTCAGATCGTGTCACTAGATATCTGTGTGTGTCATACTTGGAAAAGATGTTTTGTCAGATCTTGTTTTCCTGGAGAGAGAGCTCATGGCAGCCTTCCTGACGGGAAATCCAACTTCCCTGGATCCCCTCTTTACTCATCCATCAACAAGATGCACTTATCTGTATGTACTGCCTGTCCCAAACGAAATCGCATATTTGACTGTGTTCCTACTTAGGGTGTATTTCATCAGTAACGGTAATCGTTAGAATCCTCGGGTTGTAAGCAACAGAAACTGACTTTGGGCAGTTTAAGAAGGGAATCTCCTGAAACCTGGGCGGGACCTCAACAAAGCAGTTGGAAAGCTGAGAAGAAGGCCTGATAATAGTCATTACTGAAGGCTACTCTGAAGGGCTGAGAATGTTTCCAGACAAGGAACAATTATGTCAGGGTATCATAGCTAGAAAGAATGATCTAAAGTTTCTTCCATCTCAGAGTTTCTCAGATAAGAGCCCCCGGGGGAGAATTGGCGTTTGGTGGATTTTGCCAATTTACTGGTTATCCCAGAATTATCCCAGGTCCCGTGCCAGCAGTCGCACTGTTGCCTTTGATATTTAGACCTGAGGAGGTTGAGGTGAACCTGGTCCAGTTTAGAATGAGGTGTGTGCATGTGCTCCGTCGCTTCAGTCATGTCTGGCTCTTCTAATCAAATAAGGATTAAGGACAAGCCAAGACGAAAATAATCCCCTTACTGATTTCTGGGAGATAATGAAATCAGATGCAGCACAGGCAGAGAAAGGATATTATCAGTTTATAAAAGAGAAGGCCTTACATTCTGCAACATTCAGTTAATGCTCTGCCTCAGTAAAGTGAAGAAATCCCCACTTTTGCGGGCTGATATAGGGGAATCAGGAGAGTTAACTAGCTATTAAAAAAGATCGCAAGGGTGAACAATGACATCCTCAGGCATTTGAGTATTCTCTCCTACATATACGTTGAATAGCTGGATGAAATGTTCTTTACACTGGCTGCATACAATATAACATTTTTCAACACAGGGAAGTAACTCACTTCTTCACTATTGGAATTCTCACTGAAAATCCCTATGGACAGTTTTAATTGATACTCCATTGAGGGCACTAATGAAATTTCAGATCGTGTCACTAGATATCTGTGTGTGTCATACTTGGAAAAGATGTTTTGTCAGATCTTGTTTTCCTGGAGAGAGCTCATGGCAGCCTTCCTGACGGGAAATCCAACTTCCCTGGATCCCCTCTTTACTCATCCATCAACAAGATGCACTTATCTGTATGTACTGCCTGTCCCAAACGAAATCGCATATTTGACTGTGTTCCTACTTAGGGTGTATTTCATCAGTAACGGTAATCGTTAGAATCCTCGGGTTGTAAGCAACAGAAACTGACTTTGGGCAGTTTAAGAAGGGAATCTCCTGAAACCTGGGCGGGACCTCAACAAAGCAGTTGGAAAGCTGAGAAGAAGGCCTGATAATAGTCATTACTGAAGGCTACTCTGAAGGGCTGAGAATGTTTCCAGACAAGGAACAATTATGTCAGGGTATCATAGCTAGAAAGAATGATCTAAAGTTTCTTCCATCTCAGAGTTTCTCAGATAAGATGCAAACCCTGGAAGACAGCAGCTAATTCCCTGGGCTTGTGGCTCTTTCAAGAAAGTGTGAGGGACGCTTTTTATTTGACATTCCTAGTGAGAGGCAAGTGCTAGATTCACTGTTTCACTAAAACAATGCTACTGGAAGGAAGTTGTTCTCCGAAAGAAAATTCATGTTTTATAGAAAGGATAATTAGATACTGAGCTACCCAAAATATTAAACACACATGCAGACAACCATCTACTGAAATAGCTTATATGTATGTATTTGACTGTTTTGCTCTACGCATATGCATTTGTGTATACAGGCTTCCCTGGTGGCTCAGACAGTAAAGAGTCTGTCTGCAATGCGGGAGACCTGGGTTCAATCCCTGGGTCAGGAAGATTACCCTGGAGAAGGGAATGGCAACCTACTCCAGTATTCAAAAGCTGTGCATAAATTTGTTGACACCTTGTAATGGTACTTTGCAATGATAGTGCTTAATTAATACTTCATAGTCAAAGTTTTACAGATATGTAGATTTTTTTTTTTTTTATTTAGGTTGGGGTGGGGTAGGGAGGCAGGGGAGCAGGCAGGCCGCTTCCATTGGTCTTTCATTTCTCCATTTTCATCTGTCTTTGTTCTTTGGCCCATGTGGGCCTCCCATCGCGGCGGCCTCTGTTGTCACAGAGCACCAGCTCTGGGCGCATGCGCTCCAGAGCTCCGGCTCAGTAATTGGACACATTGGTCCAGCCGCTCCGCGGCACTTGGGATCTTCCCAGGCCAGGGATCGAACCGGCGCCCCTTGCACTGCAAGGCGGTGTCCTTACCCACTGGACCACCAGGGACGCCCGATATGTAGATTTTTGATCTACATATCGCCCGATATGTAGATTTTTGATCTACTCCTTTGATGATTGTCTTCTGGAAGTAATTTTCCCTAGTCTGAATGACTTCTTACTTAGGATCTAGCAGAGGAGGAATGAGGGAAATGTATGACTCAAAAGCACAACTGTTGATTTCTGGACTGCTTCAGTAGTGACTTGGAGATGAAGAGATTATCAGTTTATTAATTGTTGAAAAGGTGGGTGGAAGCACATAGAGAGAGGGGACTGAGATTACTGGACTTTTCATATATTCAGGAAATGGATCGAAAGTGTGGAGGGATCTGGCTTAGATAGAAAACAGGTGGTTGGAAAGGAAGAGGAACATGAATCATTAGTCTAGGTCACTTTTTAAAGTTGTTTTAATATGGACTATTTTTAAAGTCTTTCTTAAATTTGTTACAATATTGCTTCTGTTTTATATTTTAGGATTTTAACCTCGAAGCTGATGGGATCATAGCCTCCTAACCAGGGGTCAAACCCACAACTGCTTCACTGGAAGGTGGAGTCCTAACTACTATATCTACAAGAAAGTCCCAGGTCATTTTTAAGACTTGTGAAGCTAAACTAAAAATTGATCATATTTTACACATGACAAGTATATCTTTTGCCTTATTTCTAGAAAAAGGAGACAGTTGTTATTTAGTGATATTTATGGGTGCACACTGTCATCAAATTCAATATAGATGCTGGAATTTTATTTAATTTAGAAAGTAGTGTCATCACATTAAATTTGTAGGCAAATATAATTAAGAGGTCTGTTTTTTTTTTTTTTTTAAGAGTGGATGCTACTAAAGGATATTCTAACATTTTGGAAACTTTGGCATCTGTGATTAAAAAAGACCCATTAACCTGAGTCTAAGTTGTTTTAATATGAATCTTGAGTTTTTCTCAGTGTTTTGACCTATAATTTTTGATACACATTGTCTGCAAAATAAATGTTTTCAGTAGAAGAGAGTGAACATTAGCTACTAGAAGAAGTTACTAATAGAGTTAAATGTTATTTATTTGGGTATATCAAAAGAAATGTGCTTTTCTCTATGTAATTTCCTTTTAAACCCAATAAGGTTCTGGGTTTATTTTTCATATTTCTGCCATGATGGTGTTCAGTTGAGGTTAGTCTCTTTTGTTTTCCTTAGCTCTCCAATGGTGGGTGTTCCTTATGCCCACTAAGGCTGATTGTTGTATGCAAGAATTGGCAGGAGGTGGATTTCCCTGGTGGTCCAGTGGTTGAGACTCTGTGCTTCCATTGCAGGGGGCATGGGTTCCATCTCTGGTCAGGAAACTAGAATCCCACTTGCCGTGTGGCACAGCCAATAAATAAATGAACAACAAAAGAAAACATTTATTTTAAAATTTCATTTTAAAAACGGATGACAAGATAGTCTTCCCTGGATACCAGCTTTTGCTTTATAAATATGAGGCTATATGAACCAGTCAACCGTCTTAAGCCTGAAACAGGAAGTGGATGGTATTTAGTCTCCAAAGTGAAAAGTCAACAGATTCCACATCATTATAATTTCTTAATGAAGGAATCTTTAGCTATGGCATTCACATATGTTGTGTAGTCTTAAAAGCAGCAATGCGTATATAGAAATGGGAGAATTTCCAGCAAAGGATTAAAAAGTTCCCTGGGACCTGGAGAAAGAAGACCAAAAGAGAGAGCTTGCACTAGAGACAGATAAGGTGGGATGCTATGCTTTGGGGGAGGGGTGGGGTGAGCTTCTTTGTTGAAGTCCCTTGTACCATCCCACGCCCTTGGTACTCCTTCCCATCCCTCTCAAATCCCCTAGAAACCTTCATCCATGGGGGCGGCTGCTATAGCTGAACTTGAAGGCTTTTCTTCTATTATTCTTATAAAGTCTCCCTGGAGTAGGCTAATATTATCACCATTTTACAGATGAAGGAACATATGTCACTAGCCCACAATTATCAAGAAAATGGCACAGCAGAGATTAGAAAATTGTTCTGTGCTTAGTTACCGAAAAAAGATTCTTGATACTCATGTGATTAATCCCAGAGTAAGTGGTGTGAAAGCTTAGAAATATCTGGAAAATTGCACACACACACCCGCAAGGGTTTTTTTCTTTTCTAAAAAGTTTCAGTGAAAAACTTCCTGTGATCTCAGAAAAGATAAAGAAAAAATATGTCCTTCTGGAACATTAAAAAGTAGAAATTCCTACCTTTATATATAGGAGACAAAAGAGACATGGGTTCTATCCCTGGGTCTGTAAGATCCCCTGGAGGAGGGCATAGCAACCCACTCCAGTATTCTTGCCTAGAGAATCCCATGGATGGAAGAGTCTGGCGTGCTACAGTCCATAGGGTTGCAAAGAGTCGGACATGACTGAAAGTGACTTACCAAACACATGCACCTTGATCCAGAGTGAAAAGTTGGGTACACCTGTCTTGAGACCCAGTATTTTGCAAGGTCCTATACCCCGAAAATAGGTATGTAGACTCATTTTAAAACGGATGACAAGATAGTCTTCCCTGGATACCAGCTTTTGCTTTATAAATATGAGGCTATATGAACCAGTCAACCGTCTTAAGCCTGAAACAGGAAGTGGATGGTATTTAGTCTCCAAAGTGAAAAGTCAACAGATTCCACATCATTATAATTTCTTAATGAAGGAATCTTTAGCTATGGCATTCACATATGTTGTGTAGTCTTAAAAGCAGCAATGCGTATATAGAAATGGGAGAATTTCCAGCAAAGGATTAAAAAGTTCCCTGGGACCTGGAGAAAGAAGACCAAAAGAGAGAGCTTGCACTAGAGACAGATAAGGTGGGATGCTATGCTTTGGGGGAGGGGTGGGGTGAGCTTCTTTGTTGAAGTCCCTTGTACCATCCCACGCCCTTGGTACTCCTTCCCATCCCTCTCAAATCCCCTAGAAACCTTCATCCATGGGGGCGGCTGCTATAGCTGAACTTGAAGGCTTTTCTTCTATTATTCTTATAAAGTCTCCCTGGAGTAGGCTAATATTATCACCATTTTACAGATGAAGGAACATATGTCACTAGCCCACAATTATCAAGAAAATGGCACAGCAGAGATTAGAAAATTGTTCTGTGCTTAGTTACCGAAAAAAGATTCTTGATACTCATGTGATTAATCCCAGAGTAAGTGGTGTGAAAGCTTAGAAATATCTGGAAAATTGCACACACACACCCGCAAGGGTTTTTTTTTTTTCTTTTTCTAAAAAAGTTTCAGTGAAAAACTTCCCTGTGATCTCAGAAAAAGATAAAGAAAAAATATGTCCTTCTGGAACATTAAAAAGTAGAAATTCCTACCTTTATATATAGGAGACAAAAGAGACATGGGTTCTATCCCTGGGTCTGTAAGATCCCCTGGAGGAGGGCATAGCAACCCACTCCAGTATTCTTGCCTAGAGAATCCCATGGATGGAAGAGTCTGGCGTGCTACAGTCCATAGGGTTGCAAAGAGTCGGACATGACTGAAAGTGACTTACCAAACACATGCACCTTGATCCAGAGTGAAAAGTTGGGTACACCTGTCTTGAGACCCAGTATTTTGCAAGGTCCTATACACCTGCTGAAAATAGGTATGTAGACTCAAGGTTCTGTAGCAAGGAACACAAGGAGGCGTGGCCACTAGCAGATGCTAAGACACCCTTGCAGAGTTCATCATAACCAGAGCATATGGTGACTTCCTGTCACCGAAACTGAGATTAGGGCTGGCTGCTGGTCAGTGCTTAAGGGATATCCTTCAGGATACAGCTGTTAGCAGCTTTCTTAGGATCCTTCTTCTCCTCTGACTTTTTCTTGTATCTCCCGTCAAAATCTAGGGCAAGTAAAAGCAGAAGTTAATTTTGTTATATTAAGTCTCAGAGAAGAGGGGCTATAGACACTAAAGACTACTATGCTGGCTGCTTAGCGTAGTATCCCGAGTCAGTGATTGATTAATCATTGATTGATTTCCTAGTTTAACTCTGTGTGTGCGTGCTAAGTCCCTTCCACTGTGTTGGACTCTTTGTGACCCCATGGCCCGTATATAGTCAGCCAGACTCCACTGTCCATGGGATTCTCCAAGCAAGAATGCTAGAATGGGTTGCCATGCCCTCCTCCAGGGGATCTTCCCAACCCAGGTTCAAATCTGCATCTCTTACGTCTGTCTGAATTAGACAGACAGGTTCTTTATTGCTAGGGCCACCTGGAAAGCCCATTTTAAACTCCATCTGGTGCTTACGTGAGCTTCATGGCTTTGTAAGTCACCGAGTCTCAGTGACCTCGTCTGTACAATGGAGCCCATATTCCTGAGTCTTAACAGGCTGTTTTGAATGATAACTGAGTTAAGGTAGATAATGGTGCTGTGCACAGTTAGAGCTGTGTCTCTATTGAATACTTTGGTCTGACCTTTAATTATAGTCCAGGTGATTCAGAGGAGGTCTGAATTCTGCCCTTGGGAGTTATATGTTAGAGTTATCTCTCTAAATAACAATGTATAAATGTGCGGACAGTCTCGTTTTGTTTACTCAAGTTTGTGGCATAGAAGGGTTTTGCCTAGAGAATCCCATGGATGGAAGAGTCTGGCGTGCTACAGTCCATAGGGTTGCAAAGAGTCGGACATGACTGAAAGTGACTTACCAAACACATGCACCTTGATCCAGAGTGAAAAGTTGGGTACACCTGTCTTGAGACCCAGTATTTTGCAAGGTCCTATACACCTGCTGAAAATAGGTATGTAGACTCAAGGTTCTGTAGCAAGGAACACAAGGAGGCGTGGCCACTAGCAGATGCTAAGACACCCTTGCAGAGTTCATCATAACCAGAGCATATGGTGACTTCCTGTCACCGAAACTGAGATTAGGGCTGGCTGCTGGTCAGTGCTTAAGGGATATCCTTCAGGATACAGCTGTTAGCAGCTTTCTTAGGATCCTTCTTCTCCTCTGACTTTTTCTTGTATCTCCCGTCAAAATCTAGGGCAAGTAAAAGCAGAAGTTAATTTTGTTATATTAAGTCTCAGAGAAGAGGGGCTATAGACACTAAAGACTACTATGCTGGCTGCTTAGCGTAGTATCCCGAGTCAGTGATTGATTAATCATTGATTGATTTCCTAGTTTAACTCTGTGTGTGCGTGCTAAGTCCCTTCCACTGTGTTGGACTCTTTGTGACCCCATGGCCCGTATATAGTCAGCCAGACTCCACTGTCCATGGGATTCTCCAAGCAAGAATGCTAGAATGGGTTGCCATGCCCTCCTCCAGGGGATCTTCCCAACCCAGGTTCAAATCTGCATCTCTTACGTCTGTCTGAATTAGACAGACAGGTTCTTTATTGCTAGGGCCACCTGGAAAGCCCATTTTAAACTCCATCTGGTGCTTACGTGAGCTTCATGGCTTTGTAAGTCACCGAGTCTCAGTGACCTCGTCTGTACAATGGAGCCCATATTCCTGAGTCTTAACAGGCTGTTTTGAATGATAACTGAGTTAAGGTAGATAATGGTGCTGTGCACAGTTAGAGCTGTGTCTCTATTGAATACTTTGGTCTGACCTTTAATTATAGTCCAGGTGATTCAGAGGAGGTCTGAATTCTGCCCTTGGGAGTTATATGTTAGAGTTATCTCTCTAAATAACAATGTATAAATGTGCGGACAGTCTCGTGTTTTCATAGTTTCTCATTACCTCAGTCTGTCCCAGTTTGTGGTATTGTCACAGAATCACTGGAAAACAGTATCCCATGTTCTCTGTTTGTAAAAGCATCACTTACCCACCTAAGGCTTAATAAATTGAAAATTTTACTGCTTAGAAAATAATCAGGTGCAGAGAAGCACAAATTGTACTATCATTTTCTGAAGGTTAATTGGCTTTTACTCTTCCTGTTTTTTTCTTCCACAGAATTACTGTCTAACACGAGGCCATCTAACATCTCAAGATGAAGGAGGGGTTGAACTGTCACACCAGTGTGATCAATTAGGTGATGGAGAAAAGAGGCATTTACTACCTGACCTTAATCTCCTGGGCAAGAATAAGTGAATGGAGAAGGCTGAATACAGAAAGACTCAATAGTGGAGGAGATGAATGGAGTATCATATCAAGAGACACAATGCAGTATGAATATTCACTCATGACAAAATGGACATCCCCAGGATGCATGCTTGTGAGGATGTGTACTGGTTCACTTATTTGCTCAATTCGGAGTGAATGCAAAATCATAAACACCTTTAGCAAAAACAACATGATGCAAAATGAAGCAGCTACATTTTTCAGAACATTTAGGTTTGATATCACTTAACTTGCTCAGCCAAAGGAACTAAGAAAAAGATAATGCAACATTTCTGTGAGCTGTACCATGTTCTGTGAAGAAGATGGAGGAGATACAACTATAGAGGAAATGATAGCAGACTTCCTCTATTTAAAGGTTTGTCATTGGGAGAAGGATGAGACATGTTTTGGTGGGATGGCAGGGTGGAGCGGTGTAAGGACTTGACTTTGACTTAGTGTGAAGAATGGCTTTCCAATATTTGTTACTGGAGCAGCCATGTCTAGCTTGCCATTGCTGGCTGGATGGATAACCACGGGTATAAAGGGGTGCTTGCATTAAACAAGATGACCTCAGTTGCCCCTTAATATGCCTCCTCTGGAGCTTTCGATCACAGTGGAGAGGTCTACAATGATTCTGAAGGTTTTTTCGGAGAAGAACTGAATGAACTTTGTAGCTGCTCGTGCTCTGATAGAGTTAGTCCTTCTTAGTGGCATGCATTACATGTTGTTGGCCTGGAAACAGTTGCTGGTCTGCTTCAGTTATGGACAGCTGGTGTTAGCCAAGGGGTTTACTGGATTAGTCATCCCCTAGTAACAATGACATGAGGTGTTTCTCCCTGGATTATTAGGTGATATCTGTTATGTTTACATTCTCTGTTTTATATTTATTTATCTTTTCCATTCAAGCACAACTTAATGTAAAAGCATTGTGGTTGGGAATCTGCTTCCCCAAGTAAGTCACTTATTTATTTATTTTTTTTCTAGAATCCATTTGGCTGTTTCTATTTGTGGAGTTCAGTTGTGAGACATCCATTTATCGGATCTGTGGGAAAGTAGCCGAAGATCCAAAGAAAAGCCATGGAAACGATGAAGAACTAGGAAAATGGATTTCAGCCATGTATCTTGGAGAGGTAAGGTTGAGGATAATGTTTATACTTGTTTGCACGCCTCTTTTCCTAGCACAGATGCTCAAATACATATGTGTTGATCCGCTTATATACAACTGTGGTCTTCTGGTTTATGAGGGCTACATAGAGAATGTTTCCTATTGAGACACAAGTATGATCGAGATGGTCATATTTAACAAATATTTGTTGGATTAACTTGAATTCAACGTTTAGTTTCAATAAAGTGTCACACCGATAGGGAAAATCATTAAAGTGTATTCCCAAAGAACTCTGTGGCATCTTCATCTAAGAACATCTTTTCAGTTGGAAAGCTAATTATCTGTTTAGACTAAAAACAGTGGAATAATTCTGAACACTTCATTAGGACTCCTACCGTTCCGATTTCACTTGTGTGTTTTGCTTGTGTGTATACAGAGCACTACATCCATAACTCGGGGGTACAATAGCATGTATATAAGATAACTGGGTAGAAAGAAGCTTCTTGGGCTTCCCTGGTGGTCCAGTGGGTAAAGAGTCTGCCTTGAAGTGCAAGGGGTATCTGTCTGATCCCTGGCCCGGGAAGATCCCATGTGCCTCAAAGCGGCTGGACCAATGTGTCCAATTAGGAGCTGGTGCTTTGGAGCACATGCACCCAGAGCCTGTGCTCTGCAATGAGAGAGTCCTTCTTAGTGGCATGCATTACATGTTGTTGGCCTGGAAACAGTTGCTGGTCTGCTTCAGTTATGGACAGCTGGTGTTAGCCAAGGGGTTTACTGGATTAGTCATCCCCTAGTAACAATGACATGAGGTGTTTCTCCCTGGATTATTAGGTGATATCTGTTATGTTTACATTCTCTGTTTTATATTTATTTATCTTTTCCATTCAAGCACAACTTAATGTAAAAGCATTGTGGTTGGGAATCTGCTTCCCCAAGTAAGTCACTTATTTATTTATTTTTTTTCTAGAATCCATTTGGCTGTTTCTATTTGTGGAGTTCAGTTGTGAGACATCCATTTATCGGATCTGTGGGAAAGTAGCCAAGATCCAAAGAAAAGCCATGGAAACGATGAAGAACTAGGAAAATGGATTTCAGCCATGTATCTTGGAGAGGTAAGGTTGAGGATAATGTTTATACTTGTTTGCACGCCTCTTTTCCTAGCACAGATGCTCAAATACATATGTGTTGATCCGCTTATATACAACTGTGGTCTTCTGGTTTATGAGGGCTACATAGAGAATGTTTCCTATTGAGACACAAGTATGATCGAGATGGTCATATTTAACAAATATTTGTTGGATTAACTTGAATTCAACGTTTAGTTTCAATAAAGTGTCACACCGATAGGGAAAATCATTAAAGTGTATTCCCAAAGAACTCTGTGGCATCTTCATCTAAGAACATCTTTTCAGTTGGAAAGCTAATTATCTGTTTAGACTAAAAACAGTGGAATAATTCTGAACACTTCATTAGGACTCCTACCGTTCCGATTTCACTTGTGTGTTTTGCTTGTGTGTATACAGAGCACTACATCCATAACTCGGGGGTACAATAGCATGTATATAAGATAACTGGGTAGAAAGAAGCTTCTTGGGCTTCCCTGGTGGTCCAGTGGGTAAAGAGTCTGCCTTGAAGTGCAAGGGGTATCTGTCTGATCCCTGGCCCGGGAAGATCCCATGTGCCTCAAAGCGGCTGGACCAATGTGTCCAATTAGGAGCTGGTGCTTTGGAGCACATGCACCCAGAGCCTGTGCTCTGCAATGAGAGAGTCCACTGCAACGGGAGGCCCACACAGGCCAAAGAATAAAGATGGATGAAAATAAATAAACAAACAACAACAAAAATAGTGGCCAAAATTTAAAAAAAAAAAAAGAAAAGAAAGAAGCTTCTTTCTTGTAATCTTGATTTTCCTCTAATTAAAAAGTATATGCTAGCCCTACTTCTAGCTCAGATGGTAAAGAATCTGCCTGCAATATGGGAAACCTTTGTTCGATCCCCGGTTTGGGACGATACCCTAAAGAGGGCACAGCAACCCACTCCGTGTTCTTGCCTGGGGAATTCCATGGCATGTCTATGGGTCATAAAGAATCGAGCATGACTGAGCGACTTTCACTTTCACATGCCTAAGCGTGCCCAACATGTATTGCAAACCTATTGTACTTAGGAAAAATGGATTCTGGAGAAGAAGGGATAGAATAAAAACCTGAGGTTTTTTTTCTTTCTTTCTTTCTTTTTTTTTTTTTAGTTTTGGCCTTTTTTTATTGGTTATTTATTTATTTATTTTCATCCATCCTCATTCCCTGGCCTGTGTGGGCCTCCCATTGCACGAGTCTGTCCCATTGTGGAGCACCCAACCTGGGCTCACGCGCTCCAGAGCGCTGGCTTGCAACGAACACACCAGTCGAGCAGCTCCGTGGCACATGGGATCCTTCCGGGCCAGGGATCTAACTGGTGCCACCTGCACTGCAAGGTGGACTCTTTACCCACTGGACCACAAGGGAAGCCCCCTGAGTCTTTTTTTTTTTTAAAGCGATGAAATGACATGGAGAAAAGACTGTTCCAGAACAAACAGTACTCATAGGAATTGAGAGCTTCAGGCAGAACTATGATTATAATTCTGCTGCTGGAAAAATTTTCTTTTCTGACTGGTGAGTACTATAGAACACATGCCATGTCCACCTCTCCAGCGTCCATTATCCCCTAGGAAATTTAGGTGACATGGATCCTACTTATACCTCCGGGTATATAATCAGATGGCTCTTACTGGCTTAGTCTAATCTGTGTATCTCAGTCTCCCTGTCCATAAGGGACAAGCATGTAACACAATCAGGCCAATGAGAATGTGGATTCCAAAGGAGAGCTTCTTTTCCTCTGAACGATGTGGGGAGGATATGTAAAGGCCTACACTTCTGCAACTATTTTGCTACTAGGACGGAGAGCCCCAGTCCTGTCAAGACAGAGCTGACAACTTCGCACTTCTTCAGTTTGCTCAGCTTTAAAACGGAGATGATAAGAACACTTCTGTTTGGGTTTGTTGTGAAAATAAATTACTTAACTTACATGAGACGCTTAGAATGTGAATGCTCAGTTGCTTCAGTCATGTCCGACCTTTGGCAGCCCTGTGGACTGTAGCCTGCCAGGCTCCTCTGTCCATGGGATTCATCAGGCAAGAAAACTTTTGTCTAGATGTGTTGTGAAGATAAGTTGTTTAACTTACATAAGATGCTTAGAACAGAAAGCACTCAATAAGTGATCAGTTTTGTTAGCAGATAGAGTGTATTTCCTCTACTTTAACAAAAAGCGTCATTTCCTCTCCGTGAACCCAAGGTAACAATTTTGAGGGCCTGAGCTGTCTGGTTAATTGATTTAATTCCTTACGCCAGTGGTCCTCAAATTTTTGGCACCAAGGAAGACAGTATTTCTAAGAACCAGGGGAGAGGGGAGTAGTTTCAGGATGTTTCAAGCACATCACATTTCTTACGCACTTTCTTTCTTTTCTTTCTTTCTTTTTTTTTTTTAAAGATTTATTTATTTATTTATTTTGGGCGGGGTTCAGGTTGGGGAGGGAGGGGAGCGGGCGGACCACTTCTATTGGTCTTTCATTTCTCTATTTTCATCCGTCTTTGTTCTTTGGCTCCTGTGGGCCTCCCATCGCAGTGGCCTCTGTTGTCGCAGAGCGCTGGCTCCAGGCACATGCGCCCCAGAGCTCTGGCTCGGTGATTGGACACATCAGTCCAGCCGCTCCGCGGCACGTGGGATCTTCCCAGGCCAGGGATCGAACTGGCGCCCCTTGCACTGCAAGGCGGTGTCCTTACCCACTGGACCACCAGGGGAAGCCCTATTATGCGCTTTATTTCTAATCCAATGCCACTGATCTGACGGGAGGTGTCTGTTCATGACCCAGAGTTTGGGGACTCCTGCCTCTTTTTTTTCTCCTCTTAGGTGATCTCTGCACAGACTTGGTTTTGCCAGTAATCGTCCGTGTTAGCATTTAAATAGTGAAACCTGAGGGACTGGTCTCTAAGCTTCATTGCTGGATTTCTACTACCTGCAAAAGTAGCTGATCCCTCCTCTCAGACCAGAAGCTCTGTCTGGTCAGAAGGAAAATGGCTTCTGGCAGATGATAAGAACACTTCTGTTTGGGTTTGTTGTGAAAATAAATTACTTAACTTACATGAGACGCTTAGAATGTGAATGCTCAGTTGCTTCAGTCATGTCCGACCTTTGGCAGCCCTGTGGACTGTAGCCTGCCAGGCTCCTCTGTCCATGGGATTCATCAGGCAAGAAAACTTTTGTCTAGATGTGTTGTGAAGATAAGTTGTTTAACTTACATAAGATGCTTAGAACAGAAAGCACTCAATAAGTGATCAGTTTTGTTAGCAGATAGAGTGTATTTCCTCTACTTTAACAAAAAGCGTCATTTCCTCTCCGTGAACCCAAGGTAACAATTTTGAGGGCCTGAGCTGTCTGGTTAATTGATTTAATTCCTTACGCCAGTGGTCCTCAAATTTTTGGCACCAAGGAAGACAGTATTTCTAAGAACCAGGGGAGAGGGGAGTAGTTTCAGGATGTTTCAAGCACATCACATTTCTTACGCACTTTCTTTCTTTTCTTTCTTTCTTTTTTTTTTTTAAAGATTTATTTATTTATTTATTTTGGGCGGGGTTCAGGTTGGGGAGGGAGGGGAGCGGGCGGACCACTTCTATTGGTCTTTCATTTCTCTATTTTCATCCGTCTTTGTTCTTTGGCTCCTGTGGGCCTCCCATCGCAGTGGCCTCTGTTGTCGCAGAGCGCTGGCTCCAGGCACATGCGCCCCAGAGCTCTGGCTCGGTGATTGGACACATCAGTCCAGCCGCTCCGCGGCACGTGGGATCTTCCCAGGCCAGGGATCGAACTGGCGCCCCTTGCACTGCAAGGCGGTGTCCTTACCCACTGGACCACCAGGGGAAGCCCTATTATGCGCTTTATTTCTAATCCAATGCCACTGATCTGACGGGAGGTGTCTGTTCATGACCCAGAGTTTGGGGACTCCTGCCTCTTTTTTTTCTCCTCTTAGGTGATCTCTGCACAGACTTGGTTTTGCCAGTAATCGTCCGTGTTAGCATTTAAATAGTGAAACCTGAGGGACTGGTCTCTAAGCTTCATTGCTGGATTTCTACTACCTGCAAAAGTAGCTGATCCCTCCTCTCAGACCAGAAGCTCTGTCTGGTGCTTGCGGAGAAGGAAGAATTGCGATGCCCTTTCCTGGCAGCACCCACAGATGAGATGTGTTTTCACAGGGAAACAAACCTGGAGCATCTGCTGAGCTGAGAAAGGTCTCCACAAGCCTGGGTCTGGGAGGCTGAAAACTGCACAGGCAGAGGCGTCTCTGCTGTTCTTGCTGTCCTAGCGACATTTTCCCCTCTAATATCCATGTGTATGTATTTATTATTTGAAGATAACAAGATAAGCAAAGAGAGGAAAATGGTGAGCATCACTTGTAGAAGCTACAAGCAGTGGACTTTTCTTTGAAAAAAACTAGTGCATTTTAGTAAAAAAAATTGTCAAGAGTTTTGGTTACATTTCATGGACCGAAGACTTGCGATAATTTTAGATATTCTTGTGGGACTTTGGGAGAGACCGTGTAAAGACATGCTCATTTGAAGTGGAGGGAGGGTGCCTGTGGGTAGAGGCGTGAGTGGAGAGAGGGTGAGACTTGAAGGAGAACTATCATTTTTCACTCTGTGGACATTTGTATGGGTTGAGTTTTATTTTTCAGTAATATGTATTTCTTGTCCAATTTTCAAAATTCGAAATGTCAATAATTCCGCCAAGGGGAGGGTTGTATTTTCTCTGACTACTTGTTTAGACCATGTCATCATAATCATTCCAGCATTTATACCCGAGTCACCTGATAACCAAGTGAATTCAGATGGGTAAACTTAGTGAAAGTGTTAGTCACTAGGTCATGTCTGACTCTTTGCGACCCTGTGAACTGTAGCCCGCCAGGCTCCTCTGTCCATGGGATTCTCCAGGCAAGAATACTGGAGTGGGTTGCCATTCCCTTCTCCAGGGCATCTTCCCAACCCAGGGGACTGAACCCAGGTCTGCACTGCAGGCAGATTCTTTACCATCTGAGCCATCAGGGAAGCCCAAACTTAAATGTTGGGTAGAAAGCTGACTCCTTATTTATGTTTGGTATATTACATAACTTAATGTTTCTCAATGACCACCTTATGTAATATACCAAATATCAATGCTATGGATACTTGGACTGTATTTACATCTGCAAGGACTATTTCGCCTAAGAGATTTGTTTTGAGATGAAACAGCAGGTTGAATCTCCTGCATATTTACGACTCTTTTTTCACCACTTCCGGGTGGATGAGAATTACTTGCTTCGTGAATGAAACTTTGCAGTAACCCTCATTCACGGCAGTTGGAGCTTTTCACTGCAGTTGAATCTAGCAGCTCACGGAAAGCAGACATTTCAAGTGAGTTGGGCCTAACTTTTGAGTTCTTATATGGGGGGAGTTTGGCCCTGGATGTTTGGGGGTTTCCAAGGTCCCTGATTACTCTTGGGGGCAGGATGGGGACTTGGAGCCAGTCCTTCTGGCTCCTTCTGCTTCCTGACACGTAGTGAACTGAGAAGTCACGCAGCAGTCAGCCTGCTTGCTTCATTTGCATCCTGGATGCCAGAAACAAAGTTGAACCACGTGGGCCTTGGGAAATCCAGAGAATAGGAAGTGAAGTTAGTGGCGTAGAATGTGGTGTAAATGAATTAATAACTTGCTGGGTTAAACTGAGGACTATCTTACCTCTGTGTAGCAGTTTGAAAAGATTATTTATCTTCCTGCTTATAAAAATAATACATACTCAGGACTTTCCTGGTGGCCCAGTGACTGAAATAAAAACTCGGTGATCCCAATACAGGGAACTAGATTTCGCATGCCACAACTAAAGGTCCTGCATGTCACAACTAAGACTTGGCACAGCCAGATTAAAATATTAATAACACATTTATACCGAGTCACCTGATAACCAAGTGAATTCAGATGGGTAAACTTAGTGAAAGTGTTAGTCACTAGGTCATGTCTGACTCTTTGCGACCCTGTGAACTGTAGCCCGCCAGGCTCCTCTGTCCATGGGATTCTCCAGGCAAGAATACTGGAGTGGGTTGCCATTCCCTTCTCCAGGGCATCTTCCCAACCCAGGGGACTGAACCCAGGTCTGCACTGCAGGCAGATTCTTTACCATCTGAGCCATCAGGGAAGCCCAAACTTAAATGTTGGGTAGAAAGCTGACTCCTTATTTATGTTTGGTATATTACATAACTTAATGTTTCTCAATGACCACCTTATGTAATATACCAAATATCAATGCTATGGATACTTGGACTGTATTTACATCTGCAAGGACTATTTCGCCTAAGAGATTTGTTTTGAGATGAAACAGCAGGTTGAATCTCCTGCATATTTACGACTCTTTTTTCACCACTTCCGGGTGGATGAGAATTACTTGCTTCGTGAATGAAACTTTGCAGTAACCCTCATTCACGGCAGTTGGAGCTTTTCACTGCAGTTGAATCTAGCAGCTCACGGAAAGCAGACATTTCAAGTGAGTTGGGCCTAACTTTTGAGTTCTTATATGGGGGGAGTTTGGCCCTGGATGTTTGGGGGTTTCCAAGGTCCCTGATTACTCTTGGGGGCAGGATGGGGACTTGGAGCCAGTCCTTCTGGCTCCTTCTGCTTCCTGACACGTAGTGAACTGAGAAGTCACGCAGCAGTCAGCCTGCTTGCTTCATTTGCATCCTGGATGCCAGAAACAAAGTTGAACCACGTGGGCCTTGGGAAATCCAGAGAATAGGAAGTGAAGTTAGTGGCGTAGAATGTGGTGTAAATGAATTAATAACTTGCTGGGTTAAACTGAGGACTATCTTACCTCTGTGTAGCAGTTTGAAAAGATTATTTATCTTCCTGCTTATAAAAATAATACATACTCAGGACTTTCCTGGTGGCCCAGTGACTGAAATAAAAACTCGGTGATCCCAATACAGGGAACTAGATTTCGCATGCCACAACTAAAGGTCCTGCATGTCACAACTAAGACTTGGCACAGCCAGATTAAAATATTAATAACACATGCTCAACTTAGTAAAATTTTAAAAGTATAAAGAAAAAAATCAATATTACTTTTAAGTACTTTGTCAAGAAATGATCGAGATTAATATTTTAGAATCACATACTCATACCTATGTATAATCAAATTAGGTCAAATTACATACATAATTTTCTATCTGTGCTGTGCTTAGTCACTCAGTAGTACCCAACTCTTTGCAACCCTGTGGACTGTAACCCGCCAGGCTCCTTTGTCCATGGGGACTCTCCAGACAAGAATACTGGGCTGGGTTGCCATACTCTCCTCCAGGGGATCTTCCCAACCCAGGGATGGAACCCATGTCTCCTGGGTTCCAGGAGTCACCAAGAAAGCCCGATTTTCTATCTGACTATTTTCAATTAATATTATATCATGAGCACTTTCCCGTGTCACTGAATGTTCTGCAACGCTGTGGGTTTTAAATGATTAAGGAATATTCCCAGGTTGTTCTTTTGGGTTTATGTTAAGTGATGAACCATTGGGACAGCATAATGTGGAATACATCCTGGTATAGAATTAAAGGAAAGGGATTCTAAGGTTTGATGCCGCTGTCTGATCTCAGATGTCAGCATGGAAGGAGTGATGACAGCAGCAGCAGGGACCTGTCAGTCCTTCACAGGCAGCAACATGAGGCCGTTTAGCGGCTGGTGACAGGAAGTCAATTCAAAGACACACACTTAAGACAATGGAATAGCTTCTTTCTTTTTTTTTTTAAATTTTATTTATTTATCTTTTGGTGGGGAGGGAGGGGAATGGGCAGACCACTTCTACCGGTCTTTCATTTGTCTATTTTCAGCCATCTTTGTTCTTTGGCCCATGTGGGCCTCGCATCACGGTGGCCTCTGTCATCGCACAGCTCTGGCTTGGTAATTGGACACATCATTCCAGCCGCTCTGCGGCACGTGGGATCTTCCCAGGCCAGGGATCGAACCTGCACCCCTTGCACTGCAAGGCGGTGTCCTTACCCACTGGACCACCAGGGGAAGCCCGGAATAGCTTCTTACTTTGTCCTCTTCCTCAGCATACATTTGGAATGCACAGCCCTATTTATGTGGCCGCAGACTGGTCAGCTTAGGTTCCCACAAGATAAAGTCCGCATCTTGGAGGTGCATGTGTACACATGCTAAGTTGTTTCAGTCGTGCTGCAGTCTTGTGACCCCATGGACTGTAGCCTGCCAGATTCCTCTGTTCATGGGGTTCTCCAGGCAAGAATACTGGAGTGGGTTGCCATGCTCTCCTCTAGGGGATCTTCCTGACCCAGGGATCGAATCTGTGTCTCTTTTGTCTGCCTGCATTGGCAGAGGAGGTCTTTACCACCCAGAAGCAAAACTGACACTTGGGATTCAGGCGCCGATTATCCAGCCTACTGTCTCCCCGACTTGGACAGTCAGCCTTTATCCCACATCCCTGCTTAGCACTCTTCCACCAGAAGTGGGGCAATTAAAGGAGGAAAGGGTACAATTCCAGCAGTCCAGTTTGTTCTGTGTCAATAAGTTCTGCTAAAAGATGTGTTGAAAGATGAGGTGATGTATGGAAGGGCTTGCCTTCATTTACTTCATGTGCCCATGCTCAGTTGGGAACCTGCAGAGTAGAAGGCACCCATAGAACCTGACAGATGAAAGTCAAATCTAGCATCGAGGCTGGTTTATCAACTGGGGCCATAGAGTCTTATGTGATTCAAATGTGAACGTGTCTTCTGAAAAGTTCTGGGATAAGGGGCTGGGACAGAGATGAAACCCAGCCTTGCTCTAGTGACCTGGATGTAATGCTTTTTCTTCCCTCTTTCCCTCTTTCTCCAGATTTCTGGTAGAGCTGATCATTAAAGAACTAATCATACCTCTGTTCTAATGAATTAAACAAAATTTAGATAGGGAGTACAGTACTTCAGGTGAGAAGAGAGTTTATGTAATGATTCCAGAAACAGTTATAAGACTGGTGTGTACTCACAAGGTACTGAAAGCGATCAAGATGAAATGTCCTTTGCTTGCTTTGTGTTCTCATTGTGAGTTGGGTTGATAAGGGCCTGTTGCCAGCAGGGCACCATTTCTTCCTTGGAAGAAATGCCAAATTTGCAGCACTTGGTAGGGGATGAGCTCAGGATATGATTTCTTCCTTTCCCAGCAATTTTCTGCCTGCCTGCATGAAATGCTAATGAACATCTCACACATGACAGAGCAATGAGACGTATCCTTATTTTACCATTTTTGACAGATTCAACGTGACAGAGTGTAAGTCTTCATGTGACAGTGTCAAGATCCTTGTAGCAGACCCCTCTCCCACCTCCTTCAGATTTGGACTCTGTGTGTTTCTCTGCCCACGTGGACCGGATGTGCTGTCTCTGACTTGAGGTAAGCTCTAGATGGCCACCACATCTCTGCATCCATCGCTTCCCATCATGCCTCTGTGCCTAAGTCTCTGGGGAAAGTCCAGATGTGGTCAAAGTCACTCTGGAACTTCCATCTCAGACCAACACAGATATTTTTTTATCAGTTCTGAGTGAGTAGCATCCAACCAGATTTTAGATATTATTATTTTAGCTAGGTGGGGGTGGGATGAGGCACAAATAGAGAGTGAATATGCATATAAGTTAAATGCCTTGGTGATTTAAAAATTTCACCATCAAGTAAATTGACTTGTGAAGGGGATGACGTGCAAACAGAACGTCTCGTTAGGAGTTGGCTGGCGGATGGTGCCAGTGTAGAGCTTAGTGTGGGGGCATGGGGGCCTTCCTTCGTGGAACTGACAGCTCTGATAGTCTTGCCACGAGCACAGAGGGCCACTCCCAGACTCTGTGAGTGACAGAAGTGTGCATGTGCCTGAGACATGAAGGATGCAGTCTTGGTAACTGCAGAGACAAATGGAGGTGCTGCTCGGGGGAAAGTCTTCTGTCAGCACTGATGGATGAGGAGCACAAACATGTGAAGCAGGGATTCATGTTCCTTCCTGCTTGCACCCCCAGCCTGCCTGTGGCATCTGGGCATGATTTCTTTCAACTGTAGAATGAGAGAGACCAGAGAGGGGACAGCTTTTGTAAATGCAATAAAACTTAGAAAGACCTGGTTCAGGGTCCCCCGGTTCTGAGGTTTATTTCAGGCTCTGTGTTTCCTTATCTCTGTTGCATCTTCACCTTATGGTCTCCTCTTTCGTTGTCTCAGTGAGCTCAGAAATCCTAGTGAATGATATTAAGGTTACCATCCCAAACTATACTGCCTAGAAGGTCCTTTGATCAATAACGTACTCAGAAAAAGATGCGCTTCCTCTTTTGTTCCTCTTCGTCTCTGTTATACTAAAAAGAAATGGAAAGATACCACAACTGGATAAATAACTTGGTAATAAAGTCACTCTGTTATAGACCTGATCTCAGAATAGCCTAGGGTAGTAAACTCAGAATAATTATAGGTACTAAGAAAGATGAGTGGGAAAGGCCCTAACTTTTTCAGACAGAACTTCAATCCTTAGAAAAACTTTAATAACTTAGCATTTGTGGTTGGAATAGCAAAGGCCAAGAGAGTTTGATTGAATGTAATGAATGTGTGAGAATATAGATTGGGTTGATATCCAGGGACCCAATTTACAAACACTGAGCAGGAGATGGAAGTGGAAGCTTGTGAATCTATGGAACGTATCTCACAGAAGAATCAAGACATAAAATATGAACAGAT
The DNA here is from genome assembly GCA_022376925.1 of Tragulus kanchil. Taxonomy (NCBI): domain Eukaryota; kingdom Metazoa; phylum Chordata; class Mammalia; order Artiodactyla; family Tragulidae; genus Tragulus; species Tragulus kanchil. The sequence goes on from JAIOJX010000003.1 coordinate 37,191,617, forward strand.
TCAAAAAAGGCTTAGATATATAACAGTAGTGGTTATAAAGGAAGTGATGAGTGCCTATGGGGTAAATTTCCACCTTTGTTTTTAATATTCTAAATATTATTTGGAAACGTGAACAGCTCTGGGGTCTGGCGGATGGTGCCAGTGTAGAGCTTAGTGTGGGGCATGGGGGCCTTCCTTCGTGGAACTGACAGCTCTGATAGTCTTGCCACGAGCACAGAGGGCCACTCCCAGACTCTGTGAGTGACAGAAGTGTGCATGTGCCTGAGACATGAAGGATGCAGTCTTGGTAACTGCAGAGACAAATGGAGGTGCTGCTCGGGGGAAAGTCTTCTGTCAGCACTGATGGATGAGGAGCACAAACATGTGAAGCAGGGATTCATGTTCCTTCCTGCTTGCACCCCCAGCCTGCCTGTGGCATCTGGGCATGATTTCTTTCAACTGTAGAATGAGAGAGACCAGAGAGGGGACAGCTTTTGTAAATGCAATAAAACTTAGAAAGACCTGGTTCAGGGTCCCCCGGTTCTGAGGTTTATTTCAGGCTCTGTGTTTCCTTATCTCTGTTGCATCTTCACCTTATGGTCTCCTCTTTCGTTGTCTCAGTGAGCTCAGAAATCCTAGTGAATGATATTAAGGTTACCATCCCAAACTATACTGCCTAGAAGGTCCTTTGATCAATAACGTACTCAGAAAAAGATGCGCTTCCTCTTTTGTTCCTCTTCGTCTCTGTTATACTAAAAGAAATGGAAAGATACCACAACTGGATAAATAACTTGGTAATAAAGTCACTCTGTTATAGACCTGATCTCAGAATAGCCTAGGGTAGTAAACTCAGAATAATTATAGGTACTAAGAAAGATGAGTGGGAAAGGCCCTAACTTTTTCAGACAGAACTTCAATCCTTAGAAAAACTTTAATAACTTAGCATTTGTGGTTGGAATAGCAAAGGCCAAGAGAGTTTGATTGAATGTAATGAATGTGTGAGAATATAGATTGGGTTGATATCCAGGGACCCAATTTACAAACACTGAGCAGGAGATGGAAGTGGAAGCTTGTGAATCTATGGAACGTATCTCACAGAAGAATCAAGACATAAAATATGAACAGATTCAAAAAAGGCTTAGATATATAACAGTAGTGGTTATAAAGGAAGTGATGAGTGCCTATGGGGTAAATTTCCACCTTTGTTTTTAATATTCTAAATATTATTTGGAACTACCTTTAAAAAACACATTCTTTTGTTAAGAAAACATTTCCAATTTTATCTTCTGTTGTTAGAAATACAATATACCCTATTACACAATAAAATGATCAGGGAAAGTAAAAAATAATAAGCAATTTGGGAAGCATAAAAAGGGAGAAGAAAAGAAGGACTAATTATAGTCTCACTTTACAGATGTTTTAACATTATATTATATTTGTTTTCACTTTTTTCACACTATTTAAAAGTTATTTAACATAGCTGTGAGTTTCCAATTTTGTTTTCTTCTTTTATATTTTTATTCAAGCCCCTGAGTTTCTATCTCCAGGAAATCCTGCTTTTAGGTGATTTTAAGATGCTGTTGACTGTGAGACGCATTATTTTACCCACTACTATGAAAGGAAATAATGTTTCCAATTAAGCTATGATGCAAAACCTTTGTGATTGTCTGAGACACATTTGTTACTTATTCCCTGCCTTTCTCTGACATTTCTTTCATCTGTTGTAAGCGTCTTTACCTAAAAGTTGCATTACTTAGCATTTAGGAGATGATGCTTCTGCATATTTCTCAGAAAACAAAATGTAGCAACGTTTCATCAAGTTAGGTTTCATAAAACACATACTTTTTTTTTTCCTTTGGGACAAAATATGGAATAGTGATCATTTCTCCTATGATGAATATTTGCTTCACCAACATAAAATCTGTTTGCTACAGCTCTGTTGACATGGGTACACAATAATTATAGGTACTAAGAAAGATGAGTGGGAAAGGCCCTAACTTTTCAGACAGAACTTCAATCCTTAGAAAAACTTTAATAACTTAGCATTTGTGGTTGGAATAGCAAAGGCCAAGAGAGTTTGATTGAATGTAATGAATGTGTGAGAATATAGATTGGGTTGATATCCAGGGACCCAATTTACAAACACTGAGCAGGAGATGGAAGTGGAAGCTTGTGAATCTATGGAACGTATCTCACAGAAGAATCAAGACATAAAATATGAACAGATTCAAAAAAGGCTTAGATATATAACAGTAGTGGTTATAAAGGAAGTGATGAGTGCCTATGGGGTAAATTTCCACCTTTGTTTTTAATATTCTAAATATTATTTGGAACTACCTTTAAAAAACACATTCTTTTGTTAAGAAAACATTTCCAATTTTATCTTCTGTTGTTAGAAATACAATATACCCTATTACACAATAAAATGATCAGGGAAAGTAAAAAATAATAAGCAATTTGGGAAGCATAAAAAGGGAGAAGAAAAGAAGGACTAATTATAGTCTCACTTTACAGATGTTTTAACATTATATTATATTTGTTTTCACTTTTTTCACACTATTTAAAAGTTATTTAACATAGCTGTGAGTTTCCAATTTTGTTTTCTTCTTTTATATTTTTATTCAAGCCCCTGAGTTTCTATCTCCAGGAAATCCTGCTTTTAGGTGATTTTAAGATGCTGTTGACTGTGAGACGCATTATTTTACCCACTACTATGAAAGGAAATAATGTTTCCAATTAAGCTATGATGCAAAACCTTTGTGATTGTCTGAGACACATTTGTTACTTATTCCCTGCCTTTCTCTGACATTTCTTTCATCTGTTGTAAGCGTCTTTACCTAAAAGTTGCATTACTTAGCATTTAGGAGATGATGCTTCTGCATATTTCTCAGAAAACAAAATGTAGCAACGTTTCATCAAGTTAGGTTTCATAAAACACATACTTTTTTTTTTCCTTTGGGACAAAATATGGAATAGTGATCATTTCTCCTATGATGAATATTTGCTTCACCAACATAAAATCTGTTTGCTACAGCTCTGTTGACATGGGTACACAATAAGTTTTCATCTCAGTAGTGAATCACAGCATTACTTTTAAATGGCAGTGGAAACAACATGTGTAGTACAAACAATGTCCATCCTTCAATAGAAACAACACAATGAACATCTGTGAACATGCCAATGCCTGTCTGCCAAGGACAGCTACTTTGTGGCTGTTTCATGGCTGATGGCAATAATGAGTTGCCAGCTACTATAAAACACACTCCAATTTCAGAGATGTTAACATGTGGAAATGGAGAAAAGGAATGATATGCTCATTTGACTGAAGACTTCCAAAGAATCGCAAGGAGACATAAGAAACCTTCCAAAGTGAACAATGCAACTAAATAGAGGAAAACAATAGAATGGGAAAGACTAGAGATCTCTTCAAGAAAATTAGAGATACCAAGGAAACATTTCATGCAAAGATGGGCACAATAAAGGACAGAAACATTAGGGACCTAACAGAAGCGGAACATTTTAGAGGAGGTGACAAGAATACACAGAAGGACTATACAAAAAAGATCTTAATGACCCGGATAACTGCGATAGTGTGATCACTCACCTGGAGCCAGAGATCCTTGAGTGTGAAGTCAAGTGGGTCTTAGGAAGCATCACCATGACTAAAGCTAGTGAAGAGGATGGAGTTTCAGCTATTTAAATCCTAAAAGATGATAAGTGCACTCAATAGGCCAGCAAATTTGGAAAACCCAGCAGAGGCATCAGGACTGGAAAAGGTTAGTTTTTATTCCAATCCCAAAGAAGGGCAATGCCAAAGAATGTTCAAACTACTGTACAACTGCACTCAATTCACATGCTAGCAAGGTCATGCTCAAAGTCCTCCAAACTAGGATTCAACATACATGGATGGAGAACTTCCAGTTGTACAAGCTGTATTTAGAAAAGGCAGAGGAATCAGAGATCAAATAGCCAACATCTGCTGGATCATAGAAAGAGCAAGAGAATTCCAGAAAAACATCTACCTCTGCTTCATTGACTATGCTGAAGCCTTTGACTGTGTGGATCACAACCAACTGTGGAAAATTTGGAAAGAGACGGCAATACCAGACCACCTTATCTGCCCCTGCAAAACCTGTATGCAGGTTAGGAAGCCACAGTTACAACTGAACATGGAACAATGCACTGGTTCAATTTTGGGAAAGGAGTATGTCAAGGCTGTATATTGTCACCCTGCTTATTTAACTTACAACTGAACATGGAACAATGCTGGAACACAAGAGTACTTTGTGGCTGTTTCATGGCTGATGGCAATAATGAGTTGCCAGCTACTATAAAACACACTCCAATTTCAGAGATGTTAACATGTGGAAATGGAGAAAAGGAATGATATGCTCATTTGACTGAAGACTTCCAAAGAATCGCAAGGAGACATAAGAAACCTTCCAAAGTGAACAATGCAACTAAATAGAGGAAAACAATAGAATGGGAAAGACTAGAGATCTCTTCAAGAAAATTAGAGATACCAAGGAAACATTTCATGCAAAGATGGGCACAATAAAGGACAGAAACATTAGGGACCTAACAGAAGCGGAACATTTTAGAGGAGGTGACAAGAATACACAGAAGGACTATACAAAAAAGATCTTAATGACCCGGATAACTGCGATAGTGTGATCACTCACCTGGAGCCAGAGATCCTTGAGTGTGAAGTCAAGTGGGTCTTAGGAAGCATCACCATGACTAAAGCTAGTGAAGAGGATGGAGTTTCAGCTATTTAAATCCTAAAAGATGATAAGTGCACTCAATAGGCCAGCAAATTTGGAAAACCCAGCAGAGGCATCAGGACTGGAAAAGGTTAGTTTTTATTCCAATCCCAAAGAAGGGCAATGCCAAAGAATGTTCAAACTACTGTACAACTGCACTCAATTCACATGCTAGCAAGGTCATGCTCAAAGTCCTCCAAACTAGGATTCAACATACATGGATGGAGAACTTCCAGTTGTACAAGCTGTATTTAGAAAAGGCAGAGGAATCAGAGATCAAATAGCCAACATCTGCTGGATCATAGAAAGAGCAAGAGAATTCCAGAAAAACATCTACCTCTGCTTCATTGACTATGCTGAAGCCTTTGACTGTGTGGATCACAACCAACTGTGGAAAATTTGGAAAGAGACGGCAATACCAGACCACCTTATCTGCCCCTGCAAAACCTGTATGCAGGTTAGGAAGCCACAGTTACAACTGAACATGGAACAATGCACTGGTTCAATTTTGGGAAAGGAGTATGTCAAGGCTGTATATTGTCACCCTGCTTATTTAACTTACATACAGAGTGCATCATGTGAAGTGCCAGTCTGGATAAAGCACAAGCTGGAACCAAAATTGCTGGGAGAAATGTCAATAACCTCAGGTATGCAGATGGCACCACTCTTATGGCAGAAAGTGAATAGGAACTAAAGAGCCTTTTGATGAAGGTGAAAGAGGAAAGTGAAAAAACTGGCCTAAAACTCAACATTCGAAAAACAAAGATCATGGCATCGGGTCCATCACTTCATGGCAAATAGATGGGCAAACAATGGAAACAGTGATGGACTTTAGTTTCTTGGGCTCCAAAATCACTGCAGACCATGACTGAAGCCACAAAATTAAAAAAAGGTTGCTCCTTGGGAAAGAAGCTATGACAAACCTAGACAGTATATTAAAAAGCAAAGACATCACTTTGCCAACAAATGTCTATATAGTCAAAGCTATGGTTTCCCCAGTAGTCATGTATGGATGTGAGAGTTGGACCATAAGAAGGCTGAATATTGAAGAACTGATGCCTTCGAACTGTGGTGTTAGAGAAGTCTCTTGAGAGTCCTTTGGACAGCAAGGATATCAAACCAGGCAATCCTAAAGGAAATCAACTCTGAATATTCATTGGAAGGACTGATGCTGAAGCTGAAGCTCTGATTCTTTGGCCTCCTGATGTGAAGATATCACTCACTGGAAAAGATCCTGATGCTGGGATAGAAATGGAAGGCAGACAGAAAGGACGGGATGGTTGGATGGCATCACTGACTAATGGACATGGGTTTGAGCAAACTCTGGGAGATATTGAAGGACATGGAAGCCTGGCGTGCCACAGGCCATGGGGTCACAGAGAGTTGGACGTGACTGAGCAACTGAACTGAACTGAAAATGTGGGAAAAGGTGAACCTTCATATCAGCGAATGCTCCTGAATTTAATTGACCATTTTGTTATTCTGGATCTTTTACTTATAAAAGACTAACTTCTTTCTCTTGCAAACAAACTTTTCTTTTATTTGTAATTATTTCTTTAGTATAGATTCTTAGAAGAGGAAATATGCAGTCAAAGATTGGACATATTTTAAAGGTTTTTGACATACATTTCTAAATAGGTTTATAGCAAAGTAGTTGTATTTGTATAGTCTTATGAACAATATTATTTCAGCTTCAAAAACTTGACCTGATGGAGGCAAGCTGTGAGAGGCAGCCTGTGTGGTGACACCAGCAATTCAGAGTGGTCACATGTGGCTTTGAGACTCGGTTTCATAAGATTGTACCTCCCACCTGCTCTTTTGGACCACATGTTCTTCAGATGACTGTAACATCTCACCAACAAAGAAAACCACCATGAGACTTTCTGGATTCCACGAAGAAGGAGAAAAAGTCTACATTAAATCCAGGTCCATATCATGCAATATTGAATCTGTCTATCAGCATGAATTATCTTATATATTTAACAGAACCATTTAAAAGAAGGCACATTCCTTTAGATGCAAATGTCTCCATTTCTCTTGAGCTGATATATCTGATCTGTGTGGCTTTGGGTCTTTGCCTTGCAGATGCTTTACATGGGTGGGATCCAAATGCATGTCAAAGGTTTTGATATAATTAGAGCTGAATATTGAAGAACTGAGGGGCCTTGAACTGTGGTGTTAGAGAAGTCTCTTGAGAGTCCTTTGGACAGCAAGGATATCAAACCAGGCAATCCTAAAGGAAATCAACTCTGAATATTCATTGGAAGGACTGATGCTGAAGCTGAAGCTCTGATTCTTTGGCCTCCTGATGTGAAGATATCACTCACTGGAAAAGATCCTGATGCTGGGATAGAAATGGAAGGCAGACAGAAAGGACGGGATGGTTGGATGGCATCACTGACTAATGGACATGGGTTTGAGCAAACTCTGGGAGATATTGAAGGACATGGAAGCCTGGCGTGCCACAGGCCATGGGGTCACAGAGAGTTGGACGTGACTGAGCAACTGAACTGAACTGAAAATGTGGGAAAAGGTGAACCTTCATATCAGCGAATGCTCCTGAATTTAATTGACCATTTTGTTATTCTGGATCTTTTACTTATAAAAGACTAACTTCTTTCTCTTGCAAACAAACTTTTCTTTTATTTGTAATTATTTCTTTAGTATAGATTCTTAGAAGAGGAAATATGCAGTCAAAGATTGGACATATTTTAAAGGTTTTTGACATACATTTCTAAATAGGTTTATAGCAAAGTAGTTGTATTTGTATAGTCTTATGAACAATATTATTTCAGCTTCAAAAACTTGACCTGATGGAGGCAAGCTGTGAGAGGCAGCCTGTGTGGTGACACCAGCAATTCAGAGTGGTCACATGTGGCTTTGAGACTCGGTTTCATAAGATTGTACCTCCCACCTGCTCTTTTGGACCACATGTTCTTCAGATGACTGTAACATCTCACCAACAAAGAAAACCACCATGAGACTTTCTGGATTCCACGAAGAAGGAGAAAAAGTCTACATTAAATCCAGGTCCATATCATGCAATATTGAATCTGTCTATCAGCATGAATTATCTTATATATTTAACAGAACCATTTAAAAGAAGGCACATTCCTTTAGATGCAAATGTCTCCATTTCTCTTGAGCTGATATATCTGATCTGTGTGGCTTTGGGTCTTTGCCTTGCAGATGCTTTACATGGGTGGGATCCAAATGCATGTCAAATGGAATATTGCTAGATATTAATTAAGAGCTCAAGAGAAAACAGGAAGGTCAAATGTGTGTGCATTTTGGATATAGATCGTAGTAGCAATAGAATTGGATTCAAGAAATACTTACTGAAAGTTAACTCAGCATGTGCCAGTTAATATGACAAAGTGGTCATAAAACTCATGGTCTTCCTGCCCTGGTGGAATCTTACACCCAAGGGGCAGCATCACTTATCCCAACCTTTCTGAAGTGAACCTTCATTTTATTTTATAAAATGTAAGTATTAGAAGTGTTTGAAGGGGACTGTAAAATGTATTGCTGGATGAAAGAGCTTTTCCCTTTTTATATATAGTATACAGTTCTTTGTTGTTGTTATTTAGTCACTAAGTAGTGTCTGCATCTTTTGAAACCCCATAGATTGTAATCCACCAGGCTTCTCTGTCCATGGGTTCTCCAGGCAAGAATATTGGAGCTGGTTGCAATTTCCTTTTCCAGGGCATCTTCCTGACCCAGGGATTGAACCCATGTCTCCTGCATTGACAGGTGGATTCTTTACCACTGAGCCAGTAGGGAAGCCCCATACAGTTCTTAGAATTATTGATTCATTTTTTTCCACTCAATATTTTGTTTTTACTTTTCTTTCTTTCTTTTTTTTTTTTTTAATCTTTTTAATTCTATAGTATGTGGAGCATAGTTGGTCGGAAACTCATTATCAGTTCCCATGAAAATGTTACCTGAACAGCTTAAGACATCACCAGTATGATTTCTTCAAATTTTGAGAGTCAAACAGAATCTATCTTCTTTGGTTATCCCAGGACCCCCAAAGTCTGTCTCCTTCCAAGAATAGAAATGCTGTCTGTGCTTGCTCTTCTCTGGAGCCTTCTATCTGCATGCCATCCTGGGTACCCTCAGAGGTGGTATGATATTATGGAATGTTATGGGAATTTGGAACTAGGTTGACATCTGTTTCTTCCACTTCTTAGCTGTGTGTGATTTTAGGAAAACTCCTTAATTTTTTTTTCTCATCATTTTCACAGTCACCATATGATTTATATATTATTAAACCCATTTTACACTTGAGAAAAACAGATGTCCGGCAAGGTTACCTAATTTTCCCAAGATCTAGGGTTCAAATATATGGGACCTGACTTTCATATCCATACTTATGGACACCTTTATGTCAGTTATTAAGAGCTGAACACAGCATTTGGTTCATAGGAAATCTATAATAAAATATAGCTATGATTATGGTTGTCATGGCTTGGAACCAAGATAATGGGAGTATTTACAAAAAGAAGAAGCAACAGTCTCAATGGCAGACCTGTGCTAGTTGTTCTGGAGTAGAGAATCATTCTCATTCAACCTCTGACCCCACCCACATAAGGCTGACCTTGATTAGAGTCAGAAATGTCATCTGTAATTGAAAGATCTACTTTTTATAATTCTACTTCTGCTGTCAAGAAAAATTACACTTTTGACATTTTAAGTTAATGCTCTAGGTAGTCCTGATTGATATATGTGGTATGAGGGGCCTTAAACCAAGAGCTGAAATATAGAGACGAATTCTTAATCAGAGAGTTATGGGGCCTGATAAAAGGTTAAAGTTAAATAAAATATCTGCCACTGGTGCTGTTTTGAGGAGTTTTTAAAAGGGTTTCCCGTTCTGCATGCATTTGAAAAAATAGGGCAAAATGTATATAGATTTTCATATATGGCAACACATGCAAAATTTTTGGCTATGGTTATCTCTTTGGCTCAGCATGGAGAAATGCAGTCTGCTTTCCTTATCATTTCCTTCTGATTTTAATAGCATTTCAGAAGTTAATTGTCTCTTATATCTTCTCAAAGTGCTCTTGTGTTACATTCACAGGTTTTGTTTATTTTTTATCCACCGTAGAGAGATATTGTCCTCATTTTTTGGTTGGTTTAAGTAGGGGATCGATGTTGAAAATTAGATTTTTTTCAATTTTGAGAGTCAAACAGAATCTATCTTCTTTGGAAAATCTGTCTCCTTCCTGAATCTTTTGCTTGCTCTTCTCTGGAGCCTTCTATCTGCATGCCATCCTGGGTACCCTCAGAGGTGGTATGATATTATGGAATGTTATGGGAATTTGGAACTAGGTTGACATCTGTTTCTTCCACTTCTTAGCTGTGTGTGATTTTAGGAAAACTCCTTAATTTTTTTTTCTCATCATTTTCACAGTCACCATATGATTTATATATTATTAAACCCATTTTACACTTGAGAAAAACAGATGTCCGGCAAGGTTACCTAATTTTCCCAAGATCTAGGGTTCAAATATATGGGACCTGACTTTCATATCCATACTTATGGACACCTTTATGTCAGTTATTAAGAGCTGAACACAGCATTTGGTTCATAGGAAATCTATAATAAAATATAGCTATGATTATGGTTGTCATGGCTTGGAACCAAGATAATGGGAGTATTTACAAAAAGAAGAAGCAACAGTCTCAATGGCAGACCTGTGCTAGTTGTTCTGGAGTAGAGAATCATTCTCATTCAACCTCTGACCCCACCCACATAAGGCTGACCTTGATTAGAGTCAGAAATGTCATCTGTAATTGAAAGATCTACTTTTTATAATTCTACTTCTGCTGTCAAGAAAAATTACACTTTTGACATTTTAAGTTAATGCTCTAGGTAGTCCTGATTGATATATGTGGTATGAGGGGCCTTAAACCAAGAGCTGAAATATAGAGACGAATTCTTAATCAGAGAGTTATGGGGCCTGATAAAAGGTTAAAGTTAAATAAAATATCTGCCACTGGTGCTGTTTTGAGGAGTTTTTAAAAGGTTCCTGTTCTGCATGCATTTGAAAAAATAGGGCAAAATGTATATAGATTTTCATATATGGCAACACATGCAAAATTTTTGGCTATGGTTATCTCTTTGGCTCAGCATGGAGAAATGCAGTCTGCTTTCCTTATCATTTCCTTCTGATTTTAATAGCATTTCAGAAGTTAATTGTCTCTTATATCTTCTCAAAGTGCTCTTGTGTTACATTCACAGGTTTTGTTTATTTTTTATCCACCGTAGAGAGATATTGTCCTCATTTTTTGGTTGGTTTAAGTAGGGGATCGATGTTGTTCAAACATCATGTTTCAGGATGTCTTTCTCATTCCATTGTTTTTTCAAGTTGCCTGTATTACATCTGAAATTGTCTCCAAGTTTCTGGAGAAGATGAAAAAATCATTTCATAGTAAAAGTTAGAATAAAAACTATTGCAGTTATTTTTCCTTCTGTGAAACGCAATCAAGTCTCATTTTTCTATATAATTATGATCCAAGTCATCTGGTTTGGGTAGACAAGCAGGACAGTGACTTGAGCATGAACATATCCATCCTCACAAGTCCTTGGGGAGGGTGAAAACCTTGTGATAGGACCACCAAAATGTATGTTATGCTTCATTTTCCAAAGAACTTTGAAAGTTCAAATCAAATACTATTTATTAATGGACCTATTAAGAAAAAGTTTTTTCAAGCCTACACCAAGTCAGAATAAACTTATGCAGAAACTGATGGCAACGCCTGACTGTGGCTTTGCAGATTTGAATCAATATCTTAATAAGATTCCAAAGATGGAAGGAAATGGAAAATGAAAATCTAAACAGAAACAGTACTGCTTTTGAAGGAAGTGAAGGAGAAAATGCATAATTTCATACTGATATAAATACTTACTAACATGCAAGAAAAATCAGTTTGGTTTCTAGAGTATATGTCAGCTCTCTTGAGATGAGAAAAGTCAGACTTTAGGCCTGGTACATAACTGGAATTATTTGTTGTTAATGATTTAGTGGGGTTTTTTCCAGAGTTCATTACACTTCAAGGTCAGATAGCAATAATGAATAAAACTAAGGCAATATTGTCAATGACATTCATAATTCTTTGCCTTATGCATTTGAAAATAGGGCAAAATGTATATAGATTTTCATATATGGCAACACATGCAAAATTTTTGGCTATGGTTATCTCTTTGGCTCAGCATGGAGAAATGCAGTCTGCTTTCCTTATCATTTCCTTCTGATTTTAATAGCATTTCAGAAGTTAATTGTCTCTTATATCTTCTCAAAGTGCTCTTGTGTTACATTCACAGGTTTTGTTTATTTTTTATCCACCGTAGAGAGATATTGTCCTCATTTTTTGGTTGGTTTAAGTAGGGGATCGATGTTGTTCAAACATCATGTTTCAGGATGTCTTTCTCATTCCATTGTTTTTTCAAGTTGCCTGTATTACATCTGAAATTGTCTCCAAGTTTCTGGAGAAGATGAAAAAATCATTTCATAGTAAAAGTTAGAATAAAAACTATTGCAGTTATTTTTCCTTCTGTGAAACGCAATCAAGTCTCATTTTTCTATATAATTATGATCCAAGTCATCTGGTTTGGGTAGACAAGCAGGACAGTGACTTGAGCATGAACATATCCATCCTCACAAGTCCTTGGGGAGGGTGAAAACCTTGTGATAGGACCACCAAAATGTATGTTATGCTTCATTTTCCAAAGAACTTTGAAAGTTCAAATCAAATACTATTTATTAATGGACCTATTAAGAAAAAGTTTTTTCAAGCCTACACCAAGTCAGAATAAACTTATGCAGAAACTGATGGCAACGCCTGACTGTGGCTTTGCAGATTTGAATCAATATCTTAATAAGATTCCAAAGATGGAAGGAAATGGAAAATGAAAATCTAAACAGAAACAGTACTGCTTTTGAAGGAAGTGAAGGAGAAAATGCATAATTTCATACTGATATAAATACTTACTAACATGCAAGAAAAATCAGTTTGGTTTCTAGAGTATATGTCAGCTCTCTTGAGATGAGAAAAGTCAGACTTTAGGCCTGGTACATAACTGGAATTATTTGTTGTTAATGATTTAGTGGGGTTTTTTTTTCCAGAGTTCATTACACTTCAAGGTCAGATAGCAATAATGAATAAAACTAAGGCAATATTGTGAATCAATGACATTTCAATTAGAAATTACAATAGTAAGAGACCTTTTTATTTAATTTCACCCCACTGTCAGTGAGACTGTACTATGGATTTTGTCATAAAGAAGTTAATAAATTTGAAAATTTAAGACATCTTACTCATGGCTCAGTGATAAAGAATCTGCCTGTAATGCAGGAAATGCAGGTTCCATCCCTGGGTTGGGAAGATCCCTGGAGGAGGGCATGGCAACCCACTCCAGTATTCTTACCTGGAAAATCCCATGGAAAGAGGAGCCTCGTGGGCTACAGTCGATAGGGTCGCAAAGAAGCAGACATAACTGAAGCATGTATGCACTCATCTGGAAGGGTCTGTTCCATTATCATCCTTTGTGTGTGTGTGTGTATATATATATATAAATTATAAGTAAATTATGACAAATGAGGAAATCTGAAATCTTTTGTTTGGAAAGTCATCAGGAAGCTCCAGTGTTGGGACTCAGTGTGTGTTTATTGAAAATTGTAAGAGTCAAGAATGGGCGAGTCAGTTTTTGATCCTAAGAATATATAATTAAATCACTCCGCTTTGTTTGATAAAAGTGACTGAAGATGAACAGAATCCACTTTCATCTCTAGTGTGATACTGTGTGTGAAAAAGACAGTCCGTATGATATAGAAGCTAACCTGCCTCATGAAAAACATGTAATAAAGGTTTCTGTTTCTGCCACTGAATCATAGTCCTTTCAAATTCTTCTCTCCAGTGCATTCATTCCTCCTAGAGAACCTTTTCAGAAACCTCCTATAATCTGTGTGTGTAGAAAGGCGTAAAAGTCCTATGGAGTTATTAATGATGGGGGAGAAGGAAGATTAGCTTCTTAAAAAACTGAAAGACTCTCAGCACATGTCCTTTTATTTTACCAAGGCATGTGGGTCTGCAGAGTGTCTTATTTAAATATACAGGTATTGTTATGGCCTCTTCAATCTTTGTCGTGTGCTGAAGTTTCCTCCCATATGTTTATTGTCAGCTAATAGCTAAGAACTGATGTGCTGGGTGGAAATGGTTTGTAAAGCTGCAGTCCTTCCTGGTACATAACTGGAATTATTTGTTGTTAATGATTTAGTGGGGTTTTTTTTTCCAGAGTTCATTACACTTCAAGGTCAGATAGCAATAATGAATAAAACTAAGGCAATATTGTGAATCAATGACATTTCAATTAGAAATTACAATAGTAAGAGACCTTTTTATTTAATTTCACCCCACTGTCAGTGAGACTGTACTATGGATTTTGTCATAAAGAAGTTAATAAATTTGAAAATTTAAGACATCTTACTCATGGCTCAGTGATAAAGAATCTGCCTGTAATGCAGGAAATGCAGGTTCCATCCCTGGGTTGGGAAGATCCCTGGAGGAGGGCATGGCAACCCACTCCAGTATTCTTACCTGGAAAATCCCATGGAAAGAGGAGCCTCGTGGGCTACAGTCGATAGGGTCGCAAAGAAGCAGACATAACTGAAGCATGTATGCACTCATCTGGAAGGGTCTGTTCCATTATCATCCTTTGTGTGTGTGTGTGTATATATATATATATAAATTATAAGTAAATTATGACAAATGAGGAAATCTGAAATCTTTTGTTTGGAAAGTCATCAGGAAGCTCCAGTGTTGGGACTCAGTGTGTGTTTATTGAAAATTGTAAGAGTCAAGAATGGGCGAGTCAGTTTTTGATCCTAAGAATATATAATTAAATCACTCCGCTTTGTTTGATAAAAGTGACTGAAGATGAACAGAATCCACTTTCATCTCTAGTGTGATACTGTGTGTGAAAAAGACAGTCCGTATGATATAGAAGCTAACCTGCCTCATGAAAAACATGTAATAAAGGTTTCTGTTTCTGCCACTGAATCATAGTCCTTTCAAATTCTTCTCTCCAGTGCATTCATTCCTCCTAGAGAACCTTTTCAGAAACCTCCTATAATCTGTGTGTGTAGAAAGGCGTAAAAGTCCTATGGAGTTATTAATGATGGGGGAGAAGGAAGATTAGCTTCTTAAAAAACTGAAAGACTCTCAGCACATGTCCTTTTATTTTACCAAGGCATGTGGGTCTGCAGAGTGTCTTATTTAAATATACAGGTATTGTTATGGCCTCTTCAATCTTTGTCGTGTGCTGAAGTTTCCTCCCATATGTTTATTGTCAGCTAATAGCTAAGAACTGATGTGCTGGGTGGAAATGGTTTGTAAAGCTGCAGTCCTTCCTTTCTGTCAACTGTTTCTTTTGTTTAACTCAAAACTTCTTCTAAAAAAAGAAACACGATTTATTTGCATATGTTTTGTCTCCTGGCCAGTCAGGGTAAGCTTTTGCAAAGAGGGTTTTGTTAGATACAATTTCTTTTTCTTTTTCCTTTTTTTGTGATTAGAGTGGATGCGACAAGAGCATGCTGTGGTCTAGGAGGATGGCTCTCGCCACAGTGAGGAAAATAAGGTGAGGCTGGAGCCAGGGAAGCCATACTGATGGGCGGTAGGAATGGTACAGAGAAGAGGGAACAGAATTCAAGGGTATTTTAGGAAGTCGATGTATTGGAAGGGAAATTCATTGAGGGAGGAAGAGATTTTATTATGACTGAAAATGCCTTCCTTGGGCGATGGCATTGATAAATAGCGTTGGCAGAGGTAGAGAACACAGAGGTATGGGTGCAGAGCGTACAGAGGTATGCTGTGACATTTTGAGACTGAGATGCCTTTGGTACCTGCATGTGGTTAGGAGTTGAGCTCAATAGAGAAGTCCATACTGGAGATTCAGAATTAGTGGCCTTCATCCATATGAGAGTTGGGAGTGTGTGGTTTGACTAGACAAAGGGAAGGAAAATGAGAAAGCCCAAACATACAGGGGTGGGTAGAGAAGAGGAGGCTGTGAAGGAGTGTTGAAGAAAGGAGGCAAAGATGCTTGAGTCTCCTTACAGTCTCATGAGGAATGCTTGAATGAGTGACTGTTCTTGGGCTTTTAGGAAAAGAGCGAAGGTTGTCTTCATTCTTAGAGAACCTTTTCAGAAACCTCCTATAATCTGTGTGTGTAGAAAGGCGTAAAGTCCTATGGAGTTATTAATGATGGGGGAGAAGGAAGATTAGCTTCTTAAAAAACTGAAAGACTCTCAGCACATGTCCTTTTATTTTACCAAGGCATGTGGGTCTGCAGAGTGTCTTATTTAAATATACAGGTATTGTTATGGCCTCTTCAATCTTTGTCGTGTGCTGAAGTTTCCTCCCATATGTTTATTGTCAGCTAATAGCTAAGAACTGATGTGCTGGGTGGAAATGGTTTGTAAAGCTGCAGTCCTTCCTTTCTGTCAACTGTTTCTTTTGTTTAACTCAAAACTTCTTCTAAAAAAAGAAACACGATTTATTTGCATATGTTTTGTCTCCTGGCCAGTCAGGGTAAGCTTTTGCAAAGAGGGTTTTGTTAGATACAATTTCTTTTTCTTTTTCCTTTTTTTGTGATTAGAGTGGATGCGACAAGAGCATGCTGTGGTCTAGGAGGATGGCTCTCGCCACAGTGAGGAAAATAAGGTGAGGCTGGAGCCAGGGAAGCCATACTGATGGGCGGTAGGAATGGTACAGAGAAGAGGGAACAGAATTCAAGGGTATTTTAGGAAGTCGATGTATTGGAAGGGAAATTCATTGAGGGAGGAAGAGATTTTATTATGACTGAAAATGCCTTCCTTGGGCGATGGCATTGATAAATAGCGTTGGCAGAGGTAGAGAACACAGAGGTATGGGTGCAGAGCGTACAGAGGTATGCTGTGACATTTTGAGACTGAGATGCCTTTGGTACCTGCATGTGGTTAGGAGTTGAGCTCAATAGAGAAGTCCATACTGGAGATTCAGAATTAGTGGCCTTCATCCATATGAGAGTTGGGAGTGTGTGGTTTGACTAGACAAAGGGAAGGAAAATGAGAAAGCCCAAACATACAGGGGTGGGTAGAGAAGAGGAGGCTGTGAAGGAGTGTTGAAGAAAGGAGGCAAAGATGCTTGAGTCTCCTTACAGTCTCATGAGGAATGCTTGAATGAGTGACTGTTCTTGGCTCTAGAGAGAGCAAGTCCTTTCAAGGGTGAACTGGTGTGACTTATAGTCTTTCCAAGAGTGACTAGATTTAGTCTGTGTTGCTCCTCCTGAGGGCACTGAAAAACTTTATGGAAGTCAATTCTGCATTTATTTACGGAAGGGCTTTCAAAGAATAGAAACATACAACATGGAATGTAACTTATCTTAAAGTGTCTTTAGCTGCCTCCTCATTAAAGAGAGCCTCACTGCCCATCAGTGAAGAAGTAAGTCCTGATTGGAGGGAGACCCTAGATGACTTCTAAGATTCTCTGAAGTCTGTCTATAAAAATCTTTAAAAAGTCATAGTTTTTGTTGTAAGAGAAGATCTGTTCTTGTTTGTGTTTTATTTATAACCTGTTCTTATGAAGACACATTCTATGAACAATGCTTTCTGGTGATACACTGGGTAACTGTAATGAAATACTGATAGGCTATAAATAGTCAGTAGGGTTCTGGTGAAAATAGTGTGGTTTAGTTCTGTGGCTTAATCCTTCATGTGAAAAAATCGTACATTTTTTTTTTTTTCTTTTTTAGGAACATGTTCTGCAGAATTTAAGCTCAACTTCAAGGGGACAGTACAATGCTATAGCAACAAAGCAAACACACACATACTCAGTGAAAAGAAATTGCATTTCCCCTTCATGTTCTCCCCAAACCATGATACCTTAGTCCCTTTACCCCTCTGTATAATATTCAGGCTTAGAAATCACATGAATTAACCATTTTGAGGGATGATCAGGCAACTTTTCATACATTTTTATCCTACTTGTATTTGAAAACAAGTATGTTTACAGAGGTTGTTCATACAAGCTGGCAGTCATATTGTTTTTCCAGCAAGAGATAGGATCTTTCATAATACAGATTTGTCACTATTGCTAAGTCTACTTCAGAACCTGAACATGTCTTAGGTTCACTCTTACTGTGGTACTGTAATGCCATATCTGCTGTACAAAGAAGACTGGAAACATGTTGTTTCTGGGGGAGCCTTGAGAATACATAAAATGGAAATAACCCGTAATAACCAATGATTTGATCCTATTAAGTCACGCAGATGTGGAAGGGTTTTATGTATTTTATGTATTTTACAAAAACGCATCTCTGATGGAACATGTAGATTGAAGTTAGCATGTTAGGATAAAAACTAGGAGAGGACTTGAATGGAATCCTGGTTGTTCAGATAATTTCTCCCGCTTAGTCACATAGACTTTATTATCCCAAATTATAATTTACATCATTCAGATGCAAATGAATGTTCAAAGCCTTGTGTGGGCTTCATGTAATTTCTTTCTGGGCAAGAGCTGCTCACTGTTTTGCTTATTTGAAAGAATTCAGTGATGTAACTGATTTCAAGAAGAAAAAAATATGTGAATTTGAAAGTGCTCTTCCCATTGGAGGGATGATATAATCATATCAAAGTCACATCTGGTTATATTTTGCTGTCTCTCTTGGCTTCTCTAAGTGATATATTATATCTCTTTACCTGACTATCCTTTGTTTTCCAAAGCCTGAATCTTTCCAGAATTATGATCCCACTTAAACATTGACTATAAAAGTAAGGAACAGAAAAGAAAGTTTTGAAAAGCATAATAAGCTAACGATGCTATTAGGAATACGTGGAAACTCATTCAATGGTACACTTCATTTTTGGTCTTTATGAACCAATCTTGCAGTCAACCAAACTGCTCATAATGCACGGCACTTCATAAGTCACCCAACCTGCCTTGGCAGTTTATTTTAACATCTTTTGTTTGAATGTAAGAAGATATTCACACAGCTTTAATACTCTCCAGCTGTTCATTGGTAAAGACCTCAACTTGAGGCTATTATAGGGAGAAAATCATGCTTGATTTAAATTCTAAAAGCATCACAACAGAAAGTCTGACTCTCGTTAGCCTCTGTTCTCAGAAAATATGTCACTATCTTCTCCCATCAGCCCCATGACACTTGTTCCACATCTCAGAGCCTTCAGTGGTGTTTCTGTGGTCACCAGTTCACATTGCTCCATGAACAAGCAACTGTTGTGAGCTTCTCTTCAGTTCTTTTTCTGACCAGATTCTTGCAGGTGGAGAATATTGGTTTGGTTCTAAAGGGATCCTGTGGAGAGCTGACCACACAGGATACTTCATGGTAGAAACAGTGCATGGGACAAATTAGTTTGGGAAATGAATTTAGAGCTTGTAAATAGAAATAGCATATTAAAGGGCTTCCCGGGTGGTGCTGATGTTAAAGAACCTACCTGTCAATGCCGGATACATGAGACACAAGTTTGATCCCTGGATTGGGAAGATCCCCTGGAGGAGGCCACGGCAACCCACTCAAGTTTTCTTGCCTAGAACCTCCCATGGACGGTGGTGCCTGGAGGGCAACAGTCCATAGAGTCACAAAGAGTCATACACACAACTGAAACAACTTAGCATATTAAAGGGTCTGGGCTTCCCAGGTGGTTCTAGTGGTAAAGAACTTGGCTGCCAGTGCAGGAGACATAAAAGATACGGGTTCAATCCCTGAGATGTGGGGATGATATCCTGAAGGAGGGTGTGGGAGCCCACTCTAGTATTCCATGATCAGATGGAGCCTGATGGATTACAGTCCATAGGCTTGCAAAGAGTTGGACACAACTGAATTGACTTAGAATGCGTGCATGCATGTGTTAAAGTGCTAAATTCTGCAGTAATTGCTACTTAATTCTGTTTAATCCAGCAGTACATCATAGTATTTAAGAACACACCTTTGGACACAGGTGACTTATACTGAAATCCAGGACTCACTATTATCCTTGAGACTTGGGCAAGTTACTTCTCTGTACAATGGGAAAACAAGTCCCAACTCAGTCTGTTGTGGAGAAACAAAAACATTATGTGTATAAAACATTTGACAGAGTGTGGGATCATAGTCCAGACTTGGTTATTCATTTTTAGTATAACGTTATTATCTTATTTGATTATATGACTTTTTCTGGTCAACATACAAGGAACTAGTCTTCTAAGCAAACGTGATGAGAAATGCTCCTCTGATAGCTTGAGATGTGTTTCAATATTTTTAAAGAACTGAAAGGGCGAGTATACTTTATATCATGAGAATTCTCTGTAAGTTGACTGATACCTCTGTCTTGCTGTTGTGTCATAGACAAAATATATAGAATTGGGGGTAGATATTGTGAAATTGACCTTGAAACATTATACACAAAGGTTGTTAGAAATGAGGCCTGTTTTCTGCCTGGAATATCGAAGGCTAAATTCTAGGACCTAAATATCCAGAAAGAAGTCCCAAGAGGGTGAAAGGGAAAGAGGGGAAATTTGTTTTCTTCGTGTAGAGAAGAAGTTAATGGAGAATTTGAACACCCGTGGGAGCAGGAGTGGAGCCAAGTCATCTTTTAGAACAGAGATGAGAGTGTAACCAGGCTGATTATTAATTAGCTTCTAGTAGGTAATTGGTTTTTAGGCCCAAGTGAAATGTAGGAAAGGTATGTGTTCACTCCAGTAACTGCCTTTTTTAGTTTTCTTCTTTCCCTCTGAGGTACCTCCTGCCCTTTTCTTAATTCCCCGTGACCTGAGGCACCTTGCTCTATGAGATAAAGTGGAACAGAAACCTGATCTTAGTTAGCTACAACTGGGTGAGGGTTTAGCCCACTCTAGTATTCCATGATCAGATGGAGGCTGATGGATTACAGTCCATAGGCTTGCAAAGAGTTGGACACAACTGAATTGACTTAGAATGCGTGCATGCATGTGTTAAAGTGCTAAATTCTGCAGTAATTGCTACTTAATTCTGTTTAATCCAGCAGTACATCATAGTATTTAAGAACACACCTTTGGACACAGGTGACTTATACTGAAATCCAGGACTCACTATTATCCTTGAGACTTGGGCAAGTTACTTCTCTGTACAATGGGAAAACAAGTCCCAACTCAGTCTGTTGTGGAGAAACAAAAACATTATGTGTATAAAACATTTGACAGAGTGTGGGATCATAGTCCAGACTTGGTTATTCATTTTTAGTATAACGTTATTATCTTATTTGATTATATGACTTTTTCTGGTCAACATACAAGGAACTAGTCTTCTAAGCAAACGTGATGAGAAATGCTCCTCTGATAGCTTGAGATGTGTTTCAATATTTTTAAAGAACTGAAAGGGCGAGTATACTTTATATCATGAGAATTCTCTGTAAGTTGACTGATACCTCTGTCTTGCTGTTGTGTCATAGACAAAATATATAGAATTGGGGGTAGATATTGTGAAATTGACCTTGAAACATTATACACAAAGGTTGTTAGAAATGAGGCCTGTTTTCTGCCTGGAATATCGAAGGCTAAATTCTAGGACCTAAATATCCAGAAAGAAGTCCCAAGAGGGTGAAAGGGAAAGAGGGGAAATTTGTTTTCTTCGTGTAGAGAAGAAGTTAATGGAGAATTTGAACACCCGTGGGAGCAGGAGTGGAGCCAAGTCATCTTTTAGAACAGAGATGAGAGTGTAACCAGGCTGATTATTAATTAGCTTCTAGTAGGTAATTGGTTTTTAGGCCCAAGTGAAATGTAGGAAAGGTATGTGTTCACTCCAGTAACTGCCTTTTTTAGTTTTCTTCTTTCCCTCTGAGGTACCTCCTGCCCTTTTCTTAATTCCCCGTGACCTGAGGCACCTTGCTCTATGAGATAAAGTGGAACAGAAACCTGATCTTAGTTAGCTAACTGTGTGGAAGGATCTGGTCATTAATTTGTGTGGTTCCTTGAGGATGTTGGCCTCTTTCCCCTCACAGAAGACCGCTGAATGCAAAGGTTTTACAACAGATAAATCTGTATTTTTCTCTGTGTTTGATTGCCTTTCTATCATGTGTAATTTCTTCCTTACCCAAGACAGAACTTTGAAAAGAAAATTTGGTTATAAGACACAGGTTAGGGAAGAGTGGTTTTGTATAATCACATGGAAGATGTGGAGGTCTCATCTATTTAAACCAAATAATTCGAATCTGTTACAGTGAATCAGTTCTCTTCCTCAGCTGATGGCTTGAGGCAGGTTTGAGGCTTTGTCCACATCTGTATTAAATTTGAAGACTATTTCCCGTGTCTTCACTCCAAATAGTTTTCATGACTCAGCATTTAACAATAAAAAGGGTCTATCGGACTTGGTCAGGAATAAAGCAACATAGATTGACTGCTAGGTTGTTTGTCCTTTGGTGATTGAATTAGGTTTATTGTTCAACAAAACCTATCGTTGAACAGCATTTCCAACAAAGGCCAAAAATAAATTCTAAACTGGGGATATTTCTTTAAATGCACATTTTGGCAACAGATCCCAAAGTAGAGGCTGAAGTCCAAAGACTGCTGTTTTTTCCCCTTCATTTGCATTTGGCTTTATGAGTCCGCTCTTTCACGTGCCTGTTTCCCCTCTCCCTCCTCAATGGCTGTTCTTCTCTGTGAACTTTTTGTTTGACAAAGAGCAACACATACTGTGGAGTGAAAACATGGGCTGTAAATCATCTCAGCTATAAAGTGTAGATGTTTGGAGCCTGGTAATTGGGCTGTGTTTCTGAAAACAAGAAGGACAGCCAACATCTGAGTGTGTCAGTTAATTGGTCCACAGGGAGAGAGAGACCCAGGGAGTGTCCAAAACCTGTTTTGTTTTGTTTTTTTTTTCAACTTTTTATTGTTCTAATTTTTCCAGGGGGCCTGCAGTTTTTCCTTGTTAATCATTTAACACAACTAGCTTCATTTTGTGTGACGAAATTCCATTGGTACCACAGAATTCAGAGCTCTGACACAGGGAGAACCTTTCAAAAGCTTGAATGCTTGGCAGGCAAAAATATGTGTGCTTTGTAGATTCAGTGCAAAGTGAGTGGGAACATTTCTTTATGGACACTGTGTGGTTTGGGACACCAGCTACAATGTTATCTGTGAAACCCAGGCTGGGAGAAATGCAAAATCCTTGCTTTGGTCACAAAGCCAAAAATTAACTAATTTATTTTAGATATTGTACATGTACTTGGAATTCTCGTTGCTTCATGGAATCCATGATTTAAGAATAAGTATATGTGCTATACAAATATGCAGATTTGGAGTAAAAATAGTCAACCCAGTGAGTGACTTAATATGTGTGTCAATAATTTGTTCTCTGGGTACTCTCCTGATAGTCCAGTGGTTAAGAATATGCCTGGCAATGTAGGGGCCATGGGTTTAATCCCTGGCCAGGGAACCAAGATCCCACATGCCACAGGGCAACTAAGACCCTGTCTAGAGCTCAAATGCCTCAACAGGAGAAATCTGCACGCCACAACTAGAGAAAGTTCAAACAATGCAATGAAGACCCAGTGCAGCCAGAAAAAAAAAATTGTCTCTGATAGTCAGGTATCAAGGAATAGATTCTGTCAAGTTTGAGAATATGCATTCCCTGAACTGAAGTGAGAAGGTTTAGTCTTTCCTTTTTGTGCCAAAGCTGAGAGAAAGTATTAAATTACATATAAATTTGCCCTGCTCTCTTTTAATTAGTAATTTTTTTTTTAATTTAAAGCCCTTTATTTTTTTATTTGGCTGTGCAGTATGTGGGATCAAGTTCCCTGTCCAGGGATCAAACCCAAGCCCTCTGCATTGGAACGGCAGAGTCTTAGCCACTGGACTACTAGGGAAGTTCCTAATTAGTAAATGTTAATCCTGAGACCCTGAAGTGTGGTTCCAGGGGTGCTGGGGACCTAAATTCCAGAAACAAAAGGAGATTCTAGGGAAGCTCAGAGTTTAAAGTGAGCTAAGTCAATGGCTGATGTCAACTTCTTCTTTAGAGTGTGATCTACTGTTGCCTTCCTCTCTTGGGGCTTAGGGCCAGATATCTTTAGCACCCAGCACCACAAGGTCAAGAAAGAGCATTCAATAAGTGCTGACTGAGCTAAAGAATAGTCATCTCCTTCATGGCATTCCTTCCTGACTGACAGTCTGAGAGAGGACTTGAATGCTGGGAAAAGGCAATTCATTCCTTTATGGACACTGTGTGGTTTGGGACACCAGCTACAATGTTATCTGTGAAACCCAGGCTGGGAGAAATGCAAAATCCTTGCTTTGGTCACAAAGCCAAAAATTAACTAATTTATTTTAGATATTGTACATGTACTTGGAATTCTCGTTGCTTCATGGAATCCATGATTTAAGAATAAGTATATGTGCTATACAAATATGCAGATTTGGAGTAAAAATAGTCAACCCAGTGAGTGACTTAATATGTGTGTCAATAATTTGTTCTCTGGGTACTCTCCTGATAGTCCAGTGGTTAAGAATATGCCTGGCAATGTAGGGGCCATGGGTTTAATCCCTGGCCAGGGAACCAAGATCCCACATGCCACAGGGCAACTAAGACCCTGTCTAGAGCTCAAATGCCTCAACAGGAGAAATCTGCACGCCACAACTAGAGAAAGTTCAAACAATGCAATGAAGACCCAGTGCAGCCAGAAAAAAAAAATTGTCTCTGATAGTCAGGTATCAAGGAATAGATTCTGTCAAGTTTGAGAATATGCATTCCCTGAACTGAAGTGAGAAGGTTTAGTCTTTCCTTTTTGTGCCAAAGCTGAGAGAAAGTATTAAATTACATATAAATTTGCCCTGCTCTCTTTTAATTAGTAATTTTTTTTTTAATTTAAAGCCCTTTATTTTTTTATTTGGCTGTGCAGTATGTGGGATCAAGTTCCCTGTCCAGGGATCAAACCCAAGCCCTCTGCATTGGAACGGCAGAGTCTTAGCCACTGGACTACTAGGGAAGTTCCTAATTAGTAAATGTTAATCCTGAGACCCTGAAGTGTGGTTCCAGGGGTGCTGGGGACCTAAATTCCAGAAACAAAAGGAGATTCTAGGGAAGCTCAGAGTTTAAAGTGAGCTAAGTCAATGGCTGATGTCAACTTCTTCTTTAGAGTGTGATCTACTGTTGCCTTCCTCTCTTGGGGCTTAGGGCCAGATATCTTTAGCACCCAGCACCACAAGGTCAAGAAAGAGCATTCAATAAGTGCTGACTGAGCTAAAGAATAGTCATCTCCTTCATGGCATTCCTTCCTGACTGACAGTCTGAGAGAGGACTCAGGGCAATGATGGCAGGTGTGGTGGGTCAGCCTCATGGAGAATGAATCAGAGAAGATTGATTCTTTGCATGAAAGTAACAGAAACCCCATTTAAAGTAGCTAAACCTAAGAGGAAGAATTTATTAAATACTGAGAGATCTCACTAACCTAAGAAGAGGAATTTAGTCAAGACTCAAGACTCAGGAACTAACCAGAAACAGGGATTTAACTACCACCAGAACTTTCTCCCCAGTCCTTGATTTTGCTTTTTTGTTCCTGTTCAACTGCTTCTTCTTTTCTTTGAGCTCTTTTTTTTGGGGGGTTGGGGGCAGATTGAGGGGGAGAGGAGGGGGTTGGTGGGCCACTTCCATTGGTGTTTCATTCTATTTTCAGCCATCTTTGTTCTTTGGCCCGTGTGGGCCTCCCATCGCAGTGGCCTCTGTTGTCACAGAGCACCGGCTCTGGGTGCATGCACTCCAGAGCTCCAGTTCAGTAATTGGACACATTGGTCCAGCCGCTCCACGGCACATGGGATCTTCCCAGGCCAGGGATCGAACCAGCGCCCCTTGCACTGCAAGGCTTTGTCCTTGCCCACTGGACCACCAGGGAAGCCCTGCTCCTTCTTTTCTTAATAGAACATTAGTCCTCGCAGACCTCAAGACATTAGCATCCAAACTGTTCTTTATTATTTGGCTGCATCAGGTTTAGTCACAGCACACTAGATTTTCTTTGTAACATGTGGGCTATTTATTGCAGCATGTGGGTTCTTTGGCTTTGGTGACTAAAGAAAACTTAGTTCTTGCATGTCAGAAACAAAAGGACTAGGAAGTTCCTAATTAGTAAATGTTAATCCTGAGACCCTGAAGTGTGGTTCCAGGGGTGCTGGGGACCTAAATTCCAGAAACAAAAGGAGATTCTAGGGAAGCTCAGAGTTTAAAGTGAGCTAAGTCAATGGCTGATGTCAACTTCTTCTTTAGAGTGTGATCTACTGTTGCCTTCCTCTCTTGGGGCTTAGGGCCAGATATCTTTAGCACCCAGCACCACAAGGTCAAGAAAGAGCATTCAATAAGTGCTGACTGAGCTAAAGAATAGTCATCTCCTTCATGGCATTCCTTCCTGACTGACAGTCTGAGAGAGGACTCAGGGCAATGATGGCAGGTGTGGTGGGTCAGCCTCATGGAGAATGAATCAGAGAAGATTGATTCTTTGCATGAAAGTAACAGAAACCCCATTTAAAGTAGCTAAACCTAAGAGGAAGAATTTATTAAATACTGAGAGATCTCACTAACCTAAGAAGAGGAATTTAGTCAAGACTCAAGACTCAGGAACTAACCAGAAACAGGGATTTAACTACCACCAGAACTTTCTCCCCAGTCCTTGATTTTGCTTTTTTGTTCCTGTTCAACTGCTTCTTCTTTTCTTTGAGCTCTTTTTTTTGGGGGGTTGGGGGCAGATTGAGGGGGAGAGGAGGGGGTTGGTGGGCCACTTCCATTGGTGTTTCATTCTATTTTCAGCCATCTTTGTTCTTTGGCCCGTGTGGGCCTCCCATCGCAGTGGCCTCTGTTGTCACAGAGCACCGGCTCTGGGTGCATGCACTCCAGAGCTCCAGTTCAGTAATTGGACACATTGGTCCAGCCGCTCCACGGCACATGGGATCTTCCCAGGCCAGGGATCGAACCAGCGCCCCTTGCACTGCAAGGCTTTGTCCTTGCCCACTGGACCACCAGGGAAGCCCTGCTCCTTCTTTTCTTAATAGAACATTAGTCCTCGCAGACCTCAAGACATTAGCATCCAAACTGTTCTTTATTATTTGGCTGCATCAGGTTTAGTCACAGCACACTAGATTTTCTTTGTAACATGTGGGCTATTTATTGCAGCATGTGGGTTCTTTGGCTTTGGTGACTAAAGAAAACTTAGTTCTTGCATGTCAGATTTTAGTTCCCCTACCAGGGATCAAACCTGTGTCCCCTGAATCAAAAGGCATATTCTTAATCACGGGACAACCAGGGAAGTCCCTGACTGTTATCTTTTTTCTGCCTCAGATCTTTTCATATTGAATCTAAAACTTGTGGCGAAGGACCTCCTTGGCCTGGTTTGGATTAGAGAGTCATCCCTGTTCCATTGACTATTATCAGTGGTGGAAGGGCATTCTGTCAACAGGGCTCAGGCATTAACCAGGGACAGGAAGAGAACATCTCCTAAAAGCACCAAAGCTGGGAGTTTGTGTTGGGAGTTTGTGTTGGTTTCAATGTGATCCAAATCATAAGTGGATGAAGAGGAAGAAAAAGTATTCCTCATAAAGGCCTACTATTTTATATACTGTATTATTATATGATATATTATTATAGGCTAAATTGTATTCCTTGCCCCAAATTTATATGTTGAAGTCCCAACCTCCAGTCCCTCAGCATGCAGCCATATTTGGAGATAGTTTTAAAGAGACAATTAAGTTAAAGTGAGGTTCTTGGTGTGGGCCTTCATCCATTGTGATTATGCTCTGTGTGCTAGATTGCTTTAGTCGTGCCTGACTCTTTATGACCCTTTGGACCACAGTTCGCAAGGCTCCTCTGTTCATGGAATTCCATGTCCATGTCCATGCCGTGTCCAAGATCCAGGGTATCTTCCTGACCCAGGGACTGAACCACCTCTCTTGAGTCTCCTGCCTTGGCAGGCAGGTTCTTTACAACTAGTGCCAATCCATTGTGAACAGCCTTATAAAAAAAGATACTTCCAAAAGGAAGACCACATGAAGTTGTGTCCAGAGGCATCTATCTATAAGCCAAGAAGAGAGGCATTAGAAGAAACCAGTCCTGCTGACACCTTGATCTTGCCTTCTAGGCTCCAGAATTTGAACAGATAAATTTCTGTCATGCGAGTCTATGGTCTTTGGTTATGATAACTCTAGCAAACTCATACACATATAATTTTTATTATCCCTAGTGCTAGCTTGACAATTTAAATAATATTTTCTATGACTAGATTTCCTGGGTTCAAATTCTGGCCTTACTATTTAAGAGTTTATAAGACCTTGGATACTTCTGACTCCACCAAGATAGAGGAGCCTCATTCCCCCTTCGACAATGGCACATCGCCGCACATGATACAACAGATGAGCACAGGAAATCTGTGACTGGCAAAAGGAGAATGGGCTGCCTGAGCCTTGGGACCTTGAAGAATGACATGGTGGTGCATTCCTGGGTTTCCTTTGCATGTGGGCCCAGTCACTCAGGGGTGTCCTACTCTTTGCAGCCCCATGGACCGTAGCCTGCCAGGCTCCTCTGTCCAGGCAAGAATACTGGAGTGGGTTGCCATGCCCTCCTCCAGGGGATCTTCCCGACCCAGGGATTGAACCCGGGTCTCCTGCACTGCAGGCAGATCACCTAACTGTCATCTGTGTTGACCAGGTACCACAGAAACCTCCAACCAGAACCGGCAGTAGGCACAGACGTAGAAGACTCCAAGGAAAGCCTGTTTTTCCTGGGCAGAGGACCAGGAACATGTGAAAACACCTCTCCTACTGTAGCCAAACACCAAACACCAGCGGAAGGATGCCCCCTCTATCCTCTACCCCCTTGGTGGGTGAAAGCAGGCAGGCAGCCTGCTCCCTTAACTCCATAGGGAGCATGCGTGGGGCTGAGCCAGAAGCTGACCTTCTGTCCTGGGCTTGACCGAAGCAGACTCCTGTTCTTCTACTGGGTGGTGTTGGCAAGACCAACAGGATGGCTGCTCATCTGCCCTGCCCTGCCCAGTGGAACCAGGTGTGCTGAGTGGGTGTCAGTGCACTCCAATGGTGACCTGAGTCTTCACTGTCACTCAGCAGCAATGAAGTTTAAAGAGGTGGTACAGGCTTGGATAGTCAGGTCTCTGCGCTCCCCCGACTCATCAGGACCCAGAGAGGAGCTTAACTTCTGCTCCAACTGGTAGCAACAAAACAGAATTAGGATGTTGGAGGTGGGCTTGTTAGCTCTCTATCCCCCTCCGTCCCCTCCGCTGGAGGCAGCAAAGCCCAGCAGGATGGGAGCTGGTACCTCTCTCATCAGGAAGGTGTCAACAGGGCAGAAGGGAGAGATGACTAGGAACACACTCTACAGTGAGGAGGGGTGAGCCAGTGCCCTACTCTTGCCAAGCTGGTGTGGGCAGGGTCCAGAAGGAATTGAACACATACTAACATCAAGGAAATCCTGACCTGGGGGACTGTCTGCTACAGTAGGATCCAGAGTCTCATAGTAATACATCGAAAATGCTCAACAGATGAGCACGGGAAATCTGTGACTGGCAAAGGAGAATACCTGGAGAGAATGACATGGTTGCCCTTTTGCATGTGGGCCCAGTCACTCAGGGGTGTCCTACTCTTTGCAGCCCCATGGACCGTAGCCTGCCAGGCTCCTCTGTCCAGGCAAGAATACTGGAGTGGGTTGCCATGCCCTCCTCCAGGGGATCTTCCCGACCCAGGGATTGAACCCGGGTCTCCTGCACTGCAGGCAGATCACCTAACTGTCATCTGTGTTGACCAGGTACCACAGAAACCTCCAACCAGAACCGGCAGTAGGCACAGACGTAGAAGACTCCAAGGAAAGCCTGTTTTTCCTGGGCAGAGGACCAGGAACATGTGAAAACACCTCTCCTACTGTAGCCAAACACCAAACACCAGCGGAAGGATGCCCCCTCTATCCTCTACCCCCTTGGTGGGTGAAAGCAGGCAGGCAGCCTGCTCCCTTAACTCCATAGGGAGCATGCGTGGGGCTGAGCCAGAAGCTGACCTTCTGTCCTGGGCTTGACCGAAGCAGACTCCTGTTCTTCTACTGGGTGGTGTTGGCAAGACCAACAGGATGGCTGCTCATCTGCCCTGCCCTGCCCAGTGGAACCAGGTGTGCTGAGTGGGTGTCAGTGCACTCCAATGGTGACCTGAGTCTTCACTGTCACTCAGCAGCAATGAAGTTTAAAGAGGTGGTACAGGCTTGGATAGTCAGGTCTCTGCGCTCCCCAGACTCATCAGGACCCAGAGAGGAGCTTAACTTCTGCTCCAACTGGTAGCAACAAAACAGAATTAGGATGTTGGAGGTGGGCTTGTTAGCTCTCTATCCCCCTCCGTCCCCTCCGCTGGAGGCAGCAAAGCCCAGCAGGATGGGAGCTGGTACCTCTCTCATCAGGAAGGTGTCAACAGGGCAGAAGGGAGAGATGACTAGGAACACACTCTACAGTGAGGAGGGGTGAGCCAGTGCCCTACTCTTGCCAAGCTGGTGTGGGCAGGGTCCAGAAGGAATTGAACACATATACTCTAACACTAAAAAGCTCCAAGGAAATCCTGACCTGGGGGGACTGTCTGCTAAAAACAAGATACAGTAGGATCCAGAGTCTCATAGTAATACATCGAAAATGCTCAGAGGACAATAGAAAGTCACTTGTCATACCAAGAACCAGAGACATCAAAACATGAATCTGAAAAGACAACCAACAGATGCCAATACGGAGATGAGCTGGATTTTGAAATGATCTGACAGCAATTTTCAAGCAGCATCGTGAAAGTGTTTCTCAAGGAATTATAAATTCTCTTGAAAAACATGAAATTTCAGGGAAAAAAAAATAGAAATTCTTTGAAAAAAAAGCCCAAAGAAATGATAGCACTAAAAACTACTAGTGTAAAAGCCCATTGTCGTTGCTGTATAGTTGCTAAGTCGTGTCTGACTCTTTGTGACCCCGTGAACTGCAGCACTTATTGGGTGGGCTCAACAGTAAAGTAGAGAAGACAGGATGAAGTCTGTGAACTTGAGAACAGATCAACAGAATGTGATCAGTATGAATAGCAGAGAACACAGAAAAAAGGCTTTGCATGAGTTACCCAAACCATCTGAATTTCACTTTCCTTCCCCATGGCTTAATGGGTAAAGAATCACCTTCAGTGCAGAAGACACCGAAGACACAGGTTTGATCCCTGACTCAGGAAGATCCCCTGAAGGAGGAAATGGGAACCCATTCCAGTATTCTTGTCTGGAAAATTCCATGGAAAGAATAGCCTGACAGGCTACAGTCCATAGAGTCACAAAGAGTCAGAGATGACGGAGCAACTGAGCCCCTGCCCCATGTTTAAAAAGAAATTCATGTTTGCAGCTCTGTCAAAGACGTGTTGTGACAATTAATTGAGGTGTACATAAAAGGCTTATTTGTCAGAGTGCCGGACACAGAATAAGTTCTCAATAAAAGTTAACTATTATAATTATTAGAATCACCCTAAGTAGTTAGTCATGCAATTTCATCTCTTTGTACTCTTAATCTCTGATTCAAAATGATAAATGCTATTCCTGAGTGCTGAGGGAGAGATGAATGTGAGGGACTGCTGGGCATGGAAGCTTTCTTGAATGAAAGTGCCTTTGGAAGACATCTCCTCCGGTCCTGCTGAATAAGGTGGAGCCTGGCAGCTTCCTCACAGCGGAGGCAGGGTGCCTGGAGAGGATAAAGATCCGGTTAGGAGCGAATAAGGGCTCCTGCTGGAATCCTTTTTGCCTTCTTAAGCTAATAAGGATAAAAAGTTCCGTGAATGGAGCAGTGAGGAGAGCAGGCTTCAGCCCCCAGGGGCCCATTTAGGAAATGATTTTGGTGCTGAATGTGGTTCTGGTCTAAGTGATCTCATAAGAAGCCAGTTGCTATGCTAATTCGCCCTTGAATATCTCTGTTCTTTGTCTCCTTCTAAGGCATGGAAACACCTTACCGTCTGGTTTATTAGAAGTGATCTATTCTTAGCAAGACTTCTTACATCTGCTTCCATGCGCCCACATACACACGCATGCACACTCACATATACCCTCGTATATACTCACATACGCACATTTCCATCCACATTCACACTCAGTTGCAGGTATTCACAATTACACCTCCCACAGACACTCATCCATAGAGTTGCTCATATACATGGACATACATTCAGACCCACATGCCACATGCTTACACATCCATTCATATGCACAACCAAATATATACACACGCAAGTCACAAAGACATATGTAAATACACCATATACAAGTAAGCTCTCACTCACACGTGCTCATACTTCCCACAGAACATACTCACATAAACACACATGCACAAGCACCTTTTGAAGCATCCTCATGTATATGTTTTCACAATATGATGTAATATTAATATGTAGGCCCTTTTCATAAAATAAGCTAAAAATAGACACTCTATTAATTAGTTAGGAAAGAATCTCTACCAAGGTCATAGAGTGAATTGCTTTGCTTTGTGTGATTTCTCAAGGTTTAGTTTTGTAGGCAAGCCCCCAAGATTCTAAGTCTTCTCTTAATAGGAAACAGAAATATAGTGTTACTGCTTTCTTTTTTTTTTTTTTAATTATTTGCTTTGGATCACCATAGTATTTAATGAGAACACACATTCAGGCTCTCAAGCTTCTTAAATAAATAAGTGCTGTTTTGTTTACCATGTCCTTTCTACCTTGTCAGCATTTTCTGTTTTATTCTATTTTCTGAAATAGCTATCTATTCTTCAATTGGTCTTGGAGGTGGTTTTTCTCAGAATCATCTTTTTTGTAGTGGGTAAATTAATCTGCCAAGCCCTCGGATTTTTTATCTTTGGTCTTTGGAATCCCAGAGACTCTTTTGTTATCATCAGTGACTTTCATTTTATTCTCTTTCACCTCTACTTGTTTTTACAGAAATATCCTTTTTTTTTTCCTGCTTTTGTTATGGTCTTTCATGTCACAGCACACTGCTTTCTTCATTCTGCTTGTGAGTAGCCTGCACGAGCAGATAGAGAACTAAAACCCATGATGAAGAGGCTGACATCGTTTGTGCCAGGTCCTGAAGATCCATTTGTCATGCTACGCACCTAATGGTGGAATCTATCACCTCGGCAGTAAAGAAAGCATATTAAGTAGATATATTGGTGCTGAGGATGGTTGCTTAAGAGAGCATAAATAAGCACAATATTTTTCAAATAGAGAAATACCACCCGAGTCTCCATCTTCATAGAGACAATTGGGAACCATAATGATAAGCAGGAATTGCTGCTTTATGGGTTTCTTGGTTTTTGTTAGGCAACTAAGGGTCTGTAATTTAGCTCAGGGCCATTGACTCTATAATGGTGAAACAGGGAGCAATCATGCCAGTTAAGCAAGTAATATACCTCATCTCTGACCTAGGATATCATGATTCAAGATGAGAAAGTACCTAGGTAACTTGGTATCTTTAGCTTTCTTTAAAAAAATGAAAGTGGGTCTGTTAGCCCAATTAGATAATTTTAGACTAACCCAGTAGGAAAACTAGGTACGTGTGCAGTGACCCAGAAGTCAAACTATGCCTTCCAGGAGGTTAGGGGGACGGGCCAGGCGAAATGGGCTTCATTGCTCTTTTTATCCAACCCTCCCTGCTCTCCCCTTCCTGCAAGTGATTTAGAATGCTGCCCATTCTCAGGTAGGTCTGTGCCATCATTTTTTTTTAAATTATTTGCTTTGGATCACCATAGTATTTAATGAGAACACACATTCAGGCTCTCAAGCTTCTTAAATAAATAAGTGCTGTTTTGTTTACCATGTCCTTTCTACCTTGTCAGCATTTTCTGTTTTATTCTATTTTCTGAAATAGCTATCTATTCTTCAATTGGTCTTGGAGGTGGTTTTTCTCAGAATCATCTTTTTTGTAGTGGGTAAATTAATCTGCCAAGCCCTCGGATTTTTTATCTTTGGTCTTTGGAATCCCAGAGACTCTTTTGTTATCATCAGTGACTTTCATTTTATTCTCTTTCACCTCTACTTGTTTTTACAGAAATATCCTTTTTTTTTTCCTGCTTTTGTTATGGTCTTTCATGTCACAGCACACTGCTTTCTTCATTCTGCTTGTGAGTAGCCTGCACGAGCAGATAGAGAACTAAAACCCATGATGAAGAGGCTGACATCGTTTGTGCCAGGTCCTGAAGATCCATTTGTCATGCTACGCACCTAATGGTGGAATCTATCACCTCGGCAGTAAAGAAAGCATATTAAGTAGATATATTGGTGCTGAGGATGGTTGCTTAAGAGAGCATAAATAAGCACAATATTTTTCAAATAGAAAAATACCACCCGAGTCTCCATCTTCATAGAGACAATTGGGAACCATAATGATAAGCAGGAATTGCTGCTTTATGGGTTTCTTGGTTTTTGTTAGGCAACTAAGGGTCTGTAATTTAGCTCAGGGCCATTGACTCTATAATGGTGAAACAGGGAGCAATCATGCCAGTTAAGCAAGTAATATACCTCATCTCTGACCTAGGATATCATGATTCAAGATGAGAAAGTACCTAGGTAACTTGGTATCTTTAGCTTTCTTTAAAAAAATGAAAGTGGGTCTGTTAGCCCAATTAGATAATTTTAGACTAACCCAGTAGGAAAACTAGGTACGTGTGCAGTGACCCAGAAGTCAAACTATGCCTTCCAGGAGGTTAGGGGGACGGGCCAGGGAAAATGGGCTTCATTGCTCTTTTTATCCAACCCTCCCTGCTCTCCCCTTCCTGCAAGTGATTTAGAATGCTGCCCATTCTTAGCTGCCAGGCTGGCAGGTCTGTGCCATCAGCAGAAAGTAGTCTGAGTCTATCAGTCTTCAGCTCAGCATTTATTATCCCCCTTGGTGTTGGTGTCACTGGTGGTTGTGGTAGACGCAGCAGTAACAGCCTTTCCTAGGGCTCCTTGCAATGTATACCATCTTCATGGTAAGCCCCAAGGGACAGTAAATCACACTTTCCACTTGATCGATGGTCTGGTTGGATGACTTGTTCAAGAATGATAATTTCCTACTCTAGGCAGAAGTATTTACTGCATATCCATGTTCTTCCTACCATTTACTAGTGCCCTTGCAGGAAAGGGAAAGAGTTAGTCACTTTAGTCATGTCTGACTCTTTGTGACCCATGAACTATAGCCCGCCAGGCTCCTCTGTCCATAGGATTCTCTAGGCAAGAATACTAGAATGGGTTGCCATTTCCTTCTCCAAGGGATCATCGCAACCTGGGAATTGAACCTTGGTCTCCAGCATTGCAGGCAGATTCTTTACCATCTCAGCTACCAGGGAAGCCCCTTGTGGGGGGGATAGAACATTTAAGAGCCAGTGAATGACTCTGTGATCCCTTGCTCTAAGGTTCTTGGTCACCACCATGATGTAGAAGCCACATCTTAAGATGTTGCAGCCCCGAGATGCAAGGGGACTGAATTCTTGATTCTCTTCTTAAAGGGAACTATCCTGGAGAGCTTCCAGGTTGGTGGTGATTTTGCTTGAGTGAGGAATAAACCTTTGATGTATTTAATAACTAGATTTTTTTCTTATTACTTATTATTACAACATAGTCTATGCATAGTAAAATGATCATTATTTTTATCTAAGTATGTAAAGCTTAATTTTTTTTTTTTTTAAAGATTTTATTTTTGTTTATTTATTTTGGGTGGGGGTCGGGTTGGGGGGGGAGGGGTGTGGGCGGGCCTCTTCTATTGGTCTTTTGTTTCTCTATTTTCATCGCGTCTTTGTCTCCCCCCATCGCGTGGCGTCTGTTGTTGCAGAGCGCCGGCTCCCTGGACACATTAGCTCTTTATCCAACCCTCCCTGCTCTCCCCTTCCTGCAAGTGATTTAGAATGCTGCCCATTCTTAGCTGCCAGGCTGGCAGGTCTGTGCCATCAGCAGAAAGTAGTCTGAGTCTATCAGTCTTCAGCTCAGCATTTATTATCCCCCTTGGTGTTGGTGTCACTGGTGGTTGTGGTAGACGCAGCAGTAACAGCCTTTCCTAGGGCTCCTTGCAATGTATACCATCTTCATGGTAAGCCCCAAGGGACAGTAAATCACACTTTCCACTTGATCGATGGTCTGGTTGGATGACTTGTTCAAGAATGATAATTTCCTACTCTAGGCAGAAGTATTTACTGCATATCCATGTTCTTCCTACCATTTACTAGTGCCCTTGCAGGAAAGGGAAAGAGTTAGTCACTTTAGTCATGTCTGACTCTTTGTGACCCATGAACTATAGCCCGCCAGGCTCCTCTGTCCATAGGATTCTCTAGGCAAGAATACTAGAATGGGTTGCCATTTCCTTCTCCAAGGGATCATCGCAACCTGGGAATTGAACCTTGGTCTCCAGCATTGCAGGCAGATTCTTTACCATCTCAGCTACCAGGGAAGCCCCTTGTGGGGGGGATAGAACATTTAAGAGCCAGTGAATGACTCTGTGATCCCTTGCTCTAAGGTTCTTGGTCACCACCATGATGTAGAAGCCACATCTTAAGATGTTGCAGCCCCGAGATGCAAGGGGACTGAATTCTTGATTCTCTTCTTAAAGGGAACTATCCTGGAGAGCTTCCAGGTTGGTGGTGATTTTGCTTGAGTGAGGAATAAACCTTTGATGTATTTAATAACTAGATTTTTTTCTTATTACTTATTATTACAACATAGTCTATGCATAGTAAAATGATCATTATTTTTATCTAAGTATGTAAAGCTTAATTTTTTTTTTTTTTAAAGATTTTATTTTTGTTTATTTATTTTGGGTGGGGGTCGGGTTGGGGAGGGAGGGGAGTGGGCGGGCCACTTCTATTGGTCTTTTGTTTCTCTATTTTCATCCGTCTTTGTTCTTTGGCTCCTGCGGGCCTCCCATCGCGGTGGCGTCTGTTGTTGCAGAGCGCCGGCTCTGGGCACATGCGCTCCAGAGCTCCAGCGCAGTGATTGGACACATCCGCCCAGCTGCTCCGCGGCACGTGGGATCTTCCCAGGCCAGGGATCGAACCGGCGCCCCTTGCGCTGCAAGGCGGTGTCCTTATCCACTGGACCACCAGGGGAAGCCCTAAAATTTTTTTTTGAAGTGGTAAAATTTAGTGTCCACAAGAATTCTGAAAATTAAATATTATATTTATTTCTACTCATTTCCCTGGTGGCTCAGACGTTAAAGAATCTGCCTGGAGGTGGGAGAGCTGGATTCGATCCCTGGGTCAGGAAGATCTCCTGGGGAAGGAAATGGCAACCCACAATAGTAATCTTGCCTGGAGAATTCCATGGGCAGAGGAGCCTGGAGGGCTACAATCCATGGGGTTGCAAAGAGTCACACAGGACTGAGCGACTAACACTTTCATGTATAGTTTAAAAATATATTTTTGTGTATGAAAAAGTTAACCTCCACAAGATTCTGAAAATTAAATATTATATTTATTTCTACTTGATCAGTATAATCACAATCCTGATATATTACAATTATTTTCTGCCCTTTTAGGACTAGAAAGCTTTCTCTCATAGTATTTATCACAACTGGGATTTTAGATGTATTTGTATAATTCTCTGATCAATGGCTGTCTAGTATTTGAGCTCCACAAGGCTACTGTATTCTGAAGCCTGAATTAGGTGGTTAATGCTTATTTGTTAAATTCAGTTAATATATGAGTGCCGATGTGAGTCCATCTTATTTCTATGGACAAGCCATAAAGATTCTACTTAGGACCAGGAGAGTTAGTTGTGTGATTTGATTAACCCATGGCATTTGGCAAAAGGAGCTTGATTAATTCATCTTCATTATGGGGCTATCTCTACCCTTGAGACAGGATAAGCCCTGCCCTTGGGCCAGTACATTCACTCTTCTGTTTGGATATGGGGAAATGTTGACTTGAGGCTATGTTTTCATGTTTAAAATGATCTATACTGTGAACAGTCTTTGTGCTTAGTTTATTGATATAATACATTTTGAGGACAGTCTAAACTTTGCCACAGTTCCTCTGGAGGCAAAACCAGTTTTACTGCCGTTTTAGTACAGGTGCTGGCTTGCACATTGTTTACATAAACATTGGGTAAGTAGCACTTTTAATGGAACACATATATTCAGTACAACTGTTTTCACAGGACAATGACTTTTCCCCTTTTAGGGAGATGGGATGGATGCTTTGATTTGTTTCATCTCTTGGGATGATGGATTTTTGCTGACCTGGCTGCATTTTCTTAAGTTGGTATTCTTGGTAACCTACAGTTGCTTCTGAGACAATTGGCTAGGACTAGTACAGTCTGTGACATGGGACTGAGTGACATTAATTGACAAATGAATAGATTAATGGCTCTGACCTTATTAAAATAATTTGCTAATCATCTGAACTGAAGAGCACTGACTTCAGAGAGAATTCGTGGAGGGCTACAATCCATGGGGTTGCAAAGAGTCACACAGGACTGAGCGACTAACACTTTCATGTATAGTTTAAAAATATATTTTTGTGTATGAAAAAGTTAACCTCCACAAGATTCTGAAAATTAAATATTATATTTATTTCTACTTGATCAGTATAATCACAATCCTGATATATTACAATTATTTTCTGCCCTTTTAGGACTAGAAAGCTTTCTCTCATAGTATTTATCACAACTGGGATTTTAGATGTATTTGTATAATTCTCTGATCAATGGCTGTCTAGTATTTGAGCTCCACAAGGCTACTGTATTCTGAAGCCTGAATTAGGTGGTTAATGCTTATTTGTTAAATTCAGTTAATATATGAGTGCCGATGTGAGTCCATCTTATTTCTATGGACAAGCCATAAAGATTCTACTTAGGACCAGGAGAGTTAGTTGTGTGATTTGATTAACCCATGGCATTTGGCAAAAGGAGCTTGATTAATTCATCTTCATTATGGGGCTATCTCTACCCTTGAGACAGGATAAGCCCTGCCCTTGGGCCAGTACATTCACTCTTCTGTTTGGATATGGGGAAATGTTGACTTGAGGCTATGTTTTCATGTTTAAAATGATCTATACTGTGAACAGTCTTTGTGCTTAGTTTATTGATATAATACATTTTGAGGACAGTCTAAACTTTGCCACAGTTCCTCTGGAGGCAAAACCAGTTTTACTGCCGTTTTAGTACAGGTGCTGGCTTGCACATTGTTTACATAAACATTGGGTAAGTAGCACTTTTAATGGAACACATATATTCAGTACAACTGTTTTCACAGGACAATGACTTTTCCCCTTTTAGGGAGATGGGATGGATGCTTTGATTTGTTTCATCTCTTGGGATGATGGATTTTTGCTGACCTGGCTGCATTTTCTTAAGTTGGTATTCTTGGTAACCTACAGTTGCTTCTGAGACAATTGGCTAGGACTAGTACAGTCTGTGACATGGGACTGAGTGACATTAATTGACAAATGAATAGATTAATGGCTCTGACCTTATTAAAATAATTTGCTAATCATCTGAACTGAAGAGCACTGACTTCAGAGAGAATTCGTGGAATCAAGGAATGCTACAGGAATAAAATGCAGAATGAATGTATGTATTCTCTGGATTCAGTCAACACAAATCCTGCTCAGCTTTATAAATCCAGCCACCGTGGGCTTCGGGGAGCCCGTAATTAGGCAATTTACCCTCTCAATCTAGTGAAGAAAATGCAACAGCCCTCTGTTTAGTTTGGTCACAGCTTTTCTTATCTGTCCATTGGAGGAGGAAAGGACAACCCATTCCAGATTCTTCACTGGAGAATCTCATGGACAGAGGAGCTTGGCAGGCTGCAGTCCATGGGGTCACCGAGAGTTGGACATGACTGAAGTGGCTTAGCATATCTTCTTATCTGTGCTTATGAACAGGCTGTGTGGTAACCAGACATCAAAGCAATGGAGGCACTGTTTGCAGATGAAGGTCACAGTCACGGGCATGTGTTGGAGCCACTGCCAGCAAGGAGGCTGTGGCTCCAGACTGACCCTGCTGAGTGGTCATCCACCGTGGGGCCATTGGTCAAGCATATCTCAATCGTGGGGCACAGTCATGGAGCCCCTGTTGTGGGGAGGAAACCAATTCTGACTCCATGTTGGAAACTGTTTCTTTGACTTGCTTTTCACTGTGTTTGTCATAATCATACGTAATAGCCTGCGTCAGAGAACCCTGCCCCTTTGACTGACTGCCGAAGTGCCTTTGTTCGAAACCCTCTCCATCTGGAGGTGGAAGGAAGGAAGAAATGGACACATCCTCTGCCTGAAGCTTGCCGTGCTAGGAGGTGTTTGCAAGATGAATGGCCTTTTTGCTCTGCTTCCTCACCTCCCCTCATCTCTGGTGTAGAAAAGAACCTGGCATCCAGACCCTGTAAGATAGTTATTTTGAGGCACTAGCTGCTGTCCTTCCGGTCTGCTGCTTTCTTGAATAACCTACAGTTGCTTCAGACAATTGGCTAGGACTAGTACAGTCGGTGACATGGGACTGAGTGACATTAATTGACAAATGAATAGATTAATGGCTCTGACCTTATTAAAATAATTTGCTAATCATCTGAACTGAAGAGCACTGACTTCAGAGAGAATTCGTGGAATCAAGGAATGCTACAGGAATAAAATGCAGAATGAATGTATGTATTCTCTGGATTCAGTCAACACAAATCCTGCTCAGCTTTATAAATCCAGCCACCGTGGGCTTCGGGGAGCCCGTAATTAGGCAATTTACCCTCTCAATCTAGTGAAGAAAATGCAACAGCCCTCTGTTTAGTTTGGTCACAGCTTTTCTTATCTGTCCATTGGAGGAGGAAAGGACAACCCATTCCAGATTCTTCACTGGAGAATCTCATGGACAGAGGAGCTTGGCAGGCTGCAGTCCATGGGGTCACCGAGAGTTGGACATGACTGAAGTGGCTTAGCATATCTTCTTATCTGTGCTTATGAACAGGCTGTGTGGTAACCAGACATCAAAGCAATGGAGGCACTGTTTGCAGATGAAGGTCACAGTCACGGGCATGTGTTGGAGCCACTGCCAGCAAGGAGGCTGTGGCTCCAGACTGACCCTGCTGAGTGGTCATCCACCGTGGGGCCATTGGTCAAGCATATCTCAATCGTGGGGCACAGTCATGGAGCCCCTGTTGTGGGGAGGAAACCAATTCTGACTCCATGTTGGAAACTGTTTCTTTGACTTGCTTTTCACTGTGTTTGTCATAATCATACGTAATAGCCTGCGTCAGAGAACCCTGCCCCTTTGACTGACTGCCGAAGTGCCTTTGTTCGAAACCCTCTCCATCTGGAGGTGGAAGGAAGGAAGAAATGGACACATCCTCTGCCTGAAGCTTGCCGTGCTAGGAGGTGTTTGCAAGATGAATGGCCTTTTTGCTCTGCTTCCTCACCTCCCCTCATCTCTGGTGTAGAAAAGAACCTGGCATCCAGACCCTGTAAGATAGTTATTTTGAGGCACTAGCTGCTGTCCTTCCGGTCTGCTGCTTTCTTGAATAAAGTAATTTTCCTTGTCTCAACTCCTTGTCGGATTCATTGGCCTGTCTTGTGGTTAGCAGAGCGAGTGTGGACATGGTAACCGTTTGGCTTAGCCAGCCAGGAGCCTTGCTGCTCATGCCTAGCTGGCCCCATCAAGAAATACTGGGGCAAGACTTTTGCAGTTTAGACCATTTGTCCTGAGGTTCTTTCCTTCAGGATTCCCTGAAACAGCACTGACTAGACCCAGCGCTTGGCAGTTAAGACAAGGAACTGACAAACTTCTGGAATCTCGGTTTGTAGAGTAAGTCTACCCAACTCGATAGCTGATTAATAACCAGCTGATAGCCAGTTCCGTCAGTTCACTTGTTTTGTGTGTCCTTTTGTGTTAAGGGCTGAGGAGTTCAATTTTGAACGGTAGTAAATCACTCTGGTATGCACACTGGGAGCATTTTCTCCTGTGGTTATGGGCTTTTCCAACAGGGTAAGCCAGTTTGGTGGGGTACCCATTTGCAGAGGGGAGGTGGTGTTGGACTCTACCCTGAACCCTTCCATTGGGGAACTAGTTCTTGTGGGCAAGCCTACCCTAGTTGGAAGTAGCTCATTTATAGGGTAAATTTATTTACCTGATTTGGAACCTGGTCCAGTTGAAACCAGTTCATTTGAGAGTTAGTTTTTCTGGGGGTAGGTAGCCTTGTTGGAATTGTTATTGAATGAGTGTATGGGGTCCAGCTGCCCACTGCTCAAAAGCCAATAAACAGGCCAGGTTGGTGGAAAGGAAAGTTTGCTTTATGTCAGATGCTGGTAATGGGGTGGTCGTGGTGGCCTCCTGTACAAAGGCCAGCATCCCCGTGCCGACAAGCAGGGGATGAGAGCTTTTCCAGACAAAGGGGTAGCAGGGGAGCTACATCAGAAACAGCAAGGTTATCTAAATCATATTCAAATTGGTCATAACCAGTCTGATCAGCATCATCTTGATTGTTTTAGGTACAAGTCATCAGTTCTGGGGCACATTTGTTCCCATTTCTTTGCAGTCAGTTCTTAGAATTATGGCAGCTCATATCTTGGGTGATTATCATGTAGTTAACTTCTCCACCTGCGGTTTAAGTATCTATAAGACAGCTCACAGGACATGGTTCAGAATATTATCTACAACTCTTGAGAGAGAACTAGCGATTTCCTTGTAGCTCAGCTGGTTAAGAATCCACCTGCTAATGCAGGAGACCCTGGTTCTGTACCTCGGTCAGGAAGGTCCCCTGGAGAAGGGATAGGCTACCCATTTCAGTACTTTTGGGCTTCCCTAGAAGCTCAGATGGTAAAGAATTCACCTGCAATGCGGGAGATCTGGATTTGGTCTCTGGGTTGGGAAGATCACCTGAAGAAGGGAAAGGCTACACACTCCAGTATTCTTGCCTGGAGAATTCCATGGCTTGTCCATGGGATCGCAGAGTCTGAGATGACTGAGTGACTTCACTTTCACTGAGAGAGAATTAAAGGTCCTTATTTATTTTTAATGGCAACATTGTTATTATTAAGCTTTCTTTGACTGTTTTCCTTTATTTCAGCACTTCTCACTTCTCTGATTAAGCTTATTCTTTGATTAAAGTTTTCCACAGACAAAAAGCAGACAGACAGAAGATGTGGTGAGGGATGGGCAAGGGGCATAGGGTTCTGCTCTGTTTCAGAATTAGGTCATTTGTTTTGTAGGGTAAATTTATTTACTCTATTGGGGAATTGGTTCATCTGCATGCATCAATGCTGGAATCAGTTTGTGCCATTTTCTTGGAATTAATCTGTGACTTTTGTGTTTTGGTGTTATAAAGCTTATAAAAATGGGAAATATTTCATCTATCCCGAAGGAAAGATCTTTGGGGTACGTATTAGATACATTAAGATCAGAAAAGCAATGGCTCCTGAATGGCTCACAATTCAACAATCTGGCAATCAGAAATGCTTTACAAAGGAGACGAACACTCTGATAATGAACAAGCCTGGGGGGTAGGGGGTGGGGGTGGGGTGGGGTGGGGGCAGATCTCCCTTGAGCTTGATGCATCCAATTCTAATTTTCCCTAAAGGAGCCCCAGGTAACTTTGACAGTGGGAAAGAAATTGATTGACTCTCTACTTGATACTACTCTCCTTTGTAAATTAAATGCTCTAGTAGCTTTTTTCCCCAGAACAGCTTGACAGGGTCTCACTGGGGCCTTTTTGACCTTATCCAATCTGCGGAGCTCAGGCTTCCATCTCAGGGGCTTTGGCTCCAGTTTGGGGTGTTCTCCCTGTGAAGAGAAGCTCTGTTTGTAAGGTGCTTTGGAGAAAGGTCACTGGTCTATCGGACAGGGAAGTGATGTTAATGTGACTTTTCAGGTAGCTAGGTTTTGGTTTATTCTGGTTGCTTTGGTCATGCAGCACAGACATCTGGTACTAATCGCTTCCTCTAAGGCTTCCTCTATGGGTGTCTCATTTCTTTCTTTTTGAACGTTCTGTGAACAGGTGAGTGGCTGTGGAAACAATTCTCTGGTGTGTTCCAAAGGCCCACAGCCCACTGTGCCTGAGTAGCTGCTGCCTAAGTGGGTGAGCATTCTCTTTTCCTCTTCATCGCTTAAACTGGGGCCAGGCTGGTGGGATTACAGGACAGATTCCTCCGTCAGTCTTCCCTACCTTTTGTGTTGCCTTCGTCTCTTTCCCCCTCGATCCACATTGATTTTCGGAAGCCTGGCTGTTGCCTCTGGTCCTTCCCGAGAGCCTTTCCCCCTTAGGCTAGAGGAAGAGGGGTGAAGCTTTCCTACCTGGGTGGATAGAGGTGTCAGTCCTTGTGGAGGAGGGCAGCCAGTTCTTTTGGGAAAGGAGGGAAAAACAAAACAGTCTGTGGTTCACAAATGTAGTCCTTACAGGACTAGAAGCAAGGTTCCAAAAATCCTTTCATCACTCCCCAAACTTTCCCTGTTCATCTTGTAAATATGAAAGGGGAAACAAAGTCATCCTAGAAAGAATTTGCCAGTATCTCTGAAATGCAAATGTGAAAACGGTAAAGCAATTTAGAAGTTGGCTTGAGCAAGGTAACTGGAAATTGCCTTTTTTTTTTTTTTTTTTTACAAATATCAGTATCTAATCATCTAGCCAAGTGAGCTTACATGTTTCATCTGTGAGAATCCCAGTTTTAATCCAACATCTTTTTGTGACCTGATGGGTTTTATATTGCTGTACCTGACTCAGAACTGAACCCTTGAAGTAAGAACTGAGGCCTCACTATTTGTGTGTGTGTGTGTATGAGTAACATTGCCATGGTTTACTTATAAAAAAAAAGCTCTATTTAATTAGCTTATATGATAGTAATAAGTGCTTATAAACCAAAAAGTTTCAAAATACAAGAGAAAAACAAGTTAAATGAGTTTCATATTCACATGAACTGGGAAATATTTAATATTAGTCCCTGATATTAATGTTTAAGATTGTAGATCTAATAATGATACAGACATGTCTAGAGTCATCAGCTTTAAATATAATATTAAGTGTAATGTTTTCATTGTGCCTAGGTTTAAGGTATTGTATCTGTGAACAGGTGAGTGGCTGTGGAAACAATTCTCTGGTGTGTTCCAAAGGCCCACAGCCCACTG
Organism: Tragulus kanchil; assembly: GCA_022376925.1. Taxonomy (NCBI): domain Eukaryota; kingdom Metazoa; phylum Chordata; class Mammalia; order Artiodactyla; family Tragulidae; genus Tragulus; species Tragulus kanchil. The sequence continues at coordinate 37,236,433 of JAIOJX010000003.1, forward strand.
TGCCTGAGTAGCTGCTGCCTAAGTGGGTGAGCATTCTCTTTTCCTCTTCATCGCTTAAACTGGGGCCAGGCTGGTGGGATTACAGGACAGATTCCTCCGTCAGTCTTCCCTACCTTTTGTGTTGCCTTCGTCTCTTTCCCCCTCGATCCACATTGATTTTCGGAAGCCTGGCTGTTGCCTCTGGTCCTTCCCGAGAGCCTTTCCCCCTTAGGCTAGAGGAAGAGGGGTGAAGCTTTCCTACCTGGGTGGATAGAGGTGTCAGTCCTTGTGGAGGAGGGCAGCCAGTTCTTTTGGGAAAGGAGGGAAAAACAAAACAGTCTGTGGTTCACAAATGTAGTCCTTACAGGACTAGAAGCAAGGTTCCAAAAATCCTTTCATCACTCCCCAAACTTTCCCTGTTCATCTTGTAAATATGAAAGGGGAAACAAAGTCATCCTAGAAAGAATTTGCCAGTATCTCTGAAATGCAAATGTGAAAACGGTAAAGCAATTTAGAAGTTGGCTTGAGCAAGGTAACTGGAAATTGCCTTTTTTTTTTTTTTTTTTTACAAATATCAGTATCTAATCATCTAGCCAAGTGAGCTTACATGTTTCATCTGTGAGAATCCCAGTTTTAATCCAACATCTTTTTGTGACCTGATGGGTTTTATATTGCTGTACCTGACTCAGAACTGAACCCTTGAAGTAAGAACTGAGGCCTCACTATTTGTGTGTGTGTGTGTATGAGTAACATTGCCATGGTTTACTTATAAAAAAAAAGCTCTATTTAATTAGCTTATATGATAGTAATAAGTGCTTATAAACCAAAAAGTTTCAAAATACAAGAGAAAAACAAGTTAAATGAGTTTCATATTCACATGAACTGGGAAATATTTAATATTAGTCCCTGATATTAATGTTTAAGATTGTAGATCTAATAATGATACAGACATGTCTAGAGTCATCAGCATATTAAATATAATATTAAGTGTAATGTTTTCATTGTGCCTAGGTTTAAGGTATTGTATCTGTTATGGATTTGTCAGCCAAAAAAGTACCTCACTGTAGAAAACACATTAAGGAAACAAAGATACGTGTTTTCAGTAGAAAATATGAGGGACAAAATATAGTGAAAAGGGTTTTTTTCTTTTTAAGAGTAATTTTCTCAATCACTCTTTTTTTTTAAAAAAAGAAAAACACATTTATTTATTTATTTATTTTTTGGTGGGGTGGGAAGGGGGGGGGATAAGCGGGCCACTTCTATGGGTCTTTCATTTGTCTATTTTCGTCCATCTTTGTTCTTTGGCCCGTGTGGGCCTCCCGTCGCGGTGGCCTCTGTTGTCACAGAGCACCGGCTCTGGGCGCTGCGCTCCAGAGCTCGGGCTCGGTAATTGGACACATGGGTCCAGCCACTCCGTGGTACGTGGGATCTTCCCAGGCCAGGGATTGAACCGGCACCCCTTGCACTGCAAGGCGGTGTCCTTACCCACTGGACCACCAGGGAAGCCCAATCACTCTTTATTTTTATTTATTTATTTTTGACTAGTCCGGGTTTTCACTGCTGCCACAGACTCTTATCTAGTTTTAGGGAGTGGGGCTACTCTCAACTTGAGGTGGGCGGGCTTCTTGTTGTGGTGACTTCTCTGGTTGTGGAACTGGGGCTCTAGGACGCATGGGCTTCAGTGATTGCAGCACATGGGCTCAGTAGTTGCAGCTCCGAGGCTCTCAAGCACAGGCTCAATAGTTGTGACCCACTGGCTTAGTTGGGTCCAGCATGTGAGATCTTCCTGGATCATGGATCGAACCCATGTATTCTGCATTGGCTGGTGAACTCTTTACCACTGAGCTACCGGAAGCCCCTGAAAAGGGTTTTTGTACATGATCAGTGAAAACCAAAAATGGCTTATGAGTAACATTGCCATGGTTTACTTATAAAAAAAAAGCTCTATTTAATTAGCTTATATGATAGTAATAAGTGCTTATAAACCAAAAAGTTTCAAAATACAAGAGAAAAACAAGTTAAATGAGTTTCATATTCACATGAACTGGGAAATATTTAATATTAGTCCCTGATATTAATGTTTAAGATTGTAGATCTAATAATGATACAGACATGTCTAGAGTCATCAGCATATTAAATATAATATTAAGTGTAATGTTTTCATTGTGCCTAGGTTTAAGGTATTGTATCTGTTATGGATTTGTCAGCCAAAAAAGTACCTCACTGTAGAAAACACATTAAGGAAACAAAGATACGTGTTTTCAGTAGAAAATATGAGGGACAAAATATAGTGAAAAGGGTTTTTTTCTTTTTAAGAGTAATTTTCTCAATCACTCTTTTTTTTTAAAAAAAGAAAAACACATTTATTTATTTATTTATTTTTTGGTGGGGGTGGGGAGGGAGGGGGTGGGCGGGCCACTTCTATGGGTCTTTCATTTGTCTATTTTCGTCCATCTTTGTTCTTTGGCCCGTGTGGGCCTCCCGTCGCGGTGGCCTCTGTTGTCACAGAGCACCGGCTCTGGGCGCTGCGCTCCAGAGCTCGGGCTCGGTAATTGGACACATGGGTCCAGCCACTCCGTGGTACGTGGGATCTTCCCAGGCCAGGGATTGAACCGGCACCCCTTGCACTGCAAGGCGGTGTCCTTACCCACTGGACCACCAGGGAAGCCCAATCACTCTTTATTTTTATTTATTTATTTTTGACTAGTCCGGGTTTTCACTGCTGCCACAGACTCTTATCTAGTTTTAGGGAGTGGGGCTACTCTCAACTTGAGGTGGGCGGGCTTCTTGTTGTGGTGACTTCTCTGGTTGTGGAACTGGGGCTCTAGGACGCATGGGCTTCAGTGATTGCAGCACATGGGCTCAGTAGTTGCAGCTCCGAGGCTCTCAAGCACAGGCTCAATAGTTGTGACCCACTGGCTTAGTTGTGCTCCGCAGCATGTGAGATCTTCCTGGATCATGGATCGAACCCATGTATTCTGCATTGGCTGGTGAACTCTTTACCACTGAGCTACCACGGAAGCCCCCTGAAAAGGGTTTTTGTACATGATCAGTCATGATTAACGAAGTCTAAAATAAGTTTAATTCAGTAAATGAAGTTTTAAGCTGGTGCAAAATGTAAATTTGGTTTTTCCTCTCCGTTAAAACAGACAAGTTTTCTGAAGATGCTAGACTAACTTTGATAATAGATTTCAAATTTACTTACCTTTTAAATAATTTGTAGTTGCCTTTGGAGTCGTTTATTGTCATTTTGACTGAGTGGCACAGTGACCCATCATCAGGTTGCAGTTTAAAATGTTACTTGGTGTTCCTTTGACTAGGCTTCCCAAATCAAACTATAATAGAGTTCCTTTGACCTCTAGCTAACTTTTGGGTGCTTCAAAGGGCCCTTGAGAGACCCCTAAGGGAAATATTAAACTAATCAGATTCATTTGGTATGTTCAACTATAAGGGAAGTGTAATCAAATGAAAAACTTCAAATCACATAGTAAATGGTACAGATATTCTAGAGATTACATGGAGTTCCAAGAATGCGATATATCCTAATAATCAGTGATAATTTTAGCTGTCTGAAGATGTTGTGTGTCATAGCAGTAACTGAGTTGCTTTAAAGGTCAATTGCATTGTAATCAGGTTTAAACTTGCTGTCTTTAAGTCTTTTGTTAATATAGACGGTTATGATTTCACTCTGATGCATTTTTTGAAATGTCTCCTCTTTAAGATTTGTAAAAAGGAGTTTACAAGTTTCTGACTTTTGGAAAATAATACTGAAGTGAGGAAACTAGTAAATATGGTTGTGAGTTTTATGATTTCTCTCTGAAGGGATTAACTGGTTTAAATCTGTGTTTTCCAAGTGTAAGGAAAACCTTCTCCTTCAATTAATTATGACTTAGTCTATAGTTGGGGGGACCCACTGGCTTAGGACGCATGGGCTTCAGTGATTGCAGCACATGGGCTCAGTAGTTGCAGCTCCGAGGCTCTCAAGCACAGGCTCAATAGTTGTGACCCACTGGCTTAGTTGTGCTCCGCAGCATGTGAGATCTTCCTGGATCATGGATCGAACCCATGTATTCTGCATTGGCTGGTGAACTCTTTACCACTGAGCTACCACGGAAGCCCCCTGAAAAGGGTTTTTGTACATGATCAGTCATGATTAACGAAGTCTAAAATAAGTTTAATTCAGTAAATGAAGTTTTAAGCTGGTGCAAAATGTAAATTTGGTTTTTCCTCTCCGTTAAAACAGACAAGTTTTCTGAAGATGCTAGACTAACTTTGATAATAGATTTCAAATTTACTTACCTTTTAAATAATTTGTAGTTGCCTTTGGAGTCGTTTATTGTCATTTTGACTGAGTGGCACAGTGACCCATCATCAGGTTGCAGTTTAAAATGTTACTTGGTGTTCCTTTGACTAGGCTTCCCAAATCAAACTATAATAGAGTTCCTTTGACCTCTAGCTAACTTTTGGGTGCTTCAAAGGGCCCTTGAGAGACCCCTAAGGGAAATATTAAACTAATCAGATTCATTTGGTATGTTCAACTATAAGGGAAGTGTAATCAAATGAAAAACTTCAAATCACATAGTAAATGGTACAGATATTCTAGAGATTACATGGAGTTCCAAGAATGCGATATATCCTAATAATCAGTGATAATTTTAGCTGTCTGAAGATGTTGTGTGTCATAGCAGTAACTGAGTTGCTTTAAAGGTCAATTGCATTGTAATCAGGTTTAAACTTGCTGTCTTTAAGTCTTTTGTTAATATAGACGGTTATGATTTCACTCTGATGCATTTTTTGAAATGTCTCCTCTTTAAGATTTGTAAAAAGGAGTTTACAAGTTTCTGACTTTTGGAAAATAATACTGAAGTGAGGAAACTAGTAAATATGGTTGTGAGTTTTATGATTTCTCTCTGAAGGGATTAACTGGTTTAAATCTGTGTTTTCCAAGTGTAAGGAAAACCTTCTCCTTCAATTAATTATGACTTGCAATAGTTTGGTAGCTTATGCCTTCTGAAACATTTATGTTTTTCTCTCTATCTGATTGATCCTGACAGTAAATCATGTTTGCCTCAAAGAATAAGCCATGCATCAGTGTGCGTGGCCAGTGCGATGAAACTACAAATAGTTCATTAAATCAGTTACAGCTCCTTTGGTCACTCAACTATTGCATCCGGGCTATACTACTGGTTATACAAATCATTGTTTAAATTTGCTCTTTGTTTTCAAATTGTGCTTTGTGTTTCCCTGCTACACTGTATCTTTTTCTGGATTACTAATATCCTGTTTAATTTATGAGATTGTGTTCTCTTGCAGTAACTAACATGTAATTAGGCCTCCAACAAAACTTCTGTGGCTAAATGTTTTGAGGAAGTCACATTTTTAACATAAAATAAGTGTAGTATTATGATTCTAGGTATGGGAAGAAGCAATAAGGGAAAACGTTTCCTGGAGTGTAGTTAGACAGAATCCAGAGAATTTTTAAATTATTGATGGAACCTTGTCCAAAACTTAACACCTGGATTGGCATATCAAGAATTTTCGACTGAACTGGAATGAGCCTCCCAGTCCCGGGGGACAAAAGTTGGTTACAAAATGTTTCCTGGATACTGGTCATTCATTAGCAAGAGGGAAAGACCGGAGGAATGGAATCCACATTGCAGCCTTTCCATGTGAGCCAGTGAGCCCTGAGGAAGGGGCATAGCTGCCACCCGGCAGTCATCGGGCTGTGTCCACTCCCTATAGGGAACCCTGAGGAAACACAGAATGCAGGATTACAGGCCCCAGATAGCTGAGTAAATAGTAACCAAGGAAATAATTTTTTTTTTTTTTAGGTAAGAAATGGATTTATTCAGATTCAGAGAAAACACACTCCACAGACAGAGTGTGGGCCATGGCAGAGCAAATCCAGTGGCCCCGAAAACATGGAGTTCTTAGCTTTTATAGGCTGGGCAATTCCATATGCTAATGAGTAGGAGGGTTATTCCAGCTCTTTTAGGGAAGGGGTGGAACTGTCATGGCGCCTCTGGGTGTGTCATTTAGCTTGCTGACTGAGGATCAAGGTCTGGTCTGCCATCTTGGACCCATTTGATTCTAATGGGTTTATGCTTTGTCCTTGGGCTGTCATTCTTTTCAAAAATTGTGCCCTGCCCCTTTCCCTCCTTACCCTTACATTCCCCTCTCAAGAGATTTTACTCCTATATTCTTATGGGAGGCAGAAGGGCGAAGGTCCAGTTTTCTGTAATTGCTTCAAAGCTGAGCATGATGGGCATTGACCCTGCGTATCAGGGAGTAATAATCTCTTGAAAACCTGATCTAGGGGCCCCAGGGGCAAGGCCCAAGGAAATAATTTTAGTGAGCCCTGATTCTTGCATCTTTTCATACATAGAAAAGTGCTAAATCTCTTAACTTGAGATGTTGTCTCATGGATTTGAAGTTCAGTATTTCTAAGTCTCCATGTGTGAAATAGACAGCTTTCCAAAGAGAAACAAAAAGAAGACACACCTCAACTTCTGAAACACTGGCAGAGATGACAGACACTCCCAGAAAGATCCATCTGACTGGGCAGAACAGACATCGTCCACGTTTTTCACAAGACTGTGGAATGGAAACAAATTAAGAAATGAAACATCCAGAGAATTTTTAAATTATTGATGGAACCTTGTCCAAAACTTAACACCTGGATTGGCATATCAAGAATTTTCGACTGAACTGGAATGAGCCTCCCAGTCCCGGGGGACAAAAGTTGGTTACAAAATGTTTCCTGGATACTGGTCATTCATTAGCAAGAGGGAAAGACCGGAGGAATGGAATCCACATTGCAGCCTTTCCATGTGAGCCAGTGAGCCCTGAGGAAGGGGCATAGCTGCCACCCGGCAGTCATCGGGCTGTGTCCACTCCCTATAGGGAACCCTGAGGAAACACAGAATGCAGGATTACAGGCCCCAGATAGCTGAGTAAATAGTAACCAAGGAAATAATTTTTTTTTTTTTTAGGTAAGAAATGGATTTATTCAGATTCAGAGAAAACACACTCCACAGACAGAGTGTGGGCCATGGCAGAGCAAATCCAGTGGCCCCGAAAACATGGAGTTCTTAGCTTTTATAGGCTGGGCAATTCCATATGCTAATGAGTAGGAGGGTTATTCCAGCTCTTTTAGGGAAGGGGTGGAACTGTCATGGCGCCTCTGGGTGTGTCATTTAGCTTGCTGACTGAGGATCAAGGTCTGGTCTGCCATCTTGGACCCATTTGATTCTAATGGGTTTATGCTTTGTCCTTGGGCTGTCATTCTTTTCAAAAATTGTGCCCTGCCCCTTTCCCTCCTTACCCTTACATTCCCCTCTCAAGAGATTTTACTCCTATATTCTTATGGGAGGCAGAAGGGCGAAGGTCCAGTTTTCTGTAATTGCTTCAAAGCTGAGCATGATGGGCATTGACCCTGCGTATCAGGGAGTAATAATCTCTTGAAAACCTGATCTAGGGGCCCCAGGGGCAAGGCCCAAGGAAATAATTTTAGTGAGCCCTGATTCTTGCATCTTTTCATACATAGAAAAGTGCTAAATCTCTTAACTTGAGATGTTGTCTCATGGATTTGAAGTTCAGTATTTCTAAGTCTCCATGTGTGAAATAGACAGCTTTCCAAAGAGAAACAAAAAGAAGACACACCTCAACTTCTGAAACACTGGCAGAGATGACAGACACTCCCAGAAAGATCCATCTGACTGGGCAGAACAGACATCGTCCACGTTTTTCACAAGACTGTGGAATGGACTTTGACAGCAGGGAATTCAGGGAGGAAACCAATTCTGACTCCATGTTAGAAACTGTTTCTTTGACTTGCTTTTTGTTGTGTTTGTTGTTATAATCATACTTACTAACCTGCCACAGAGAACCCTGCCCGGCTGCCTGACAGTTAAACTAAAATTCCTGTGTTCAGAACCCTGTCCACCTGGGGATTGCAGGAAGGGAGAAATTAACACATCCCCTGCCTGAGGCTTGCCATTCTGAGATGCTTGCAAGATTAACGGCTTTTTTACTTGGCTCTCTCACCACTCCCCATCTCTAATCTATACATGAACCCAGCAGCCAGGCCCCTATAAGATGGTTATTTTGAGGCACTACCCTGCCATTTTCTCAGTCAGTTACTTTCTGAATAAAGTCATTTTCCTTACCTCAGCACCTCATCTTAGATTCATTGGCCTGTTGCGTGGCCAGCAGAGTGAGCTTGGACCCAGTAACACCCCCAGCTATAAACAGCCTCATGTCTTACATGTCAAGGACAGACTGGACATCTGGAAAGGAGAACCATGTAGGTACAAACGCTGATCTTTTATTCAGACTGGGAAATTGAGGGGAGTGACTGTGGATCAAAGCCGGTTTGCCTCAAGGGCTACAGCTCTTGTCCTTAAGCTCACAGGAAGCAGAGTCCCTTCTGATGAGATGCTTCTGAGGAAAAACCCTTCAGCTCTGACCGTGAAGGTGTCTGGTTTCTTTCATAATTTCCTGATCAAATCTTTTCATTTGAAATTGCGATGTTAAGAGTCACTGCTTTGAATTATTATGGGCGTCTGACTTCAGATGTTTTAAAAAATTTTGTCCTCTTTTCATTGATTTTATCCATTTATTTTCATCCATCTTTATTCTTTGGCCTGTGTGGGCCTCCCTTCACGGTGGCCTGTCTCGTTGCAGAACGCTGGCTCTGGGCGCATGCGCTCTAGAGCGCTGGCTCCTAATTGGGCACACCGGTCCAGCCCACTCTGTGGCACGTGGGATCTTCCCAGGCCAGGGACTGAACCGGTGCCCTTGCACTGCAAGGAGGGCTCTTTACCTCCTGGACCACAAGGGAAGCCCTGAATTCAGATGTTTTTGACATAATAGGGAGCAGAGTGTATTTCCTGCCTATGTTTTAGATCTTTTCTTAGTGCACAAAGCCAGGAAAGAGTTAGGTGTGAATAATTTAACATCCATGGCTTAGAAAATAGATTTCTTTTTTTTTAAAGATTTATTTATTTATTTATTATTGGTGGGGGTTGGGGTGGGGAGGGAGGGGAGCAGGCGGGCCACTTCTATTGGTTTTTCATTTATCTATTCTCATCCATCTTTGTTCTTTGGCCCGTGTGGGCCTCCCATCGCGGTGGCCTCTGTTGTCGCAGAGCACCTGCTCTGGGCGCATGCGCTCCAGAGCTCCGGCTTGATAATTGGACACATCGGTCCAGCGGCTCCACGGCACCTGGGATCTTCCCAGGCCAGGGATTGAACTGGCGCCCCCTGCACTGAAAGGCAGTGTCCTTACCCACCGGACCACCCGGGAAGCCCAGAAAATAGATTTCTGAATGAGGAAGATGAGCAGTCCACTGAAGAAGAAGGAGGAAACATAAGTTTCCATCAAAGAAGGTGAAAATTGTCAGTGAGTTGTTCGAGGAGGTGGGTAACTTTGCTCAGCGGTGTTAACTCTGCTCTTTATCTTTTCTTAAAATTTCTTTTAAGAAAGCCTAAGAAGTAACATGCAATGCATTTGGAATAATGCAAATTTACTCCCAAATGCTGATAAATATGAAATAGCTTATTTGTTGTTGTTGTTTGGCATTTGAACAAAATGCATTTTCTTGTACTCTAGAAGTTCTTCTTTCTTTCTTTATTTTTTTTGGTGGTACTTCTTGTCGGATTTCTCACAGTAAACAGACTTTAACCAGCTCAGCCATTTCTGAAAAGGAGACCCATGACATTTCTTTCAAAAATTTCCCGTTAAAGAATCTTTCTTTGTTCAGTGTCACGAAAGGACTTATTGGTCAGACAGAGGTCTTTTAAGGGAAAAAAACACTCTATAAATAGTGAGTTTTATTAAATCAACCCAAATTCTCCACTCCACGAGGCAGAAAGCAAGATTTCTTAAAAACCAAGAGGGCAGACAGTGTTTCTAGATTGACAGAAGTTAGGAGCGAAGAGATAAGACATGTCTCCTTGCTTGTGCCTCCTCACTCAGTACAGGGGCCGCAAGCCAGGTATTTAATAATCATGATAGCAAACACTTACACAACACTTCCCTTGGGCCGGAAACTTTTCTAAGCACTGTGCTATGTATACAACTCAAGGACTCCTCTCACACCCTAGGAGGGAGGTCTATTTTTGCACATGGGGCACTGAGGTACCTCTACCAACGAGGACTTGTCAGAGATCGCACAAGCGGTATGTGGGCTACTGTGGTCTCGCCCGCTTTACTTACAGATCAAGATGACCCTTCAGGAGGTATGGTTTCTGGCCTATCAGAAAGAGACCTTCCTAGACAAGAATATGTCCCTAATGCTCTCTGAGATTCTTATCTTAGTGTCTGAAGCTCCACCAATACCAACTTCATTTAAGTATTGAGAGTATACTTTATTCAAAGGAAAGCCTCAAGAAAGAGACGAATCACATTTCTTTTCCTACTGTCGACTAAAAAACATAGTCACAACCTGAAAACAGGGAGTTATTTTGTTTGGTGGGAATGTTTAGGACTCTTGGCCCTGAGTCTGGGAGACAACACCTCTAGAACTCTGAGAAAACTGCTCCAAGGGGGCAGGCGGGGATGTTGGGCTATATACGAGTGTGCAACAGGGGGGCAGCTAGTCTGAACTTCAGAGATCAGGTATCAACTTAAGGAATTTAGCATTCTCTGTATGGAAGGATGCAAGCCTCTGGGCTCAATGAGTTCATTCCTTTCCCATGCACCTCAGCTATCTGGGGCCAATGCGCTTGTTTCCTTGTTAACCTTGCTTCTTGCATTCCCCCAGCTCCTCTGCAATCACATGGGGGCGTGGCAGCATCCTCTAGATCTCAGTTTTGGGAGCCCTCATTCCCATTGGAGGCCAGAAATCACTGATGGCTGTGACATTTCTTGTTTATTAATATGGCAGTAGATATTTTCATTTCATACTACATAACTGAGGGGAAGGTTTAGGAAGAAGAGGTTCACTTCATTTGTGGAATGTGGCAGCAGGGGCAGGAAGGGTAGCAGCAAGGGACAAGGGCCAGCAACCTGCCCTCCACCTGGAGAGCTGTGCAGGAAAAGATAGGAGGGGCCAGAATAGGCCATGCTGATAGACTTTAAGAGTCCAGGCTGCGTTGAATTTGAAACCCTTGCTACCACTTCCCAGGCTACTTGTGTGTGTGTGTGCTTAGTTGCTCAATCGTGTCTGACTCTTTGTGACCCCATGGACACCTGCCAGGCTCCTCTGTCCATGGGGATTCTCCAGGCTACTTACGTCACCTCTTTAAGCTTCAGTTCCTCTTCTGTTAACTCTTGAAGTGATTTTAAACATTGAACGAGATAATGAAGATATTATTTTAATCATTTTAATTAGCACAAAATGGAGAGGAAAGGTGAAGAATGCAGATTCCAGAGCCAAGCTGCTCAGGTCAGGTCCAGGGGACCTCACTCATTGGTTGTGTGTTTTGGGGTCCAATAGTAAAATACTGTGTAATTTGGGGGCTCATTAGACCATCTACCTCCTTGTGTTGTCTTGATGGTTGAGTTAGTGAAATATTTAAAATAGTCCTTGGTATGTAATATGTGCTAAATTATTACTATTTTTAGAGCAAGCACTCAGAAAATGAAAAAGCAGTTTATGTCAGTAAGTGTAAATTAGCCTCCTTAGAAGTTTCTTCTAGCATGACCATGCCATGGTTTGCTGCCTCTCCACTTGTAAGCCAGCTGTTTTCCTAGGCTTTGAACTTTATTTTAAATTAACCCCCCCCCCCCAATTCTCATGACGGTTCCTGGGGAACCATGCTATAAAGGGAAGGATAAAATGTGGAAGTCACTGGGGAGAGAGGTGTGTGTTTGTTTTTTTTTTTTTTTTTTATGTAAGTTGAGTTGGACAGAGCATGCTGTTTTCTGACGGATGTATTCAGTATAAGGATAAAAATTGATGCTGCATAAGACCAAGGAGAACAGTTGGAACAATGTTATAGAAGAGGTGAGAAGGGTTTGTATCTAGTGCATGGGTGGAAGCCTTAGCTTTTTCCAGGAGAGGAGGAGAGTCTAAGGGTGCAGGTGTTTCCACAGGGGTGGGCACATGTTTGGAAGTATGAGCTTGCAGGAGTTCCCTTTGGGCGGACTCTCTTTCCAGTGAAAGGATACGTCAGGTCACAACAGTTGAGAGTGAGAATGTGGAGGCAGGCTGGAGGTTTGAGGAGAAAAAAGGAAGTGGGAAATCAGAAGAAGGAATGCACCAGAGGCAACTCACAAGGCTCTTGGGAGGCCCGAAGTGAGTTGTGTGACCATGGGTGGAGGTGTCGTTTTCCAAGGCACCTTTGTTCAGCTACAGCTCGTACGTCAATGCAGTGAGACCTCCCTCCCATTAATTCCGTGTGTCTGCAGTTGCTAAAATTGTATGTCCTGGGCTTCCCTGGTGGTCCAGTGGGTAAGCACACTGCCTTGCAGCGCAAGGAGCGCCGGTTCGATCCCTGGCTTGAGAAGATCCCACGTGCCACGGAGCGGCTGGACCGATGTGCCTAACTCCGAGCCAGAGCTCTGGAGCTCATGTGCCCAGAGCCAGTGCTCTGTGACAAGGGAGGGCACTGCGATGGGAGGCCCACACGGGCCAAAGAACAAAGATAAATGAATGAAAGATCAATAGAAGTGGCAGGAAAAAATCTAAGCTCTAGAGTGAGATCATAATAAACATTATATATAAAAAATTTTTACGTCCTATGCAGCCATCGATTCCACGACTCATGCAACCCCCATAATCATAAGTCTTTTCTGACCCCTTGAATTGAGAGGATAATTTTGAAATTGTAGATTTTGGAAGAGAGAAAAAGAAGCAAGGGGCTGTCTCATGAAAGGAGGTATGGCAGTCAGAGTCAGGAGAGCAGAACCTGACACGGCTTATGTCACCGGTTAACAGCTTATTGACCAGAGACATACAATCCTAATTCATCTTTTGTTCCCCGAAGATTATTGACCAGAAACATTTCAATATCCACTTACATAACAAATTACTGGCCACACGGGTTAGTTTCTGCAAAGATCCCTGTGTTAATCATATGTTAAGGAACTCGTGAAAGGGTTCTAAGTCACTTACATCCAAACAGGGCCAGTTATACCGAATGGCATAGCTGGGAGACCTTTACTTGCGCTACATTCATTCAAACAAATGCTTATCGAGAATCGAGTATTGGATCTGGCACTGTGCTATGTCTCAGGGATGGGAGAGCAGAGGGTCACTGCCCTTGAAGGACTCTAGGTACTGGGAAGCAGAAGAAGGAATGCACCAGAGGCAACTCACAAGGCTCTTGGGAGGCCCGAAGTGAGTTGTGTGACCATGGGTGGAGGTGTCGTTTTCCAAGGCACCTTTGTTCAGCTACAGCTCGTACGTCAATGCAGTGAGACCTCCCTCCCATTAATTCCGTGTGTCTGCAGTTGCTAAAATTGTATGTCCTGGGCTTCCCTGGTGGTCCAGTGGGTAAGCACACTGCCTTGCAGCGCAAGGAGCGCCGGTTCGATCCCTGGCTTGAGAAGATCCCACGTGCCACGGAGCGGCTGGACCGATGTGCCTAACTCCGAGCCAGAGCTCTGGAGCTCATGTGCCCAGAGCCAGTGCTCTGTGACAAGGGAGGGCACTGCGATGGGAGGCCCACACGGGCCAAAGAACAAAGATAAATGAATGAAAGATCAATAGAAGTGGCAGGGAAAAAAAATCTAAGCTCTAGAGTGAGATCATAATAAACATTATATATAAAAAATTTTTACGTCCTATGCAGCCATCGATTCCACGACTCATGCAACCCCCATAATCATAAGTCTTTTCTGACCCCTTGAATTGAGAGGATAATTTTGAAATTGTAGATTTTGGAAGAGAGAAAAAGAAGCAAGGGGCTGTCTCATGAAAGGAGGTATGGCAGTCAGAGTCAGGAGAGCAGAACCTGACACGGCTTATGTCACCGGTTAACAGCTTATTGACCAGAGACATACAATCCTAATTCATCTTTTGTTCCCCGAAGATTATTGACCAGAAACATTTCAATATCCACTTACATAACAAATTACTGGCCACACGGGTTAGTTTCTGCAAAGATCCCTGTGTTAATCATATGTTAAGGAACTCGTGAAAGGGTTCTAAGTCACTTACATCCAAACAGGGCCAGTTATACCGAATGGCATAGCTGGGAGACCTTTACTTGCGCTACATTCATTCAAACAAATGCTTATCGAGAATCGAGTATTGGATCTGGCACTGTGCTATGTCTCAGGGATGGGAGAGCAGAGGGTCACTGCCCTTGAAGGACTCTAGGTACTGGGGAAGCAGAACTCTGAAAAGTGTGGTAAGGGCAAGGATGCAGAGATGGGAAAACACATTCAGGAACCAGGAATGGAGGCTCTTGGGGCCCACCCGGCCATGGGTGGGAATGACTCAGAAAGTTGCTGAGCTAGGGAGCCTGGAACTGAGCTTTACAGAAGGGAGGGCTCGCAGGTGACTAGATGGAATGAGGAAGACAGGCATTTCCCGCAGAGGCTGAGAGCAAAGATGACTGACGTGCAGGGAATAGAAGCAGGGAAATAAGGGCTCTAAGGAGAGACTCTAGGACTAGTCATCCTAGGACCTCGATGGAAAGGACAAGAACCCAGGGGAAGCATGGTGAGAGTGGAGAGGGACCTGAAAAGGGCTTTGACCCTTGGAACCTGCATTTTATTGCATCAGCCCTGTGTGTGTGGTATCTTTTCAGCAAGCCTGGCTGGGACCTGAGAGAAGAGGAACTGACCACGAAAGAAACAAGGACAGGATGGGAAGAAGGTCAGCTTACTGTTAGATGCAGCTGAGATTGTCCCTGTTGAGTGAGGCCCCAGCACTGAGCCCCGCTTCCCTGCCCCCTCAGCCTGGAACAGAGTTGGTACAACTTGTCAGTCAACCAGGGAGTCATGGAAGAGAGCTGGGCTGGGCGTCAGGAGGCCTGGGTTCTGGCTCTGGTATGAACTCACTGAGCAAGTCATTTCCTCCTGGGCCTTGCTTTCCTCATCTGTGAAACCGGGTGGTGGGCCTGAAGCACAGAAGAGTCATTCCTAAAGACTGCTCCCTTGCACTGGACACGAAGACTTTAGTGACGTCAAGCATATCCTAAGTCATTTCCCGCTCAGTTCTGCATACCATGCTTGGCCTTTCTCACGCTGGTTAACGCTTCTAATTCAGGTTGCAGTAGTGCATTTGTGGCCCCTCTGTATACAGCCTATTATTCTCCTGCTACTTAGTATTACTGCTTTCCATAGAAGGTGGTTTCATACGTCACAGAGGAGGACGGTGGTTGGATCTGGCACTGTGCTATGTCTCAGGGATGGGAGAGCAGAGGGTCACTGCCCTTGAAGGACTCTAGGTACTGGGGAAGCAGAACTCTGAAAAGTGTGGTAAGGGCAAGGATGCAGAGATGGGAAAACACATTCAGGAACCAGGAATGGAGGCTCTTGGGGCCCACCCGGCCATGGGTGGGAATGACTCAGAAAGTTGCTGAGCTAGGGAGCCTGGAACTGAGCTTTACAGAAGGGAGGGCTCGCAGGTGACTAGATGGAATGAGGAAGACAGGCATTTCCCGCAGAGGCTGAGAGCAAAGATGACTGACGTGCAGGGAATAGAAGCAGGGAAATAAGGGCTCTAAGGGAGAGACTCTAGGACTAGTCATCCTAGGACCTCGATGGAAAGGACAAGAACCCAGGGGAAGCATGGTGAGAGTGGAGAGGGACCTGAAAAGGGCTTTGACCCTTGGAACCTGCATTTTATTGCATCAGCCCTGTGTGTGTGGTATCTTTTCAGCAAGCCTGGCTGGGACCTGAGAGAAGAGGAACTGACCACGAAAGAAACAAGGACAGGATGGGAAGAAGGTCAGCTTACTGTTAGATGCAGCTGAGATTGTCCCTGTTGAGTGAGGCCCCAGCACTGAGCCCCGCTTCCCTGCCCCCTCAGCCTGGAACAGAGTTGGTACAACTTGTCAGTCAACCAGGGAGTCATGGAAGAGAGCTGGGCTGGGCGTCAGGAGGCCTGGGTTCTGGCTCTGGTATGAACTCACTGAGCAAGTCATTTCCTCCTGGGCCTTGCTTTCCTCATCTGTGAAACCGGGTGGTGGGCCTGAAGCACAGAAGAGTCATTCCTAAAGACTGCTCCCTTGCACTGGACACGAAGACTTTAGTGACGTCAAGCATATCCTAAGTCATTTCCCGCTCAGTTCTGCATACCATGCTTGGCCTTTCTCACGCTGGTTAACGCTTCTAATTCAGGTTGCAGTAGTGCATTTGTGGCCCCTCTGTATACAGCCTATTATTCTCCTGCTACTTAGTATTACTGCTTTCCATAGAAGGTGGTTTCATACGTTCACAGAGGAGGACGGTGGACGGTCCAGCTTGTGGGTGGATATTCTGAGAGAAGCTGAGGAATGTGTATAATAATGATGGGGTCATGATGGGGATGATGATGAAGAAGGTGGTGATGAAGATGGCGATTCTAATAGGTACTGTTTATTATCACCTATCTGTTTTTTCACACACATCACACTGAATGCTCATAACAAACCTTTGCTGTAAGTATTTCCATTATCTGCATTTAAGAGATGAGGAACTTGAAGGACAGAAAGATAAGGTAGCTTTCTCAAAGTCACACGGCATATGAATCCGTGTGGTCTGACCATGGCTTACATTTCGGCCTCACAGTAGGTTGCTCCCACGGGCAAGAATGGCAGCTCTGTGCAGAGATCCAGAACCCATTGGAGGGTGTGAGCAGAGGAAGGAAAAGGGGAAAGGGTGAGGGTTGGGGAGCACATCATTCTTGCAAATCCATGGCATACTCCCCAGTCAAATGTGGCCAGGCATTACCCTTTCTGTTAGTGATTTCAAATTTTGTTAAGGGTTAACATGCATAGAAGAGGGCTTCCCAGGTGGTACTAGTGGTAAAGAAGCTGCCTGCCAATGGAAGACATGTAAAAGACTCGGGTTCATTCCCTGGATTGGGAAGATCCTCTAGAGGAGGCCTTGGCAACTCACTCCAGTATTCTTGCCTGGAGAATCCCATGGACAGAGGAGCCTGGCAGGCTACAGTCCATAGGGTCGCACAGAGTCAGACACGACTGAAGTGACTGAGCATGCTCACACAGAGGAAATATGTGACTGTAGAACCAACAGAAGGACTTTCCAGGGGACCAGGCTCTGCAGCTCCGTTTATATGGCAGAGAAGAAGTTTTGAGTCAGCACCTCTTCCTTCACCTCCCTCCCCAGCTCAGGATGGCACCTCCTTGTTACTTTGGCCTCTAGCCAGACAGGAAAGTCACTGCAACAAGAACCTCTTACCAAGTTGGTCTGTTGACAAAGAGGAAATGGGTTATTTGGAAGCAATGAAAAGTTGATTCTGTAACCATGTCATGTAAACGAATCAGCATTTATGCCACCCTTGCGGTTTGTAAAGTGCCCTCAGATTACATTGAGAGAAGCTGAGGGGAACTGGGGGGGGTCCAGCTTGTGGGTGGATATTCTGAGAGAAGCTGAGGAATGGTAATAAAGATGGGGTCATGATGGGGATGATGATGAAGAAGGTGGTGATGAAGATGGCGATTCTAATAGGTACTGTTTATTATCACCTATCTGTTTTTTCACACACATCACACTGAATGCTCATAACAAACCTTTGCTGTAAGTATTTCCATTATCTGCATTTAAGAGATGAGGAACTTGAAGGACAGAAAGATAAGGTAGCTTTCTCAAAGTCACACGGCATATGAATCCGTGTGGTCTGACCATGGCTTACATTTCGGCCTCACAGTAGGTTGCTCCCACGGGCAAGAATGGCAGCTCTGTGCAGAGATCCAGAACCCATTGGAGGGTGAGTGCAGGGGAAAGGGAAAAAGGGGGAAAGGGTGAGGGTTGGGGAGCACATCATTCTTGCAAATCCATGGCATACTCCCCAGTCAAATGTGGCCAGGCATTACCCTTTCTGTTAGTGATTTCAAATTTTGTTAAGGGTTAACATGCATAGAAGAGGGCTTCCCAGGTGGTACTAGTGGTAAAGAAGCTGCCTGCCAATGGAAGACATGTAAAAGACTCGGGTTCATTCCCTGGATTGGGAAGATCCTCTAGAGGAGGCCTTGGCAACTCACTCCAGTATTCTTGCCTGGAGAATCCCATGGACAGAGGAGCCTGGCAGGCTACAGTCCATAGGGTCGCACAGAGTCAGACACGACTGAAGTGACTGAGCATGCTCACACAGAGGAAATATGTGACTGTAGAACCAACAGAAGGACTTTCCAGGGGACCAGGCTCTGCAGCTCCGTTTATATGGCAGAGAAGAAGTTTTGAGTCAGCACCTCTTCCTTCACCTCCCTCCCCAGCTCAGGATGGCACCTCCTTGTTACTTTGGCCTCTAGCCAGACAGGAAAGTCACTGCAACAAGAACCTCTTACCAAGTTGGTCTGTTGACAAAGAGGAAATGGGTTATTTGGAAGCAATGAAAAGTTGATTCTGTAACCATGTCATGTAAACGAATCAGCATTTATGCCACCCTTGCGGTTTGTAAAGTGCCCTCAGATTACAGTTGACATCTATTGAGTACCTCCTATGTGCTGAGGACTGTGTGAGGCAGTTTTACATGTGTTCTTTCATTGGATCTTCACACAGCCCTTTCAGATTGATTTCATTGTTAGCTCTATTTTGCAAACGATGAGTCTGAAACAGAAAAGTGAGATATTTAAAGTCACATGGCTAGTTTACCAAAAATTTTGACTCAGGCCCTCAACACCTAGAAATGTACATTTCCGGTTTGTGGCAAGGCCATCTTTTGGTATTCCAAATTCACGTTGCAGCACCAGGGCGATTGTAAATGTTCAATTTTCTCAGTGACCAATGACAACTTAATGAAGAACTTTTCTCATTCATCAGAAATCAAAACCTCCTGTATTCAAAAAGAAATCTGTTATAATTTTCTAATCTTTCCTCTGGCAGGCTGTAAACTATTTCTGTAAATAAGTATCCCTTTGTTGCAAAAGTCATACAAAGAGGTCAATGGGTGAAGGAAAGAAATGATGCATTTCCAAAAATCTGCTTTCCTCTTTCAAGCTCTTTTCTGGCCACTTCTTTTTCCTGTTGTGTAATCTGGCAGTTCTCGGTCTGATGAGGGAAGTCCACTGCCTCTCATTATGGATTTTTGGTGATCTTTCTGATATTTCGGGGTTGAAATCAGGCCGAGTGTCTACTGGGTAGCTTTTGTCTCTGCCAGACCCTCATGGACGGAAGATGCTTGGTAAATGTCAATTACCAGTGATGATAACAAGGCAGATAAGATCAGGTGTTCAGAGGATTCAGCTTCCTCCTCAGGGGAAGGAATAGACCCGCATGAAGCAGAAACCGTAGCCACTTCCTCCTTGTACACAAAGCCTCTGGGCCCTGACTGCAGCCGCCCCTCTCCATTTGAATAATCAATTGTGCTAAGAATAGAGGAACTAATTTCATTTCTGTGGGGCTGCTAGGATCTGCGGTCACTCATTTTAGGATGCTACAGTTGCTTGCAACTGTCTTGCTAGAGAATGAAGAAGTATTTGTAAACTCTTCTCTCTGATGGTGATGCTATTGCTCATCTTTTGTTTTTCTCTCTGTTGAATGACATTCCTCTCTCTTGGCTCCCAGAATTCTTTATAAAGCCTCTGTGTATAAACGTGATGCCAACTCTAGGGAAATGAGCACTCTGCACACTTGTCCTGTGTTTTGTTTTCAGGGATCTCTGCCTCCCAACTTTGTGGCTTCAGTTCCCATGGTCCCTGAGTGCGGGGATCTTCTATCTGTGTTTTCTCCTGGCTATAATTTCGGTTGCCCCAAACAGTAAGGAATGGGTCTATTTCTGAAATTAAGTGTAAGCTTATAGCGTAAATGAACCTATTTCTAGCATATATACATTTTGATAACCTAAAAAATGCTAGTTTTGGGCTTCTCTGGTGGTCCAGTGGGTAGAGAGTCCGCCTTGCAGTGCAGGGGGCACGGTTCGATCCCTGGCCCGGGAAGATCCCACATGTTGTGGAGCACCTGGATCACTGTGTCCGATTACGAGCCAGTGCTCTGGAATGCATGCACCCAGAGCTGGTGCTCCACAACGAGAGAGGCCACTGCAATGGGAGATCCACACAGTCGAAAGAATACAGATGGATGAAAAATAAATAAATTTTTTAAAAAACCCAGGTTTTTTTTTTCAAAGTAAAATGACACAAGTGTAGAGATCTCTAAGTAATTTAAGAAGAGATACTTCAGAGTGTTTTGTTTGGGTGTTTAAGAGACACAGTCTAAAGGTACGTGGCAGATGGATTTGGGGACTGTATCAACCATTCAGTTCAATTCTCTTGGTGGGGTGAGGAGGTTCCATTTTGATCTGTGTTGAGGTGTAGAGAAGGAGAACCCCACTCTCCACGTTTTGGACACAGTGTTGAGCTCTGCAGAGGCAATACCTGCCCCTGGAGCCTGAGGTGGCTGAGACGTCTCTGGGCCTTTGGGATTGTCCACCTCAAATTGGCACTTGCCAAGAGCACCTGCCAGCGAGTGAGCAACAAGAAGGGCATTTGCCGTCTGCCTCTTTTGCTGTAGCTGCTGACCTTCAACACTCCCTGAAGGGAATTCAGGGTGGAGATTGAGGCCCTCTGTGCTCCAAGGAAACTGCTGGAACAGGTCTTTAGATAGTCACATATTTTCGGGAACTGATTTCATGATCCCAATTCTTGCATCTCCTCCTATCTAGAAAAGTGCGAAATCTCTTTACAGTCACAGCAGTTCCTCGTGAGCAACAGAAACCCTTTTGTAAAATGAGTGCTTAATTGCACTGAACTCCCCCCATCATCAAAATGTTGTATATTGACTTTCCACCACTTCCTCTTTGGAGCAGTCTCTCAGA
Organism: Tragulus kanchil; assembly: GCA_022376925.1. Classification (NCBI taxonomy): domain Eukaryota; kingdom Metazoa; phylum Chordata; class Mammalia; order Artiodactyla; family Tragulidae; genus Tragulus; species Tragulus kanchil. Next base: position 37,257,288 of record JAIOJX010000003.1, read on the forward strand.
GCTATACGAAATGCTGTCTCCCAGGTTGCAGTCCTCATTTTGCGCCTGCACTGCAGGCAGATTCTTTACCATTTGAGCCACCAGGGAAACCCAAGAATATTGGAGTGGGTAGCCTATCCCTTCTCCAGGGAAACTCCCAACCCAGGAATTGAAACAGGGTCTCCTGCATTGCAAGTGGATTCTTTACCAGCTGAGCTATGAGGGAATCCATTTGATTCTGTTTCTCTAGAGAGCCCTGACCAATTCAGAAACTCATTGGGTCCTAGGTTAAAACTTCAGCATGTGTTCTTGGGGCTGCCGGAGGAAGCTTCACCTAGAGCTGTGGGCAACCTGGGATTCCAAGTGTGGCTGCTCTTTCAAGCTGACCTCAGACCCCATTTCATGCAGGCTGCTCTGTGATTCAAACTTCAGTGTTGGCAGATTGTCTGGCTTCTAAGTCTTATGCGTGACTGATGGGTTGTTTATTTTGCAGGTTGGGGTTTAGTTAGCTTACTCTGAGCATATGGCAGTATCTCTGCATCCCTGTTTCCAGGAACTAAAGAATTAGTGGCTGTCCTGACAAAGGAAAAGAGTCTCTTGGGTAGGGAAGAAATGGTGGGAGAAATAGAACATTTCAAGCTCTGAAGGTGTAGTGTACTTTGGGAGGCACACCAAGGGGTGGGAGTGTTGTTGAAAATGGAAAATACGAGTTGTATTAACTTAATCAATTAACTTAGGGCAAAAGGGGGGCCGATGAGGAGACAGCTGAGGACTGTGAGTCTCAAGGATGTGGAGGAAGGAGAGAGCCTCAGATAATGAGTCAGGAGAGTGATAGGCACAGAGGTCAAGTGAAGGCTGGCTCCACTCCCCGCCATTCTACACGCCATGTGGACTAGAGGATGCTCTGTAGGCCTGCAGAGCCCCAATAGGTAACCGAAGTTTATATAAGTGAGGTTGAATCCTGTTCATTTTCCCCTCAGGGGCTGTTTCCTCTTTACCTTTTTTACAGGTTTCCATTTATTTGACATGCTTGCTTGTCTTTAGGTCTGGGTAGAAGTTTTACCTGACAACACCCTCCATCAATGCAAATTTTGGCAGATAGTTTGGAGGTACGGAGGGATGTGTGTACTGCCTGCTTTTAAAGCCTCATAAACCCAGGGCTGGAAAAGGAGCTGCCCGTATACATGACAGATTTACCTCCGGCACCACTGGAAATTTATGTCTTGGCTTAAGCTCAACTGCATGCAGTTACTACCTTACTGTAGATAAACATTGCAGTCTTATTTTAAAAATTAGTATGATTTTTGTTTGACCCTCAGATATTTTTATGATATGTAAATGAGGGGTTCTCCAGGTCATTCTTATTATATTTACACTTGGATTTTTATTCTAGCTTTCTTTATGAGAGCAGTGCATACTAAGTCGCTACAGTCACGTGCTACTCTTTGCTGTCTCGTGGACTGTAGCTAAGCAGGCTCCTCTGTCCATGGGATTCTCCAGGCAAGAGTACTGGAGTGGGTTGCCACTTCCTCCTCCAGGGGACATTCCCGACCCACAAATCAAACCCATGTTCTCTCAATTACAGGGTCTCTGCATGCCCAGGTTGGGGTTTAGTTAGCTTACTCTGAGCATATGGCAGTATCTCTGCATCCCTGTTTCCAGGAACTAAAGAATTAGTGGCTGTCCTGACAAAGGAAAAGAGTCTCTTGGGTAGGGAAGAAATGGTGGGAGAAATAGAACATTTCAAGCTCTGAAGGTGTAGTGTACTTTGGGAGGCACACCAAGGGGTGGGAGTGTTGTTGAAAATGGAAAATACGAGTTGTATTAACTTAATCAATTAACTTAGGGCAAAAGGGGGGCCGATGAGGAGACAGCTGAGGACTGTGAGTCTCAAGGATGTGGAGGAAGGAGAGAGCCTCAGATAATGAGTCAGGAGAGTGATAGGCACAGAGGTCAAGTGAAGGCTGGCTCCACTCCCCGCCATTCTACACGCCATGTGGACTAGAGGATGCTCTGTAGGCCTGCAGAGCCCCAATAGGTAACCGAAGTTTATATAAGTGAGGTTGAATCCTGTTCATTTTCCCCTCAGGGGCTGTTTCCTCTTTACCTTTTTTACAGGTTTCCATTTATTTGACATGCTTGCTTGTCTTTAGGTCTGGGTAGAAGTTTTACCTGACAACACCCTCCATCAATGCAAATTTTGGCAGATAGTTTGGAGGTACGGAGGGATGTGTGTACTGCCTGCTTTTAAAGCCTCATAAACCCAGGGCTGGAAAAGGAGCTGCCCGTATACATGACAGATTTACCTCCGGCACCACTGGAAATTTATGTCTTGGCTTAAGCTCAACTGCATGCAGTTACTACCTTACTGTAGATAAACATTGCAGTCTTATTTTAAAAATTAGTATGATTTTTGTTTGACCCTCAGATATTTTTATGATATGTAAATGAGGGGTTCTCCAGGTCATTCTTATTATATTTACACTTGGATTTTTATTCTAGCTTTCTTTATGAGAGCAGTGCATACTAAGTCGCTACAGTCACGTGCTACTCTTTGCTGTCTCGTGGACTGTAGCTAAGCAGGCTCCTCTGTCCATGGGATTCTCCAGGCAAGAGTACTGGAGTGGGTTGCCACTTCCTCCTCCAGGGGACATTCCCGACCCACAAATCAAACCCATGTCTCTTACATCTTCTATATTAGCAGGTGGCTTCTTTACCACTAGCACCACCTGAGAAGCAAAGTTACCATCCATGGCATATGCAAGAAGGAGTGATAAGGCATCTGGAATGTTTTTGTTGGGTCAGAAAAGATGCTGCTCAAGTTTATTTGAAAGCAGAGTGTTAGGGAGCTGAAAGCAATGACTGGTGTGGGATCCTTGTCCATGTGGGAGATAATGAGTGGATGCTGAGTAACTGGTGAAGGAAAGGATCAGACACCAAGTGGTTCTTGTTGCTTCAAGAAAAGAGCAGATGCAGATGTGAGAGGCTCAGCTTATCTATAGACAACACACCACCCAGTTATTTTGTCATGTTTTTCTAAGCCATATGACGTATGTGACATTTTCTGGGGTCAGAAGTGTAAGTACAACTACACATTAGTCATTCTTGTGCCAGTTAACAAGTTAGTATAATAACCTTCTAAGGATGTCCCAGCATTTACTCTGAAATCATGGAGCAACTTGGGCAATGGAAAGAGAGACCTGGAGTCACCCTGAAGGGTCAGGCACACTCAGAAGCCCTGCTGTAAGGTCGTGGGTGATAACTACACTTATTGTGGTAATCATTTTGCAGTACAAACATACATCATATCATTATAGTGTATGCCTTATGCTCATACAATTTGTATATCAACTATACCTCAATAAAACTAGGGAGAAAGGAGTAATGAAGAGGGAGGATAAGAAAGGAATTATTGACTATCTGTCCTGTACTGGGATGGGGTGAGGTCCTATGGGGGACTTAAATGTGACTAAGACAGAAATTACAAGTGACTAAGAGAGGTCAGAGCAATGAAGACGTCATAGATTATGAAACACAGTGTTATTTTATGTACCGTTAAGGAAGAAAGCCACTGCCAATTTTAATTGTAATAAACTTTATTGTTTTCAGGTACCCCAGTGATTTCAGAGATGTTTAAATGTGAAAAAATATGCCTTTTAGAATTAGCGCCATTAAGTACTTTAGAGTCTGGGTTCTGGTATCAAATTTTTGGAGTGGTTTATCTAATCTCTCTAAACCTCAGCACTTGAAAAATGAGCATAATAACAGTAGCTCTAAACTCATAGTGTTATGAAAAACATTAAATGAGATAATTCATGCATATCTTATAACCCAATGTCAGACACATAGTGAATGCTCATTAAATACTGGCTTTTAGTGGCTTTATTTTATTTACTTTAAATTTTTAATTGAAGTATAGTTGCTTTACAATATATTCTTAGTTTCAGGTCTGCAGTAATTTGATTCAGTTTATATTAGTATTTTTCAGATTATTTTCTACTATAGGCTATTATAAGACATTGGGTACATTTCCTTGTTATATAGTAAATCCTTGTTGCTTATCTATTTTGTGTGGACTAGTTTGTTTCTGTTAATTCCATCATCCTGATTTAACCCTCCCTTGCTCTCTTTCCCCTTTGATAACCGTAAGTCTATTTTCTATGCCTGTGGGTCTGTTTCTGTTTTGCATATAGATTCATTTGTATTAATTTTTTGATTCTACATAGAAGTGATATCATATAATATTTGTCTTTCTCTGACTTCTGATGTATAATTTTCTCTAGGTCCATCCATGATGCTGTAAATGGTGACATTTCATTCTTTTTTATGACTGAGTAATATTTCGTTGTGTATGTACCACATAATCTTAAGCCAGTTGTCTGTTGATGAGCACTTGGATTGTTTCCATGTCTTGGCTATTGCAAATAGTGTTGCTTTGAACACTAGCATGCATGTACTTTTTTGAACTATAATTGTCACCTTTTCCAGATATATACCTAGGAGAGGGGATTGCTGGATCCTTAAGTTCCTACCTAATAGCTTAGAGGGAAACACAGCTAACATAAGGAAAGCCAGCAAAATGAGATGAATGGGAACATTTCTTAGCCTATGTCTTCCAAGTCGGAAACTGGTATTTGGGTGTGGACTGCTTCTTCAACTACAGAGAGAGAAGCATGATTTGTTAATAAACTTTATTGTTTTCAGGTACCCCAGTGATTTCAGAGATGTTTAAATGTGAAAAATATGCCTTTTAGAATTAGCGCCATTAAGTACTTTAGAGTCTGGGTTCTGGTATCAAATTTTTGGAGTGGTTTATCTAATCTCTCTAAACCTCAGCACTTGAAAAATGAGCATAATAACAGTAGCTCTAAACTCATAGTGTTATGAAAAACATTAAATGAGATAATTCATGCATATCTTATAACCCAATGTCAGACACATAGTGAATGCTCATTAAATACTGGCTTTTAGTGGCTTTATTTTATTTACTTTAAATTTTTAATTGAAGTATAGTTGCTTTACAATATATTCTTAGTTTCAGGTCTGCAGTAATTTGATTCAGTTTATATTAGTATTTTTCAGATTATTTTCTACTATAGGCTATTATAAGACATTGGGTACATTTCCTTGTTATATAGTAAATCCTTGTTGCTTATCTATTTTGTGTGGACTAGTTTGTTTCTGTTAATTCCATCATCCTGATTTAACCCTCCCTTGCTCTCTTTCCCCTTTGATAACCGTAAGTCTATTTTCTATGCCTGTGGGTCTGTTTCTGTTTTGCATATAGATTCATTTGTATTAATTTTTTGATTCTACATAGAAGTGATATCATATAATATTTGTCTTTCTCTGACTTCTGATGTATAATTTTCTCTAGGTCCATCCATGATGCTGTAAATGGTGACATTTCATTCTTTTTTATGACTGAGTAATATTTCGTTGTGTATGTACCACATAATCTTAAGCCAGTTGTCTGTTGATGAGCACTTGGATTGTTTCCATGTCTTGGCTATTGCAAATAGTGTTGCTTTGAACACTAGCATGCATGTACTTTTTTGAACTATAATTGTCACCTTTTCCAGATATATACCTAGGAGAGGGGATTGCTGGATCCTTAAGTTCCTACCTAATAGCTTAGAGGGAAACACAGCTAACATAAGGAAAGCCAGCAAAATGAGATGAATGGGAACATTTCTTAGCCTATGTCTTCCAAGTCGGAAACTGGTATTTGGGTGTGGACTGCTTCTTCAACTACAGAGAGAGAAGCATGATTTGTTAATAAGAGTTCACTTGGAAGAAAAAAGAAATTTAATAGTTCCAGGACAGTTAATGTGTGTGGTGAATATTATGCCTATTGAAATGGTCTGAGGAAAATCTCCCTAGATAGCGGAGAGAAATATTACCCTTATAGACTGTTCCTTTCCATTCCATCTCAGTTCCCCTACTCTGCCTAGAGTAGACCCATCTGGGGAGACTGTCTCTAGTCTAGAATTTTAGTTACCAGAAAGACTTGAATGTGACTGAGAATGTCAGAGGTTGCCCTGGTCGGGAGGCTTACAGAGCATGTTCTTCTGGAACATTCTCAGATTTTCACCAATGAGTAGACAATAAGTTCGCCAATAAAAACTGTCCCTTGGAGGCAAATATCCCAAGCAAAGAGAGGAACTCCCATGTGTTTTTCAAGGAAATCTTGTCTATTGCAAAAGAATAGAATCATCACCCCAGAAAAAGCTAATTATAGTAGTATTTATAATTCTTTGACAAAGAATCCTTTCCCAACACATTTTATCTGTTATGCTTGATTTAGAACAGAGAGCCTTTCTTTAAAGTATGTTTATTTCTTTTGGTTAAGTGGCACCTGTGACATTTATGGCCTAGAAGAGTGTGACATATCAATTATGTTGTCAAGGGACTAGCCAACCTAAAGTCTGCCCAGTTATCTCTTGAGACTTTTTGTTTTTTTTAAGTACCTTAAAGTCTCATAGTCATGCTGTAAGTGAATTTTTTATGACTGAGTAATATTTCGTTGTGTATGTACCACATAATCTTAAGCCAGTTGTCTGTTGATGAGCACTTGGATTGTTTCCATGTCTTGGCTATTGCAAATAGTGTTGCTTTGAACACTAGCATGCATGTACTTTTTTGAACTATAATTGTCACCTTTTCCAGATATATACCTAGGAGAGGGGATTGCTGGATCCTTAAGTTCCTACCTAATAGCTTAGAGGGAAACACAGCTAACATAAGGAAAGCCAGCAAAATGAGATGAATGGGAACATTTCTTAGCCTATGTCTTCCAAGTCGGAAACTGGTATTTGGGTGTGGACTGCTTCTTCAACTACAGAGAGAGAAGCATGATTTGTTAATAAGAGTTCACTTGGAAGAAAAAAGAAATTTAATAGTTCCAGGACAGTTAATGTGTGTGGTGAATATTATGCCTATTGAAATGGTCTGAGGAAAATCTCCCTAGATAGCGGAGAGAAATATTACCCTTATAGACTGTTCCTTTCCATTCCATCTCAGTTCCCCTACTCTGCCTAGAGTAGACCCATCTGGGGAGACTGTCTCTAGTCTAGAATTTTAGTTACCAGAAAGACTTGAATGTGACTGAGAATGTCAGAGGTTGCCCTGGTCGGGAGGCTTACAGAGCATGTTCTTCTGGAACATTCTCAGATTTTCACCAATGAGTAGACAATAAGTTCGCCAATAAAAACTGTCCCTTGGAGGCAAATATCCCAAGCAAAGAGAGGAACTCCCATGTGTTTTTCAAGGAAATCTTGTCTATTGCAAAAGAATAGAATCATCACCCCAGAAAAAGCTAATTATAGTAGTATTTATAATTCTTTGACAAAGAATCCTTTCCCAACACATTTTATCTGTTATGCTTGATTTAGAACAGAGAGCCTTTCTTTAAAGTATGTTTATTTCTTTTGGTTAAGTGGCACCTGTGACATTTATGGCCTAGAAGAGTGTGACATATCAATTATGTTGTCAAGGGACTAGCCAACCTAAAGTCTGCCCAGTTATCTCTTGAGACTTTTTGTTTTTTTTAAAGTATTTCATATATTTTATAGTTTAAGCTTGAGACAAAAAAGTTCAAAATACCAGCTTTTTAAATATATATCTCAAAGTGGTATTTTGTTGTATTCAGGGAAAAATTTTAAATGGATTAATTTTGCTTAATAATGTCTTTATTTCTAACTTTTATATTATTTAAGTGCTAGGCATGGGATATTATTACTTAATAATATTCATTCAGAATGTTTTCCCTTGTGTCAATAGAAGTTGAATATTTCTTTGATTCCACAAGCTTGTGGAAGTCACTGGTGGAAGTGACTCTCAGCAGCAGTCCTCTGATTGGGTGCATCAATGACTGCTCCTTCTGAGAGGCAGGCCCTGATTGGTTGTGGCTACTGTGTTATTCAGGGACTCCCCCAAAGTAGAGGAGGAGAAGGCAGAAGCTGGCTGGCTTGGCCTTTCTGGTCCTGTAGATGGGCTCCTGCCTCTCTGCTTGGCGTGCACAACTTGCCCTTGACGTCTAGACCTCTAGAGTGTTTATCCCAAGTCGCTATGGCCTGGAAATTCTGCCTTCTGACCCAAGCTGTTCATTTCACCCTCTGGTCAATGGGAAAATGGCCTCGCCTTCAGAGCCCAGCTCTCTCCTTCTGGAGCCCAGTGTGGGGGATGATTAGACTGTCTCATAAACAGACTTTAAGAGCTAACATGTTTCAGTTATATTATGAGCTCTCCAGTGACAAAATGGCAGTTCATACAGCAGAGTGGCTTAAAGTCTTACTGAGACAGTTTTGCACATTAAAAGAAAGTTGTTTTTCTATGTATCTCTCTCTTTATTGAGGTACATAGGCAGTCCTGCCCCCAACATTTTTGAGGACCAGAGTAAGAATAAAGATGGTAATGCATATATAAAAGTCTAAATACCTGTGTATAAATCAAGGGAACCTAATGTGTTATATAAAATACATCTTATTCTCCTAATAACAAATGTCCCTTTATTACAATTAAGTTTCTGTTTTTAAAATGTCAGCCTTTTTACTTTTTTGAAATCCAGTTTGCATTTTCTATTGTGAGCTTGCTTTCAACTTTGATGATGTAACGTATAATGTACCAAATTTAAACACATTTTTTTAAAACATAAAAACAGAGGTAAACATTGAAGAAATATTTTCATATTGTACACTATGATTTTTTCTTCTGAAATATTAAAAAAGAGCTATTGAAACTAAGATATAAAATTCAAGTGGGAACTAATGAGTATCAAATTTTAATAAATTTTGAAAATAAAGCTCATATTTTAATTTTAATTTTCTGGATATAAATTAAAGAATTGAAGTATATTTAAAACAGTGAAACTATTACAGCTTCTAGTGCTCAATACCCATCTAGTGGCCAATGTAAAACAAAGATATTTTGCTTCATGCATGTTTTGTTTATATTTTTATGCATAGTTTTTTTTTTTTTTTTTTTTTTAACGATTTATTTATTTATTTATTTTGGGCGGGGGTCGGGTTGGGGAGGGAGGGGACCAGGCGGGCCACTTCTACCGGTCTTTCATTTCTCTATTTTCATCCGTCTTTGTTCCTTGGCTCCTGTGGGCCTCCCATCGCCGTGGCGTCTGTTGCTGCAGAGCGCCGGCCTTGGGCGCATGCGCGCCAGAGCTCAGGCTCCGTCATTGGACACATCGGTCCAGCCGCTCTGTGGCACGTGGGATCTTCCCAGGCCAGGGATCGAACCGGCGCCCCTTGCACTGCAAGGCGGTGTCCTTACCCACTGGACCACCAGGGGAAGCCCTATGCATAGTTTTAAAGTATAAATTTGTATATGTATAACAAGAATAATAGGAAGTATTTAATATTGAAGAATATTTCTCATCTTGCAAATGCAACTTCTGTAAGTGGTGTGCTGGGTGGCTCAGATGGTAAAGAATCTGTCTGCAATGCAGGAGACCTGGGTTCGATCCTTAGGCTGGGAAAATCTCCTGGAGGAGTATGGCAACCCACTCCGATATTCTTGCCTGGAGGATCTCCAGGGACAGAGAAGCCCAGAGTGCTGCCACCTCTGGGGCTGCAGAGTTGGACATGACTGAGTGATTAAGCACAGCTAGAACCCCAGCTTGAAACATGAAGAGAAGGAAGACAGTGGATGGTCGTAATGGGAAGTGATACCTCATTATGCAAGAAGCCATTGTATTCATAATATTAGGCATGATTGTGACACATTCTTTAATGTGTTTTTCTTTCCTTAAGCACTTTTAGCTGCTCACACCTTGCCTGCACTCTGAAGCATTGTCATTCTCTGAAGTTGGCAGGGTCATAGCCCTCCAACCTTCATGGCATTTGGATACAGTTGTCATTTCTTTCAAAGACAGGATGAAAGATGTGAAATTTCCCCAAGGCTTGAACAGCACGAATAATGAGAGTAGATATGCAGGCTTTATGGATTGTGCTTAAATTCTGAGTCTTGGATCAGAAGAGAAATATGCTCAAGTGTTCTTTACTGAATTCCTTTTGCTTGGGTTTAAGGGCTTAAGTCACCATTAAGAGACTGAGGGTTTTTTGTTTTTTGTTTTCTTTTTTTCTTTTCTTTTCTAATGGAGGATAGTTGATTAACAATGTTGCGTAGTTTCTGGTGGGCAGCAAAGAGACGCAGCCATACACACGTGTGTGTGCATGCTAAGTCGCTTCATTTGTGTCCAACTCTGTGCGACCCTATGGACTGTAGCCTGCAAGCTCTTCTGTCCATGGGATTCTCCAGCAAGAATACTGGAGTGGGTTGCCACACCCTCCTCCAGGGGAACTTCCCAATCCAGGGATCAAATCCGTGTCTTTTTCCTTTTGCTTCTCTTACATTGGCCAGCAGGTTCTTTACCACTAGTGCCAAATGGGGAGCCTCCAGCCATACATATGTATTCAGTTCTCCCCCAAACTCTTCTCCCATCCAGGCTGGCACATAATATTGAGCAGAGTCCCTGTTCTATACACAGAAGGAGTTTAAGTATAGCAGTTTGTACATGTCCATCCCAGATTCCCTTATAGTGCAAATGTCAGTGCATCACCTTGCTCTGGGTCAGTCAGCACTTCAGCTTTGGATACTCAGGTGTGGTGCTGCTTCTCATCCACCGTCACAGATACTCACCTTATTTACAATGCTTTTCTTTGTCCTTTCCTGTCATCTAATTTCCTCTGGATGTTTCCAGAAGTCATATTTCTAATGTACCTCAAAATCACTGTTGTCACAGTTTGAGTTTTTTCCATGCGTTGCATGTCCCTGAACATCGTGATAGAGAGAGGTACCCTTTTTAGGGTCTTAGGGAAGATCCTATGTACTCTTAGGAGTGTTGCCTATATCCACGTGCTGTCCAACTCAACTGGTTGTCCAGCCTACAAAAAAGCATCCTGTTACTTTTAAATTGTCCTTCTGAATAATCTCTTTTCAACACTGGTTGTCTGAAAAAATGACCTACTGTTCCAGATGGTGTGCTTTCAAGAGAAACATGATATTATTGACAGAACTCATTCCTCTCTTTCTTGGTTCTTCTGTTAGTCTTATTTCCTCCTAAGATGTTGTTACCACCCAAGTGTAAAAATAGAGGGCATCTTTGGCTTTTCTGAGAAGTGAGAAGGTCACTTCCTTCATTTTGACTATAGTCATATGGAGCAGAGCCCATACACATAATTGATGGTAAAAACAGAGAATTTAAGAGCTTGGATGATCTTTTTTATTGAGATATAATTCACATATTACATTAGCTTTATAAAGATTCAGTATTTGTTTTACATTGCCACATATATAATGATCTCCACAATAAGTCTATGTAACATCTGTCACTTCACATTGCTGTTGGTGTTCAGTTGTACCTGACTCTTTTAAACCCCATGGACTGCAGCACCCAGGTACCTTTGTCCTCCATTGCCTCCCAGAGTTTGCTCAAATTCGTGTCTATTGAGTCCATGGTGCTATCTAACCATTTCATCTTCTAACTCTCTCATCCTCACCTCACATGGTTATAAATATTTTTATGATCTTTTCTCTTAGCAAATTTCAAATATAGAATACAGTGTTATTAACTATAACCACCATGCTGTACCCATGACTTAATTATTTTATAACTGTAAGTTTGTATCTTTTGACTCTTCATCTAATTCTCCCACCCTAGATTGCCTCTAGCAATCACCAATGGGTTATCTGTTCCTAGGAGTTCAGGACTTTTAGATTCCACCTATAAGTAAGCTGATACAGTGTTCACCTTTTTCTGTTTATGTCACTTAGCATAATGCCCTCTTGATCCATCCATGTTGTTGTAAATGGCAAGATTTTATTCTTTTTTATGACTGAATAATATTCCGCTATGTAGACATGTCATATTTTCCTTATTCATTTATCCCTCAATTGACACATGGGTTATTTCCATGTCTTGTCTATTGTAAATAATGCTACAGTAAACATAGGGGTGCTTATATCTTTTCAAATTACTGTTTTTTTCTCTCTTTGGATAAATATTCAGGAGTGGAATTGCTAAATTGTATGGTAGTTCTATTTTTAATTTTTTGAGGATACTCCATACTGTTTTCCATAGTAACTGCAGCAACTAACATTCCGGCAATAGGCTTTCTTTTCTTCTACATCCTCACCAACACTTGTTATTTGTTGCCTTTTTAATAAAAGCCATTATGACAGGTGTGAGGTGTATCTCATTGGTTTCAATTTGCATTTAATGGTTCAGAGTATTTGCAGCTGAGACCAAATATTAACTCTCTAGATATTGCTCATCAGTTCTGTATCCCTCATTAGTCTTAAACTTTTTAATCTGGGTACTTCCTCAGTTACCTTCTTGCTTCAGAATAATAGGTCAGTCATTTTGACTCCAGTACCATGGTTTCAGTTCTTCTCTTCTGTAGCCCTTCTTCCCTTTCATACTTCACATTCCGTACTGAACTTGGCACGGTTTCACACACTAGAATGTGACTTCAGGTAATTACCCATTCTGTCAATTTCCCTATTTATAAAATAAAGATTATAATGCTGACCTCATAGGATGGTGGGAAGGAGTAAAGCAGATAGTTCAGTAAAGCACCTGGCAGAGGTCTGACTTAGGAAAGATACGAGTATATGGTACCTATTGCTGTTGGTCTTTCCTTTGATTTGTCTCTGGCTTGTTTCATAGCTTTACCTGAGCATCGGCTCTATTGCAGGTGGAGGACTGAAGGGCAATTTCAAAATTAAATGGCCAGAACCAACACAGAAATACAGAGTGCCTCCTCTGAGAGATACTGCTTTGAGAAGGGAGATTCCTTCCTGGATGCTACCAAAGCCAAACAAAATAAATACTGTCTTTCTCTCCAGGTGTGGCATTATTTCCATTTCCAGTGGAACTGAAGTTAAGTCATTAATAGAACATGATCTCCATATAAAATACAAACAGGCAAGTCCCACCAAACACCCAAAACAGAAAAATTCAAACCCAGCCCATAGGGCTCTCAGGCTGTGTAAGTCCCCCCACCTCGGCTATTACTGGGCTGGCACTTGGGTGGGCAGTGGTGAGAGGAACCTGAGCTGCTGGCACGTGGGGTCTACAGGAGAGAGGTCAGACTCCCGTTGTGAAGAGGCACTACTTCAGGTTCTGTATTTAGTTTACTACCAAAAATGCATTGTGCATTAAAGAAAATAGAACTTGAGATAAATGGGGAAACAAACCCCATCTAATCAAAGCACTTGATGCCCTAGTGCGCAGAAAAATGACCCCTTCCTAGAGTCAAAATAATTGAAACTCTTTTCACATGTTAATTGGCTTTCTCTGCTTGCTTCCTCTTAGGCTTGCTCAGTGTTCCTGCAGATTGTCAAAGTGAGCCTCCCACGATCTTTAATCTTGCTATTCCCAGGCTGAAGTTGCCTCTCCACAAACCCTCATAGTTCAAGGTCTTGCTGGCATTTCTGTTCCATCTGAGACTTCTCTTCCTCCTCCTTTACCTTTTCATTGCGCTCTAAATTGTTTCAGGTAAACTTTAAGCCGTGTATGAGCAAGGACCGCACTTTGTATTTTTAAAATGCCATGTCCCTTATGGTACCTGAGTATAATTCTGGACGCACTATAGAGATACACAGGATACATTTTGTCTCATGGGTTGAAGACCTTCCTTTTACTTGACCAGAATATGAGACAAACTTGTCAAGACAGTCATCCCTTTTACAATACGATTAATAAAACTTTAAGAAAAGTTCTGCATCTCTTAAATTTTCCCACTGCTGTAGTTAAACTGGATAACCAACAAGGACCTACTGTACAGCATATGGCCCTGTGCTCAACATTATGTGGCGGCCTGGATGGGAGAGGGGTCTGAAAGAGAATGGATACAGGAGTCCCTTTGCTGTCCCTTTGTTGAAACTACCACAACATTGTTAATTATACCCCAATGCAAAACAAAAGTTTAAAGTTAAAAAAAAATGCCTCTAAAAAAAAAATCTCTCTGCTCATATAATTTTGTGAGGTTAATGCAAGGCCACCTCGGATAGTGAACACTAGGTGTACTTGCATAAACAACAGGGAAAGCAGACAGATACAATTGAAACCCATCTGGAAGAGTAAAAGGTGGTGGAAACATCACATTAGAAAATAAATCCGTAAGTATTGCGAACTTTGCTGTTACCCCGAAGAATCATCCCCAATGTACTAGATAACAACCTCAAATTCCCGTGAAGCTGAACAAGCAGAGCTTCTGGAAAATAATCACTTTTGTCTCGTCTGTTTTTCTTGATTCGACAAGAAAAACCACATGGAAATGGCTGGCAGCGTGGTGGCCAAAGGAAAAAGGAAAACCCCAAACCTGGAAGGCCACGAGTGTGAGGTGACCTTTTAGGTTAGTTTTTTACCTGCACCAATTGGGGATCCAGGAAAAACAGCTCTTCACATTGTCTCTGCTAGATCTGTTGCTTTTCTTTCCATTCTTAAAAAGCCTCTCAGCAGATGCTATCATCTAAGCAAAACAAAAGAGCAGAAATCCACAGATAACTTCCCTCCTCGTTTTGAAACTGCCACATTCAGAGACAAGAAAGAACAATTCTTTCTTTTTACTTCTCTCTCTCCCATAGTAGCTTGGGTCTGTGCTTAGGTCTCATAGAGTTTTATTGTTTCTGGGTGTATACATGATGTTCTTTTCTGCAAATAAACATCCAATAATACAGATAGGAAGTGGTGGTGGAGGTGGTGGTTTAGTCGCTAAGTCGTGGCCGACTCTTGCGACCCCATGGACTGGGGCCTGCCAGGGTCCTCTGTCCATGGAATTCTCTGGCCAAGAACAGTGGAGTGGTTTGCCATTTCCTTCTCCAGGGTTTTGAACCCAGGTCTCCTGCACTGAAGGCAGATTCTTTGCCGTCTAAAGATTAAAAAGGTTCTGCATCTCTTAAATTTTCCCACTGCTGTAGTTAAACTGGATAACCAACAAGGACCTACTGTACAGCATGGCCCTGTGCTCAACATTATGTGGCGGCCTGGATGGGAGAGGGGTCTGAAAGAGAATGGATACAGGAGTCCCTTTGCTGTCCCTTTGTTGAAACTACCACAACATTGTTAATTATACCCCAATGCAAAACAAAAGTTTAAAGTTAAAAAAAAATGCCTCTAAAAACATCTCTCTGCTCATATAATTTTGTGAGGTTAATGCAAGGCCACCTCGGATAGTGAACACTAGGTGTACTTGCATAAACAACAGGGAAAGCAGACAGATACAATTGAAACCCATCTGGAAGAGTAAAAGGTGGTGGAAACATCACATTAGAAAATAAATCCGTAAGTATTGCGAACTTTGCTGTTACCCCGAAGAATCATCCCCAATGTACTAGATAACAACCTCAAATTCCCGTGAAGCTGAACAAGCAGAGCTTCTGGAAAATAATCACTTTTGTCTCGTCTGTTTTTCTTGATTCGACAAGAAAACCACATGGAAATGGCTGGCAGCGTGGTGGCCAAAGGAAAAAGGAAAACCCCAAACCTGGAAGGCCACGAGTGTGAGGTGACCTTTTAGGTTAGTTTTTTACCTGCACCAATTGGGGATCCAGGAAAAACAGCTCTTCACATTGTCTCTGCTAGATCTGTTGCTTTTCTTTCCATTCTTAAAAAGCCTCTCAGCAGATGCTATCATCTAAGCAAAACAAAAGAGCAGAAATCCACAGATAACTTCCCTCCTCGTTTTGAAACTGCCACATTCAGAGACAAGAAAGAACAATTCTTTCTTTTTACTTCTCTCTCTCCCATAGTAGCTTGGGTCTGTGCTTAGGTCTCATAGAGTTTTATTGTTTCTGGGTGTATACATGATGTTCTTTTCTGCAAATAAACATCCAATAATACAGATAGGAAGTGGTGGTGGAGGTGGTGGTTTAGTCGCTAAGTCGTGGCCGACTCTTGCGACCCCATGGACTGGGGCCTGCCAGGGTCCTCTGTCCATGGAATTCTCTGGCCAAGAACAGTGGAGTGGTTTGCCATTTCCTTCTCCAGGGGATCTTCCTGACTGAACCCAGGTCTCCTGCACTGAAGGCAGATTCTTTGCCGTCTGGGCCACTCAGGGAAGCCTATTAACACAGATGGCTCCTGTCAAAAGCTGATCTGAGATAAAGGTTAGAGAACCAGTAGTTTCTTTGGGATGTAGCTTCAGAAGCACAGTGAGACGCTGGGGATGAAAGACAAAGAAGGGAGGGAAACCCGAGAAAAGCGTGACCATGAGTGAAGTAGGGCCATGAGGAGTTGGCTGTCTTCTGGGGGCCAGGGGAGCTTTGGAAGGACTGTGAAATGCATGTCATCATCCTCCTTCTGCAGAGTATTTATCCCCCTCACTCACTGAGTGTCCCCTGTCCTGAACAGTTTACAGTTGCCAAGATTCTCCCACAGTCAGAAATAACCAACATGGGCAGAGAGATGCAGAAAGCCATTTAAGCGTAAAAGAGTCAATTAGTCATCTCTCAAATAGGCCAGGGGTGGCCTTAAAAACAAAGGTTAAACTTCCATCTTAAAAAGAAATCACTCAGGGCTTCCCTGATGGTCCAGTGGGTAAAGAGTCTGCCTTGCAGTGCAAGTGGCACTGGTTCGATCCCTGGCCCCAGAAGATCCCACATGCTGAGGAACGGCTGGGCCGGTGTGTCCAATTACGAGCCTGTGCTCTGGAGTGCATGCGCCCCGAGCACGTGCTCAGCAGCAAGAGGCCACTGCAGTGGGAGGCCCACACAGGCCAAAGAATAAACATGAATGAAAAATAAATGGGAACTTAGAGGCAAAAAAAAAAAAAAAAAATCACTCTGCAATGTGTGCCATAGATACCCCGCTCCATCTCCATGCCGAGCCTGCTCCATCTCCAGGCCGAGCCTTATCGTGGATCCTTTTCCAGTCATGGGCTTATCCATTCCTGCAACATATCCTCTCCTGAACTGCTGAGGTATAGAGTAATATATATAGAGAGTATAGGTATAGAGTAATATATAGAGAGTATATATAGACTAATACTTTGGGGATGGAGGGCAAGTTACAAGTGTCCTCATGTCAGAACCATGCCATCACTAATTCCTACTATGATAGGAATGGACTAGACAAACAGGTGACAAGTACTAGCTCAAGAAGCTTGGTTCAACTGAAATTCCCCTGACCAAAACGTGCCTGCCATTGCCTGGCAATGGTTTGAGAAATTCTCACCTTGAGAATTTGCCCTTTATAAGTAAGACATAATGTCTACCAACAGGCTAACCAAGTGCATATTTTAAGAGGAGACGGGAACAACACAAGGGTTCATTGTTTCTCATTGGCATCTACTAGGAGAACAAACAAAGAAGTACTATTAGTTATATTTGTTAGGAACGAGAGAAATAAGTGGATAAGCACTCCAGGGCTCTTCGATGGGGAGAGGATAGCAGCAGAACTTTGGGTTACTCTCCCTCCTTGCCTGTCACTACTGCTGCTCTGCCCTGGACTCCATCCCAAGGGAAGTGTTCCTTTAGTGAATTTTCAGGGCATGTGGAACACTTCCCCACTACTTGTTTAGTATCTGTTAATATTATTTTCCTCAAAGATGGCACCTGACTTAGTGTATGCAGTGAAAATTTTCTTTCTTTGCACACCTCCTTCCCTTCTTTTTCCTCCTCCTCCTGTTTCCTTCTCTCTGTACCTAGAAATATAAAAAAATATTGACATTTTCTTTAAAAAAGCCATACTTGCTCACCATAAACTATCAAGAGATGCTGAAAAGTATAAAACTGAAATGATTATAAATATCTTCTTCAGTTTCATATCAGAAGTAGCCCATGGTTATTTCAGACAACTTTCTATATATATGAGAAAGATAGATATATAGATATAGAAATACTTATATAAACAAGAAATTATTCTCCACATGCTCCTTGAAAGTGATATGCATTAAATTTTGTCTTATTAATAATTTAGACAAAAAAAGAAGAAACAGAATTAAAATGAAGTACTGCTGCAGTTCAGATAGATTTTCACTCTAAGGCAAATGAACTCTCAAGGAATTTTGCTAAGAGGATACAGAGAACGTAGTCATTTTTAAAAAGCTACAGATTTAAATTTCAGATAGTATCTATTGACTCCTAGCTCTGAAGGTTAGAAAATTAGCACACTTCCTCCCTCCAGCTTTCACCTCTATGATGGCCTTAAAAATTATTCATGGGCTTCCCTGGTGGTCAGGTGGGTAAGGACACCGCCTTGCAGTGCAAGGGGCACTGGTTCGATCCCTGGCCTGGGAAGATCCCACGTGCCGCGGAGCGGCTGGACCGATGTGTCCAATTACCGAGCCGGAGCTCTGGAGTGCATGCGCCCAGAGCCGGCGCTCTGCGACAACAGATGTCACTGCGATGGGAGGCCCACACAGGCCAAAGAACAAAGATGGATGAAAATATACAAATAAAAGACCAATAGAAATGGCCCGGCCACTCCCCTCCCTCCCCACCCCCCCATAAATAAATAAATAAATAAATAAATAAATAAATAAATCTTTAAAAAAAATTATTCATATCATAATTTTCTATTTTCAAGATTTTTGAGATATGTTTATGCGTAGTTCTATGTACACATTGATTCAGTGTTTACCACCTGTCTGTCCTTTCCAAAGGAATTTATTTTGGTCCATTTTTATATTTACTGGATTTTATCTGCCAATATTAAAAAAAAGTTTTAATTTTGTCTTGAGTGTATCATGCAACTTGAGGGGCTCTTAGTTCCCTGACCAGACATCAAACCTGGACCCAAGGCAATAAATGTGGCAAGTCCTAACCATTGCACGGCCAGGAACTTCCCAATTTTTCGTATCTGTTAATATTATTTTCCTCAAAGATGGCACCTGACTTAGTGTATGCAGTGAAAATTTTCTTTCTTTGCACACCTCCTTCCCTTCTTTTTCCTCCTCCTCCTGTTTCCTTCTCTCTGTACCTAGAAATATAAAAAAATATTGACATTTTCTTTAAAAAAGCCATACTTGCTCACCATAAACTATCAAGAGATGCTGAAAAGTATAAAACTGAAATGATTATAAATATCTTCTTCAGTTTCATATCAGAAGTAGCCCATGGTTATTTCAGACAACTTTCTATATATATGAGAAAGATAGATATATAGATATAGAAATACTTATATAAACAAGAAATTATTCTCCACATGCTCCTTGAAAGTGATATGCATTAAATTTTGTCTTATTAATAATTTAGACAAAAAAAGAAGAAACAGAATTAAAATGAAGTACTGCTGCAGTTCAGATAGATTTTCACTCTAAGGCAAATGAACTCTCAAGGAATTTTGCTAAGAGGATACAGAGAACGTAGTCTTTTTTAAAAAGCTACAGATTTAAATTTCAGATAGTATCTATTGACTCCTAGCTCTGAAGGTTAGAAAATTAGCACACTTCCTCCCTCCAGCTTTCACCTCTATGATGGCCTTAAAAATTATTCATGGGCTTCCCTGGTGGTCAGGTGGGTAAGGACACCGCCTTGCAGTGCAAGGGGCACTGGTTCGATCCCTGGCCTGGGAAGATCCCACGTGCCGCGGAGCGGCTGGACCGATGTGTCCAATTACCGAGCCGGAGCTCTGGAGTGCATGCGCCCAGAGCCGGCGCTCTGCGACAACAGATGTCACTGCGATGGGAGGCCCACACAGGCCAAAGAACAAAGATGGATGAAAATATACAAATAAAAGACCAATAGAAATGGCCCGGCCACTCCCCTCCCTCCCACCCCCATAAATAAATAAATAAATAAATAAATCTTTAAAAAAAATTATTCATATCATAATTTTCTATTTTCAAGATTTTTGAGATATGTTTATGCGTAGTTCTATGTACACATTGATTCAGTGTTTACCACCTGTCTGTCCTTTCCAAAGGAATTTATTTTGGTCCATTTTTATATTTACTGGATTTTATCTGCCAATATTAAAAAAAAGTTTTAATTTTGTCTTGAGTGTATCATGCAACTTGAGGGGCTCTTAGTTCCCTGACCAGACATCAAACCTGGACCCAAGGCAATAAATGTGGCAAGTCCTAACCATTGCACGGCCAGGAACTTCCCAGTTTTTCATTTTTCTTCCCTTTCATAGGCCTTATGGGATATAGAGTTTCCAAGGTCTTGCCCACCTGAAGCTACTTCTCTTTTGCTTTTTGTTTTAGCTCTTGAAGAAAAAACTGGCTCTATGTAAAACTCTCGGCCCAAACTGACTCCCAAGGCTATAAATGTTGCCTCAAAGTTTTCTAGAATTGAGAAATTTTGTGGAGAAATCTGGGGTCTACCTGATTAGTTACTTGCTTTTTATACCTAGATTAAAAAAAAAATGTTTGTTAAATTTTGATGGTGGTCAGGTACTTTGCCAAGGTATATACTTCCATTAATCGTACTGGTACTGTTTTTACAGCTATATGTTATAGTCTAATAATTTGTACCTGGAAGGATCTAGTTTGAGAAACTATTTTTCTAGAATATATTTGTATATTTTTTTCTATTCCCATTTTTTTCTGGTTTAACTTCAGAACAATTATGTGTAAGTTAATTTTTTTGATTGACCTTCCAAATCTATCACTTTTTTAGACATTTTAAGTATATTATTCATTTCCATCTCATTTTGTTTAATTTTCTCAAGACCACTTATGATGTCTCGTCTGACATTCTCAATGATTCTTATTCCACTTACGTAATTTCTTCTTATGTAACATCTATCTCTGAAATGTTGTTATTTTTCTCTTCCATGTATCTTCTGAGTCTTGCTTCCTTGCATATGGTATTCTTCTATAATTTAATAAACCCTTCTTTGTACTATTTTCCCCCCCTTTGGGCTTATAGTCCCTCCCTCACCTTCAGGTAATTTTGTCTTTTTAAGACGAAGGAGAGCTATTTGTCTTTTATCTTTATTTTCGTTCTTTCCCTTCTTCTTCTTCGTTTTTGAATAGAACTAATCGTTTACGTCACACTGATGCATTTTTATGTCCAGGACTGGGGTTAGGGTGAGACAAAGAGCCTGGGATGCAAAATTCAAGAACAACAGAGTTTTAGGGTCTCTCTGGGCTCCTTGCTTGCCTCACTTTACTCTTGGTCCTAGTAGAGGGGTATGTGTGTGTGTGTGTGTGTGTGCGCGCGCGTGTGTGTAGAGAAGAAGTGTTGGAAATAACATTGAGGGGGTTGCAGTGGTGGAGTAAGTCATGGATACCCATTGCCCCCCTTAGGGTTTCTTGTCTTGAAAACTTTCTCCCTCCCTAAAGCTGACACTCCGTTTTTGCCAAGGACACAATTTCCCTGTGTTTTTTTCACTGTATTGAGGATAGTATAGCAAACAGCAAAGTCATTTGGGTCACAGGCTCACTGTTCTGTGCCAATCACTGTTTCCTCTCTTCCCTGCACTCTGCTTCCCATCTGGCTCTTTCCCTTGGATAAGAGGCTGGGTCATCCCATAGAAAAGGCAAGGTGACATGCTTTCACTTTGAGCTCCTTCCCCCTTCTCCAGTGTTGTGATATTGTACTGTGACTGTCTGGGAACACTCCCTGCATCTCTCATCGCCTGTCCGCATGCCAAGAGCACATGGTTTCAGTTCAAAGGTTCCTGACTATGACCATCACTTCCGGTAGGGGCTATCTTTATCCTACCTGGTGTCTGAGAAACTGTGCATGTAGGCAGTTAACCTGACTCAGTTCAGATGGCACAGAGCCTGGCAGATTGGCCCTCAGGATGTGTGGTTTGTGGTTAGGATACTGCTCATGTTTTGCAGAAGTGGGAGGTTTTCCTCTGTATTTTAAGATATTTTTTTGTGGGTTTTTTAGGGTGGCAAGCTGAGCAAAAATTCTTTCATGCTATATTCAGCAACAAGGCAGCACAGGAGATGCAAGGTGGTTACTGATCAATTGTGGATGTGAAGATCTCCATAGACCTTTCAAGGAGGTAGATTGTGAAAGAAGATGGGGAAGCTTCAGAAGGGGGCGCTGTTGCTGTTGAGACTGTGACTTCCACAAGGTACCACTATTCTCTTTTCTGCAACCTCCGAGCTGAACTGAGGGGCATTAAGAAGGGAGGAAGATTTCTCTTCGCTTTTCATCTTTCTTTCAAGGAAACTGGGCTGTGGAGGGTCTTTTCCAAGGCCAGGACTGAAGATTCCAACCACAAACAATGAACAGAAGCTAATTACTTATGTATGGTCATTTGTAGACATAAATAAGCTGTGAGTCAGTCACTCCATAGTTTGCCTATGGCAGGCTCAGGGTCTCCTTGGTGCCAGATAGATGCTTGTGTGGGTCTTTCCCAGGCTCTTCTTTGGACCAGCTGGCCTCTTTACTTAATCGAAATAGTTGTTGACTTTAATAAAATAAGCTAAAAATATTTTAATGTATACTTTTTAATCAGAAGAGAAAAGTAACATATTACTATAATCCCCAAAGACAAATCATATTTAGAAAAACTGTCTCTTCTGAAAGTTGATTATTTTTATGGGTCCCATGATAGAGGTAAAAACACTCTTTCAAGGTAGTTGAGAATTGAGTGACGGACATTTTCAAGACTGACTGTAGCATTCCTTTTCTGAACCTTGTAAGAAAAGGTTAAATAGGAATAAGTTTTGCCTGATTTGAAATCATTCCTGTTTGGAAGAGTGTGGGTTTTTAGACAACTTCTTGAGATTATTTCTAGATCTGTGATTCAGTGGTAAATTTCCCCCACATTTTCCAATATAAAATTACTGATGGTAGAACAACCAGGAAAGAAGGAGTTATGGTAAATAATTTCTTGATACCTTTGGTGATCCTAGAGTAACCCCTTTAAAAAAATTTTAACAACTCATTTGACATACTAAGTGCAAAAATCTTTCAATTTTCTGTTTAAGACATTTGTCTCACTTGTAAAACATGAACAGTAGTACTCATAAGCTCTCAGATAATTCTGTCATGTAAATAACCTTTCTTTTAGGTTTGAGATGGTAAAGAATTGGTCTACAATGCAGGAGACCCAGGTTCAATCCCTGGGTCGGGAAGATCCCCTGGAGAAGGGAATGGCTACCCACTCCAGTATTCTTGTCTGGAAAATTCCATAGACAGAGGAGCCTGGTGGGCTACAGTCCATGGACCACAAAAAATTGGACATGATTGAGGGACTAACACTTTCTTATTTTCATTCTTGAATAAGTTGCCTTTAAGTGTTCATCTAGACTTACCATATTTTAAGAGTCAGTACATTATTGTTATTATCTGTGGCTTTAGTTGATATTTTCCATTTCCTCTCTTTTTTGGATATATTAATATTTAGTTTCAGTGTGTGTTATATGTACTTAATTTATAGTTTTGAACAGCTGTAGTAACAATGTCTTTGAGATTTACTGTTCATTTTTTTAACTATTTAAATTGCTTTATCTGTTCTTAGCAAGAGCGTTTAAAATTTAAACATGTACCTTGTTCCATAAGGAATCGTATCTAGTGTGTATGAACGATTTCCTTCCCTCATTCCACCCCACCGTTTTTTTATTGTCGTCCTTTACTTTTGTCGACATTCCTCCTCTGTATCAGCATGTGTTTATTTTGCAGTGTGAAACTGAAAGTTAAAGTGTTAGTGGCTTGGTTGTGTCTGACTCTTTGTGACCATGGCTGTAGCCTGCCAGGCTCCTCTGTCCATGGGATTCTCCAGGCAAGAATACTGGAGTTGGTAAGCCATTCCCTTCTCCAGGGGATCTTCCCCACCTAGGGGGGTCAAGCCCGGGTTTCCTACATTGCAGGCAGATTCTCCACCGTCTGAAACACCAGGGATCTCCTACATTGCAAGCAGATTCTTTACTGTCTGAACACCGGGAAGTAGTCATATAGAATTAATTGCTTTGCTGCTGATGGGATTGACCATATGGCTCCCAAATTTGATAGTACAATGGACCAACACGTTTGCTGTAATCCAGACAGCAATACGAAATGAATATTAGGACAAGTTATACTGGAAAAAAGAATTGGTAGTTGCCTAAAATCAATTTTGCATGTTCTAATCATCTTGCTCTTATTTCCTTTTATTCCTGCTTTTTTCCCTGTCTCATACATTGTTTTGGTCATGGTTTTTTTTATGGTTCCTCTCTCCCATAGTCCGTTCTCAACTTGGATAACTGCTTAGCACAGCATAGGAAATATATCTTGCCCTTTTAGACAGAGGAGCCTGGTGGGCTACAGTCCATGGACCACAAAAAATTGGACATGATTGAGGGACTAACACTTTCTTATTTTCATTCTTGAATAAGTTGCCTTTAAGTGTTCATCTAGACTTACCATATTTTAAGAGTCAGTACATTATTGTTATTATCTGTGGCTTTAGTTGATATTTTCCATTTCCTCTCTTTTTTGGATATATTAATATTTAGTTTCAGTGTGTGTTATATGTACTTAATTTATAGTTTTGAACAGCTGTAGTAACAATGTCTTTGAGATTTACTGTTCATTTTTTTAACTATTTAAATTGCTTTATCTGTTCTTAGCAAGAGCGTTTAAAATTTAAACATGTACCTTGTTCCATAAGGAATCGTATCTAGTGTGTATGAACGATTTCCTTCCCTCATTCCACCCCACCGTTTTTTTATTGTCGTCCTTTACTTTTGTCGACATTCCTCCTCTGTATCAGCATGTGTTTATTTTGCAGTGTGAAACTGAAAGTTAAAGTGTTAGTGGCTTGGTTGTGTCTGACTCTTTGTGACCATGGCTGTAGCCTGCCAGGCTCCTCTGTCCATGGGATTCTCCAGGCAAGAATACTGGAGTTGGTAAGCCATTCCCTTCTCCAGGGGATCTTCCCCACCTAGGGGGGTCAAGCCCGGGTTTCCTACATTGCAGGCAGATTCTCCACCGTCTGAAACACCAGGGGATCTCCTACATTGCAAGCAGATTCTTTACTGTCTGAACACCGGGAAGTAGTCATATAGAATTAATTGCTTTGCTGCTGATGGGATTGACCATATGGCTCCCAAATTTGATAGTACAATGGACCAACACGTTTGCTGTAATCCAGACAGCAATACGAAATGAATATTAGGACAAGTTATACTGGAAAAAAGAATTGGTAGTTGCCTAAAAATCAATTTTTGCATGTTCTAATCATCTTGCTCTTATTTCCTTTAATTCCTGCTTTTTTTCCCCTGTCTCATACATTGTTTTGGTCATGGTTTTTTTTTATGGTTCCTCTCTCCCATAGTCCGTTCTCAACTTGGATAACTGCTTAGCACAGCATAGGAAATTTTCTCCTATGAGCCTACCCTCTTATCAAGCTCAACCTTTTTTCTTCTCAAGAGATGGATTACAGAAGGAGCAGATTTAAAATTCACTGCCTGCTCATGAATAAACATGGTAAATAGAGCTGTTGAAGTAAAGCTATATTACAGAATGTTTGTTTAAAAAAACTCGTCATTTGATTCTCATGGAATTTCTCTCTTAAGCGAATAATGACAGCCATAAAAAAATCTACCAAAGACCTTAATAAAAAAGAGAGAGCCAATGCACAGCATTTTATGTCATGAAAAATAATAGCTGTTAAGGTCACAGGAAAGCCTGCTACTTCAGGTTGACCTTGGCCGTTGGATTTCCAGCGCTTCCATTCAAATTCTGTACGAGCTGTGAGTGCGTGTGTGCAAGCAAGCTCACGTGTGACTAAGGCACATGTGCTGACTAGAAGTTTGTTTATTGAGGTGTGTGATTGTTTCTGTTCATCAAAGTGCCTATTTAAAATAAATGAAGTTAATGGCGGTCCACTCCCCCCTCACACCGCTCCCCTTCTCAGGGTCTTTATTTCCTGTATAATACAACTTGTTTTTCCCCGAGTTTTGCTACAATTGGGAACCTTTTTTTTTTTTTCTGAGCTGGTAGTTTCTCACTGTGGTTGTAAGTAAAAGACAAGTGTCTGCTCTAAAGGTCTGCACAGTCCCATGAAAAGCACTGTTTTGTTGTCCTAATTAAAAAAGAAAAAAACCCCCAAACCCCCAAAATCCAGCTGCTCTCCTCCTAGCTTCTTTTGAACTCTAGCCAGCTATGTTGAAGGGCAGAACAGTGAATAAAAGCTGGATTTTGGAGTTAGGTCTGGGTTTAAATTCTTTTCTTACAGTTTCAGGTGTACAGGCAAGGGATTTGCTCACACATATACTATGGTGCTAAGTCGCTTAAGCCATATCCAACTCTTTGTGACCCTAGACACTTTTGATTTTTTAAAATATTTGTTTCTGAAATGATATAAGAAGATCCAACCATTAGAGGAATGTTTCTTCTTTTTGTCTGTTTCCTATTTATGAAATCTCAGCTTCTAAAACTTTAGCTGGGTTAATTTGCAATGCGTGTGTGTGTCTGTTAAGTCACTGCAGTTGTGTCTGACTCTTTGGGACCCGCATAGACTGGACCCAGACAGGTCCTCTGTCCATGGGGTTCTCCAGGCAAGAATACTGGAGTGGGTTGCCATGCCCTCCTCCAGGGGATCTTCCCTATCACAGGGACCAAACCTGTGTCTCTTATGGCTCTCGCGTGGGTTCTTTACCACTAGCACCATCTGGGGAGCCCATGTATATATATTATACAGCTATATATCGCTATCCTTTTAAAAAATTCTTTTCCATTACAGTTTATTACAAGGCATTGAATATAGTCCCCTGTGATATACAGTGAATTCTTGTTGTTTATTTTATATATATAATAGTGTGCAATGATTAATCTCATATTCCCAATTTATCCCTGTTCCCTTTCACTTCAGTAGACATGATTTATTTTCTATGTCTATGAGTCTATTTCAGTTGTATAAGCATCGTATTCTTCATGCATTCATCTGTTGATAGACATTTAGGTTTTTTCCACATCTTGGATATTGTACATGGTGTTACTGTGAACATTGGGGTACATCTTTTCTAATTATAATTTTCATTTTTGTGGATATGTGCTCAGGAATGGGATTGCTGGATCATATAAGTCTGTCTTTAGGTTTTTTTTTTTTTTTTTTTAAATTTTGGCCTGTTTTATTGGTTATTTATTTATTTATTTTCATCCATCTTTATTCCTTGGCCTGTGAGGGTCTCCCCTTGCAGTGCCTCTCTTGTTGCAGAGCACCAGCTCTAAGCGCATGTGCTCCAGATCGCTGGCTCATAAATGGACACACTTTTCCAGCTGCTCCGCAGCACATGGGATCTTCCCGGGCCGGGGATCAAACCGGTGCCCTGTGCTCTACAAGGTGGACTCTTTACCCGCTGCACCACCAGAGAAGCCCCTTATCTTCAGTTTTTAAGGAACCATGGTGGCTGCACCAGTTTGCAGTTCCACCAACAGAGTAGGAGGGTTCCCTCGAGACTTAAATTCTGAAAAATTCCACCATTTTTTTTTCCCAACCATTAGAGGAATGTTTCTTCTTTTTGTCTGTTTCCTATTTATGAAATCTCAGCTTCTAAAACTTTAGCTGGGTTAATTTGCAATGCGTGTGTGTGTCTGTTAAGTCACTGCAGTTGTGTCTGACTCTTTGGGACCCGCATAGACTGGACCCAGACAGGTCCTCTGTCCATGGGGTTCTCCAGGCAAGAATACTGGAGTGGGTTGCCATGCCCTCCTCCAGGGGATCTTCCCTATCACAGGGACCAAACCTGTGTCTCTTATGGCTCTCGCGTGGGTTCTTTATCACTAGCACCATCTGGGAGCCCATGTATATATATTATACAGCTATATATCGCTATCCTTTTAAAAAATTCTTTTCCATTACAGTTTATTACAAGGCATTGAATATAGTCCCCTGTGATATACAGTGAATTCTTGTTGTTTATTTTATATATATAATAGTGTGCAATGATTAATCTCATATTCCCAATTTATCCCTGTTCCCTTTCACTTCAGTAGACATGATTTATTTTCTATGTCTATGAGTCTATTTCAGTTGTATAAGCATCGTATTCTTCATGCATTCATCTGTTGATAGACATTTAGGTTTTTTCCACATCTTGGATATTGTACATGGTGTTACTGTGAACATTGGGGTACATCTTTTCTAATTATAATTTTCATTTTTGTGGATATGTGCTCAGGAATGGGATTGCTGGATCATATAAGTCTGTCTTTAGGTTTTTTTTTTTTTTTTTTTTAAATTTTGGCCTGTTTTATTGGTTATTTATTTATTTATTTTCATCCATCTTTATTCCTTGGCCTGTGAGGGTCTCCCCTTGCAGTGCCTCTCTTGTTGCAGAGCACCAGCTCTAAGCGCATGTGCTCCAGATCGCTGGCTCATAAATGGACACACTTTTCCAGCTGCTCCGCAGCACATGGGATCTTCCCGGGCCGGGGATCAAACCGGTGCCCTGTGCTCTACAAGGTGGACTCTTTACCCGCTGCACCACCAGAGAAGCCCCTTATCTTCAGTTTTTAAGGAACCATGGTGGCTGCACCAGTTTGCAGTTCCACCAACAGAGTAGGAGGGTTCCCTCGAGACTTAAATTCTGATTCCACCATTTACTACATAGCAGTCAGCAAATTATTTAACATTTATGTCTGTTTTTTCACCTATCAAATAGATATATTTTTTGAGACAAAATGAAATCATGCATAGAATAACTGCTGCCATAGAATAAAACATCAGTAAAATGCTTATATTGCTGTCATACTTTGGCCACTTGCTGCGTAGAGCAGGTTCTTTGGAAAAGACCCCGAATCTGGGAAAGCTTGAAGGCAAAAGGAGAAGGGGTTGACAGAAGATGAGATTGGTCAGATAGCATCACTGACTCGATGAAAATGAGTCTGAGCAAACTCCAGGAGATAATGAAGGACTGGGAAGTCTGGCATACTGCAGTCCATGGAAAAGACTGCAAAGGGTCAGACATGACTTAGCAACTAAACAACAACAAATGCGTGCTTGCAAGCCATTTTATTATTTTTTATGTACAACTAGTCTCCTACCTTTGAAGGACTCTTAACATTGTCATTATCTACATTTATAATCATGATATTTTTCGAGCAATTTTTATTTATTTATATTATTTGAGCATTTTGGGTGGAACTCTTTGGTTGTTACCAAAAAATAGTGGAAGTAGCCATTTGTTTTCTTAGTGTGCTATCTGGGCCAAACGAAATATCATGCCTGCGGGATTCATTAAGGGAGGAGGACTTCCGGGAGAGAAGAGGGTACGTTTAGAATTCTGAGAATCAGGCAGGATTCCTTTTTCTTGAATGGACCAGGAGTCCAAAGACCTGTTTTTTAGTTCCGTCTCGGACACTGACTCGGTGTCTTCTTCCCACTTTGCTGTTTGGAATCTTAGTCTCTTTGTTGATTAGGTTGCTTAGGGAGACCTGCTTCCATCATGTTGTTCCACTGCTTAGAAGCCTCTCCCCAGTTCGCCGAATTCAAGTCCAGCTCCGTGCTTGGCATCCTCCGTGCACAGCCTGCTTTCCAGACCTGGTCTGCCGCGAAGCTGCTGCACCCACCCCGCTCCCTGTGGTCTGAGGCGTCGCTCCCCGGGGCTCCCCTTGTGTGGGGAAACAAACCAATGAAGGTTTTTGTGGCTTTGACTGAGACAGGAGAAAAGCAAATTGGGAATGAGAAATATACCAGAAAGATCTAAGACAAACAAGTGAGTTGATTCACACGGGATTATTAGCTGGGGATATAGTGAAAGGCAACAGGTGGGAGCGCCGCTATGGACTTTGGAACGCTGGGTCTGTGCAGACTCCCTGGCTTCTTGCTGGTTCCGTTGCCCCCCAGCTTCAGCATGCCCCTTCCATCCTCAAAGCCACGAGAAGAATCACTGAGTAGGGCTGCGACTGAAACCAGCCTGGGCTAATATCATTCCCTGTAAACACCTGGAGGCTTCAGCACTGAATAAAAGTAGTCTGGTGAACGTGTTCGGGGCCCTTGACCCAAAAGGTCTTGAGCCCCCCGTTCCTATTCTTTCTCTGTATGTCTGTGTGTATTTCTTAAAGTCTCGCCACACCCGCTATTCTCTGCGCACCTTGCTCTTTCGTTCCGGCCCAGCCTGAATGCCCTTCTCCATCCCGGCCACATTCTCCAGCAGCGAGTACACTGCTCCCCGCCCAGCTGCCAGAGGCAGAGGTCTAGCTGTTCCTTTCAACATTCCCTCAGCATCTCTCGTCCATTGATCACTGGCCACCCCATCCTATTAATTTCTTCTGATTAAAATCTTTCCACGCATTCGCTATGTTGCTATTCCATGCACTAGGTTGAGCCTCCTTTATATATTGCCTCTATTGTTGTCATAACCTCCTCATGCTTTTTGCTTTAGTTCTTCCCTTTAAATCTGTTCTCCATCTCCTGGCCGGGTGATCTTTGTAAAATGTGTTACAATTGGGTCACTCTCCTGCGTGCAATCCTTTCATGCTTTTCTATTAGCCTCTGGGAAACAACCAAGAGCTTTTCACAGCCCACTTCGTATTGTAGTTACACGTGCCTTTGCTTTGTCTTTTCTCTTCATTATAAGCTATTAGAGCTTGGGCACTGTGTGTTACTCAGCTATTTATTTCCCAAAGCTTCTAGCAGAACAACTCAGAGTCTAGTAGGCCGTCACTGCATGCCAGTTACACGATTCTGTCAAATAGAACTGATAGTATCTACTTTATCTTTCTCAAATTAGATGTGATAACTCTACAAAGTGTTGGTTAGAAGACTGTGGTTAAAATTAAATGGATCCATCCTTAGAAGTTAAAAAAAAAAAAAAAAGAAAGCAAGCTTGGGTGAGTCACATGCTCATAAGTCCATCCGAATACTTCCTTCTTTCTATGAATAAAAACTCTTGTCTTTACATAAATGATGTTGGAGTCAGGACGAACTGTTGCAAATCTCAAGACAGTGGCTGAGCTCTCTCGATAAAACTGCAAAGAAGGTGGAGCTGGGGTGCAGTCTATCTATAGAGCCCTCAGCAGCAAATAGGGTGGCAGGATTTGAGAGCATTGTGCCAAGCGATCCTCAAGGACTCAGCGGACTCTATGGCTCCCTACAGACAGCCAACAAGCATTTAATGGGCATCCCAGAGGGGCTTGCTGTTCCATACCCTCACTCAAGGACCTTTGTTCCTGGCCAAGATTACTTGGTAAATCCCCAAAGCTGATTGGCCCACTGCCAGAGTTCAAATACTCTTTCTTCCTCATTAGTTCTTCTTCTTCCAGCTGCCAGGCATGGAAATGAGGCTGTGAGATGGGCCATCTCTCATCCTGGTCCACGTTAAACATGATTTCACCATAGTGCTCACTTCGGCGGCACATATACTAAAACCGGAATGATTTCACCATAAAAAACAGCTCACTGCTGCCCCTTTCAAAGAGGTGAAAACTCCTCTGCTTAGAATGCAGTGACTCATGCCACTTGGACGCAGCTGCATTCTTTCTAGGGCGGAAACCCTGAATTCAAGTGCAGCTGGCCAAGTTGGGGAAAGAACTTTAAGCTGTTTCTGGGAAATAAACTTAAGTCTTCTTACTGATGATGAGAAACAATTTTTAGTCTTTGCAAAGAATTAGAAGTGTAAGTATGCTGGTGACTAATAATCTTGGGCCAACCAAAGAATGTTTTGAGTGGTGTTTGGATTCCCATTTTAAAAAAATGTAACCTACTAAGTTTCTGAATTCTAGTTATCAATGTAATTCTGGGAAAAGCATCAACGAGGGAGAAATTACAAACTGGAGTGAAAGTAGGGAAGGGTTATTAGATATTTGTGGGCTTCCCTTGTAGCTCAGTTGGTAAACAATCTCCTGCAATTCAGGAGACACAGGTTTGATTCCTGGGTCAGGAAGATCCTCTGGAGAAGGAAATGGCAACCCATTCCAGCATTCTTGCCTGGAGAATCCCACAGACAGAGGAGCTCAGTGGGATACAGTCCATGGGGTCGCAAGAGTGGAAACTGATTAAGTCACCACATCAGTTATCTGGCATAGCAAAGTGTATTTTGGCGAAACTCTCTTCTTGCCAAAGCCACATTTTCAGTGCTTATGCATTAGAGCCCTCAGCAGCAATAGGGTGGCAGGATTTGAGAGCATTGTGCCAAGCGATCCTCAAGGACTCAGCGGACTCTATGGCTCCTACAGACAGCCAACAAGCATTTAATGGGCATCCCAGAGGGGCTTGCTGTTCCATACCCTCACTCAAGGACCTTTGTTCCTGGCCAAGATTACTTGGTAAATCCCCAAAGCTGATTGGCCCACTGCCAGAGTTCAAATACTCTTTCTTCCTCATTAGTTCTTCTTCTTCCAGCTGCCAGGCATGGAAATGAGGCTGTGAGATGGGCCATCTCTCATCCTGGTCCACGTTAAACATGATTTCACCATAGTGCTCACTTCGGCGGCACATATACTAAAACCGGAATGATTTCACCATAAAAAACAGCTCACTGCTGCCCCTTTCAAAGAGGTGAAAACTCCTCTGCTTAGAATGCAGTGACTCATGCCACTTGGACGCAGCTGCATTCTTTCTAGGGCGGAAACCCTGAATTCAAGTGCAGCTGGCCAAGTTGGGGAAAGAACTTTAAGCTGTTTCTGGGAAATAAACTTAAGTCTTCTTACTGATGATGAGAAACAATTTTTAGTCTTTGCAAAGAATTAGAAGTGTAAGTATGCTGGTGACTAATAATCTTGGGCCAACCAAAGAATGTTTTGAGTGGTGTTTGGATTCCCATTTTAAAAAAATGTAACCTACTAAGTTTCTGAATTCTAGTTATCAATGTAATTCTGGGAAAAGCATCAACGAGGGAGAAATTACAAACTGGAGTGAAAGTAGGGAAGGGTTATTAGATATTTGTGGGCTTCCCTTGTAGCTCAGTTGGTAAACAATCTCCTGCAATTCAGGAGACACAGGTTTGATTCCTGGGTCAGGAAGATCCTCTGGAGAAGGAAATGGCAACCCATTCCAGCATTCTTGCCTGGAGAATCCCACAGACAGAGGAGCTCAGTGGGATACAGTCCATGGGGTCGCAAGAGTGGAAACTGATTAAGTCACCACATCAGTTATCTGTAATAGCAAAGTGTATTTTGGCTAAACTCTCTTCTTGCCAAAGCCACATTTTTCAGTGCTATATGCAGTTGAGGATAGCTGCCATATTTTTCTTCTTCTATGCCATGATCTAAGCTAGGCATCTACCCCCAAGAAAGACCTCACCAAAGACCCTGTATGATGGAAGATCTCTAACTGCCAAACTGAATCTACATTTGCCTGAGAGACCAATGAATACTTTGGGGCACTTCTGGTAGAACTGCTTAGGGACTAAAATAAAGCTGGGATGGAGTAGGAAAGGCACAGCACTGAGAAAGGCAGTGTTTAATAGAAGAGATGTTGACTCAACAGGACTGATGCTAAACTCCCTTGGGCAGGTAATCATCTCTTTTTGCCTTTCTAAATCACTAAAGTGTGTTGTGAGTTTTTCTGGTCTGCATGTTTCTATAGTCTGCTGAGTCTTTGAGGATCACTTAGCCCGATGCTCTCAACCAGGTTAAAGGGAACCTAAGAAAAATCATTGTCGTTAGCCTCATTATCCAACCAAAAACCTTGTGCGGTGGACCTGGGGGCTCCTGAGCGCCAGCTATGGTTTAAGATCTCGGGGGCTGCATTTCAGTAGCTAGCCAAGGCGTTCTTTTGTGTACATCCTGCCTAAATCCCTTAAGAGCATCTTTGCAACTTGGCAGTTTTCAGGAGGAATCCTTTTCAAGTATAAAATAAACAGAGATTTCAAAATCTTTCCTTCTGTTTCAGACAGAATTCCAGCTTTCCCTTCTTTCTTCCCTCCAACAAAAACACAAGGGGTAGTTTGTATCCATTTAAAGTCCACAAAACTTCATCTTGGTGCTCTCATTCAGGATGCACTCCTTCTGCTGTATTTCCTGCATCAGTGAGTATTTCATCTCCTGTATAACCTCGGGGTCCCTCGGTGCTTTCCCTATGTGTTGTAACTCTGTCCAAGCCCTTATTAGTTTTACTATTGCTATCACTTACTAATTTTTTTGTTCATTTTCCCAGTCTTACCCTTTTCCTGCCAATCCACCATGATCCTTTAGTTACCTTTACAAAACACACCACACGTTTTATTTGCCTTAAACCTGCTTAAACCTAGGAATAAGTCCCTACTGTTCCTGAAAGCGTACAGGATAAGGTACCAGCTCTCCAGTGTTGGGGTTTGCATATTTTTCTTCTTCTATGCCATGATCTAAGCTAGGCATCTACCCCCAAGAAAGACCTCACCAAAGACCCTGTATGATGGAAGATCTCTAACTGCCAAACTGAATCTACATTTGCCTGAGAGACCAATGAATACTTTGGGGCACTTCTGGTAGAACTGCTTAGGGACTAAAATAAAGCTGGGATGGAGTAGGAAAGGCACAGCACTGAGAAAGGCAGTGTTTAATAGAAGAGATGTTGACTCAACAGGACTGATGCTAAACTCCCTTGGGCAGGTAATCATCTCTTTTAGCCTTTCTAAATCACTAAAGTGTGTTGTGAGTTTTTCTGGTCTGCATGTTTCTATAGTCTGCTGAGTCTTTGAGGATCACTTAGCCCGATGCTCTCAACCAGGTTAAAGGGAACCTAAGAAAAATCATTGTCGTTAGCCTCATTATCCAACCAAAAACCTTGTGCGGTGGACCTGGAGGCTCCTGAGCGCCAGCTATGGTTTAAGATCTCGGGGGCTGCATTTCAGTAGCTAGCCAAGGCGTTCTTTTGTGTACATCCTGCCTAAATCCCTTAAGAGCATCTTTGCAACTTGGCAGTTTTCAGGAGGAATCCTTTTCAAGTATAAAATAAACAGAGATTTCAAAATCTTTCCTTCTGTTTCAGACAGAATTCCAGCTTTCCCTTCTTTCTTCCCTCCAACAAAAACACAAGGGGTAGTTTGTATCCATTTAAAGTCCACAAAACTTCATCTTGGTGCTCTCATTCAGGATGCACTCCTTCTGCTGTATTTCCTGCATCAGTGAGTATTTCATCTCCTGTATAACCTCGGGGTCCCTCGGTGCTTTCCCTATGTGTTGTAACTCTGTCCAAGCCCTTATTAGTTTTACTATTGCTATCACTTACTAATTTTTTTGTTCATTTTCCCAGTCTTACCCTTTTCCTGCCAATCCACCATGATCCTTTAGTTACCTTTACAAAACACACCACACGTTTTATTTGCCTTAAACCTGCTTAAACCTAGGAATAAGTCCCTACTGTTCCTGAAAGCGTACAGGATAAGGTACCAGCTCTCCAGTGTTGGGGTTTGAGGCAGAAACTTAATAATTTACCTTTCTTCCTCTCCAGATCCAGAATCAATTGTGTGTTCCACATACAGCCAGATGGAGGTAAAAATGCAGGGTCTGGTTTACTATTGATCCCACTGCCCTGGGGCATGGGCCAGAGGCTGACTAAAATATGGCTTCCTGCAATTCTTTCCTTGAAACTACCCATGAAGTTCAGGAAGAGCTGCGGAGAACATTGGATTTAGGTTTTGGAGGGGTGCTGGGGACCGCCTCTGGGGTTGAGCAATCAATCACAAGCCTATTTGCAGGGCTTGCTGAGTTTCTGGAAATGACACTTCCTTAAAATCTCGAGAGAGACCAGCCTATTCAATGTTTGGAAATCCCAATGGGCTAGCAACTGAGGCACAATCCTACCACAGCCTGATCCTTGAATCCAACCTCCTTTCAGAGTTCCTGTTTCTTAGCAATGCCCTTTGCCTGTTCACCTCTTGGTCCCTGTTCTTTGAACTGGTTGGGATAATGAGTTGGAGTTCATTCTCATGGAAGTCACTTTAAAATGGTGACATTACAGTCTTTCTGAAGTAGAAGCACATTGCCTGAAATGTTTGGTAAGAACAGGGAATATTCGATCTCCTCAGTGTTCTAGCTCTTCCTGCATTCCCATATTATATCCTTTCGAAACAGAAAAATAAGTTTTTGTGTCTTCATAAAGATTGCTGGAGGAAGAAACGGTGAGTCTTTGTGGACCCTTCTTTTCTCCTATCAGAGGGTGAGCTTGGCCTGAAATGTTTAGGATCACACTGAAGCTTGACTAAAACCCAGTCAACCCACTTGACATTTGTCATAGTTGGCTCCCCACATACCCAGAAGCAGACTGGACTGAGTTCCAGGATATGGACAGGAAAAATCTGCCAGGCTTGCTTTGTTACCACTTACAAAGGACTGTCTCATTCCTGGGTAATAAAAGGCCACTCTCACTGCCCCACATCCCGTTTGTTTTCAATCAAACTCATCCTGTAATGCCTGTCAGTTTCGACACCCCCCTTCCCACTACTGATCTCTGAATTAGGCAGAATTCTTGTGCATGCAACTGAGAGAGACCAGCTCAAACTAGATTATGGCCAGTAGTATGGAAACCCAAGAGGTATCTCTGATCTCAGGCTTGGCTGCATCCTGGAGCTTAAACTACCTTATGATGAGTTTTCTCTTCCCTATCTTGGCTCTTCTTTTGGTAGTCTTTAACTTCAGTCTAGACATATATATATATATATATATATGTCTTTATATATATGTCTTTATCTATCTATATAGATAGATAGATAGATAAATAGACATAGATAGATATAGATATATAGATATAGATATTTTTAAATTTTGGCCTATTTTTATTGATTTTTTATCTATTTATTTTTCATCCATCTTTATTCTTTGGCCTGTGTGGGCCTCCCCTTGCAGTGGCCTCACTCCTTGCAGAGCACCAGCTCTGGGCGCATGCGTTCCAGAGCGCTGGCTTGTAATCCTACCACAGCCTGATCCTTGAATCCAACCTCCTTTCAGAGTTCCTGTTTCTTAGCAATGCCCTTTGCCTGTTCACCTCTTGGTCCCTGTTCTTTGAACTGGTTGGGATAATGAGTTGGAGTTCATTCTCATGGAAGTCACTTTAAAATGGTGACATTACAGTCTTTCTGAAGTAGAAGCACATTGCCTGAAATGTTTGGTAAGAACAGGGAATATTCGATCTCCTCAGTGTTCTAGCTCTTCCTGCATTCCCATATTATATCCTTTCGAAACAGAAAAATAAGTTTTTGTGTCTTCATAAAGATTGCTGGAGGAAGAAACGGTGAGTCTTTGTGGACCCTTCTTTTCTCCTATCAGAGGGTGAGCTTGGCCTGAAATGTTTAGGATCACACTGAAGCTTGACTAAAACCCAGTCAACCCACTTGACATTTGTCATAGTTGGCTCCCCACATACCCAGAAGCAGACTGGACTGAGTTCCAGGATATGGACAGGAAAAATCTGCCAGGCTTGCTTTGTTACCACTTACAAAGGACTGTCTCATTCCTGGGTAATAAAAGGCCACTCTCACTGCCCCACATCCCGTTTGTTTTCAATCAAACTCATCCTGTAATGCCTGTCAGTTTCGACACCCCCCTTCCCACTACTGATCTCTGAATTAGGCAGAATTCTTGTGCATGCAACTGAGAGAGACCAGCTCAAACTAGATTATGGCCAGTAGTATGGAAACCCAAGAGGTATCTCTGATCTCAGGCTTGGCTGCATCCTGGAGCTTAAACTACCTTATGATGAGTTTTTCTCTTCCCTATCTTGGCTCTTCTTTTTGGTAGTCTTTAACTTCAGTCTAGACATATATATATATATATATATATGTCTTTATATATATATGTCTTTATCTATCTATATAGATAGATAGATAGATAAATAGACATAGATAGATATAGATATATAGATATAGATATTTTTAAATTTTGGCCTATTTTTATTGATTTTTTATCTATTTATTTTTCATCCATCTTTATTCTTTGGCCTGTGTGGGCCTCCCCTTGCAGTGGCCTCACTCCTTGCAGAGCACCAGCTCTGGGCGCATGCGTTCCAGAGCGCTGGCTTGTAATTGGACACACTGGTGCAGACGCTCCGCGGTATGTGGGATATTGCCCAGCCAGGAATCTAACTGGTGCCCCCTGCACTGCAAGGTGGACTCTTCACCCACTGGACCACCAGGGAAGCCCTTCAGTCTATATTTTTGTAACTGCTCTAGCAAAGAATCACACACGACTAACACTGTCACACTTTCACTTTCTGGTACCATAGAAAGAAGACTCTTTTTTTCCCAGAGGCCATATCTCAAATGTGATGGAGAAGGACTGACTCGCCCACTGGGAGCATGTGCCTCTCTGTTGACCAATTACAGTGCCCGGATGTATGGGTTGCTCAGGTACAACCATTGTACCATATGTTTGTGCGTTAGTCACTCAGTCATGTCCAACTCTTTGTGACTGCATGGACTGTAGCCTGCCAGGTTCCTCCATCTGTGGAATTCTCTAGGCAAGAATAATGCAATGGGTTGTCGTTCCCCTTTCAGGTAATCTTCCCAGTGCAGGGATTGAACCCAGGTCTCCCGTATTGCAGGCATATTCTTTACCATCTGAGCTACCAGGGAATATGTCTCATTTAACCTTCATGTTAGACTCAGTCATATGCCTGCTTCTGGGGTATATGGAGGTGGCAGAGGGGGAGATACCCCACTGTAACCACCCTGGAAAGAAGATGGCATTTCCTGAAGGAAGAGAGCAGAACAGACAAGAAACATATGTCCACTTCATGGACCTTATAGCGTTGTGCCATAATTGTGTATCTATATGTCTCATTTAGCCCCTAGGTTAGACTCAGAGCTACCACATGGCAAAGATAACAATTTGTCCCTTCCACAGAATCAGAAGGTCATGGTGCAGTCTGGAGTTCACTTGTTTGAAAGGGAAAGAAAAGAGATTCCCCAAGCACTGCAGCCTCGTGGCCATGTGCCCTGTGCTGTGACCACCAGCTCCAGCTGGGTCGTCACCCCATCAATCACACAAAGAAAGGATCCTGGCACAACCACCAGCCCCCTGAGCCTAAGCCTCCCCTGCAGAAGCCTGAGGCTCCAGGGTGGCTGCCGCCTGGGAGGTCTGCAGAGACGTGGCTCTAGCCAAACCACCTGCTCTGGCTTTTCAGTGCCCCCCACACCGTCAAACTCTCCCAGGCTGCTGGGGCTTCTGAATACAGGATGGAACATTCATCCACTGTGACTCAGGGAGGCACCCAGTGAAGGCTGCTGCACATTCTCATGGCTTGGGCTCCAGCTTCTTTTTATAACATCTCTTCTAAATGGAACTTCTTTTATTATTACTATTTAATAATTTTGTTGGTTTGGTTTTGGCTGTCCTTAGTCTTCGTTGCTGTGTAGGCTTTTCTCTAGTTGCTGTGAGCAGAAGCTACTCTGCAGATGTGCTTCGCAGGCTTCTCATTCCAGTGGCTTCATGCGTTATGGCTCCCAGGCTCTAGAGCACAGGATGAATAGTCATGGCACATGAGCTTAGTTGTTAGTAGGATCTTCCCAGGTCAGGGATCGAACCCATGTCTCCTGTATTTGGCAGGCATTGGCAGGCAAATTCTTCACCACTGAGCCACCAGGAAAGCTGCAAACCAAACTTCTTTTTTTGGATTAATTTTAGTTTTATAGAAAAGTTGCCTAAACAGTATAATTCCTATGTGTCCTTAGCCTGGCTTCTTCTCTTGCTGACATCTTATAACCATGATGAATTGAATACAGACTTCATTCAGATTCTAGCAGTTTTCTCACCAGTTTTTTTTTTTTTTTTTTTCATTTCTAGATATTGTATTGTCTTTGACCAACTTCTTTTGATTTATTCTCAGAACAAATTGTCTTACATCAAATGCTGGCATGGTAGATTAATTATCCTAATGGCGGTCATTGATTACCCCTCTCTGTAACCATGCTCCTTGTGATGGGAAATCTTGGCATCCCCTATAAAGATGTGCTTTATCTCCCCACGCTTGAATCCCAGCTGACCCTGTGACTTGCTTTGGCCAACAAAATACAGCAGATAGGAAGTGGTTCTCATTCTCAGTCTGGACCCCAGAGGTCTTGAGTGCTCCTGCTGCCTGTCTTGGACCCCAGCCTCCTTTGTAAGAACAAGGCTGGGCTAGGTTGCTGAGTAGAGGAACTCCATGGATGGGACACGTGATATCCCAGCCATGGACTGAGGCCGCAGTAGACAACCAAGCCCCAGTTGACTGCAGATCCAGGAGCAAGTCCAACCAACATCAGTGGGCCTGCCCCAGAGAGTAGGATTACCCAAATGGCCTGTAGACTTGTGAGCAACATAAATGTTTATGATGGTGAGTCACTTAGGGTTTGTGGATGTGTTTATGTAACAGTGTCATAGCAAGAGATAATTAATACAGCTGGGACTGGATAGTGCCCTAAGGTTCACTGTCACCAAGTCGAGTGACATTGTTGAATTTTTCAGACTGTTGGTCTTCTTGAAACTGGCCTTAGACCTTTGTAATCAGAGTTAGTGAGCCCTTCTTGATAGGATCCTTGTCTAGTGGCTTCATGCGTTATGGCTCCCAGGCTCTAGAGCACAGGATGAATAGTCATGGCACATGAGCTTAGTTGTTAGTAGGATCTTCCCAGGTCAGGGATCGAACCCATGTCTCCTGTATTTGGCAGGCATTGGCAGGCAAATTCTTCACCACTGAGCCACCAGGAAAGCTGCAAACCAAACTTCTTTTTTTGGATTAATTTTAGTTTTATAGAAAAGTTGCCTAAACAGTATAATTCCTATGTGTCCTTAGCCTGGCTTCTTCTCTTGCTGACATCTTATAACCATGATGAATTGAATACAGACTTCATTCAGATTCTAGCAGTTTTCTCACCAGT
The DNA here is from genome assembly GCA_022376925.1 of Tragulus kanchil. NCBI lineage: Eukaryota > Metazoa > Chordata > Mammalia > Artiodactyla > Tragulidae > Tragulus > Tragulus kanchil. The sequence continues at coordinate 37,297,892 of JAIOJX010000003.1, forward strand.
TTTTTTTTTTTTTTTTTTCATTTCTAGATATTGTATTGTCTTTGACCAACTTCTTTTGATTTATTCTCAGAACAAATTGTCTTACATCAAATGCTGGCATGGTAGATTAATTATCCTAATGGCGGTCATTGATTACCCCTCTCTGTAACCATGCTCCTTGTGATGGGAAATCTTGGCATCCCCTATAAAGATGTGCTTTATCTCCCCACGCTTGAATCCCAGCTGACCCTGTGACTTGCTTTGGCCAACAAAATACAGCAGATAGGAAGTGGTTCTCATTCTCAGTCTGGACCCCAGAGGTCTTGAGTGCTCCTGCTGCCTGTCTTGGACCCCAGCCTCCTTTGTAAGAACAAGGCTGGGCTAGGTTGCTGAGTAGAGGAACTCCATGGATGGGACACGTGATATCCCAGCCATGGACTGAGGCCGCAGTAGACAACCAAGCCCCAGTTGACTGCAGATCCAGGAGCAAGTCCAACCAACATCAGTGGGCCTGCCCCAGAGAGTAGGATTACCCAAATGGCCTGTAGACTTGTGAGCAACATAAATGTTTATGATGGTGAGTCACTTAGGGTTTGTGGATGTGTTTATGTAACAGTGTCATAGCAAGAGATAATTAATACAGCTGGGACTGGATAGTGCCCTAAGGTTCACTGTCACCAAGTCGAGTGACATTGTTGAATTTTTCAGACTGTTGGTCTTCTTGAAACTGGCCTTAGACCTTTGTAATCAGAGTTAGTGAGCCCTTCTTGATAGGATCCTTGTCTCTGGATATGAGTGGATTTGAAGAGAAAAGTTATTATGAAACAACATTTCTCTTGTAACACTGGGTAGTTCTGGGTGCTTTCCTAGCCATGGGTGTCATGGGCTTGTATATCTTGATCAAAGTTGCGGGTTGCCACAACATGTCCTTGATTTCTTTCTTTCTAATTCTGAGGACAAGAAGTCTCCACATACTTGCTCTAGGCTTTTGCTGCTTTGAGTACTTCTCAAGTAAACTGTCTATATTGGCAGGATTTTTTGCTGACTCTAGTGGGTACAAGTCTGGAATTTAAATTTGATATCTTCAACCATCTTAGATTAAACATTTTTTTCCCCCTTCTTCCAGGGCAGACGGTGGTCATTAAAAAAAAAAAAAAGTGCTCTCAAAACTGTGGTGTGCCGCAAAACAAGTTACAAAGGGGCCTTCTGTCATCTCATATCATGCCCATTAAACAGTTTCACTTTCTCAGTCTTGGAATTCAGTCCCGGTTCTCCTGGAGAAGGTTCTGCCTTTCTCCTTTACAAGGTCTCAAGCTTTTCCTCTGCTTCTTCATCCTTCTTGGGTTCCTCCTCCTTCCTACTGAGATGGGGACAGTGTTCCCAGGATTACCAGGAGGCAGGTGGCAGTCCCATGCTTCTGCCATTCTCCATCCAGAGACTGTCTTACCTCTGCCTCCCAGGCAGGCATTTCAGTATCTTGTGGATGCAAAAGCAAGACACCCATGTGTTTCTGAGCTCTGATCAGCAGCCATTGCCTGGATGTATCAGATGAGGAGGAGGATCTGGAGGGCTAGACCCACTATCCTAGGCTCTCAGGCACTCCTCTTGCATGTGATTCTCTGCCCAGCTTTTGAGGCATCTGTCCCCCCAGGTTCTGAGTCTCTGGGTGTTGTGACTTTCTTCATTCACTGACTCTTCTTCCCGCCACGGGGTTACTTACTCAGCTTTTGGAAACTTGAATGGGACTGGATAGTGTGTTCACTGTCACCAAGTCGAGTGACATTGTTGAATTTTTCAGACTGTTGGTCTTCTTGAAACTGGCCTTAGACCTTTGTAATCAGAGTTAGTGAGCCCTTCTTGATAGGATCCTTGTCTCTGGATATGAGTGGATTTGAAGAGAAAAGTTATTATGAAACAACATTTCTCTTGTAACACTGGGTAGTTCTGGGTGCTTTCCTAGCCATGGGTGTCATGGGCTTGTATATCTTGATCAAAGTTGCGGGTTGCCACAACATGTCCTTGATTTCTTTCTTTCTAATTCTGAGGACAAGAAGTCTCCACATACTTGCTCTAGGCTTTTGCTGCTTTGAGTACTTCTCAAGTAAACTGTCTATATTGGCAGGATTTTTTGCTGACTCTAGTGGGTACAAGTCTGGAATTTAAATTTGATATCTTCAACCATCTTAGATTAAACATTTTTTTCCCCCTTCTTCCAGGGCAGACGGTGGTCATTAAAAAAAAAAAAAAGTGCTCTCAAAACTGTGGTGTGCCACAAAACAAGTTACAAAGGGGCCTTCTGTCATCTCATATCATGCCCATTAAACAGTTTCACTTTCTCAGTCTTGGAATTCAGTCCCGGTTCTCCTGGAGAAGGTTCTGCCTTTCTCCTTTACAAGGTCTCAAGCTTTTCCTCTGCTTCTTCATCCTTCTTGGGTTCCTCCTCCTTCCTACTGAGATGGGGACAGTGTTCCCAGGATTACCAGGAGGCAGGTGGCAGTCCCATGCTTCTGCCATTCTCCATCCAGAGACTGTCTTACCTCTGCCTCCCAGGCAGGCATTTCAGTATCTTGTGGATGCAAAAGCAAGACACCCATGTGTTTCTGAGCTCTGATCAGCAGCCATTGCCTGGATGTATCAGATGAGGAGGAGGATCTGGAGGGCTAGACCCACTATCCTAGGCTCTCAGGCACTCCTCTTGCATGTGATTCTCTGCCCAGCTTTTGAGGCATCTGTCCCCCCAGGTTCTGAGTCTCTGGGTGTTGTGACTTTCTTCATTCACTGACTCTTCCCTTCCCCTGCCAACGGGGGTTACTTACTCAGCTTTTGGAAACTTGAATACTTTTCCATCTTCCAATAATGTGTTGACCCTGCTCATGTATTTATTTATTAAAATATTTCTGTATAGACATGGATGTATTTATTTATTTGACTGTGCCAGGTCTTAGTTGCAGCATGCAGGATCTTTTGTTGTGGCATTCAACCCTTACTTGCAGTCTGTGGGATCTAGTTCCCTGACCAGGGATTGAACCTTTGTGCCCTGCATTGGGAGTGTGGAGTCTTAGCCTCTGGACCAGCAGGGAAGTTCTGACACTGTTTTTTCACTGCTGTACCTCTTACATTTTCTTAGTCCTTGTCACTCTTCTTTTGAATGCACAATTAACTTTAATGAAACTTTGAAAGTACATAAATGCTTGACTTTAATTTTCATGCCTTTTATGCCTAAGCTACTTAATAATATATAAAAGCAATTAACTCATTATATTCTATCACATCTACAAAGTTAATGATAAAAATGACATGCATCAGTGTGAAGAAATATTAAGATTTTATTAAAGGTAAAATGAAAATAAAGACATGCTCAGATGTAACTTATGTAAAACTTGATGCTACAGCGATGGGTTTATATCTCGATTTGGTCCCTCCACTCTTATTTTAGTGGGTTTTGCAAGAGTTATATTCACAGTCCATCTGTCATGTTAGCCTGAAGTCTTCAGACATTTTAGATTTTTATGAACATATATAAATTGGTTCTCCTGTATCTGTCTTCTTTAGGAATCTTGTCTGACTGATAAAATAGTTGCTTAATAAATTGTTTCAAAAGGAAAAGGAGTTGAAAGTGTAAAGTGTAGAATTTTCAAACAAAATTAATTTTTACCTCTGAGGATTTGAGTAACTCTTAAAAGGATAGCAACAGAATAGAAACGTCAGAGGACATCTTTTTACAGATTTTTTAAAGTGGATTGTCTGAGTCATCTGGGGGCTTCTCCAGGCACTCCTCTTGCATGTGATTCTCTGCCCAGCTTTTGAGGCATCTGTCCCCCCAGGTTCTGAGTCTCTGGGTGTTGTGACTTTCTTCATTCACTGACTCTTCCCTTCCCCTGCCAACGGGGGTTACTTACTCAGCTTTTGGAAACTTGAATACTTTTCCATCTTCCAATAATGTGTTGACCCTGCTCATGTATTTATTTATTAAAATATTTCTGTATAGACATGGATGTATTTATTTATTTGACTGTGCCAGGTCTTAGTTGCAGCATGCAGGATCTTTTGTTGTGGCATTCAACCCTTACTTGCAGTCTGTGGGATCTAGTTCCCTGACCAGGGATTGAACCTTTGTGCCCTGCATTGGGAGTGTGGAGTCTTAGCCTCTGGACCAGCAGGGAAGTTCTGACACTGTTTTTTCACTGCTGTACCCTCTTACATTTTCTTAGTCCTTGTCACTCTTCTTTTTGAATGCACAATTAACTTTAATGAAACTTTGAAAGTACATAAATGCTTGACTTTAATTTTCATGCCTTTTATGCCTAAGCTACTTAATAATATATAAAAGCAATTAACTCATTATATTCTATCACATCTACAAAGTTAATGATAAAAATGACATGCATCAGTGTGAAGAAATATTAAGATTTTATTAAAGGTAAAATGAAAATAAAGACATGCTCAGATGTAACTTATGTAAAACTTGATGCTACAGCGATGGGTTTATATCTCGATTTGGTCCCTCCACTCTTATTTTAGTGGGTTTTGCAAGAGTTATATTCACAGTCCATCTGTCATGTTAGCCTGAAGTCTTCAGACATTTTAGATTTTTATGAACATATATAAATTGGTTCTCCTGTATCTGTCTTCTTTAGGAATCTTGTCTGACTGATAAAATAGTTGCTTAATAAATTGTTTCAAAAGGAAAAGGAGTTGAAAGTGTAAAGTGTAGAATTTTCAAACAAAATTAATTTTTACCTCTGAGGATTTGAGTAACTCTTAAAAGGATAGCAACAGAATAGAAACGTCACGAGGACATCTAACATTTGATTATATACAGATTTTGTTTAAGAGAATGGATTTTCTTTTCTTATTATTAGCACCCATTAACACAGAGGGTATATTCATTTCTATCTTCTTAATCACCCATTTTGCCATTCTTATGATAAACAAAAGAGTTTTTCCGAAACACAGAGGAAGTAGCTCTCACAGCTTCTTTTCTGTGAACTTGATTTTGTCCATGATAGGTACAATATAAGCAATGTTTGTCCAGTAATATATTAAGGATATAACATTATAATGAAATGCTACTTAGATTTTCACTGATGCAACTATTATTTTAAAAATATATATACACTGGGTCATAACAATCCACTGGTTTTCAAATTGCTAATTTCTCTATAAACTGTGAGCCCAACCATATCAGTATATAAAGAACTAACTCATTCTTTGTTTTCTAAAATAGCTTCCCAAATGATTTCCTATTCAAAACAGTGCAGCAATAAACATGCCTTAATATACTTTGTTGCTCATCTATTTGTGTATTTCTGTTAGATATTTTTCCTGAAAGTAGAATTATGAGTCACATGATCAGCACCTGTTATATTTTGATAGATAAGACCAGACTGCCTTTCAAAAAAGTCGCAGTTCATACTTTTCGAGTGATTGTCAGAATGTTCATTTTTCCATCCCCTCTTCCAAACTGTATTGATTTTCTCCATTGAATCTTTGCTTATCCAGTAAGTGACACAGTGTGATCTTAGTTCACACTCTCAAGTATCCATGTGGCTGTGTTGCTCTTCACTCCACCTCCAGTCTCCATACACAAGCAAATACTTTCCTCCCATTTAGTGGGTTTTGCAAGAGTTATATTCACAGTCCATCTGTCATGTTAGCCTGAAGTCTTCAGACATTTTAGATTTTTATGAACATATATAAATTGGTTCTCCTGTATCTGTCTTCTTTAGGAATCTTGTCTGACTGATAAAATAGTTGCTTAATAAATTGTTTCAAAAGGAAAAGGAGTTGAAAGTGTAAAGTGTAGAATTTTCAAACAAAATTAATTTTTACCTCTGAGGATTTGAGTAACTCTTAAAAGGATAGCAACAGAATAGAAACGTCACGAGGACATCTAACATTTGATTATATACAGATTTTGTTTAAGAGAATGGATTTTCTTTTCTTATTATTAGCACCCATTAACACAGAGGGTATATTCATTTCTATCTTCTTAATCACCCATTTTGCCATTCTTATGATAAACAAAAGAGTTTTTCCGAAACACAGAGGAAGTAGCTCTCACAGCTTCTTTTCTGTGAACTTGATTTTGTCCATGATAGGTACAATATAAGCAATGTTTGTCCAGTAATATATTAAGGATATAACATTATAATGAAATGCTACTTAGATTTTCACTGATGCAACTATTATTTTAAAAATATATATACACTGGGTCATAACAATCCACTGGTTTTCAAATTGCTAATTTCTCTATAAACTGTGAGCCCAACCATATCAGTATATAAAGAACTAACTCATTCTTTGTTTTCTAAAATAGCTTCCCAAATGATTTCCTATTCAAAACAGTGCAGCAATAAACATGCCTTAATATACTTTGTTGCTCATCTATTTGTGTATTTCTGTTAGATATTTTTCCTGAAAGTAGAATTATGAGTCACATGATCAGCACCTGTTATATTTTGATAGATAAGACCAGACTGCCTTTCAAAAAAGTCGCAGTTCATACTTTTCGAGTGATTGTCAGAATGTTCATTTTTCCATCCCCTCTTCCAAACTGTATTGATTTTCTCCATTGAATCTTTGCTTATCCAGTAAGTGACACAGTGTGATCTTAGTTCACACTCTCAAGTATCCATGTGGCTGTGTTGCTCTTCACTCCACCTCCAGTCTCCATACACAAGCAAATACTTTCCTCCCATTTCTAATAAATGATAGAGGAGTGAAGTCAGCCCCAAAGTGTGCAGCAAATGCAGGTGTTTGCTCATTACAGGGCGGTTGTCCTTGAGCTCATGAATGACCGCAAAAGCTTATCTTATTTACCTCCTGATTCTGTTGCTTCGATAGCATATTTTAGAAATATGCCAGCTCGGGACTCAAGTGCTGTTTCCCTGCTGCCCTTGAGAAGAGTTCAAATACTAGCTGGAGGAAACAACATTTCTTTGACCTGCTTTCTTGATGCTTTAGTTCAGTCTCTGGGAGCTTCCTTCGGTGTCAGTTCCTTGTGATAGTCATTAGAGATAGATTTTGATTCGTTCATTTTCTCCCACATTGGATGTGTCCATGGGATGCTTCCTCTTTACCTGAAGCCCTGTGACAAGAGTTCTAAGGAAGAAAGAGTGGCCTAATGCCCGAGAAAGAAACAAAATGGCTAAAATTGCCCATATCTTCTGATGAGAGCAAGGAAGTGAATTGGATGCCTATTACTAATCTCTTTACATCATGCTTTTTTGTGTGTATGTGTGCAGCAGAAGTTTTATTAAAGTAAAAAAGAATAGAGAAAGCTTTCAGCAAAAGGCATTGGAAGTGGGTATGAGAGGACCCTGAATAGCTCATTTAGGAGGGACATTATGTACTTTTGCAGTTGGTATTAACAGTAGGTCAAAAGAATATTTTAAGGTTGTAAAGATCTTACTAGACCCACTCCCACACCATTTTAACATAGAATTAGCCTGAGGATGGTTTCAGACATCATTAGCGATAATACTAGATGAGACATTCCAGTGCAAAATAGGTTACCTCCATAAAACAATAAGGACAACTCTGGGCTTCAGGAAAGTTAATTTCCAGAAGAGCAGATCATTATCATGGCACACATTTAGACTAGAAAATGTATGCTCCTCTACCTCTTCCTCCTTGGAAACAACTGTCTTCCTTACCAAGTCTGCCTGTTTCACCTCTTACTCTAGCCATGCAGGCTTTAATATGCTGGGGGAAGTGAAAATTGACCATATCTTACCTTGAACCTCTTGCTTCCTGTGTTGTGGCTTCTCTGAGGTTGTGACCTGGGACAGCATAGGACCCCACTTTGCACTAATGCACTAACGTCTGGACTTATGGGGAAGTTAACACACAGGGGACAACCTTGATCAGTCAGGGATTGGGTGCTTCCAGAAAACTTTGTCTTCCTTTCTTCCCCTAGCTGGGTGATCCTGAGATGGAGTTCATGACTACTTAGAAAGTTCTGTAGGAATGCTTTCCATGGCAGTGGCTAGTGCATTGTGGTAGGTTGAAAAATGATACCCCAGAGATGACCAGGTTCTTACCTTTGAATCTGAAAATATGTTACCCTATGGTATAAGGGAATTTTCAGGTATGATTACATTAAGGATTTTGAGATGGGTAGATTATCTAGAGTCATCTGGATGGACCAAAGGTAATCACAAGAGCCTTTATAAGAAGGAGGCAGTAGGGGTCCTTCCTGGTGGTCCAGTGATTATGACTGTACTTCCACTGCAGGGGGTGTGGGTTCAATCCCTGGTTGAGGAACTAAAATCCTGCATCTGTATAGTGCAGCCAAAAGAAAAAATAAAAAATAAAGAGGCAGTAGAATTAGAGATAGTAGAAAGTATAATGATGGATACAAGAAGTTGGAGTTTTGTGAAGAAGGAGTCATGAGCTAAGGAATACTGGCAGCATCTAAGAAATCTAAAAAACCCCCCAAAGGAATGGATTCTGCTTTGAGAGGCTCTAAAAGGATCCAGTACTGTTAGCACCTTGATTTTAGCCTGGAGACCCACTTCAGGCCTCTGACTTCAGGACTATGAGATAATACGGTTGTATTGTTCTAAGACACAGCAGTAATAGGAGACTAACAGAGCATCTGGTTTCATTTCCTCATCCTTTACTCATGTTCCTTGGGATCATACTCCCCATATTAATTGTTTATACAGACACTGGTGTCTCAGAGTCTGCTTAAAATAGGGCTTCCCTGGTAGCTCAGCTGGTAAAGAATCTGCCTGCCATGCAGGGTACCTAGGCTTCGATCCCTGGATTGGGAAAATCCCCTGGAGAAGGGAATGGTTATTCACTCCAGTATTCATGCCTGGAGAGCTCCATGGACAGAGGAGACAATCCATGGGATCACACAGCATCGAACAAGACTGAGAGAGTAAGTTTCACAGGCTAAACTAGGAAGTAATTAGAGTTCAACTGTTTCCTCCGTGTTTCTTTAAAAATTTTTTTATTTGGGGAGAGGGGCAGGTTAGGGAGGGAGGGGGCGGGCTGGCCACTTCTCTTGGTCTTTCATTTATTTATTTTTCATCCATCTTTGTTCTTTGGCCCATGTGGGCCTCCCATTGCAGTGGCCTCTGTTGTCACTGAGTGCCGGCTCTGGGCGCATGTGGTCCAGAGCTCCAGCTCGGTAATTGGGCACATCGGTCCATCCGCTCCGCGGCACGTGGGATCTTCCCAGGCCAGGGACTGACGCCCCTTGCACTGCAAGGTGGTGTCTTTACCCACTGGACCACCAGGGAAGCCCCCTCAGTGTGTTTTTATTGAGGATCAGATTTGCTTGGTTTGACTTAGGTTCCACCTAAGATGGCCACTGGCGCGAAAATAGATCTCAACTAAAAGATACTAAAGTATCTTCAAGGACCAGGGAGAAGGGAGAAACTGAAGAATACATGCCCATGTCCAGGAACTGAAGATGAGGTCCCAGTACTGGAGGAGGTAGTATGTGTGTGTGTGTGTGTGTGTGTGCGCGCACGCGCGTGAATGTGCACGTGCTGAAATGCCTCATCAGGGTCTAACTAGGAAAACAAAAACATCCTCAGGTATTTCCAGTGAAGGAAACTTACTGCAAGGGCTTGTCTATGAAACACCAGATATGGACTGGAGAGATGACCCAGAGACTGGAAAGAGCAGGAAGTTGCTACATCCTTGGTGGTGGTGATAGTTTAGATGCTAAGTTATGTCCAACTCTTGTGACCCCATGGACGGTAGCCCATCCAGGCTCCTCTGTCCGTGGGATACTCCAGGAAAGAATACTGGAGTGGATTGCCATTCCCTTCTCCAGGGGATCTTCCTGACCCAGGAATCAAACCCGGGTCTCCTGTATTGAAGGCAGATTCTTTACTAGCTGAGCTAGGAGTGAAGTCCTGGAGAACAAAGGGAGGAATGGTACTGTTGGAGCCTGTGGGCTGGGACTACCAGAAAGAAGGTGGAATCAGAGTGGAACTCTTTGGTAGGACTGACTCTCTGAGGGAGCACAGCCATTTGCTGCTGGAGAGGCCATTGGAGGTGAAGTAACATGAGAAGAATTATTCTGGCTTCTCCCTCCAGCCCTGTCTCAGTCCCTATTCAGTCCCCTAACTGGCCAAACCCGAAGAAGCAAGCTCTATTGAAATACAGGACAGGTGGAATAAGAATGAATCTGACAGCAAACAGACCTGGGACTGACCTAGAGCGTCCTGCCAAAGAGTCTATGAAGAGACACCCATGAGAGAAAGAATCCATTTTAAACACCTGTCAACCTCTGTAGAAAGCAATTCCAGGTTTGTGACAATTTTGCACAATTTTCCTTTCCTTATATCCTCTCCCTTTCCATGCTCTAAGTCCTGAGGGATCAGAAACTGTAGCCAGTAAGTAGGACAGGTTTCTGGAGTTGCTGAAAAATGAAGGAAGAAGGAAGGAATAATGAAGGAAGAAGCTTCCTTCTTTTCCACTACTGGCTTCCCACCCATCATGGGCTTGAGGTATGGGAGGTTGGAAGCTTTAACTCTGAATGAAGTTTAAGCTTTTGGTTATTACATAAAGCACACCTCAATTACTAAGACAAATCTGTCTGAAGCAGTACTGACATGACTTGAGGACATTATTTGAGGACAGTCAGATAACCTCTGGCACTTGTGTGCTAAGTCTCTTTAGTCATGTCTGATTCTTTGCGACCCTATGGAGCATAGCCTGCCAGGCTCCTCTCTTCATGGGATTCTCCAGGCAAGAATACTGGAGTGGGTTGCCATGCCCCCCTCCAGGGGATCTTTCTGATCCAAGGATCAAACGTACATCTCTTATGTCTTCTGCATTGGCAGGAGAGTTCTTCACTACTATGATAACCAATGGGGCCTACCCTAATTGTGAGAAAAGAACACAATTTAGCTGAACCTTTCTCATCCTACCTGTGCATGGGAAGCTTTGTGAACTGGTCCTGTTGAATCTTTTCTCGCTTGATTAGAGGTTTCAAGAAAGATCCTACACTCTTCTGTTTATACGCATGAGTGGGTTAGGGGCCAGTGATTGTGTAACTATTTTTGTTTTAGTTTTGTTCTTACTATCTTCCCTGTAGGAAGTCAAGTGTGGGAATGGTTGGCATTCATTAGTTTGGAGCTTCAGGCACAACTCAGACTGCTCTCTTTTAATGTTCTTTATCTCCATACTTGTCGTGATTATGTTTTTCACATCAGCAGGAAAAATGAGTGTATGAGATGTGCTTAGTTATGAAGATATTCCTTACACATAGACACCTGTCTAGAATGATGAAAAATCTTTGTGTAAGGCACCTCTGCTCCACAAACTAATATGATCCTAGATGAGCATTGGAATAAGTCAGCTTGAAATCAGAATTGCAAGCCTATGAGAAACAATGGTGTTCAGCAAGGAAGTATGTTTTCTGAAATCCCAGCTGATTTTGAAACAGAGACTCATAAGCCCATGATTGAAAGTGTATCACAGCAAAGGATGGACATAGAAAGACCCCAGTTGCAGACATACAGGAGTTGAAACTATTGATGCTTCCTGAAGAGAAAATGCTCTCTAATTTTAGATGAAAAGTATGGAGACCTGGGACATATTAGGAGCGTCTTTGCTTTGAAAGGAGACAGTGTACTGCATAATCAGGCAAGGAAGAAGTTTTAAAGCTAGGAATCAGGATACTAAAATAGGGTTGTGAGATCTGATGTTTAAGCTTTTGGTTATTCTTTGCGACCCTATTGGGGAAAGGCAGTCAGATAACCTCTGGCACTTGTGTGCTAAGTCTCTTTAGTCATGTCTGATTCTTTGCAACCCTATGGAGCATAGCCTGCCAGGCTCCTCTGTCCATGGGATTCTCCAGGCAAGAATACTGGAGTGGGTTGCCATGCCCCCCTCCAGGGGATCTTTCTGATCCAAGGATCAAACGTACATCTCTTATGTCTTCTGCATTGGCAGGAGAGTTCTTCACTACTATGATAACCAATGGGGCCTACCCTAATTGTGAGAAAAGAACACAATTTAGCTGAACCTTTCTCATCCTACCTGTGCATGGGAAGCTTTGTGAACTGGTCCTGTTGAATCTTTTCTCGCTTGATTAGAGGTTTCAAGAAAGATCCTACACTCTTCTGTTTATACGCATGAGTGGGTTAGGGGCCAGTGATTGTGTAACTATTTTTGTTTTAGTTTTGTTCTTACTATCTTCCCTGTAGGAAGTCAAGTGTGGGAATGGTTGGCATTCATTAGTTTGGAGCTTCAGGCACAACTCAGACTGCTCTCTTTTAATGTTCTTTATCTCCATACTTGTCGTGATTATGTTTTTCACATCAGCAGGAAAAATGAGTGTATGAGATGTGCTTAGTTATGAAGATATTCCTTACACATAGACACCTGTCTAGAATGATGAAAAATCTTTGTGTAAGGCACCTCTGCTCCACAAACTAATATGATCCTAGATGAGCATTGGAATAAGTCAGCTTGAAATCAGAATTGCAAGCCTATGAGAAACAATGGTGTTCAGCAAGGAAGTATGTTTTCTGAAATCCCAGCTGATTTTGAAACAGAGACTCATAAGCCCATGATTGAAAGTGTATCACAGCAAAGGATGGACATAGAAAGACCCCAGTTGCAGACATACAGGAGTTGAAACTATTGATGCTTCCTGAAGAGAAAATGCTCTCTAATTTTAGATGAAAAGTATGGAGACCTGGGACATATTAGGAGCGTCTTTGCTTTGAAAGGAGACAGTGTACTGCATAATCAGGCAAGGAAGAAGTTTTAAAGCTAGGAATCAGGATACTAAAATAGGGTTGTGAGATCTGAGGGAGAGAGTGGGAGTGGGCATGAGAAAGGGTCCAGAAAGTGGAGACAAAGTCTACTCAGAGTAGTTGACCACACCTCAGAGACTCAATGGCTCTGGGGAGGAGGAAGGAATGGAAGGAGGTTGTGAGGATGTTTCCTCCACACTCCTCTTGCCTTTAGATGAGAGCGGCTGCTCACTCTCCTTGAGCAAGCACTGCCTGAAACTTGTCTGGTCTCAAGGGAAGCCATGCCTACATCTGAGGCTGAGGAATCTGAGGTCAGTGAGGCTGGGAGAAAGGAGAGTGTCTAGGAGAGCCCTTCACTAGGATTTGCATCCAACCTACCTGCTTCCCTGGTGGTTCAGATGGTAAAGAATCTGCAAGAGACCCAGATTCAATCCCTGGATCAGGAAAATCCCCTGGAGGAGGCAATGGCCACCCACTCCAGTATTCTTGCCTGGAGAATTCCATGGACAGAGGAGCCTGGTGGGCTACAGTCCATGGGCTCAGAAAACGTCAGAGTTGCTATTGGATAACCTCTTGCTCTGAAGAAACAGCTTCCACTTGTTAACTTTATTGCACATTTTGTGAAGGGCAGGTTGTGTGCGGTGCACTCAGATGCTAACCAATGTCACTTCTAGGAATGTAGAGCTAGTCAAGGGGAGAAAGGAAATGAAGTGAGATGACATATATGTGCATGCTTACCAGGGAAGGAAATGGGTTTAGACCCCCCAATAGGTGGGAGGAGGGTGGTCAGTAGTGGTGGGTGGTGCAAGAAGAGTGAGAAAAGACCATGATACGTGAGGAAGTCTTTGGACCAAGATTTGGATGGACCTCATGAGAAAGAGCAGAGGAGACTTGTGACTTTGCTGGCTCCTGGCCTGTGCCTATTGAGGGCATGGCATGGCGGTCCATCAGCACCTGGGTACAGGTTTCAATGTCAGTCCCAACCCCATCTACAGAACGCGTACAAACTCGGAAGTTTAGGCACTTGACAAATAGGGGGATGTGGACCATGGGAGAGAAAATCCTTCTGTGTTTACTTGGTGTGGCCAGAGAGAAACAGCTTAAGGTTCTTCCCCAGAGCTGGGACACGTGGAAACATGGCCACATGTGCTGTCTCTGGGATGTGAGCAAGAAAACTATGTTTTCCGAAGCCATCTTCCTACCCCATAACTCACATTACTATTAAAAAAAAAAAAAACTAGTAATATTCTACTTCAATTTTGATTTCTAAAGAAGGCCCAAAATGTAGGTGTCACCAAGAGTTTGCATTTCCCCTTCAGAGTTCTGCCTCCACACTCCTCTTGCCTTTAGATGAGGCTGCTCACTCTCCTTGAAACTTGTCTGGTCTCAAGGGAAGCCATGCCTACATCTGAGGCTGAGGAATCTGAGGTCAGTTAGGCTGGGAGAAAGGAGAGTGTCTAGGAGAGCCCTTCACTAGGATTTGCATCCAACCTACCTGCTTCCTGGTGGTTCAGATGGTAAAGAATCTGCAAGAGACCCAGATTCAATCCCTGGATCAGGAAAATCCCCTGGAGGAGGCAATGGCCACCCACTCCAGTATTCTTGCCTGGAGAATTCCATGGACAGAGGAGCCTGGTGGGCTACAGTCCATGGGCTCAGAAAACGTCAGAGTTGCTATTGGATAACCTCTTGCTCTGAAGAAACAGCTTCCACTTGTTAACTTTATTGCACATTTTGTGAAGGGCAGGTTGTGTGCGGTGCACTCAGATGCTAACCAATGTCACTTCTAGGAATGTAGAGCTAGTCAAGGGGAGAAAGGAAATGAAGTGAGATGACATATATGTGCATGCTTACCAGGGAAGGAAATGGGTTTAGACCCCTCAATAGGTGGGAGGAGGGTGGTCAGTAGTGGTGGGTGGTGCAAGAAGAGTGAGAAAAGACCATGATACGTGAGGAAGTCTTTGGACCAAGATTTGGATGGACCTCATGAGAAAGAGCAGAGGAGACTTGTGACTTTGCTGGCTCCTGGCCTGTGCCTATTGAGGGCATGGCATGGCGGTCCATCAGCACCTGGGTACAGGTTTCAATGTCAGTCCCAACCCCATCTACAGAACGCGTACAAACTCGGAAGTTTAGGCACTTGACAAATAGGGGGATGTGGACCATGGGAGAGAAAATCCTTCTGTGTTTACTTGGTGTGGCCAGAGAGAAACAGCTTAAGGTTCTTCCCCAGAGCTGGGACACGTGGAAACATGGCCACATGTGCTGTCTCTGGGATGTGAGCAAGAAAACTATGTTTTCCGAAGCCATCTTCCTACCCCATAACTCACATTACTATTAAAAAAAAAAAAAACTAGTAATATTCTACTTCAATTTTGATTTCTAAAGAAGGCCCAAAATGTAGGTGTCACCAAGAGTTTGCATTTCCCCTTCACGCTATAGCACACACTATCTCTGTAATCTCAATATCAGCAAATGTTATCTAGATGTTTACGGGTGGTGCTGAAACCATAGCTTTCCCCTTTCATTCCCTGACTTGAACTGTGGTTAGTAATTATCTCCAGAAGATCAGATACCGTGCTTCTGGAGAAAACTTGTCCTAATATGAGTGATTCAGAACTATAGGCAGAAAAAGTCAAAGGTTATGTTATAATTATTAGCAATTTATGAATATTTAATGCAGTGCTACATTGGACATAGATTTCCTTTGCTGTTCTAAAAGTGCTTTCATACACAAGCCTAGAAATACATTTGGTCCAATTCTGAAAAATAGACACTGAAGACTTTGAAGCAGATAGCCATGCAGTTGTTGAATATAAGTCTGATCTCAGGGAAGAGAAAAGGCCTGTCTTGATACAGAAATATAGGCAAGTGCGGAACCAACCCTGAATATTCACTGGAAGGACCGATACTGAAGCTGGAGGTCCAATACTTTGACCACCTGATATGAAGAGCTAATTCATTAGAAAAGACCCCGATGGTGAGAAAAGTAGAAGGCAGAAGGAGAAGGGGACAACAGAGGATGAGATGGTTGGATGACATGTCCAACTCAACGGGCATGAGTTGGAGAAAGTTCCGGGAGAGTGAAGAACAGGGAAGTGTGGTATGCTGCAGTCCATGGGATCACAAAGAATCGGGTACCACTGAGCGACTGAACTGAACTGAACTGAAGTGGGATCAGTTCTGAGTAATTCCACAGAAGATTCATTTTCTCTGTGTATATTTTCGAGTTGTATGATTCACTAGACTGGTAGTGAAAACATTAGAAAAGTACTGTGTTTGGAAAATTCTCTATTGACTAATTTTTATTTTTTAAATGCATGAAGTAATTAGGCTTTTATTAGAGGTAACTGGCTTTCTAATTTCAATTAGTCAAAAGTAATCTCTTTTATGTTACCCAAACATACACACAAATATAAGCCTGCCAAAATATTTTAACTAATTAAAAATTAGCTAATCATTTTAAAGTTAATATTTTAAAACTAAAACTCCCCAGGAGTGATTACAAACTTGCAATTTAGATCTTAAAGAGGGTTTAAGAGAATCACAGTGAGGTCTTCAACCACAAGAGACAGTTTTTTTTACTCAGAAATTCACTTTCCCTTTCATTCCCTGACTTGAACTGTGGTTAGTAATTATCTCCAGAAGATCAGATACCGTGCTTCTGGAGAAAACTTGTCCTAATATGAGTGATTCAGAACTATAGGCAGAAAAAGTCAAAGGTTATGTTATAATTATTAGCAATTTATGAATATTTAATGCAGTGCTACATTGGACATAGATTTCCTTTGCTGTTCTAAAAGTGCTTTCATACACAAGCCTAGAAATACATTTGGTCCAATTCTGAAAAATAGACACTGAAGACTTTGAAGCAGATAGCCATGCAGTTGTTGAATATAAGTCTGATCTCAGGGAAGAGAAAAGGCCTGTCTTGATACAGAAATATAGGCAAGTGCGGAACCAACCCTGAATATTCACTGGAAGGACCGATACTGAAGCTGGAGGTCCAATACTTTGACCACCTGATATGAAGAGCTAATTCATTAGAAAAGACCCCGATGGTGAGAAAAGTAGAAGGCAGAAGGAGAAGGGGACAACAGAGGATGAGATGGTTGGATGACATGTCCAACTCAACGGGCATGAGTTGGAGAAAGTTCCGGGAGAGTGAAGAACAGGGAAGTGTGGTATGCTGCAGTCCATGGGATCACAAAGAATCGGGTACCACTGAGCGACTGAACTGAACTGAACTGAAGTGGGATCAGTTCTGAGTAATTCCACAGAAGATTCATTTTCTCTGTGTATATTTTCGAGTTGTATGATTCACTAGACTGGTAGTGAAAACATTAGAAAAGTACTGTGTTTGGAAAATTCTCTATTGACTAATTTTTATTTTTTAAATGCATGAAGTAATTAGGCTTTTATTAGAGGTAACTGGCTTTCTAATTTCAATTAGTCAAAAGTAATCTCTTTTATGTTACCCAAACATACACACAAATATAAGCCTGCCAAAAATATTTTAACTAATTAAAAAATTAGCTAATCATTTTTAAAGTTAATATTTTAAAACTAAAACTCCCCCAGGAGTGATTACAAACTTGCAATTTAGATCTTAAAGAGGGTTTAAGAGAATCACAGTGAGGTCTTCAACCACAAGAGACAGTTTTTTTTAACTCAGAAATTCATCTGACTTTATAAGTATTTGAAAAAAATAATTTTTGTTTAGGAATTTCCTTTTAAAGACTATTATCCTCATATTGTATTTTGCATGTATTTTTAGATGCAGTATAGCAGATTTGGTGACATATGAAAGGAACTAAATGTTTTTAAACTTTGCGTGAAAAGTTTTTTGAGGGGGAAAGGAATGGAATTTTTACATTTATGACTGCTCTTAGATTTCCCTCAAAAATATATCCAAGATTGAAGGGAAAACTGAACATAATAGGAAACTCAGACAGTGAGGCCCTGTTAACTTAGCACTAACTTACCTTCCACAGAGGGATCAGCACCTCTCTTTTCACATTCCCTGGTGGCTCAGATGGTAAAGAATCCACCTGCAATGCCAGAGACCTGGGTTCAGTCACTGGGTTGGGAAGATTCCCCTGGTGAAGGGAATGGCTACCCACTCCAGTCTTCTTGCCTGGAGAATTCCTGGGATGGAGGAGCCTGATGGGCTATGACCCATGGGGTCACAAAAAGTCAGACACGACCGAGTGAGTAACACTTCCCATGTTACGGCACACTGGTTGCAAGCAACAGATACCAACTCTTTCTGACTTAAGCATATAAGGACTTTGTAGGAAGGATTCTGGACAGCTTACATATTGCAGGGAATTGCTGAATCCCCAAGCCTCCCAAAGGACAGAAGCTGGAGCGATTCCAGGGATTGATGAGGACTCCATTGACACTGTCACAGTACCCTTGGAAACACTCAGCCCTCATGGCTTCCATCTGTTTTTCCTGCTGTTGTAGATAGATGGAGCCTCTTGGAAAAGAAATCCAGTTAGTCTGACATGGGTCACATACTCCTTTTCCAGCACCCTTGGGACCAGAAGAATGGGGAGGGGCTGGGTTTTCAAAGGAAAGCAGAGGTTGTTGACAAGACAAGAGGAAAGGGAGGCTGTCCAGCATCCTAGGTACTGCTCCATCCTAGACCATCGGAGGAATTATGTTACCCAAACATACACACAAATATAAGCCTGCCAAAATATTTTAACTAATTAAAAAATTAGCTAATCATTTTTAAAGTTAATATTTTAAAACTAAAACTCCCCCAGGAGTGATTACAAACTTGCAATTTAGATCTTAAAGAGGGTTTAAGAGAATCACAGTGAGGTCTTCAACCACAAGAGACAGTTTTTTTTAACTCAGAAATTCATCTGACTTTATAAGTATTTGAAAAAAATAATTTTTGTTTAGGAATTTCCTTTTAAAGACTATTATCCTCATATTGTATTTTGCATGTATTTTTAGATGCAGTATAGCAGATTTGGTGACATATGAAAGGAACTAAATGTTTTTAAACTTTGCGTGAAAAGTTTTTTGAGGGGGAAAGGAATGGAATTTTTACATTTATGACTGCTCTTAGATTTCCCTCAAAAATATATCCAAGATTGAAGGGAAAACTGAACATAATAGGAAACTCAGACAGTGAGGCCCTGTTAACTTAGCACTAACTTACCTTCCACAGAGGGATCAGCACCTCTCTTTTCACATTCCCTGGTGGCTCAGATGGT
Organism: Tragulus kanchil; assembly: GCA_022376925.1. Lineage (NCBI taxonomy): Eukaryota > Metazoa > Chordata > Mammalia > Artiodactyla > Tragulidae > Tragulus > Tragulus kanchil. The sequence continues at coordinate 37,316,838 of JAIOJX010000003.1, forward strand.
AAAGAATCCACCTGCAATGCCAGAGACCTGGGTTCAGTCACTGGGTTGGGAAGATTCCCCTGGTGAAGGGAATGGCTACCCACTCCAGTCTTCTTGCCTGGAGAATTCCTGGGATGGAGGAGCCTGATGGGCTATGACCCATGGGGTCACAAAAAGTCAGACACGACCGAGTGAGTAACACTTCCCATGTTACGGCACACTGGTTGCAAGCAACAGATACCAACTCTTTCTGACTTAAGCATATAAGGACTTTGTAGGAAGGATTCTGGACAGCTTACATATTGCAGGGAATTGCTGAATCCCCAAGCCTCCCAAAGGACAGAAGCTGGAGCGATTCCAGGGATTGATGAGGACTCCATTGACACTGTCACAGTACCCTTGGAAACACTCAGCCCTCATGGCTTCCATCTGTTTTTCCTGCTGTTGTAGATAGATGGAGCCTCTTGGAAAAGAAATCCAGTTAGTCTGACATGGGTCACATACTCCTTTTCCAGCACCCTTGGGACCAGAAGAATGGGGAGGGGCTGGGTTTTCAAAGGAAAGCAGAGGTTGTTGACAAGACAAGAGGAAAGGGAGGCTGTGCCAGCATCCTAGGTACTGCTCCATCCTAGACCATCGGATGGAGCTTTACGTCCTGCTGCTCCTTAGGTCATATCATGTAACACAACGTCAGCATAGTCACAGGCACAAAGGCAGTGTTCAGATTAAGCATCTGGTTCTCTGACATGCTTTATCTGATGTTTTGGCATAGATTCTCAGTAGAACGTTCTGGTAAGAAAGGCACTGAGCTGAAGGAAAGGCACAGATTAGGAACTTTAGGGGGTTGAAGCCTGCTGGTTGTAATGGGACGTCTCTTCTTTCTCAGATGGACATCGTTCATTGTTAGAAGAATTTAAAAAGAAACACGTCCAATCTACTTTCTGTTTATTTTACACCCATAATTATAATAATAACATGCTCTGTAATTCATGCAGATTATCTGTGAATCTTAATAAGAGGAACTGGAGACCAGTGCAATCAACATTCTATATATACTCACCTCGACACTGGGAATTACCATATATTTAAGTGTAATGACATAAACGGCTCCCATCTGATTATAGCAGCATAATGAGATGGTTTCTATATCTGACGTGCATTTAATTAAAAGAACGTGTCAATGAGAAGCATACAGGAAATGATTTAGATAATAAAGGATAAACACTGACATTACAAACAACTTTATTTTTATACATTCCTCATCTTCTCTCCTTTCTATTCAGGGTTCTGAGGTTCTTGTCTTAACACTTCCCATGTTACGGCACACTGGTTGCAAGCAACAGATACCAACTCTTTCTGACTTAAGCATATAAGGACTTTGTAGGAAGGATTCTGGACAGCTTACATATTGCAGGATGCTGAATCCCCAAGCCTCCCAAAGGACAGAAGCTGGAGCGATTCCAGGGATTGATGAGGACTCCATTGACACTGTCACAGTACCCTTGGAAACACTCAGCCCTCATGGCTTCCATCTGTTTTTCCTGCTGTTGTAGATAGATGGAGCCTCTTGGAAAAGAAATCCAGTTAGTCTGACATGGGTCACATACTCCTTTTCCAGCACCCTTGGGACCAGAAGAATGGGGAGGGGCTGGGTTTTTCAAAGGGAAAGCAGAGGTTGTTGACAAGACAAGAGGAAAGGGAGGCTGTGCCAGCATCCTAGGTACTGCTCCATCCTAGACCATCGGATGGAGCTTTACGTCCTGCTGCTCCTTAGGTCATATCATGTAACACAACGTCAGCATAGTCACAGGCACAAAGGCAGTGTTCAGATTAAGCATCTGGTTCTCTGACATGCTTTATCTGATGTTTTGGCATAGATTCTCAGTAGAACGTTCTGGTAAGAAAGGCACTGAGCTGAAGGAAAGGCACAGATTAGGAACTTTAGGGGGTTGAAGCCTGCTGGTTGTAATGGGACGTCTCTTCTTTCTCAGATGGACATCGTTCATTGTTAGAAGAATTTAAAAAGAAACACGTCCAATCTACTTTCTGTTTATTTTACACCCATAATTATAATAATAACATGCTCTGTAATTCATGCAGATTATCTGTGAATCTTAATAAGAGGAACTGGAGACCAGTGCAATCAACATTCTATATATACTCACCTCGACACTGGGAATTACCATATATTTAAGTGTAATGACATAAACGGCTCCCATCTGATTATAGCAGCATAATGAGATGGTTTCTATATCTGACGTGCATTTAATTAAAAGAACGTGTCAATGAGAAGCATACAGGAAATGATTTAGATAATAAAGGATAAACACTGACATTACAAACAACTTTATTTTTATACATTCCTCATCTTCTCTCCTTTCTATTCAGGGTTCTGAGGTTCTTGTCTTAGGTAAAGAATAGTTTGACACAATAGTTATATATTTTTAGAAAAAGTCTCCACAGTTTCACTGATTTGTAGGCAGAGGTGGATTTGCTGTGAGGCAAATGAAACTTTAATTTCAGCATCCTTCACTTATCTGGGCTCCTTCCTAGCCCCTGTATTCAACTTTGTATTTTTGTAGAATTCTTTTCCTTAAAAGATAATTCCTCCCAACTTTATCACTTTAGGCTCCAGAAAGCCTGGATCTACCCCACTTTTAGATTTTATGTATCTAAACAACCCATTGTTAGCCATCTCCTCAACCACACCCTGAATCGGCTTCTGGCTGCATCAACCCAGATGTAGAACACTGTACATTCCATGGTTTTCTCAAGAAATCCAATAAACATCAAGAATTTTGTTAGTGGTTTTTTTTTTTTTTTTTTTGATAGTGTTTACTGAAGATATGAGGTCTCCCCTGTGGCTCAGCAGTGAAGAATCCACCTGCAATGCAGGAGCCATAGAATATGGGTTTGATCCCTGGGTCAGGAAGATCCCCTGGAGGAGGCATACCCATTCCAGTACTCTTGCCTGGAGAATCCCATGGACGGAGGAGCCTGGCTGGCTCCACGGGGTCACAAAGAGTTGGACACAACTGAAGCAACTTATCCTGCACTCATGCACTGAAGATATGGGGTACAGGAACATGATAGCAGGATTGAGTAGGAATAGGTGTCCTATATTATATACTATAGAGCATGATACAGATTGAAAGATGTTTCTGTCAAACATCAGAAAATGGAGTCAGCACACTGGAAACTACCTTGACTGAGAGATGCATGCATCACTAGGAAGGACCCTGAGTCAGACTAAATATGGGTCAAGCAAGATGACCGGCCAGAGACAACCCAGAAATTAACTCTGTTACCATAAAACCTGAGACTGCAAGCCATGTGGCCAAGCAGTTCTCCTGGAGTGCCTTACCCCTTGCTCTCTTCCTGGGCATTCCTTCCTAATAAGGTCTTTGCTTTGTCAGTTAAAAAAAACAAAACGAAAAAAATGAAGTCAGATTCCATATCCATTATACCATTTTACCTATTCATTAAAAATGGTTCATGCAATTACCTTCTAGAAACAGCTCAGTATCATTCTAATATATACATGGAAATAAGCACCTCACCAATAACTTGGAGTCTTAATTATACCTGCAAAGTCTCTTTTGCCACATAAGATAATAATCACCAGTATGATATGTCATCATATTCATAGCCTCAATTTTAATTTAATCATACTATGCGTTAAGCTAGAGGCAACTGGTATGAGAGCACAGCAGCATGACATTGACTAATTAGTCAATTCAATCAGAAAAAAATCAATATTGAAGGTACATGAGTTGACTAGGAAGTTGTATCAAGATTATCAAACGCATCAAGAAACAATGACTAGGGCTTACCTGGTGGTCCAGTGGGTAAAGAGTCTGCCTTGCAGTGCAGGGGGCGCCAGTTCGATCCCTGGTACGGGAAGATCCCACGAGTCGCAAAGTGACTGGACTGGTTTGTCCAATTGCAAATCCGCGCTCTGAAGCGCATGCGCCCAGAAGCCGGTGCTCTGGTACAGGAGAGGCTACTGCAATGGGAGGCCCACAGAGGCCAAAGAACAAAGATGAATGAAAAATAAATAAAAGAAAAAGACCAATAAAAGTGCCCCCCCCCCCAAAAAAAAAATTAGTAAGAAGAAACAATGATTAGGGTAAAAAAATATTATATTAATTCTAGATAACTTATGTTAACTGGACTTCCTTCTTGGCCTTGCCCCTACCAAGACTCTTCTGTGGTTTCTTTGTTCTTGCCTCTGCTTCTGTGTGTCCTCTTTCTTCTTTTGAGTTTCCCCAGAGGTCTTCATACTCCTTTGCCCTCTAAAACGCAGAACAATCCAGCTCTCTTCCCACTGCTGTCCCTGGCTTGTTGTTCACTCATCACAGGACCTAGAACATTTGACCGCATTTAATAGGCTTCTGATCCTTAGAAAACACTTTAATGAAAATCTTTTCCTTGAGTATGTCCTCCGGTGTCTCCAGTTTCACTAAAATGTACAATGCTTGCACCAAGAAGAATTTTGATAGTTGAAATATTCTTTACCTCCTAATTTTATGCATGTGTTTTCACATTAGAAGGGACTTCCCTGGTGGGTCAATCAAAAAAAAAAAAAAAAATCTGCCCGCAATGAAGCAGACCTCGATTTAATCCCTGGATCCCCAGGGACGATCCCTTGGAGAAGGCAATGGCTATTCACTCCAGTGTTCTCGCCTGGAAAATTTCATGGACAGAGGAGCCTGGTGGGCTGTACAGTCCATGGGATCGCAAAGAGTTGGACATGCCTGAGTGACTGACACTTTCACTTTCATATTTCAGAGCCCAATATCATTATTTCAGAGAGACATAAACATTAGAATTATCCATGATTAAGTCATGACTTAGGAACTTTTTTGATTCAGCAGTTGTTATAGACATGAGAGTTAATAGAATATAATATAGATTAAAAGAAAAACATACATATTTTTCTTTCTTTAACAGGTTTCTATGACACTCTTTATTGTAGCTTTATCTCTCATTCCTCCTTAAGAAGTTTAGTCATCACACATTTTCTTAGCATAGACAAGAACTGAAAAATCTGAACCTAAAATATTTTTATGACAGATTGACAGGAACTAGATTTAGTATTAGGAGACATCGTTAGTTTGGGACAATATGTTCCTTTAAAAAGTACACATAGCCTCAGACTTCTGTAAGAATTCATTTTATAAGTTCCAAGTAAATAAAGCAAACATGAAAAAAAAGTCTTATTTTTTCCTTACCTTGTCTTTATTTTCTTGTTAATTATAGTAGTTTTTAAAAAAATGACTGCAGCCTCCATTTATCACTTAACCTATTGATGTAGCTGTAGTGGTATCATTGATTTCCAATTTTTAGGAAAACCATTCCTGCTGGTGGAAGCCCAAATCTATTCATTTATTTTTGTGTGTGTACTCAAGGGAGGTGGATGAGCCCATTGATCCAGTGGTGCAGAAGCTGCTAAATATTTAATATTTACTCCCATCAATGAAATTACTTCACGTTTGAATGTTGACAGTCCCTGGCATGCATCATCTGGTATGACCTGTGGTACATAACATGTGTTCCACAGGCTACATTTCATTTCCCCTTTGTAGACTGACTTCCTTGCCAATGTCGGAGTTTTCCAACACTATTTTCCAGATGGCTGTCCTGCAGTCCAGATTTTAATTTCAGTTCATCTTAATGTCTCTTGGTGGAAGGATTATGTAAAGGACACTTGATCTTTACTCTTTCTCACTATTTGAATATTATTAATACTTTAACATCCTCAAATGTACTTGCGAATTAATGACCTTTATAATGACTATGATACCTGTGCCTTCTCGTACTGTCTTACCAGAGATGCTTTGCTGCATCAAGAGGAAGATTCTGCTTTCAGATTATCACCAGGGCAAGAAATATTTTGCTATGATCCACCAAGGTCATTCACATTTCAATGTTTAAATAGTAGCTTTTGTGTTGAGATCCTTGGAGCTCTGCCCAGACTCAGTCTTTGAAGCCATTGTTATCTTCCCAGCCACCACACACCTTCTAGCTCCTTCCAGGGAGCCTGAATCCCTAGAAGTAGTGGGGACAGTTCTCCTGAAAATTCACGTCCCGTTGGGCTGGTTCTGGTCTGCTAGAATTTCGACTTCAAGATTGAGGGCTTTTTATTCCTTGTTCTGATTCCTCCCTTTTACTCATGGATTCGACACTAGGCTTCTGTCTCTTGGGCTTTTGAACCTCATTGTTCCCCCAGTGATTCTTCATCAGCTATCCACTTGGTTCCAAGTATTCACGACACTACAGTACCCATTCAAACCTAGGGAAGATCATTTATAAGTTCCAAGTAAATAAAGCAAACATGAAAAAAGTCTTATTTTTTCCTTACCTTGTCTTTATTTTCTTGTTAATTATAGTAGTTTTTAAAAAAATGACTGCAGCCTCCATTTATCACTTAACCTATTGATGTAGCTGTAGTGGTATCATTGATTTCCAATTTTTAGGAAAACCATTCCTGCTGGTGGAAGCCCAAATCTATTCATTTATTTTTGTGTGTGTACTCAAGGGAGGTGGATGAGCCCATTGATCCAGTGGTGCAGAAGCTGCTAAATATTTAATATTTACTCCCATCAATGAAATTACTTCACGTTTGAATGTTGACAGTCCCTGGCATGCATCATCTGGTATGACCTGTGGTACATAACATGTGTTCCACAGGCTACATTTCATTTCCCCTTTGTAGACTGACTTCCTTGCCAATGTCGGAGTTTTCCAACACTATTTTCCAGATGGCTGTCCTGCAGTCCAGATTTTAATTTCAGTTCATCTTAATGTCTCTTGGTGGAAGGATTATGTAAAGGACACTTGATCTTTACTCTTTCTCACTATTTGAATATTATTAATACTTTAACATCCTCAAATGTACTTGCGAATTAATGACCTTTATAATGACTATGATACCTGTGCCTTCTCGTACTGTCTTACCAGAGATGCTTTGCTGCATCAAGAGGAAGATTCTGCTTTCAGATTATCACCAGGGCAAGAAATATTTTGCTATGATCCACCAAGGTCATTCACATTTCAATGTTTAAATAGTAGCTTTTGTGTTGAGATCCTTGGAGCTCTGCCCAGACTCAGTCTTTGAAGCCATTGTTATCTTCCCAGCCACCACACACCTTCTAGCTCCTTCCAGGGAGCCTGAATCCCTAGAAGTAGTGGGGACAGTTCTCCTGAAAATTCACGTCCCGTTGGGCTGGTTCTGGTCTGCTAGAATTTCGACTTCAAGATTGAGGGCTTTTTATTCCTTGTTCTGATTCCTCCCTTTTACTCATGGATTCGACACTAGGCTTCTGTCTCTTGGGCTTTTGAACCTCATTGTTCCCCCAGTGATTCTTCATCAGCTATCCACTTGGTTCCAAGTATTCACGACACTACAGTACCCATTCAAACCTAGGGAATCTAATCCTGAGCCCAACCAAGTATTAATTGTAAACCTGTTTGAGTCAGATCAGCAGCCTGTTCAAGAGGAAAAATTATCATACACAGTTAGACTGCTTCTGTGTTCTTTGCAACAAAATATGTGTAAGATCCCTGCTTTCCAGTTAGGGAGTCAGATGTTCTGTGCTACTATAGCAGTGTTTATATGTTCATTTTAAAATTGTGAATTAATATTAACCACAGGTTTCGCTTGTAGCTACGATGGTAAAGAATCTGCCTGCAGTGTGGGAGCCCTGGGTTCGAAACAGCAACCCACTCCAGTGTTCTTGCCTGGAGAATTCCATGACTCACCCATGGAGTCGCAAACGGTCAGACATAACTGAGTGATGTTCACTTTCACTTTCATAGCTTATTCAGGCTTCCCAGGTGGCACTAGTGGTGAAGAATACACATGCCAATTCAAGGGACATAAGAGATGCAGGATCTGACCCTGGATTTCAAAGATAACCTGGAAGAGGGCATGGCAACCCACTCTTGCCGTGCCCTCCTGGAGAAGTCTTTCCAGGAGAATCCAGGGAGAGGAGTCTGGAGAACGGAAACAACTTAGCATCTTCATTAAAAACTACACATTCCACTGGCTTCTCTACACAATTATTTCTATTATGTCTTCCATCTTTGGAGGAAGCTCACAAGAGTCTGAGAGAAGTAGGTCTCTAAACAAACTTTTGAGTAGTCATACTCGTGAGAAGGATAGAAAATCAGAAAACAGTGTAATAATCTACCTATTATGTGTTTAGTGAAATGCATTTTGAAAGAAAAATGACTTTTTCTGTGGTTCTAATAAAGTATTATTAAATACTCTAGAATAGAATTTTTTTTTAAAGAGGGGGTGGGACTAGAGGCAGACTGCCTGAGTTTTAAACCTGGCCTTTGTGATTTTGGACAAGTCATTTAATTTGGGGAGCCTTGGTTTCCTCATCTCCAAATGACAACAGTTACAATGTTTGGAGGATGATGAGATAAACTGAGATAATGTATGAAGTGTTTAGTATGGGTCTTGTTCATAATAAGAACTAAATAAATCTTATTATGATGTATATGTTAGATCAGACTGCTTTCATTTAAAAGTAGCAGAAATTTAACTCATACAGGCTTAAATATTAAGGAAATTTACTTTCTGATTTAACAGGAAGATCAGTGGTGGGACATTGATTTCTATTCTTAAGGGGTGGCTGAGTCCATCGCTCTGTGATGCTATAGTGATTCATATTCTTTCCACCCATGATTTGCAATTCTTAGTGCTGCCTTCAGGCATAATACGTGGCCTTTGTAGTGTCCTTGAGAAAACCCAGTAGAGTGAGTGAAGGTCTTCCATCTAGCAGCTCTCTTTAAGCAGAGGGACTTTTTTTAAGGAGCTCCCTGAAAGGTATCTTCCTACTTTTCTTGGTTATCAGTTGAGTCATAAGCCTGTTATTGAACCAATTACTAACCAAAGCAGTCATATTTCCCTTGGACTAATTAAGTACATCTAAAGATGGGGTCAACTTTCCTTCAGGGAAGAGGTGCATTTTCCAAGATTGTGTGAACAACCTCAGTGACAGAAGAAGTTCTTCAGAGGTTGGTGCTGAAAGTGTTAAAGAATATGGCCTGTCTTCTTGGGAAATGGGAATATTGACATCATGAGAGGGGAAAGCAGCAAGAAATAGGTCTTCCTGAAACCCATAGGATCTTCATTAAAAACTACACATTCCACTGGCTTCTCTACACAATTATTTCTATTATGTCTTCCATCTTTGGAGGAAGCTCACAAGAGTCTGAGAGAAGTAGGTCTCTAAACAAACTTTTGAGTAGTCATACTCGTGAGAAGGATAGAAAATCAGAAAACAGTGTAATAATCTACCTATTATGTGTTTAGTGAAATGCATTTTGAAAGAAAAATGACTTTTTCTGTGGTTCTAATAAAGTATTATTAAATACTCTAGAATAGAATTTTTTTTTAAAGAGGGGGTGGGACTAGAGGCAGACTGCCTGAGTTTTAAACCTGGCCTTTGTGATTTTGGACAAGTCATTTAATTTGGGGAGCCTTGGTTTCCTCATCTCCAAATGACAACAGTTACAATGTTTGGAGGATGATGAGATAAACTGAGATAATGTATGAAGTGTTTAGTATGGGTCTTGTTCATAATAAGAACTAAATAAATCTTATTATGATGTATATGTTAGATCAGACTGCTTTCATTTAAAAGTAGCAGAAATTTAACTCATACAGGCTTAAATATTAAGGAAATTTACTTTCTGATTTAACAGGAAGATCAGTGGTGGGACATTGATTTCTATTCTTAAGGGGTGGCTGAGTCCATCGCTCTGTGATGCTATAGTGATTCATATTCTTTCCACCCATGATTTGCAATTCTTAGTGCTGCCTTCAGGCATAATACGTGGCCTTTGTAGTGTCCTTGAGAAAACCCAGTAGAGTGAGTGAAGGTCTTCCATCTAGCAGCTCTCTTTAAGCAGAGGGACTTTTTTTAAGGAGCTCCCTGAAAGGTATCTTCCTACTTTTCTTGGTTATCAGTTGAGTCATAAGCCTGTTATTGAACCAATTACTAACCAAAGCAGTCATATTTCCCTTGGACTAATTAAGTACATCTAAAGATGGGGTCAACTTTCCTTCAGGGAAGAGGTGCATTTTCCAAGATTGTGTGAACAACCTCAGTGACAGAAGAAGTTCTTCAGAGGTTGGTGCTGAAAGTGTTAAAGAATATGGCCTGTCTTCTTGGGAAATGGGAATATTGACATCATGAGAGGGGAAAGCAGCAAGAAATAGGTCTTCCTGACTAGCCCATAGGATGATTTTCAAAATCCCACCTTTTGTAGACTAAAGAAATTCAATATGAAAGTTTGACATTTGTCATCTTTAAAATAGGATGATTAGTGAAATGTTGATTCTTGTCAAATTTTCAAATCCAGAACTTCAATTTGATATGCCTGAGCATTTCACTTTCTTTTGATCTGATACCTACTATAGCCACGTAAGAAGGCAGAGCCAGTATTAATGTCTTTATTTCACAGACCTAACCAGACATGGAGAGGTGAAGCGACAGTCCTAACACCCTCCTGACAGTGAGCCTAGGCTGTTTCATTATATTGTGTGCTATGTGTCTCCTATTTTCCTTAATATTCTGTGTCCTTAACTAGAGGAGGTAAGGGACATAATGAAATAAAATTCATATTTTAAGGCAAGACAAGAAAAATTTAAGCATAGAATATTTTTTTCCTGCCCATTTGGGCCTCCTTCCTCCTCTCTAGTGTGCATAGTGCATTGGTGTTATGTGTTAACCAGACCTCCCCAGTGGTGGAAATACCTGCTTAAATATTATTTTAGAAGGTAATATTCCTTTCTCAATCAGTAAGGGGTTACGATGACCCATCATGCGTGTTTTATGTGCAGATATCTTTCATTTCCCTTAAAGATAGTAACTGATATGGAACATACTGGGCTGCACCTAATGGACATCCTTTGCTTAAATATTTCCTTCTAATCTATATATATATATATATAGATATATAGATATATCCATATATATATGGATATATAGCCATACTTATGATTGGTCTATCTATCTATCTATCTATATCCTTTCTTCTTGAGCCTCCCTCCCACTTCCCCATCCTGTCCCTCTAGGTCATCACAGAGCGCCAAGCTGAGCTCCCTGTGTTATTCAGTGGCTTCCCACTAGCTATGTATTTTACACAATGGTGGTAGTGTATATACATCAATGCTGGTGAACAAACTTTCCAGGGAAGAGGTGCATTTTCCAAGATTGTGTGAACAACCTCAGTGACAGAAGAAGTTCTTCAGAGGTTGGTGCTGAAAGTGTTAAAGAATATGGCCTGTCTTCTTGGGAAATGGGAATATTGACATCATGAGAGGGGAAAGCAGCAAGAAATAGGTCTTCCTGACTAGCCCATAGGATGATTTTCAAAATCCCACCTTTTGTAGACTAAAGAAATTCAATATGAAAGTTTGACATTTGTCATCTTTAAAATAGGATGATTAGTGAAATGTTGATTCTTGTCAAATTTTCAAATCCAGAACTTCAATTTGATATGCCTGAGCATTTCACTTTCTTTTGATCTGATACCTACTATAGCCACGTAAGAAGGCAGAGCCAGTATTAATGTCTTTATTTCACAGACCTAACCAGACATGGAGAGGTGAAGCGACAGTCCTAACACCCTCCTGACAGTGAGCCTAGGCTGTTTCATTATATTGTGTGCTATGTGTCTCCTATTTTCCTTAATATTCTGTGTCCTTAACTAGAGGAGGTAAGGGACATAATGAAATAAAATTCATATTTTAAGGCAAGACAAGAAAAATTTAAGCATAGAATATTTTTTTCCTGCCCATTTGGGCCTCCTTCCTCCTCTCTAGTGTGCATAGTGCATTGGTGTTATGTGTTAACCAGACCTCCCCAGTGGTGGAAATACCTGCTTAAATATTATTTTAGAAGGTAATATTCCTTTCTCAATCAGTAAGGGGTTACGATGACCCATCATGCGTGTTTTATGTGCAGATATCTTTCATTTCCCTTAAAGATAGTAACTGATATGGAACATACTGGGCTGCACCTAATGGACATCCTTTGCTTAAATATTTCCTTCTAATCTATATATATATATATATAGATATATAGATATATCCATATATATATGGATATATAGCCATACTTATGATTGGTCTATCTATCTATCTATCTATATCCTTTCTTCTTGAGCCTCCCTCCCACTTCCCCATCCTGTCCCTCTAGGTCATCACAGAGCGCCAAGCTGAGCTCCCTGTGTTATTCAGTGGCTTCCCACTAGCTATGTATTTTACACAATGGTGGTAGTGTATATACATCAATGCTACTTTCTCCATTGGTTTCACCCTCTCCTTCCCTTGCTGTGTCCACAAGGCTGTTCTCTACATCTGTGTGTCTTCTTCTGAGCCTATTCATGTTACTAGCTCAATTACTTGTATTCTACCTATTTTACAAGACTATTGTTTCTTGCATCACCGTATTTGTGAGTGAACCTCTGAAAAAAAGAATGATAATTAGGTGACTTGAAATGACTGACCAACTATTTTGTTCTATAAGATCAATGATTATAAGAGTGGAACTCTAGATAGGAGAAGAAGTGTTTCTTGGACCATAACTGGCAAGTAAGACAGGCAGTCCAGAGACTTTTTGTTACTGTTAACAGTAAGAGCAAATTGAGTGACCCACCAACAAAATCCTCAACTGATCTGGAGTGCATGCCTAGCACCTTGGAACAAATTGGACATGAGATGCCTCCCAAACCTTCATTGAAATTAATACCGAAAGGGAGGGGATTGTAAAATAAAGAACACTGCCCATCATTCATGTCTCTAAGAATTAAGCCATTAGCCATGGCAGTCACTAAACTACAGTACACCCTGGAAGAAATTCAGGGCAAAGATCAGGATGAGGCACTTAGTGCTCTGGGAAAACCAGTAGAACTGGCCCTCAGAGAGTTTGATATTTTCAGGAGAAAAATTTTTATGAACCTGGATTCTTACATCTTCCCATATTTAGAAAAGTACTGAAACCATTAACTAAGATATCTGTTACTTGTGTTTAGCAGAACCTTCTGCCTAGCTGTGTGCTTGACTGCATATGCCTATTTCCCAGATCCCCATAGATACTGGTCTCCCCTCTTAACCTCTTTGTAACAGTCCTCTGAGCTTTCTGAAAGACTAACTCCCAGGTTACAGTCCTCAGGTTGACTTGAATAAAATGCTCTATATCCTTCTTAGGTTGACTGTTAATTTTTTTGTGGACAGATATATCTTCTATGTATTCTAATAACTAGTATTTTAGGGCTCACAAAATGTTTATTGATTATAAATACTCTGTTAAACTAGGGCAAGATTAAAAAATGTTGAGTTCAAATCTTTCCTTGACACTGATATACCTCTGGACAAAGCAATTAATCTTTGTGTGGGTCAGTCTTAGAGGGCATTGATTTATATCCAAGTAAACTCATTCTCTCATGAAATGAAAAAAGGCACTTTGCTACTTAATTTCCTCTTCTTGACTTTTTGCGATCCTCCATAGAATGTCTCACAAATTTGACTGCATTTTACAAGCATGAAGCCATTAACATATCTGAAAACCTAAAGATTATAAAGCAAGTCAAATATAGAAGTAAACTAAATGAAAATCCAATCTGACCAAAAGAACCAAAAAAGAAAAACAGAAACCATTCAGCAGAAGCAAAGGGAATTATCAGCTTCCAAGACTGGGTTTTCCAGGACAGAAGCGCACAGTCAACTGGAAATAGATCAATTACCTAATCTATACAAGTCAGGATAAGATGATACCAGTAGCATCAACACAATCTAATAACTGACTAGTTTAAGACATCTGAGAGTGAACACTTTTGGTCATAAAGAAATTAACTTACATTAAATTATCATTTTAGTCTAAACATAATTTTCTAAATGAATTATATTGTATAGTATTCATCTACAAATGGCCCAAAAAAACTAGCATGTCTCTAAGAATTAAGCCATTAGCCATGGCAGTCACTAAACTACAGTACACCCTGGAAGAAATTCAGGGCAAAGATCAGGATGAGGCACTTAGTGCTCTGGGAAAACCAGTAGAACTGGCCCTCAGAGAGTTTGATATTTTCAGGAGAAAAATTTTTATGAACCTGGATTCTTACATCTTCCCATATTTAGAAAAGTACTGAAACCATTAACTAAGATATCTGTTACTTGTGTTTAGCAGAACCTTCTGCCTAGCTGTGTGCTTGACTGCATATGCCTATTTCCCAGATCCCCATAGATACTGGTCTCCCCTCTTAACCTCTTTGTAACAGTCCTCTGAGCTTTCTGAAAGACTAACTCCCAGGTTACAGTCCTCAGGTTGACTTGAATAAAATGCTCTATATCCTTCTTAGGTTGACTGTTAATTTTTTTGTGGACAGATATATCTTCTATGTATTCTAATAACTAGTATTTTAGGGCTCACAAAATGTTTATTGATTATAAATACTCTGTTAAACTAGGGCAAGATTAAAAAATGTTGAGTTCAAATCTTTCCTTGACACTGATATACCTCTGGACAAAGCAATTAATCTTTGTGTGGGTCAGTCTTAGAGGGCATTGATTTATATCCAAGTAAACTCATTCTCTCATGAAATGAAAAAAGGCACTTTGCTACTTAATTTCCTCTTCTTGACTTTTTGCGATCCTCCATAGAATGTCTCACAAATTTGACTGCATTTTACAAGCATGAAGCCATTAACATATCTGAAAACCTAAAGATTATAAAGCAAGTCAAATATAGAAGTAAACTAAATGAAAATCCAATCTGACCAAAAGAACCAAAAAAGAAAAACAGAAACCATTCAGCAGAAGCAAAGGGAATTATCAGCTTCCAAGACTGGGTTTTCCAGGACAGAAGCGCACAGTCAACTGGAAATAGATCAATTACCTAATCTATACAAGTCAGGATAAGATGATACCAGTAGCATCAACACAATCTAATAACTGACTAGTTTAAGACATCTGAGAGTGAACACTTTTGGTCATAAAGAAATTAACTTACATTAAATTATCATTTTAGTCTAAACATAATTTTCTAAATGAATTATATTGTATAGTATTCATCTACAAATGGCCCAAGGTGATGAGCAAAAAACTAGAACCTAAACCAGGATGGATGAAGATGTGTTGGCCACTGGACCAACATTTACCTGTTTAGAGTCATTTGAAAAATAGGTTATTATTATTTTTTTTCTATTTGCATCTTAAACTCATTCACAAATTGTTTTGGTTTTATCAATGCATCATTGAATTACAACCCAAATCAGTAGGGCCATCTGCATGGACAGTTGCTTGTAAAGGTTTTTATAGGTAATAAATACCTTTATTCCATGGTATGTGTGGCCTGCACACATTCACAGGAAGAAAAATACTGACATGAAAAAAATGTATTGGCATTTAGTTAGAATATGACACTTACAACTAATGCATAATAAGAATGTAAGAATAAAAATGTTTCTTTCCAACTCTTACTGAAAATAGACTGTAATTTGTATTGCAAATTATATTGAATGTTACTTGTACAAAAAAACCAAAGTTTATGATACCTTTTGATGAATGAGAGAAATTTAAGCATTAAAAATACTATCCTGTTTTGGTTGTTGCACTAGTACCTCTGCTTTTGAATGAAAAAAAAAATCGCTTTTTTTAAAAGACTTCTTTTTTTGAATGTGGACCATTTTTAAAGTCTTCTGTGAATTTGTTAACACAATATGGTTTGTGTTATTATATGTTTTGGTTTTTCACCTAGAGGTAAAACCAAAAGCGGGCTATTTCTATTGTGGTAAATGCTACATTATTCAACAGATGTGTATTGAATTCATGGATTATCTAGTTCCTTTATTTTCTCTCCTTGTTTAAATCTGCCTTCATTTTAGTCACCCCACCAGGGAAAATATAAATTAAAGATGAACGAAGAATGAATTAACAGTGATGGCTGAATGAAATTACGTTCTCTGAAATACATGTTAGTCATCCATTCTGCCCTGTCTCCTCATCTGTTTTAAAGATCAATCATTTTGGGTGGGTCAGTATTAGATCTAGAGTGAAACACTAAATTAATCTGACTAGTTTAAGACATCTGAAAAGAAAAATTAACTTACATTAAATTATCATTTTAGTCTAAACATAATTTTCTAAATGAATTATATTGTATAGTATTCATCTACAAATGGCCCAAGGTGATGAGCAAAAAACTAGAACCTAAACCAGGATGGATGAAGATGTGTTGGCCACTGGACCAACATTTACCTGTTTAGAGTCATTTGAAAAATAGGTTATTATTATTTTTTTTCTATTTGCATCTTAAACTCATTCACAAATTGTTTTGGTTTTATCAATGCATCATTGAATTACAACCCAAATCAGTAGGGCCATCTGCATGGACAGTTGCTTGTAAAGGTTTTTATAGGTAATAAATACCTTTATTCCATGGTATGTGTGGCCTGCACACATTCACAGGAAGAAAAATACTGACATGAAAAAAATGTATTGGCATTTAGTTAGAATATGACACTTACAACTAATGCATAATAAGAATGTAAGAATAAAAATGTTTCTTTCCAACTCTTACTGAAAATAGACTGTAATTTGTATTGCAAATTATATTGAATGTTACTTGTACAAAAAAACCAAAGTTTATGATACCTTTTGATGAATGAGAGAAATTTAAGCATTAAAAATACTATCCTGTTTTGGTTGTTGCACTAGTACCTCTGCTTTTGAATGAAAAAAAAAATCGCTTTTTTTAAAAGACTTCTTTTTTTGAATGTGGACCATTTTTAAAGTCTTCTGTGAATTTGTTAACACAATATGGTTTGTGTTATTATATGTTTTGGTTTTTCACCTAGAGGTAAAACCAAAAGCGGGCTATTTCTATTGTGGTAAATGCTACATTATTCAACAGATGTGTATTGAATTCATGGATTATCTAGTTCCTTTATTTTCTCTCCTTGTTTAAATCTGCCTTCATTTTAGTCACCCCACCAGGGAAAATATAAATTAAAGATGAACGAAGAATGAATTAACAGTGATGGCTGAATGAAATTACGTTCTCTGAAATACATGTTAGTCATCCATTCTGCCCTGTCTCCTCATCTGTTTTAAAGATTCATTTATTTATTCATTTTGGGCGTGGGTCAGGTTGGGGAGGGAGGGGAACCGGCGGGCCACTTCTGTTGGTCTTTCATTTCTCCAGTTTCATCCGTCTTTGTTCTTTGGCTCCTGTTGGCCTCCCATCGCAGTGGCGTCTGTCGTTGCAGAGCGCTGGCTCTGGGCGCATGCGCTCCAGAGCTCCGGCTCGGTGATTGGACACATGGGTCCAGCCGCTCCGCGGCACGTGGGATCTTCCCAGGCCAGGATTCGAACCGGCGCCCCTTGCACTGCAAGGCGGTGTCCTTACCCACTGGACCACCAGGGGAAGCCCTCTCCTCGTCTGTAAGGCCACTTTCAATCCGGAGTGTCACTAAATTTTAATGATATGCTGAGTTTCTCCTTTAGCCTCTCAGCTGTTTTGGTCGAGTAGGGTGTGGCATATCCATTTTAATTGACAGTGATTCTATCCCAGTTAAATGTAAACAACTCTGACAAGCCATATTTCAGCCACAATGTCTTCATGAAATATTTCTTCCCTCTGTACTGTGATGCGCTGTGCTGTTGCTCAGTAGTGTCCAACTCGTTGGGACCCCATGACTGTATCCCACTAAGCTCTTCTATCCATGGGATTTACAGACAAGAAACCTGGAGTGAGTTGCCATTTCCTCCTTCAGGGGGATCTTCCGGACCTAGGGATTAAACCTGAGTCCCCCGTCTTTATCTTCTGCATTGACAGGCGGCTTTTGTTTTGTTTTGTTTTGTTTTTAACCACTGAGCCAACAGGGAAGCCTAACTAAATCTGAAATCATACTTAAGGTAAAAGAAAGGTATTTGAAAGTCTTGATACACTTGCTAATTTCTTCTCGGAAAAATATTAGCAGTAGTTTCGGCAGCACCCTATATTATTAATCTTATTGCTAAATTATTAAAGTATTTCTTAGGAAATGAAGTAACACGTGAAATCGGACAAGTCCCCTTGGTTTTATAGATCTGTAAGCACTAGCAAGTTATCTAGTTATGCAAATTAACAGTGATGGCTGAATGAAATTACGTTCTCTGAAATACATGTTAGTCATCCATTCTGCCCTGTCTCCTCATCTGTTTTAAAGATTCATTTATTTATTCATTTTGGGCGTGGGTCAGGTTGGGGAGGGAGGGGAACCGGCGGGCCACTTCTGTTGGTCTTTCATTTCTCCAGTTTCATCCGTCTTTGTTCTTTGGCTCCTGTTGGCCTCCCATCGCAGTGGCGTCTGTCGTTGCAGAGCGCTGGCTCTGGGCGCATGCGCTCCAGAGCTCCGGCTCGGTGATTGGACACATGGGTCCAGCCGCTCCGCGGCACGTGGGATCTTCCCAGGCCAGGATTCGAACCGGCGCCCCTTGCACTGCAAGGCGGTGTCCTTACCCACTGGACCACCAGGGGAAGCCCTCTCCTCGTCTGTAAGGCCACTTTCAATCCGGAGTGTCACTAAATTTTAATGATATGCTGAGTTTCTCCTTTAGCCTCTCAGCTGTTTTGGTCGAGTAGGGTGTGGCATATCCATTTTAATTGACAGTGATTCTATCCCAGTTAAATGTAAACAACTCTGACAAGCCATATTTCAGCCACAATGTCTTCATGAAATATTTCTTCCCTCTGTACTGTGATGCGCTGTGCTGTTGCTCAGTAGTGTCCAACTCGTTGGGACCCCATGACTGTATCCCACTAAGCTCTTCTATCCATGGGATTTACAGACAAGAAACCTGGAGTGAGTTGCCATTTCCTCCTTCAGGGGGATCTTCCGGACCTAGGGATTAAACCTGAGTCCCCCCGCGTCTTTATCTTCTGCATTGACAGGCGGCTTTTGTTTTGTTTTGTTTTGTTTTTAACCACTGAGCCAACAGGGAAGCCTAACTAAATCTGAAATCATACTTAAGGTAAAAAGAAAGGTATTTGAAAGTCTTGATACACTTGCTAATTTCTTCTCGGAAAAATATTAGCAGTAGTTTCGGCAGCACCCTATATTATTAATCTTATTGCTAAATTATTAAAGTATTTCTTAGGAAATGAAGTAACACGTGAAATCGGACAAGTCCCCTTGGTTTTATAGATCTGTAAGCACTAGCAAGTTATCTAGTTATGCAAATCTTATGTAAATACTAACCTGAACTGTGAAAACCGGGAGATGTCCCCAGGGAAGACTGGAGGAAGGGTGGAATCTTACAGGAGGAAGGGTGTGAGGAACGCTGTTTGCTTGTGATGAATGTGTCCAGGCTGCAATACATGACTTTAGAGGTTTCTTCTATCCCAAAGAATATATGAGTTCCCTTGATGGCTCAGATGGTAAAGAATCCACCTGCAATGCAGGACACCTGGGTTCTGTCCCTGGGTTGGGAAACCCCCTGGAGAAGGGAGTGGCAACTCACTCCAGGATTCTTGCCTGGAGAATTCCATGGACCTGGGAGCCTGGTGGGCTATAGTTCATGGAGTCGCAAAGAGTTGGACAGGACTCATTGATTTTCACGTCGCTTCACTTCACTTCCATATCAAAGAGTGTTTCCTATAACTAACTGTATTTGCTGTTCAGAAATTTCAGTCTCTCTATTTAAACTCCTATCTGTCCCATTGTTTATTTTCTTTTTTAAACATTAAAAATCTATTTATTTGGCTGTGCTGGATCTTTGTTGCTAAGCATGGACTTTCTTTAGCTGTGGCAAGCACGGGCTACTGTCTAGTTGTGGTGAGCATGGGCTTCTTATTGCAGTAGCTTCTCCTGTTGCAGAACATGGGTTCTAGGGCTTGAGGGTTTCAGTAGCTGCAGTGCTCAGGCTTAGTTGCCCTGAGGCACGTGGGATCGTCTCCCTCCAGGAGTGGAACCCATGTCCCCTGCATTGGCAGGCAAATAGACTGCCTCTGGTTTATTTTCATGTGTAACCCAGATACGAAATAAAGACTTGCATGCTCCTGATAGCTAACTATTGTATTCTAAGATCCCTGCTAAAATCATAGGTTTTTTTGTCTTTCTTCCCCCCTCCCTCTACTCCATCATGCCTCTTTTATTTTGATTTTTTCCCCTTTTATTTCTTCTCGGAAAATATTAGCAGTAGTTTCGCAGCACCTCTATTATTAATCTTATTGCTAAATTATTAAAGTATTTCTTAGGAAATGAAGTAACACGTGAAATCGGACAAGTCCCCTTGGTTTTATAGATCTGTAAGCACTAGCAAGTTATCTAGTTATGCAAATCTTATGTAAATACTAACCTGAACTGTGAAAACCGGGAGATGTCCCCAGGGAAGACTGGAGGAAGGGTGGAATCTTACAGGAGGAAGGGTGTGAGGAACGCTGTTTGCTTGTGATGAATGTGTCCAGGCTGCAATACATGACTTTAGAGGTTTCTTCTATCCCAAAGAATATATGAGTTCCCTTGATGGCTCAGATGGTAAAGAATCCACCTGCAATGCAGGACACCTGGGTTCTGTCCCTGGGTTGGGAAACCCCCTGGAGAAGGGAGTGGCAACTCACTCCAGGATTCTTGCCTGGAGAATTCCATGGACCTGGGAGCCTGGTGGGCTATAGTTCATGGAGTCGCAAAGAGTTGGACAGGACTCATTGATTTTCACGTCGCTTCACTTCACTTCCATATCAAAGAGTGTTTCCTATAACTAACTGTATTTGCTGTTCAGAAATTTCAGTCTCTCTATTTAAACTCCTATCTGTCCCATTGTTTATTTTCTTTTTTAAACATTAAAAATCTATTTATTTGGCTGTGCTGGATCTTTGTTGCTAAGCATGGACTTTCTTTAGCTGTGGCAAGCACGGGCTACTGTCTAGTTGTGGTGAGCATGGGCTTCTTATTGCAGTAGCTTCTCCTGTTGCAGAACATGGGTTCTAGGGCTTGAGGGTTTCAGTAGCTGCAGTGCTCAGGCTTAGTTGCCCTGAGGCACGTGGGATCGTCTCCCTCCAGGAGTGGAACCCATGTCCCCTGCATTGGCAGGCAAATAGACTGCCTCTGGTTTATTTTCATGTGTAACCCAGATACGAAATAAAGACTTGCATGCTCCTGATAGCTAACTATTGTATTCTAAGATCCCTGCTAAAATCATAGGTTTTTTTGTCTTTCTTCCCCCCTCCCTCTACTCCATCATGCCTCTTTTATTTTTATATTTATTTTCATCCATCTTTTATTCTTTGCCTCTCTCGTTGCAGTGCACCGGCTCTGCGTGCATGCGCTCTGGAGTGCTGGCTCTTAATTGGACACACCAGTCCAGCCTCTCCGTGGCACGTGGGATCTTCCCAGGCCAGGGATCGAACCGGTGCCCCTTGCACTGCAAGGCGGACTCTCTACCCACTGGACCACGAGGGAAGCCCCTAAAATCAGAGTTTTGAGAGTCTAAAACTTGCCTGATGATTTCTGTTAATTTTTACAACTTTTACTCATATTGTGAAAAACCTCCATCTTTCTGCTCCTCTTTTCTCCTCTGTCAACTACAAAGTTCAAAATTATTTTCCTGCGTTTCTTTTTCAGTCATTTTTGCCCCTCCCCCATCAAAGCTGCATACCTAAACTCAAAGAGAATTATCTCTCAGGCTAACCGGTCACTGGCAAATTAGCAGTTTATTACTCACATGTCATATTTGATTGTAATGACTCTTTCTAAATATCAGGTGCAAAAGAACTTCTTTCTCTTTTCTTTTACAGCCTCTCACCCTTTAAAATTATCTTTAAATCATTGCACCATGGATAGCAAGCTATCTGGAATCAGATGCTTCTGTTTATTCCTGAGTTTCCAATTACACAGTGTATAGTCTGGGAAAAGGCCAAAGTAAAATTCCACCACAGGTGTGTCCAGTGGCTGTTGACGATCTCTGCTATTTCTGCCATGTCTCTGCTAGGGACAGGGATGAAGCTTTAGGTAAAAGGTAGCATCGAGACAAGTTAGAAATATAGGTGTCCTAAATATATTTCCAATGCAATTTTTCTCCCTGCACTTATAATCAAATCCTCATTAAGCCTATGGGACCACCTGGCACTGCTACTTTGAATTATAAATTCAGTACAGATAATGTATCCAGCTGGGAATACTTAAGAAAACTTAAATGCTTTTTAAAGTTTTTAATAAAAATAGGTTTTAATACTCAAATGAAGATCTGTGCAAGATTTGGGTTTAATTGGATGCTGGTCTAAATGAGAAAAAACGATAGTTGAATATTTTCTTATAGCTTAACAAATGCTATTGAATGTCTTCTGATTGTTTTTCTAGCACAGCGGAGGGTAGCATTTTTCTTCCTGGATGTATCTGAGAGTTTGCAAAACTTTGCTTATAATAGGAGCTAAAAAAATTATAGGTTTCGATTCAGTTTGTAGGACTCTGAAGCAATTATGTGTTTAAATCTATAGAGTGAAGTTGTGGTGGCAAATCTGTACATTTATCTTTCTTTCTATTGAATTTACATTTACCTGCATGATACACTCCCTTTTTTCCTTGGAAGCTATCTGTTTTCATTGTATTCTGAGCTGTATTTAATCTTCCTTTAATTTTTTTTCCATTTAATCCCGGGATTAACTTTATTATCTCTTCTCTCTTTTTTCTTTCCTAAGAGCTGAAACATTTTCATGATGTTCTAAATCTTACAGCACTGAATTGAATATAAATGGAATTCCAAACAAGCAAATGCATAATCCATCACCCCTTTCTAGGACTGCCAAATATCAAAGAAAGTTTATTCTTTGCTTTCAGGGTTTTTACATATCCATATTATTTTCGCTTAGGCATTTAAAGCACTTTATTCGGTTTTAGTGTTTTCCGAGGAGCTTCTATTTTTGTATAAACTGATCTGTTGAGTAAGTAGAATATTTCTTTCTTCCTAAAGTTCTATGATTGGACTATTCTGAAGAAATATGCTTCTTTCTGAGAAAAAACATTGTTAAGTGTGTTGATTTGGAATTAAATGGCCAGTAGCAAATAATTCAACAGTAGGCTTTCCTAATAGTAGGACCAATCTTATTTTAGGGAAGAAGAACTGAGATTCATAGAAGAAAAGTGACTCCTTTATGTTACTGGCAGAGTTCAGAGCTCTTTTGGGCATGACCTGCTGCCTCTCATCTAGAATCCTTTCCACATTCATTGAACTCCTACTGCATGCCCAGACTGCATAGGGGATTTTTTTTTTAATTGAATTTTTTCTGCTTTCAGTTCAGTTCAGTCTCTCAGTTGTGTCTGACTCTTTGCAGCCCCATGGATTACAGCACACTAGGATTCCTTGTCCTTCACCATCTCCTGGAGCTTGCTTAGACTCATGTCCATTGACTTGGTGATGCCATCCAGCCATCTCATCTGCTGTCATCCCCTTCCCCTCCTGCCTTTCATCTTTCCCAGCATCAAGGTCTTTTCCAATGAGTCACCTCTTCACATCAGGTAGTCAAAGAATTGAAACTTTGGCTTCAGCATCAGTCCTTCCAATGAATATTCAAGACTGATTTCCTTTAGGACAGGTTTGATCTGCTTGTAGTCTAAGGGACTCTCAAGAGTCTTCTCCAGCACCACAATTTGAAAGCATCAGTTCTTCAGGGTTCAGCCTTCTTTATGGTCAACTCTCACATCCATTCATGACTCCTGGAAAAACCATAGCTTTGACTATTCAGTTCAGACCTTTGTTGGCCAAGTGATGTCTCTGTTTTTTAGCACATTGCCTAGGTTTGTCATAGCTTTTTTCCCAAGGAGCAAGCAATCTTTTCTCTGAAGTATAATAAAATACAAATATGTCATATTGTATCTCAATAAAATGCAAATATGTCCCAAAAGTGAAGTGACATATTTAAAACATACCCCCTGACCTTTCTTCTCTTCCTTTTTCCTGGAGGCAGTTCAGGGCTTTGGGAGAGTGAACAAGGATAAAGGAGTTGTGGCAAAGAGGAGCTTCTATTTTTGTATAAACTGATCTGTTGAGTAAGTAGAATATTTCTTTCTTCCTAAAGTTCTATGATTGGACTATTCTGAAGAAATATGCTTCTTTCTGAGAAAAAACATTGTTAAGTGTGTTGATTTGGAATTAAATGGCCAGTAGCAAATAATTCAACAGTAGGCTTTCCTAATAGTAGGACCAATCTTATTTTAGGGAAGAAGAACTGAGATTCATAGAAGAAAAGTGACTCCTTTATGTTACTGGCAGAGTTCAGAGCTCTTTTGGGCATGACCTGCTGCCTCTCATCTAGAATCCTTTCCACATTCATTGAACTCCTACTGCATGCCCAGACTGCATAGGGGATTTTTTTTAATTGAATTTTTTCTGCTTTCAGTTCAGTTCAGTCTCTCAGTTGTGTCTGACTCTTTGCAGCCCCATGGATTACAGCACACTAGGATTCCTTGTCCTTCACCATCTCCTGGAGCTTGCTTAGACTCATGTCCATTGACTTGGTGATGCCATCCAGCCATCTCATCTGCTGTCATCCCCTTCCCCTCCTGCCTTTCATCTTTCCCAGCATCAAGGTCTTTTCCAATGAGTCACCTCTTCACATCAGGTAGTCAAAGAATTGAAACTTTGGCTTCAGCATCAGTCCTTCCAATGAATATTCAAGACTGATTTCCTTTAGGACAGGTTTGATCTGCTTGTAGTCTAAGGGACTCTCAAGAGTCTTCTCCAGCACCACAATTTGAAAGCATCAGTTCTTCAGGGTTCAGCCTTCTTTATGGTCAACTCTCACATCCATTCATGACTCCTGGAAAAACCATAGCTTTGACTATTCAGTTCAGACCTTTGTTGGCCAAGTGATGTCTCTGTTTTTTAGCACATTGCCTAGGTTTGTCATAGCTTTTTTCCCAAGGAGCAAGCAATCTTTTCTCTGAAGTATAATAAAATACAAATATGTCATATTGTATCTCAATAAAATGCAAATATGTCCCAAAAGTGAAGTGACATATTTAAAACATACCCCCTGACCTTTCTTCTCTTCCTTTTTCCTGGAGGCAGTTCAGGGCTTTGGGAGAGTGAACAAGGATAAAGGAGTTGTGGCAAAGAGGCTCTGGGAGATTTGGCAGAAGGGCTGGGCTCCATACTGTCTGGAATGGCATTCCTCTGGAGGAGGGAGGAAGCGTGTAAGGGGTGTGAGTGGATATAAGGATAACTTTTGCTGACTCGATTATTCTCTGAGACCATCCCTAAAAGTGGAGACAAGTTTTTGAGACAATGGCCATATAAGACATTGACACTTGGGAACCTGAGACTTATCAAGGAAGGGTTTTCCTTTATCTACAGTTTTGGCATGGATATTTTTATTTAAAAAAAAAGGGAGAGTCAGCCTGTGTACAAATGTGGAAAATGCAGAAAGTAGCTACCATGAGTAACTACCTTTCATATGAATAATATTTTGTGTATTTGTCAAAGCCTAAATCCAGGGATGAATGAAAACTAGAATACCAGGAGAAACTTTTGGGAGAAAATATCTAATCCTACAGTTGCAGTTTTCAACTTGTATGTCTTGAGACACTGCTAACTGGGTCTTAGGAAATTCTAGGATTTCCATCAGAACTCCTCGTGTGGGAAAAGGGTACCGTGGGCCACCACGTTTGGTTCAGCCATGCTCCTTGGAAGGTTGAATAGCTCAAGGTTTACTTCATTTCTAGCATCTCAGCATTTACGCTTTAAACAAAGTATATTTATCTCATTTCTCTTCAATCATAACAAATCAATAAGATGAGCAAGACGTGTTTTTGGAATCATTATTACTATATGACTTCATTTTCAACTTGAGGTGTACATGAGCCCAGGTGGCTCTGTGGGTAGAGAACCCATTTGCCAATGCAAGAGATGTAAGAGATGTGGGTTCTATCCCTGAGTTGGGAAGATCCACTGTAGGAGGGCTTGGTAACCCACTCCAGTATTCTTGCTTGGAGAATCCCATGGACAGAGGAGCCTGGCGGGGCTACAGTCCAAGGGATCACAAAGAGTCATATATGACTGAAGCAACTTAACAAACATATACATATACATACATATAACATATACATGCATAAGCCATACATCTATAGAGACAAATAATATCCTTATGTGCTCTACATGTTCAAATTGTATCAGATGTCTGAAGTCAAATGTGTACTATTAAAAGTTGATTAACAAAGTTGTTAGTTTTATATAAAAATAGTGATAAAACTTAAATAACTAAGTAGGTAAACAGATTGGCAGTTACTAAAATATTACAAGTGTCTTAACTTGGTAACTTTAAGAAGAATAGTATATATTCTTGAAAAATTATATATTATATATATATATTAAATATGTATAATTTTTAAAGAATTGTATTAATGTTATGTTATCTTCTACTTCTTATTCATAATACAAGACAGAATAAGAGATTCTAACATTGTAGAATTCTCACACTGTAGAATCATTTTGGGTATTATATTCTAACATTGTAGAAATCTAACATTGTAGAATCATTTTAGGTATTAGCATTCATAAATATAAACAAAATGATTTGTAAAAATTGCATTTAATTATTATTTCCATTTAAAACTAAGTTTCTCACAACGAAAAAATCCATTCGTCACATTTGTGGGGAAAATTAAAAGCAGAAGATCAACTGTGCCACCTGAAGACTTTTCAAAGAAGAAACATCTTCAAAATTATGTACAATATATATGAAACCCCTCTCTGATGCAGATATCATGAAGGCTATAAAGAATGTGAATAAGCAATTGTTAGATATTGTTAGGTTGAGTAGTTATGAAGATAAGTAAACATTCTCATGAAAATTGATTAGCTGCAAGTTTACTGATGCTGTAAGTGATGTTGAAATATGATTTGGCTATTCAGCTTTCTGAAGGCCAAGGGTGAAGCTGACTGGCAATTTCAGGGATGTCTGAGAATGAAATTAACAATTTTGCATGTGAAAATCTGTAGGAAATAAGGGCTTCTTCAGACACAACTGTACTTCCAGAATTAATAGCTAATAAGTCACATGATAAAGATGTGTGCCTGTCATTTACAGTGGCTTTGAACAATTATGAAGACAGAGAACCATCAGTGGATGTTTTATTCAGCTTCAGTATGGTAGTTAAGAGTTATGGTCGCTTATAAGAGGGAACATAATCTGACCCAGACATACAGAGGCAAAGATTCAACACACTTTGGAGCAGGTGGTCGTGTTTTACATTGCTGAAAGGAATCACCCAGGTGAAAATCAGGATCTTAACTTACACAGTGTGATTGATCATATTCCAAACATAAAATCAAGTTTTCTTTACCCCTTTGCTAGTTCTAGTGACTAGAAATCAAGTTATCAAAACCTAACCAGGCAATATGTTGGAGATTCTTACTTCTATGATCTCATTGAGTCACTGATTTAAACTGCTCAAAGAAACCCTAAAGCTTGAGATTCCCTCCTGTGTGGGAATGCTGAAATTCCAGAGCAAGGTAGTACTGATTGGAGGATCCACAGTATTTTCAATAAATCTTCTGAGAAAGGACATGGATCGATGAACCAAACTATGGATGATTCTTTAGGATAAGGTTAATGTAATAACCCCAGTTGTATGGCCATAGCCCATCTATTGTGCCATATTTGTATGTATGTACATTAAATGGTTCATTATCAAGGTAAGTTAGTAGTATTTGCCTGAACCCTATTATAGATATAACCAACTTCTGGATCTACTACTGTGATTTTTGACAAATTTTGAAGATGTTGGAAACCATGAATTTTCAAGGGGGCCATTCTCTTGAAAGACCTGATAGACTTTCGAGGGATCAGTAGCTCTGGTTGCTGGTTTGACTTGGAGCAGTAGCTTGCAAGTCCAGATTAGTTTTTAGGCCATAGTTCATGGAGCTGAGCATGAGTCAAAAGGCAGCATCCAAAGTAGAAATGGACTGAGGGCATGAATGTCCAGTGGTATTTTCATCCAAAGCAAATAATCAGGAAGGGGGGTGGGGATGTCCAAGTATGAACCCACAGGAAAAAGATAAAGAAATGTATTCACTCAACAAATATTTATGGCATCCTTTTAGCAATAATATATGAGAGGCACAGGTTAGACATACTAAACGTGTATGCATAGCACATATACTTATATGGAAAGGTGGAATAGGGGTAACACAGAGCCTGAAGG
Source organism: Tragulus kanchil (assembly GCA_022376925.1). Taxonomy (NCBI): domain Eukaryota; kingdom Metazoa; phylum Chordata; class Mammalia; order Artiodactyla; family Tragulidae; genus Tragulus; species Tragulus kanchil. The sequence continues at coordinate 37,345,020 of JAIOJX010000003.1, forward strand.
CATCTTTGTCCTGAAGAGCATAGCCCCGGCTACTCTGCATAGGCCTTCTGAAGCCCTGGGTGGAGCAGCTTACGATTGAAACGTCTGAGCGATGAGGTCTCCTTAGCGTGACTTGCCATACCTTTCTTGATCTAGCTCTCACTTAACCATTTAGCCTCAACTATTTCCATGATCATTCTATCCATAGTGAACTATTGAGCTTCCCTGGTGACTTAGATGGTAAAGAATCTGCCTGCAAAACAAGAAACATGTGTTGGATGCTTGGGTCAGGAAGACCCCCTGGAGAAGAGAATGGCTAACACTCTAGTATTCTTGCCTGGAGAATTCCATGGTCAGCGGAGCCTGTTGGGCTATAGTCCATGGTGTTGCAGAGAGTCAAACATGACTGAATGACTAACACTTTCACTTTCTGTGTTGTCCAGAAAGGTAAATTTGTTACTACAGGGATTCTGTAGCATTACCATTATTTCTTCAGATCCCAGAACGATGACTTAGACATGGGAGGCACTCTAAAATGTTTGTAGACAGTGTGAGTGTTTGGCAAAATTATCCTAGCAGATAAAATTTTCTGGATCTACTACTGTGATTTTGACAAATTTTGAAGATGTTGGAATCAAGGTAAGTTAGTAGTATTTGCCTGAACCCTATTATAGATATAACCAACTTCTGGATCTACTACTGTGATTTTTGACAAATTTTGAAGATGTTGGAAACCATGAATTTTCAAGGGGGCCATTCTCTTGAAAGACCTGATAGACTTTCGAGGGATCAGTAGCTCTGGTTGCTGGTTTGACTTGGAGCAGTAGCTTGCAAGTCCAGATTAGTTTTTAGGCCATAGTTCATGGAGCTGAGCATGAGTCAAAAGGCAGCATCCAAAGTAGAAATGGACTGAGGGCATGAATGTCCAGTGGTATTTTCATCCAAAGCAAATAATCAGGAAGGGGGGTGGGGATGTCCAAGTATGAACCCACAGGAAAAAGATAAAGAAATGTATTCACTCAACAAATATTTATGGCATCCTTTTAGCAATAATATATGAGAGGCACAGGTTAGACATACTAAACGTGTATGCATAGCACATATACTTATATGGAAAGGTGGAATAGGGGTAACACAGAGCCTGAAGGCATCTTTGTCCTGAAGAGCATAGCCCCGGCTACTCTGCATAGGCCTTCTGAAGCCCTGGGTGGAGCAGCTTACGATTGAAACGTCTGAGCGATGAGGTCTCCTTAGCGTGACTTGCCATACCTTTCTTGATCTAGCTCTCACTTAACCATTTAGCCTCAACTATTTCCATGATCATTCTATCCATAGTGAACTATTGAGCTTCCCTGGTGACTTAGATGGTAAAGAATCTGCCTGCAAAACAAGAAACATGTGTTGGATGCTTGGGTCAGGAAGACCCCCTGGAGAAGAGAATGGCTAACACTCTAGTATTCTTGCCTGGAGAATTCCATGGTCAGCGGAGCCTGTTGGGCTATAGTCCATGGTGTTGCAGAGAGTCAAACATGACTGAATGACTAACACTTTCACTTTCTGTGTTGTCCAGAAAGGTAAATTTGTTACTACAGGGATTCTGTAGCATTACCATTATTTCTTCAGATCCCAGAACGATGACTTAGACATGGGAGGCACTCTAAAATGTTTGTAGACAGTGTGAGTGTTTGGCAATATCTAGCAGATAAAATCTTCAATGAACCCAATGGAGGGCAGAGAAAAGCACTGTAAACCATTTTAAACCAGGTGAAGTCATTCATTCATGCATTTATTGTTTGTTTTTGCAGCCAAATTAGGAGGCCATGAAGTTCATTTAGGCAGAAAACTCGAAGGATTGTTTCTGATGCATCTGGCAAATTGCATTTTCTAAATACGGCTGCACTAACATGTGTCCCATTGCGTATGTTCTTCAGAGAATATGGCATTGACAGTCCTTTTTGCCCATTAAAATTAGATGCGTGTTTGCACCTGCCTTGACCAACAGAATGTGGCAGAAGAGATGCTGCGTGACTTTCAAGTCTATCTTATAATTAAGCAGTATGGTTCCACTTACTTTCATTTTTATTTCTCTCTCTCTCTCTCTCAGCTTGCTTACTTTCCAAAGACAGTCACCATGTTGTGCAGAAGCTCAGGCTGCACAGTGAGGCTATGCATATGGATTTCCATCAGAGCAGCCCAACCTCATCTCTTAGCTGACAGCCAGACTCAAATGCCAGATTTGTGAGTAAACAAGCCTTTGGACGATTTCAGGTGCCAGCCTTCAATCTTAAGGCTTCAGACCTAATGGAGAAGAAACCTGCTCCCCTGTGGTGCCCTGTATGAATTCTGACCCACAGGAATCATGGGCATTAATACATGGCTCATGGTTTTCAGCCACTCCACTTTGGAGTGATTATTATGCAGCAGCAGATCCCAGTCCAAGCAGCAGACTAATTTTCCCACCTCTCCTGCTGGCTGGCTTTCCCAGTGTGGTCAGAACATGCTTCTTCACAAACAAGTCAATTCATGAAGTCTGCATTAAAAAAAGAAGAAATTGAAATGGAGTTCCACAAGGAGGATAAAAGGAAAAATGATGTCAAAAAGTGAAGTGATTGAAAATTACCAATGAAAATATTAATATAAATCAAAATATAAAGATTAAGAGTAAAATAAAATAATCTAAATGAAAGTAAATTAAATCTTTAAATGAATAAAAGTGGGATTCTGTAGCATTACCATTATTTCTTCAGATCCCAGAACGATGACTTAGACATGGGAGGCACTCTAAAATGTTTGTAGACAGTGTGAGTGTTTGGCAATATCTAGCAGATAAAATCTTCAATGAACCCAATGGAGGGCAGAGAAAAGCACTGTAAACCATTTTAAACCAGGTGAAGTCATTCATTCATGCATTTATTGTTTGTTTTTGCAGCCAAATTAGGAGGCCATGAAGTTCATTTAGGCAGAAAACTCGAAGGATTGTTTCTGATGCATCTGGCAAATTGCATTTTCTAAATACGGCTGCACTAACATGTGTCCCATTGCGTATGTTCTTCAGAGAATATGGCATTGACAGTCCTTTTTGCCCATTAAAATTAGATGCGTGTTTGCACCTGCCTTGACCAACAGAATGTGGCAGAAGAGATGCTGCGTGACTTTCAAGTCTATCTTATAATTAAGCAGTATGGTTCCACTTACTTTCATTTTTATTTCTCTCTCTCTCTCTCTCAGCTTGCTTACTTTCCAAAGACAGTCACCATGTTGTGCAGAAGCTCAGGCTGCACAGTGAGGCTATGCATATGGATTTCCATCAGAGCAGCCCAACCTCATCTCTTAGCTGACAGCCAGACTCAAATGCCAGATTTGTGAGTAAACAAGCCTTTGGACGATTTCAGGTGCCAGCCTTCAATCTTAAGGCTTCAGACCTAATGGAGAAGAAACCTGCTCCCCTGTGGTGCCCTGTATGAATTCTGACCCACAGGAATCATGGGCATTAATACATGGCTCATGGTTTTCAGCCACTCCACTTTGGAGTGATTATTATGCAGCAGCAGATCCCAGTCCAAGCAGCAGACTAATTTTCCCACCTCTCCTGCTGGCTGGCTTTCCCAGTGTGGTCAGAACATGCTTCTTCACAAACAAGTCAATTCATGAAGTCTGCATTAAAAAAAGAAGAAATTGAAATGGAGTTCCACAAGGAGGATAAAAGGAAAAATGATGTCAAAAAGTGAAGTGATTGAAAATTACCAATGAAAATATTAATATAAATCAAAATATAAAGATTAAGAGTAAAATAAAAATAATCTAAATGAAAGTAAAATTTAAAATCAAAGTTAAGAGTAGTATAAAGAAAATGAATTGAAAATGTTAGTGAGAATCCATTCTTTGTTTCCATGTTCTTCATTGTTAGGTCTTGTTTCCTCTGTTCTTACCTCCTTCTCTCTCTCTCTCCCTCTTTTCTTCCCTCCCTCCCTCCCTTTTTCCCTTCTTTTCATGAAGAATCAATTTTAAAATAAAACCTGTCCCTATAGACCAGAATTAAGCATATGAAATGATCAATTTTACTCATAATTAACATTAAAATTAAAATTCCAGTTATATACAGGTATGAAAATATATGCATGCTCACTCAGGTCCAACTCTTTGTGACCCCATGGTCTATAGCCCGCCAGGCTCCTCTGTCCATGGGATTCTCCAGGCAAGAATACCGGAGTGGGTTCCCGTTTTCCTTTCCAGGGGATCTTCTCAACCCAGAGATGGAACCTGAGTCTCCAGCATTGCAAGCAACTTCTTTACTGTCTGAATCACAGGTATCTATAGTAGATCCTAATACCTGTTATCTGTGAATATTACTTTACATGATAAAAGAGATGTGATAAACTAAGGATCTTGAGAGAGTAGGTATCCTGGATTATCTGGGTGGCAATGCATGGCATTATGACTACAGAAGCAAGATGTTTGCTTCTGATTTTGAAGATGAAAGATGAGGCCAAGAGCCACAGTGCAAGAAATGCAGCTTCAGAAGATGGGAAAATCCAGGAAATGGAATTTTTCTGTAGAGCACAGTCCTACTAACACTTTGGTTTCCTCCTAGTGAAACCATTTTGAGCTTCCGGTCTCCAGAATTGTGAGAACAAATAAGTATCATTTCAGGTACCAAATTTGTGATACTTTGTGAGAGCAGTCATAGGAGATGGACTCACATGCTGAGTTTTTTAAAAAAGATCTGAGTTGGCTCTGGCTTCCTATAAGAAATTGAAGAACCCCATGGGGCTCTCTGGTGGCTCAGTTTGTAAAGAACCTGCCTGCAACGCAGGAGACACTCAGGTTTAGTCCCTGGGTCGACACAGCACTGACAACCCACTCAAGTATATTCTTGCCTGAAGAATCCCATGGACAGAGGAGCCTAGAGGACGACAGTCCATAAAGTTGTAAAGCGCTGGACATAACTGAAGCAACTGAGCATGTCTACATTTGAATGAAAATCTCAAGGGTCCAAGGGATGGACCCTTGGTGAGTGGACAGCCTGAGGCAGGCTGCTCTAGCTATCTCTTCTTCTCTGTCTTTCCTTTGCTGTCTAGCAGCTTGAGCTCCTTTCCAGAGCATTTCTTTCAAATGGAATTACCTGCCAACTAATTAAAGATTATTAGACAAACAGGAGGGATTCCTGTATTTCCAGCTCTGCAGCTACAAAGTCTTTAAGCTGGAGCCTCTTGGCACAGCCACAGAACTAAATCTCCAGCAGAAATGTTAACTAAAATGAAAATTGTCTTAAAAAAAGTGAGCAAAAAGTGAGCAAAAAACCAAAGTGAGCAAAAAAATTCCTGAATGTAAACAAAATCAACCAGGATACATGTGAAAGAATGTCAAAAATGTCAGAGGCTGAGAACATGCACTTATATATGAAATGCTGTTAGTGATGGAACTTTTTTTTTAGAAATAAGAAATTGAAAGAGAAATGTTTCAAAGTTGACTAAAGACAGTTTTGAAATATTTAGTTTGTTAAAATAGAAAAATAAAGGAATAGAACAACAAAAAACCCCTCAAATACCAGGTAGCGTTATACAGATATAGTATAAAGAAATTAAATTTTGATAAAAATGGAGTTTAGGTAAATAGACCACTAGAGACCCATAAGGAAATTAGTTCACATATTCCCATATATAGAAGAAAGTAATTCTAGCATTTAAAAGGCTGCAAATGTCTGTAGCACATATTGTTCTAGTAAGTGTAACCCACCAAAGAGCCTTATTTTACTCCAGTAACTGATGAAAAATTCTTCATTAACATTTATTCAGTGAAATACCTAAATTCCTTCCATGCTTACAGTATCAGGTCTGCCCCTGTCATACACAGTATTGAGGCCATCACTCACCATCTTTTCAATTTAATAAATATTCATTGTCTAGTATGTGTAGGCACTACTGAAGTTTCTGTCCCCAGGGGTCTCCATGAATTTGCAGGTTTATGAATAGTAACTTTATTTGCTCTGTCATTATCACTTCTAAGTAAGTGGGTCAGATGGAAAGGATGAAATGGTTTTCAAAGGATCTGAATTAGACTGCTGAAAAAAATTTGCCAATGCAGTAGGTTTTTTGTTTATTCACAGAATTCTTCTCAGTTGGTAAAGAATCTGCCTTCAATGCAGGGGACCCAGGTTCAGTCTCTGGGTTGGGAAGATCCCCCTGAGTAGGAAATGGCAACCCACTCCAGTATTCTTGCCTGGAGAATCCCATGGACAGAGGAGCCTGGCGGGCTACAGTCCATGGAGTCGCAAGTGTTGGACACAACTCAGTGACTAAACTACTGCCACAGATTTTTTAATGGTCAGCATTAGGATCCATTTCTCATTCTCAAAATTTCTCTCTTAGGTTGACTGAAGACATTTAAGGATAACTTAAGTGTTATATGAACATAATGGGGCCATGTCTTCTGCTCTAAATTTTGGCTTTGAAATGAGGCGCATCCTTTATGTTCCACATCCATGGTGCTCTTTCAATGTCTACTTTTCTTACGAATTTATTCACTTTTGCTACATTCGTTGGTTTTTGCTAAAGTTCATGAATCTAGATCAAGGCAAAGAGTTAGTGTTACATCAGAAATTTTGTCATGGGGATGTTTTGGCCTTGTATGTTCATTAATTGTAATGGCGTTTGGTTTTATTTTATTTGGTCTATGTAACTGAAGTTGCACAGCAAGAAAAGCTACAAATCACAGCGTCACAGTTGATGAAGTTACACTATGCATGTTCAAAATTTTTGTCCCACTGTCCCTGCAAGGGGGCCTTCCTAGGTGGCATAGTGGTAAAGAATCTACCTGCTAATGCAGGAGATGCAAGAGATTCAGGTTTAATTCTTGGGTGGGAAGATCCCTGGAGAAAGAAATGGCAGCACACTCCAGTATTCTTGCCTGGAGAATCCCATGGACAGAGGAGCCTGGCGGGCTACAGTCCATGGAGTCGCAAGTGTTGGACACAACTCAGTGACTAAACTACTGCCACAGATTTTTTAATGGTCAGCATTAGGATCCATTTCTCATTCTCAAAATTTCTCTCTTAGGTTGACTGAAGACATTTAAGGATAACTTAAGTGTTATATGAACATAATGGGGCCATGTCTTCTGCTCTAAATTTTGGCTTTGAAATGAGGCGCATCCTTTATGTTCCACATCCATGGTGCTCTTTCAATGTCTACTTTTCTTACGAATTTATTCACTTTTGCTACATTCGTTGGTTTTGCTAAAGTTCATGAATCTAGATCAAGGCAAAGAGTTAGTGTTACATCAGAAATTTTGTCATGGGGATGTTTTGGCCTTGTATGTTCATTAATTGTAATGGCGTTTGGTTTTATTTTATTTGGTCTATGTAACTGAAGTTGCACAGCAAGAAAAGCTACAAATCACAGCGTCACAGTTGATGAAGTTACACTATGCATGTTCAAAATTTTTGTCCCACTGTCCCTGCAAGGGGGCCTTCCTAGGTGGCATAGTGGTAAAGAATCTACCTGCTAATGCAGGAGATGCAAGAGATTCAGGTTTAATTCTTGGGTGGGAAGATCCCTGGAGAAAGAAATGGCAGCACACTCCAGTATTCCTATCTGGAGAATACCATTGAGGAGCCTCTTGGGCTACAGTCCTTGGTATTGCAAAGAGTCACACATGACTGAACATGCAAGCAGACACCCCTGCAAGTACCCGGAGTCTGATTGTTGTGTTCAGTGGAACAGGTAGGGATACGGTTATGAATCCAGGTGCTTAATGAGTTCACGCAGGGGCTTGTAAGTCAGCTTTGTTGCTGGTCTTTTCAGATCCTTGGCCTAGTACCTGGGCCTCAGTGTTAACTTCTTCACAATCTTTTTACATCTGGGCATCCTGCCTCAGGTCCCAGTTCTTCCATGACCAAAGTTTCTCTTATTTCTTATTAAGGTCTGAATTCTTCTCTTTTCTCCAAAGCTGGGACATTAGAGCTACTTTCTAGAACTTTTAGCCTCATTTCCTCTTTTTCTCCTTCCTGGTACCATAGCTCCCTGAATTCTCCTCCTTAGAACTGAGCTCTGTCTGCTGAGAATCTGCTCTTGACTGTTTACCACACTCTTTGCAGCTCTTGCCTTTTCCTTATAAAGGCTGATAAGGATCTTTCCTCAGTATCTACTATCTCCACCCCATCGCTGTGACTGAAGCATGACATCAACTGCTATTTCTGTGTCTATAAGTCAAAGACAGTGGCATCTGGAAAAAGATAGTCATCTATTGGTTTCTGTAAATTCAGCAAATTATTCTATGAAGCATCTGATTATATCAAACACATCTTGCGGCAAAAAGTAGTGAACAGGCCACCTTTCCTTTCATCTAAAGGCACTTCGCAGAAGAAACTAGAGTTAACATACTACCAGGAGTAGTTTTCAACTATTCTTGCCAACTGGAATTATCAGAGGAGTTTAGAAAATATATAGGTACTTGGTATCCACCCAGTGGTGCGCTGCCAAGCATAACAATGGTCTCTGTGGGGGTGGGGGTAGGAGTCAGTAGTTAGTGCCCAAGTCAACATGAATGAGCACCAGCCTCCACTGCCTCCTCCCTCATCCCATCTCTCCTCATAGTAAATTAATTAGAATTTCTGAGGGTCAAGCCAAGGAAATCTGTCTCCCATAGCCCCCTTGTTAAGGCGATGCTTGGCACCCTGGGTCTCTAATCTGTCTCTATTCCTTAATATCTGTGTAACTTTAAGAAACATTACGTGTCCATTTTACCAGCTATAATAGGGTGATATTAAGTATCCCTACCTTTTAGGGTAATTACAAAGATTAAAGGAGAACCTTAGATGAGTGCCAGGCACCTTAGCTCTTATGAGTCCCTTTTAGTTCAGTTTCTTCTTCTTAATGGTGCTCCTTGAAGAAGATTGGAGTGGTAATTTTTGTATATTGGGTTGTGTCAAATGACTCAGAGGTGCGTGTTGGAAAGAATTAAGGATGAACCTAGATTATAGAGGGAGGAGAAATAAGAATTTTAATTAAATAGACAACTGAAATTCGGAGACTATTGTATTTCACTTCTTATCACCGACTGGGTCAAAGGGGTTAGAGAATGTTTGATCAGTTTGAAACATTGCCAGTGAACTCATTCCATTCCTGTGAACCCAGGTTAAAAATGCATGCTACTTTGGCAGTGCACAATGCCCTAAGGCACACTCCTCTAAAGGAGCTTGCCCCCACGGAGTCAGTACAGGCTTGGGCTTTGATGAATACTGAAAGCAGAAATCAGTCCCTTGAAATGAATTTCTGAAGAAGAGCTTAAGGGTTCAGATCCACTGCTCCTATCATTAAAAAACGTACTCTCTTAAGGAAACCCTGCTCACTTGAAATCATAGAAATTTCCAGCCAGAAGGCACCTTAGAGATCATTCCTTATTCACCTAAAAAAGAAGTTGTTGCTAACTGGCTCTGAGTTTTAATAAGTAAGTTCTGAATAAGCCCCTAGCAGTTTCTCAAATGTTCTTGTGCTCTTGGTTTTTCCCTCCTTCAACTGAGCTTTCTGAAGGGAATTTGTAAAAATTGGCCACAAGTTCCTGTTAACTATGCTTTGTCAGGTCACTCTGAATAAAGGGACTCTTATGAAATGAGACAATAAAGCAAAATAATAGGAAGTTATTTCTTTTTCTTTCTTTCTTTCTTTTTTTGTTAATTCATTTTAGGAAGTTATTTCTAAGTAATGATATTGGACCAGCTTGGAACTGTGTTGGTTTTCTGTTGTTGTTTTGTCTTTTGTAGCCTCCTCCAGCTGTACATAGGATGCCACTCCATGGCAACTTGAAGTCTGCCGTGAGTGATAATGAAAGGTCCATCCTGTCTAGATGATCCACATTCCCACCACTTTTTGGATTAGAAAAACTGTTTAGGACTTTCCCTGGTGGTCCTGGGAAGGACACCGCCTTGCAGTGCAAGGCCGGTTCGATCAGGCACCTTAGCTCTTATGAGTCCCTTTTAGTTCAGTTTCTTCTTCTTAATGGTGCTCCTTGAAGAAGATTGGAGTGGTAATTTTTGTATATTGGGTTGTGTCAAATGACTCAGAGGTGCGTGTTGGAAAGAATTAAGGATGAACCTAGATTATAGAGGGAGGAGAAATAAGAATTTTAATTAAATAGACAACTGAAATTCGGAGACTATTGTATTTCACTTCTTATCACCGACTGGGTCAAAGGGGTTAGAGAATGTTTGATCAGTTTGAAACATTGCCAGTGAACTCATTCCATTCCTGTGAACCCAGGTTAAAAATGCATGCTACTTTGGCAGTGCACAATGCCCTAAGGCACACTCCTCTAAAGGAGCTTGCCCCCACGGAGTCAGTACAGGCTTGGGCTTTGATGAATACTGAAAGCAGAAATCAGTCCCTTGAAATGAATTTCTGAAGAAGAGCTTAAGGGTTCAGATCCACTGCTCCTATCATTAAAAAACGTACTCTCTTAAGGAAACCCTGCTCACTTGAAATCATAGAAATTTCCAGCCAGAAGGCACCTTAGAGATCATTCCTTATTCACCTAAAAAAGAAGTTGTTGCTAACTGGCTCTGAGTTTTAATAAGTAAGTTCTGAATAAGCCCTAGCAGTTTCTCAAATGTTCTTGTGCTCTTGGTTTTTCCCTCCTTCAACTGAGCTTTCTGAAGGGAATTTGTAAAAATTGGCCACAAGTTCCTGTTAACTATGCTTTGTCAGGTCACTCTGAATAAAGGGACTCTTATGAAATGAGACAATAAAGCAAAATAATAGGAAGTTATTTCTTTTTCTTTCTTTCTTTCTTTTTTTGTTAATTCATTTTAGGAAGTTATTTCTAAGTAATGATATTGGACCAGCTTGGAACTGTGTTGGTTTTCTGTTGTTGTTTTGTCTTTTGTAGCCTCCTCCAGCTGTACATAGGATGCCACTCCATGGCAACTTGAAGTCTGCCGTGAGTGATAATGAAAGGTCCATCCTGTCTAGATGATCCACATTCCCACCACTTTTTGGATTAGAAAAACTGTTTAGGACTTTCCCTGGTGGTCCAGTGGGTAAGGACACCGCCTTGCAGTGCAAGGGGCGCCGGTTCGATCCCTGGCCTGGGAAGATCCCATGTGCCATGGAGCGGCTGGACCGATGTGTCCAATGACCGAGCTGGAGCTCTGGAGCGCATGCGCCCAGAGCCGGCACTCTGCAGCGACAGACGCCACCGCGATGGGAGGCCCACAGGAGCCAAAGAACAAAGACGGATGAAAATAGAGAAATGAAAGACCAATAGAAGTGGCCCGCCCGCTCCCCTCCCTCCCCAACCCGACCCCCCGCCCAAAATAAATAAATAAATAAATCTTTAAAAAAAAAAGAAAGAAAGAAAAACTGTTTACAGGGGGAGAAGTAAGGTGCCAGTGAGATATAATTACTCTGTAGAGCTTCCTAGCTTCCTAGCTGTTTCTAGCTTTCTTTTTTCTCTGTGGTTCAGAAATACGGCATTTCATCTTTTTAAGAAGTGTTCCCAAATTTCCCATATGATGTGAAATATTGAGGGGTAGGGGAAGAAAAGAAAGAAGTATTTTTAAAAGTTCTTTTTTCACATGGGATACTGCAAGCTGTGGTTTTCATGCCGTCTTCCATGAAACCTAGCTTCCACAACTGTCATGAAATGGTGAAACCCCAAGGCCGTGGTGGAAGTTAGGTGTCGCAATGTGCTAAAAGTGTAGGGCTACTACTTAGCAAAACTGTCTTGAGCAGCTGGTTCTGACTCCAAATGTGTTGCAAAGTCCAGGGCTATAAGGCCAAAGGGTGTTACCTGTTCAGGTATTTGTTTTTCCCACTCTCCTATGAGTTCCATGCTGAGCAGAAATTCCGTCTTCTTCACCTTCACAGCTATCACCAAGCAACGTCCCCTGGTATATAAAGGAATGTGCTAGGTCTGCAATAATTGGAAAAAATGCAGCTTTAACATATATGACTTCATTATAGGCCCTGTCAGACTTTCACAAGATTGGGTTTGCAAATGTCTTGATATGATATTAAGCATACTGTCCTGTCTCAGAATTTAATAGTTATGAAATAAACCTTAGTTTTCTTCTACCTCTTCATGCAGTCCTGGAGGTGGGACTGGAGAGGTATTGTGAGGAGAGGCATGGTGAGGTCAGTGATGTGCTCTGGATTCTTGGCTATTTGGAGGTTTATTGCGATGAGAGTGGTGTATGCCCAGTCACTCAGTAATGTCCGACTCTGTGACCCCATGGGCTGCAGCCCACCAGGCTTCTCTGTCTATAGCATTTCTCAGGTAAGAATACTGGAGTGGGTTACCATTTCCTCCTCCAGGGGATCTTCCGACCCAGGTATCAAACCTGTGCCTCCTGCATTGGTAGGCAGATTCTTTACCACTAGGGCCACCTGGGAAGCCCAGGAGTGATGTAGTTAATATAAAAGGGAACCAAATATGATAATAAAGATTGGTACTATCATATAAGCGTCAAATATATAGTCTTCATGAATAAATTCACTCAGTCCTAAATGACTGATCATAAAATTTTGAACCAACACTAGTCCCTATTTTGTCAAACTGCATAAACCTCATATAAGCATTTTGGGTTAAATATGTTGTAATTATCCAAGTTTTCTAAGAAAATGAAGACTAATTTTATTGTTCCACATTCATTAGTTAATATTTACAAAGTATTGAATAGTATTTTCAATAGTATTTTATTATTTCAATTGTATTTCATGACACACATTTACCCAAGTAATATTATCATGATGAATAATGACAAAATAAGGTTTCAATTGAAATGCATATTACAAGATAATAGAATGGTGTTTGAAAACACTATGTCTTATGTGAGAAATAGGGCTGGAGAACTTGACTTTATATAATAGCTGATCTTAAATCTTGGCTTAGAAAATATGTAGAAAAGTCTTTGCCCAAAGGCATTTGTAGTTCCATGCTGAGCAGAAATTCCGTCTTCTTCACCTTCACAGCTATCACCAAGCAACGTCCCCTGGTATATAAAGGAATGTGCTAGGTCTGCAATAATTGGAAAAAATGCAGCTTTAACATATATGACTTCATTATAGGCCCTGTCAGACTTTCACAAGATTGGGTTTGCAAATGTCTTGATATGATATTAAGCATACTGTCCTGTCTCAGAATTTAATAGTTATGAAATAAACCTTAGTTTTCTTCTACCTCTTCATGCAGTCCTGGAGGTGGGACTGGAGAGGTATTGTGAGGAGAGGCATGGTGAGGTCAGTGATGTGCTCTGGATTCTTGGCTATTTGGAGGTTTATTGCGATGAGAGTGGTGTATGCCCAGTCACTCAGTAATGTCCGACTCTGTGACCCCATGGGCTGCAGCCCACCAGGCTTCTCTGTCTATAGCATTTCTCAGGTAAGAATACTGGAGTGGGTTACCATTTCCTCCTCCAGGGGATCTTCCGACCCAGGTATCAAACCTGTGCCTCCTGCATTGGTAGGCAGATTCTTTACCACTAGGGCCACCTGGGAAGCCCAGGAGTGATGTAGTTAATATAAAAGGGAACCAAATATGATAATAAAGATTGGTACTATCATATAAGCGTCAAATATATAGTCTTCATGAATAAATTCACTCAGTCCTAAATGACTGATCATAAAATTTTGAACCAACACTAGTCCCTATTTTGTCAAACTGCATAAACCTCATATAAGCATTTTGGGTTAAATATGTTGTAATTATCCAAGTTTTCTAAGAAAATGAAGACTAATTTTATTGTTCCACATTCATTAGTTAATATTTACAAAGTATTGAATAGTATTTTCAATAGTATTTTATTATTTCAATTGTATTTCATGACACACATTTACCCAAGTAATATTATCATGATGAATAATGACAAAATAAGGTTTCAATTGAAATGCATATTACAAGATAATAGAATGGTGTTTGAAAACACTATGTCTTATGTGAGAAATAGGGCTGGAGAACTTGACTTTATATAATAGCTGATCTTAAATCTTGGCTTAGAAAATATGTAGAAAAGTCTTTGCCCAAAGGCATTTGTAGTTTCAAAAAAATATAAAGTAACCAAGACAGAAGTCTGGAACAAGTAGCAAAGAATCAGCTTCTTCAGTGGAAAGAACCCAAGCTGTGTGTTCCTTAGGTCAGGTTGAGATAGGAAGTCTGTAGACCTCAGGTTCCACCTCAGAGCTTCAGCTGGAAAGACAGGTCACAGAGGAGCTAGAAAATATGCTGAAAGAAGGTTCCCAGTGACACACCTAGGAAGCTGCAGGATTTCTTCAAAGTACTGTGAAGTTGAAAAACGTCTGTCTTTCCAGTGCCTGTTGATCAAATCCAGATGCCTCCAGAGCCCTTAACCTTCTTCTTCCTTCTGTATCCTCCAGATAGAATTTTTGCTGCCTTAAGTGTGGGTTGAAGTGGCTAAATGTGGCATCTGGATGATGAGAAAACTATAGTTTTCCTCTTGGGTGATGAAGATGTGGGAAGAAGCTATTGGAGGCATTCCAAACAAAATACAACAGAACTCCAACAAAAACCCCAGATCAGGAGAAAAAGAGGCAGTCAACCTGCTGACCTTGGGGAACCCTTTGAAAACCCACTCAGACTTTCCCGTTCTACTTAAAATCTTGTTTCTCCCCTTTTTTGATAGCTTTGACTTTTTTTTTTCTCCCTCTTTCATCTTTAGTTTTGGGCCAGGTTTTATATTCCCAAGTTTATGATCTCTTATGCTGACACCTTATTGGTGCTAATAACATCAGTTTTTGTTTGTGGGTGGAAAGCAGGAGGTGCTCTGGAGTTTCCTAAATTAGTGATTGATTCTAGTTCCAGATTACAAAATGAATTTCTGTCACCAAGTGAATGTTTAGAGATGAGAATGAGGAATTGCAAGAATACTGGGGTGGGTAGCCATTTCCTTCTCCAGGGGATCTTCCTGATCCAGCAATGAGCCCACATCTCCTGCATTAGCAGGCAAATTCTTTACCACTGAGCTACCCCAGGGAAGTGGAAATGAGATTAGGCGTGTGTATATATATTTCTAAGAGCCTTCTGCTGAAGTGGATGGACTTGAGCCGAAGGGATAGTAGTAGGTTGGAATTTGAAAGACAGTTCAAACATCTTGGGATGTTCAGGAGGGAAGATCAATTTCAAGAACTGTTTGGTTTTCAACAGTCAAAGATAGCCATGACAAACAATCTTCTAAGCATAGTTTTCATCTGCAAGTAATCATCCCTCTTGAATTCTAATTTCTCATTTATACATGTTTCATGGGTTTTATTCCATTTATTCATTTTGAGAAATGGAATATTTCCTGCCCTATTAGTAAACAAGCATGTCACCAGTCATCAGCGATTCCAGCCCTTCTATGTAAGCTGGTGACCCCTAAGGGCACTCAGAAAGGAGCAGAATAACTGTGATTCAATAGCCACCAGGCTTCAGCCACTCCCTATGGTGAGCCCAAGGGGGCTCAGGATGTGAAAAACCCAGAATACTGGTCCAAGATAGCTGAGATACATAGGAAAGGAATCTCAATGAGCCCAGACTCTTGCATCTTCCCATGCATAGAAAAGTGCTAAATTCCTTAACTTTGGATAGCTGGTTTTATTTAATTAACAAAATGTTTTTACACTCAGACTACTTGCTCTTTGTTGCAAAAACCCCAGATCAGGAGAAAAGAGGCAGTCAACCTGCTGACCTTGGGGAACCCTTTGAAAACCCACTCAGACTTTCCCGTTCTACTTAAAATCTTGTTTCTCCCCTTTTTTGATAGCTTTGACTTTTTTTTTTCTCCCTCTTTCATCTTTAGTTTTGGGCCAGGTTTTATATTCCCAAGTTTATGATCTCTTATGCTGACACCTTATTGGTGCTAATAACATCAGTTTTTGTTTGTGGGTGGAAAGCAGGAGGTGCTCTGGAGTTTCCTAAATTAGTGATTGATTCTAGTTCCAGATTACAAAATGAATTTCTGTCACCAAGTGAATGTTTAGAGATGAGAATGAGGAATTGCAAGAATACTGGGGTGGGTAGCCATTTCCTTCTCCAGGGGATCTTCCTGATCCAGCAATGAGCCCACATCTCCTGCATTAGCAGGCAAATTCTTTACCACTGAGCTACCCCAGGGAAGTGGAAATGAGATTAGGCGTGTGTATATATATTTCTAAGAGCCTTCTGCTGAAGTGGATGGACTTGAGCCGAAGGGATAGTAGTAGGTTGGAATTTGAAAGACAGTTCAAACATCTTGGGATGTTCAGGAGGGAAGATCAATTTCAAGAACTGTTTGGTTTTCAACAGTCAAAGATAGCCATGACAAACAATCTTCTAAGCATAGTTTTCATCTGCAAGTAATCATCCCTCTTGAATTCTAATTTCTCATTTATACATGTTTCATGGGTTTTATTCCATTTATTCATTTTGAGAAATGGAATATTTCCTGCCCTATTAGTAAACAAGCATGTCACCAGTCATCAGCGATTCCAGCCCTTCTATGTAAGCTGGTGACCCCTAAGGGCACTCAGAAAGGAGCAGAATAACTGTGATTCAATAGCCACCAGGCTTCAGCCACTCCCTATGGTGAGCCCAAGGGGGCTCAGGATGTGAAAAACCCAGAATACTGGTCCAAGATAGCTGAGATACATAGGAAAGGAATCTCAATGAGCCCAGACTCTTGCATCTTCCCATGCATAGAAAAGTGCTAAATTCCTTAACTTTGGATAGCTGGTTTTATTTAATTAACAAAATGTTTTTACACTCAGACTACTTGCTCTTTGTTGCAAAACTTCTATATAACCTGGCTTCTCGCTTCTCTTCCTCAGAACAGTTCTCTCGGAGTTACTTCAGATGTCGCCTCTTAGGCTTATGTCTTAAAAATTCCTACCAAATAAAACATAATTCTCAACTTAAAGGTTGTGACTATTTTTTTATGTCAACAATTTTTAAGAGTGACTTAAAAGTTTCCATCACATGATCATACATAGTGTTGATTACCTTGTAGCACAGTAAGTAGATTATTTCTCCCCTGTGTGGTTCTTCACACATACTTTTAGGCAATTGAAATATTTGTTGAAATAAAGTGTTGCATTGGTGTGATTGTGTTGCTGAAGTTGAGTTATAACCACTGAAAGGAAAAATACCATCTTGGAGAAAGATAGGGAAGAAGAGCATATTCTGTGTCTTCGCATCCCTTTTCCAAAATACAACATGATTTCACTTACTTTCCTCTACAAGCTTCATATCCTCTCTTGTGTGTGTTAGGCATCCAGTCATGTCTAACTCTTTGTAACCCCATGGACTATTGCTTGGGAAGCTCCTCTATCCTTGGGATTTCCTAGCCAAGAATACTGGAGTGGATAGCCATTCTCTTCTCCAGTGGATCTTCCCGACCCAGGGATTGAACCTGGTCTCCTGCATTACAGACAGACTCTTTACTGTCTGAGCTACCGGGGAAATTTCCATATCTGAATCCTCTTCTTTTATTTAAAGTGTATTTGGAAATATAACCACTGAAGATTGTAATGTAATAGGGAGAATTTAACAAGGATTATAGAGAAAGGCTCTGAAGTATTCTGAAGTATTTATTTGATCAAACATGAATGCCATGTGTTTAGAAATCTGTGGAGCCCTGCAGGTGGCAAAAAACTATAGTCAATAAATTAAAATCTCAGGGGAAGAAAACAGGTCTTCAGGAGGTAAAGAAGCAAAAGACAGGTCAGAAATAATGGGATTCCCAGGAAGAGTTGAAATTCGTTAAATGTGCTGATTTTGGTTGAAAACCCAGAATACTGGTCCAAGATAGCTGAGATACATAGGAAAGGAATCTCAATGAGCCCAGACTCTTGCATCTTCCCATGCATAGAAAAGTGCTAAATTCCTTAACTTTGGATAGCTGGTTTTATTTAATTAACAAAATGTTTTTACACTCAGACTACTTGCTCTTTGTTGCAAAACTTCTATATAACCTGGCTTCTCGCTTCTCTTCCTCAGAACAGTTCTCTCGGAGTTACTTCAGATGTCGCCTCTTAGGCTTATGTCTTAAAAATTCCTACCAAATAAAACATAATTCTCAACTTAAAGGTTGTGACTATTTTTTTATGTCAACAATTTTTAAGAGTGACTTAAAAGTTTCCATCACATGATCATACATAGTGTTGATTACCTTGTAGCACAGTAAGTAGATTATTTCTCCCCTGTGTGGTTCTTCACACATACTTTTAGGCAATTGAAATATTTGTTGAAATAAAGTGTTGCATTGGTGTGATTGTGTTGCTGAAGTTGAGTTATAACCACTGAAAGGAAAAATACCATCTTGGAGAAAGATAGGGAAGAAGAGCATATTCTGTGTCTTCGCATCCCTTTTCCAAAATACAACATGATTTCACTTACTTTCCTCTACAAGCTTCATATCCTCTCTTGTGTGTGTTAGGCATCCAGTCATGTCTAACTCTTTGTAACCCCATGGACTATTGCTTGGGAAGCTCCTCTATCCTTGGGATTTCCTAGCCAAGAATACTGGAGTGGATAGCCATTCTCTTCTCCAGTGGATCTTCCCGACCCAGGGATTGAACCTGGTCTCCTGCATTACAGACAGACTCTTTACTGTCTGAGCTACCGGGGAAATTTCCATATCTGAATCCTCTTCTTTTATTTAAAGTGTATTTGGAAATATAACCACTGAAGATTGTAATGTAATAGGGAGAATTTAACAAGGATTATAGAGAAAGGCTCTGAAGTATTCTGAAGTATTTATTTGATCAAACATGAATGCCATGTGTTTAGAAATCTGTGGAGCCCTGCAGGTGGCAAAAAACTATAGTCAATAAATTAAAATCTCAGGGGAAGAAAACAGGTCTTCAGGAGGTAAAGAAGCAAAAGACAGGTCAGAAATAATGGGATTCCCAGGAAGAGTTGAAATTCGTTAAATGTGCTGATCTGGTTCTAATTGGACTCTCTCAAGATTTCATTTATTTGTAAAAACACAGATTGTCTTATAGAATAGAAACATTATGTATTTCTCAGTAGTTAATGATAGAGTTGATGGGATCATTGCAGTGATTTCTCTAGCTATTGTGACAAGAGCATTGATTTTTCACTGATACTGTTTAAGAATATAATGCAGATATTTCCTTCTTTCAGCCTCCCTGGAGGTCAGTGGTAAAGAATCTGCCTGCCAATGCAGGAGATGTGGGCTCCATCCCTGGTTTGGGAAGATTCCCTGGAGAAGGAAATGGTGACCCACTCAACTCTTCTTGCTTGGGAAATCCATGGACAGAAGAGTCCCTGGCAGGCTACAGTCTATGGGGTCGCAAAGGAGTGGAACACAACTTAGCAACGAAACAGCAACAGCTTCCTTCTCTCAGAAACATGCAATAGTATTTAAAAATCCCAACTTAGGGGCTTCCCCGGTGGTCCAGTGGTAGAGAGTCTGCCTTGCAGTGCAAGGGGCACCGATTTGATCCCTGGTCCGGGAAGATCCCACGTGCCGCAGAACGGCTGGACAGGGTGTGTCTAATTGTGAGCCAGCCATCTGGAGCTCATGTGCCCAGCGGTGCTCTTCAACGAGAGAGGTCACTGCAACAGGAGGCCCACACAAGCCAAAGAATAAAGATGGATGAAAATAAATAAATAAAAAACCAATAAAACAGGCCAAAATTAAATAAAAAGAAAAACCCCAATGTAAAGATACACAAAAATGAATACAGTGATAACCACGTGTAACAGGGCTGAGTCATTTGCCACTGTAAACCTTTTCATATTTTTGAATTTTTTAAATATTTTTTTCACTTTTAAAAAATTGAGCAGTAGTTGACTTAATATTTTCAGATTTTTAAACATAGTATTACTCAGAATTTATTAAAAAGCCCAACCTCATATTTATTTGTACTAAAAATAATTCACTTCAGAGTTTCTTTTCGTAGACGATTGCCTTTGTGTATTTGAAGTAACATTCTTATATAAAGTTTCAGAAAGGTTTAAATTCATGCCTGTAGAAATTCAGTGTTTGCTTGCTTTCTGTTTAAAGGACTTACGTTATGGAGACAGAATTATCGAGGAAAGATTGCTCAGTAGCTGTGAGATCTTGAACCTCTTAGTTAACTGCTCTGCTCGGATCTAATCTACAAAAGGAAAGAGGAGAGATAGGTATATCTAGGATAAACTTCCAGTTATCTTCTCTGTTGGGACTATAATTCTTCTATGTTCAAGACAATGTTTCCTAAATAATAGAAAGTCTCTTTCATGTCATTGTGCAAATAAATTTCTGTGTACTAGCAGATAACCTAGCCAAAGAATGGAAGAGGCTTGTTTATCTGATTCTAACACCTTCTCGCCCTTTCCTGTTCCTGTCAGTCAGGCCCTGTGGTGTAATGGGAAAAGAAGAAGTCTATAGAGCTCTACCTGAATTCTCCTGGATCCTTTTGCTCCAACAGAGCAGTTACAGACAGCAGTCATGTTTTACTGCTTCTTTCTGCTTCACTTCCTAATATAAACGTCTTCATTTCTCCTTAAAGAAAAACAACCAGTCAACCTTAGGGAAAACTACCCCCCAACAACCATTAGGATCAACAAATATAACACCATATTTTATAACCAACTAATTCATCAAACAAAAGGATGAAAAATGTATGCATTACATCAGCACCTTATACTTCCTTTATTTTCACAGTCTTTAGATCTGCATGGTTTAGCAAGATGAGGGACTCTACTTGTTCTATAAAAATGAGCAAAAATATAAATGCCAGGAACTTAGAGGAAAACAAGATAGCATTAACATGATGTTCCTTCTCCTGGATTGGCATTCCAAATTAATACTTTTTTTTCCCCCCACTTTTACTGGTCTTTCATTTGTCTATTTTCATCCATCTTTGTTCTTTGGCCTGTGTGGGCCTCCCATCGCGGTGGCCTCTGTTGTCGCAAAGCACCGGCTCTGGGTGCATGCACTCCAGAGCTCTGGCTTGGTAGTTAGACACATCGGTCCATCAGCTCCGTGGCACAGGGGATCTTTCCAGGCCAAGGATTAAACTGGCTCCCCCTGCACTGCAAGGCGGTGTCCTTACTCACTGGACCACCAGGGAAGCCCCCCAAATTAATAATTTTTATTGACCATGTTTTTTTTAACCAGCTAGGCAACATCTTTACTTCTCTACATTTTTCACAAAAGGAAATTTACCTTTAGCAAAATTTTAGTCCTGTAATCAATCTTCTATAATTCATACAGTTTATCTAAAAACTAAATGTTGCTGAAAAAAAGAGGAGAGAATGAGTGACTGCAATATACAGCCACTGTCTGCAGTGTCAGGAATGCTAACCTTCCTCTTTTACTTATCTGCCAAAGACACTTTTCCTTCTCCAGGATTCTGCTCCAAAGAATTAGCCCTAGGTTGTTTCTTGGAATTTTGAAATGTGTTTTCACATACTTGTGTCTAGGGATTCAACTTCTGGTTACATTAAGGGATTATTTTACCTGATTTTAATTTTTATTTTCTATGCCTGTTCTTACATTTCTCTGAATTTGTAGAGGGATCCAGATAAGTGAACGAACGAACCATGAACACATGGGAAATAAATGTCTATGGGAAGGAATTATCAGAGACAATTTATTTCAAGAATGAGTAAGGAAATATGCTAAAACAGAAAAGATAGGTAAGAGACAGAAAGAGGTCAAAAGGACATCAAGAGAGAAGAGTGAGAGAGAAGTCGGAAGAGTTTATATTCAAATATGTGAGATCAACAGGGTCAAACATCCATCTTGAATCAGTCAATAAGTATTCTAGAAAATACAGTGGGTTTTTTTCCCCTGAAAAAGAGTACTTTAATAAAAGGTTGTAATTACAAAATGTGTATTTATTGAAATTAGTGAGATAATGCAAAGAGTTACTAAAAGATACGTTTTTATTTTCTTTATTCTTAGTCATTCTAAATTAATATTCATGTTGGATATTATAGCTGCATGACTTTCTCAGTGCTCATACAGATGTATTGAATATATACAGTTATAGAATCTCATGTGCTCTTTCACACACACAAAAATTCCTCACATGCTGATTAGCAATGCATCTTGGATACCCCTGTATTAATACTGATTTCTCTTTTCCTTTTCTTCCTTCTTTTCTTTTTTCCTTTTCTTAATTTTAAATTTTATTTTAGTGTGTTAATAAGACTTAACATGAGATCTGATCCCTTAACAGATGTTTAAGTGTGCAATACAATGTTATTGTCTATAGGCAAAACATTGGATGCCAGATCTCAGAACTTGCCTTACTTCACCTTGCATTACTGAAAATTTATCCCTGTGGATTAGCAACCCCAATTTCCCTCTTCTTTCCCATTTCAAGAATCCTGTCTACAGAATGGATATTCCACAATCTATTTCACTATTTTTGTATTGATGACACTTTGTTTCCAGGATTTTTTTCTTTCCCTTTTTTTAATCTTGACGTAAATATTTGCAACAATCCTCCTGTGGTTATCCTCAGGCACTGATACATTTGTTTCCATAGGACAGAATTTCCAAAGTGAAATCGCTTTTTCAGAAGGTATGTATATTTTGGATGTTGATAGCCATTGCTGGATCCCTTAAAGGTTAACTACTATAAAGAGCTTGAACAGCTCGTAGTTCAAGCAGTAAGATATGAGAGTGCCCATTTGTTTCTATCTTCCCCAGTACCGAATGCTCAGTCTTACTTTTTCCGATAAAGTAGAAAAATGCCACTTCTCTTGATACCAGAGCATCTTTTCATGTTTATTGCCAACTGTGTTTCATATTCTGAGAATTGCTTATTTGCAGCTTTTGTTTGTTTTTCTTTCACTTTTTCAATTTTTTCAAATTAGAGGCATTCTTTTTGCTTTTTCTTTCTTCTTTTTTTTTTTTTTTAGAAGGACTGACCCTTTGTCACATGACCTGCGAATGTTTCCCTAGTTCATCATTTTCACTTTGACTTTGTCTGTAGTGAATCGGTCATATACTATGTCTTAATTTTATGAAGTCAAAATGTGTCTCACTTTTATTTATAATTTCAGGAAATTATGTCTTGCATATGAAGTTTTCCTCTGCCTCAAGTTTATGAGAATATCTTAATTTTCTAATTTTTAAGAACTTGAAAAACATTCTTGCACTTAACTTTTATCCATCTGGAAATCATTTTGGCATATGGTACGAGGTAGACAATCTAGCTTGTTTTCTTCTAGACAGATAGTCAGTTATGCCAGGTTCATGTATTAATAAACCAATTATTTCCTACTGAATTAAAATGTCACTTTTGTGGTTTTGTTTCTGTGCTATTTTGTTCCACAAATACATTTACTATTTCTGTGTCAGTGTCAGAAATTACAGTGACTTTACAATAAATTTAAGTATCTGATAAGGTACATTTTCTCCTTATCATTTTTATTTTTCATAATTGTCTTTTCTACCATAGACACTTTTTTAATCTATAAACTTTAAAATAATTTTATCCATCCCTCCACGAAAAACAACAAACAGATCATCAAAATTAGGACTTTAATTGAAATTGAATTTAATTACTAAATTAATATTGATTGACTAAAATGTTTGGAAAAGCCCCTGCTTTTTATATCACAGTCTTATTCTTCATCTTGCTTATTCTTGATCTTTTACATTTTATATGGAGCTTCAATTATCAATTTCTACCAAAAGCTGTAGAAATTTGAATCCATACACGTATTTTGAAACAATTGACATCTTTCTAAAGCTGAGTTTTTCAATTCATGAAAATAATTATAACCTTTTATTTGTCTTACTTAATTTCTCATAATGATATTTTAAAAGTTATTGATTCCCAGGTATTTGACATTTTGATGCTATTGTAAATGCTATTTTAACAAACTTACAATTATTTTTGTTATACAGAAACAAAATTGATTTTTGTATATTGATATTTATATGTAGAACTCAGTAGAATTGTATGAATTCTAATAATTTGTTCTGTACAATTTTTTTCTCTGTATGACAATCACCTCGTAGTGTGTGACTACTTTAGACAAGGGAGCTAGGGAAGACCTCTATGTAGAAGAAACACGTAGAAGAAACCTTGCATCTGCATTTTAGTCTGTCTCAAAACAGAAGACAGAATATCCTTTAAAGATACATCAGAGCATGTGAAATACTTGATTTCACACCTTTCAAATTGGTACTGAGAATTTGTTTTTCTCTCTCCATTTGTCTGTTTTTGTTGGCTTATTAAAATTTTCCTTTTTTCCCTATCTGCATGTCAGTTTGGAAGTTCTATTATATTTTGAAGTTTTGACAAATGTGTAAGCCTATGTAATCACCACCCCAGTAAAAATACAGAACACTTCCATCACCCTCTCGCAAAAGTTTGCTTGCTCCTTTGCAGTCAGATTCCTAATTCCTCACCCCAGTAACCACTAATTTGTTCTCTATGTTAGTTCCACATATTGTAACATTTTACATAAATAGATTCCTCAGTATGTGCTCTTTTGATTCTGGTATATATTTTTGCTTAGCAAAGTGATTTAGAGATTTAACGATACTGTTGCATACCTTGCAATATATTCTTTTTCTTAAGGATTTTTAAATTTTATTTTTTACAGACTTTTGTTGTTTACCACCATACATCAACCCGAATCTGCCATAGGTATACACACGTTCCCCACCCCGAACCCCCCCCCGCCCCACCCCTCCAGGTCACCACAGAGCCCCTGTTTGAGATCCCCTAGTCCCACAGCATATTCGCCTCCCTCACCTCATTGTTCTCCCTGTTCACCTCTCCATTGCTGCTCTGCATATTCATTTATTAGCACCATCTTTCTAGATTCCAGATATATGTGTCAGTATACAATATTTATTTGTCTTACTTAATTTCTCATAATGATATTTTAAAAGTTATTGATTCCCAGGTATTTGACATTTTGATGCTATTGTAAATGCTATTTTAACAAACTTACAATTATTTTTGTTATACAGAAACAAAATTGATTTTTGTATATTGATATTTATATGTAGAACTCAGTAGAATTGTATGAATTCTAATAATTTGTTCTGTACAATTTTTTTCTCTGTATGACAATCACCTCGTAGTGTGTGACTACTTTAGACAAGGGAGCTAGGGAAGACCTCTATGTAGAAGAAACACGTAGAAGAAACCTTGCATCTGCATTTTAGTCTGTCTCAAAACAGAAGACAGAATATCCTTTAAAGATACATCAGAGCATGTGAAATACTTGATTTCACACCTTTCAAATTGGTACTGAGAATTTGTTTTTCTCTCTCCATTTGTCTGTTTTTGTTGGCTTATTAAAATTTTCCTTTTTTCCCTATCTGCATGTCAGTTTGGAAGTTCTATTATATTTTGAAGTTTTGACAAATGTGTAAGCCTATGTAATCACCACCCCAGTAAAAATACAGAACACTTCCATCACCCTCTCGCAAAAGTTTGCTTGCTCCTTTGCAGTCAGATTCCTAATTCCTCACCCCAGTAACCACTAATTTGTTCTCTATGTTAGTTCCACATATTGTAACATTTTACATAAATAGATTCCTCAGTATGTGCTCTTTTGATTCTGGTATATATTTTTGCTTAGCAAAGTGATTTAGAGATTTAACGATACTGTTGCATACCTTGCAATATATTCTTTTTCTTAAGGATTTTTAAATTTTATTTTTTACAGACTTTTGTTGTTTACCACCATACATCAACCCGAATCTGCCATAGGTATACACACGTTCCCCACCCCGAACCTCCCCGCCCCACCCCTCCAGGTCACCACAGAGCCCCTGTTTGAGATCCCCTAGTCCCACAGCATATTCGCCTCCCTCACCTCATTGTTCTCCCTGTTCACCTCTCCATTGCTGCTCTGCATATTCATTTATTAGCACCATCTTTCTAGATTCCAGATATATGTGTCAGTATACAATATTTATCTTTCTCTGACATACTTCACTCTGTATAATAGGTCCTAGGTTCATCTGCCTCATTAGAACTGGTTCAAATACATTTCTCTTTATGGCTGTGTAATATTCCATTGTGTATATGTACCACAGCTTCTTTATCTATTCATTTGTTGATGGACATCTAGGTTGCTTCCATGTTTTAGCTATTGTGAATAGTGCTGCAATGAACAATGGGGTACATGTGTCTCTTTCAATTTTGTAGATTTATTCTTTATTTATTCCTGAGTGGTAATCCACTGTGTGGATATACCATAGTTCATCCTTCTATCTTTTGGAGGAAATATGGGTTGTTCTATTTTTTGGCTACTATTAATATAACTCTTGTGAATATTTATTTCAAGACTTTTTTATTTCTCTTTGATAGATATCTGACAGTCCAATTGCTAGGTCATGGTACTCTCCAGTGAAGTCTCCAATGTGATGTACCATTTTACATGGCCATGCATAATATGTTATAGTTCCAATTGCTCCACATTCACATCAGTGATTGGTACTTTCAGTCTTATTAATGTGTGTGCATGCTCAGTCACTTCAGTTGTGTCTGACTCTTTGTGGTGCTATGGATTGTAGCCCTCCAGGCTATTCTGTCCATAGGATTCTCCAGGCAAGAATACTGGAGTGGGGGCTTCCCTGGTGGTCCAGTGGGTAAGGACACTGCCTTGCAGTGCAAGGGGTGCCGGTTCGATCCCTGGCCTGGGAAGATCCCACGTGCCGTGGAGCGACTGGACTGATGTGTCCAATTACCGAGCTGGAGCTCTGGAGTGCATGCGCCCAGAACCGGTGCCCTGCAACAACAGAGGCCACTGCGATGGGAGGCCCAAGGAACAAAGATGGATGGAAGTGGTCAAAAAAGAAAAAAAAAAGAATACCAGAGTGGACTGCCATTTCCTTTTCCAGGAAGCTTCCTGACCCTAGTTTTAAAATCCTGGTTCTTAGGTCTGCTGCATTGGCAGGCAGGTTTCGCCTCCCTCACCTCATTGTTCTCTGTTCACCTCTCCATTGCTGCTCTGCATATTCATTTATTAGCACCATCTTTCTAGATTCCAGATATATGTGTCAGTATACAATATTTATCTTTCTCTGACATACTTCACTCTGTATAATAGGTCCTAGGTTCATCTGCCTCATTAGAACTGGTTCAAATACATTTCTCTTTATGGCTGTGTAATATTCCATTGTGTATATGTACCACAGCTTCTTTATCTATTCATTTGTTGATGGACATCTAGGTTGCTTCCATGTTTTAGCTATTGTGAATAGTGCTGCAATGAACAATGGGGTACATGTGTCTCTTTCAATTTTGTAGATTTATTCTTTATTTATTCCTGAGTGGTAATCCACTGTGTGGATATACCATAGTTCATCCTTCTATCTTTTGGAGGAAATATGGGTTGTTCTATTTTTTGGCTACTATTAATATAACTCTTGTGAATATTTATTTCAAGACTTTTTTATTTCTCTTTGATAGATATCTGACAGTCCAATTGCTAGGTCATGGTACTCTCCAGTGAAGTCTCCAATGTGATGTACCATTTTACATGGCCATGCATAATATGTTATAGTTCCAATTGCTCCACATTCACATCAGTGATTGGTACTTTCAGTCTTATTAATGTGTGTGCATGCTCAGTCACTTCAGTTGTGTCTGACTCTTTGTGGTGCTATGGATTGTAGCCCTCCAGGCTATTCTGTCCATAGGATTCTCCAGGCAAGAATACTGGAGTGGGGGCTTCCCTGGTGGTCCAGTGGGTAAGGACACTGCCTTGCAGTGCAAGGGGTGCCGGTTCGATCCCTGGCCTGGGAAGATCCCACGTGCCGTGGAGCGACTGGACTGATGTGTCCAATTACCGAGCTGGAGCTCTGGAGTGCATGCGCCCAGAACCGGTGCCCTGCAACAACAGAGGCCACTGCGATGGGAGGCCCAAGGAACAAAGATGGATGGAAGTGGTCAAAAAAGAAAAAAAAAAGAATACCAGAGTGGACTGCCATTTCCTTTTCCAGGGAAGCTTCCTGACCCTAGTTTTAAAATCCTGGTTCTTAGGTCTGCTGCATTGGCAGGCAGGTTCTTTATCACTAGTGTCATTGGAGAAGCCCAGATATTGGCGTATGTCTTGTTTTAGGCTTGTAACTATGAGATTAAAATGTATACATAGGGCACTGCTAAAGTATTCTTGTTGACTCTTTTAGGGATGTATATAGTACCCTTCACAATCAGTTCAGCCATGGATATTGCTACTGGTTATTAAGAGACAGAAACTTGTAGGATGGCTGGCTCTGCTGGAGGCATTTGGTGCCTCAATATAGATCATTTACAGGCCAATATCTTTAATTACAACTATTATCCCATTCGATTTTTAAATTTGGGAACCACATGCACAGCTAAAAAATGTTTATCAATATTTAAATTAAACACA
The DNA here is from genome assembly GCA_022376925.1 of Tragulus kanchil. NCBI lineage: Eukaryota > Metazoa > Chordata > Mammalia > Artiodactyla > Tragulidae > Tragulus > Tragulus kanchil. Next base: position 37,373,319 of record JAIOJX010000003.1, read on the forward strand.
TAGAATTTTTATCGTGGTAAGTGCATTGATTTTACAGCAGTATCCCTTAACAATACCATCTTGAAAGAGGGTGATTCTTGGCATTTTTGTCTAGGAACCTTCTATGAATGTAAATGTGCTCTCAGTAATGACAAACTACCTCATTGCAAACTGCCTTGTAGACAGTCCCTGGGTTTGAACAAAGTACATTGCTAAAATTGGATTTTGATGCCTAAATGCTTTCTGTTGGCAGAAAACCTAGTTCTCAAAATTACTTTTGTTGCATGGGCTCTTGCCTATGTTTTCTCAATTAATATGGTTGTGTATTTATATTTATTTTTGTTTCCCCTTCTGCTTCTTGTCATTTGTGGCCTTTAGCCAGGTGGTATAAGGTCTAGAATGAAAGATGTAAGACATGCTCTCACAAATGTTTAATTTCCTGGTAATCCAATGAAAGTCGGGGGGGAAATGGCTTAACATATATTACCTACTTGTTTAAGAATTTCTGTCTTCATTAATCTAGTTATTAATTTTCACTAATCTTATCCTAATTTAATTAAATCCTGAGTACTTTCAGAGCTGTCATACTTTACATGAAAAGTTTTTAAATTGATCTATTATCTCTTGGGATGATCTGTCTACTCTAAATTGATTGCCAGTCCAGTGTTTTGAGCACTATCTGTGGAGTCAGGAAGTCTGGATTTTTGTCCTTCCCCTGCTTCTAACTAGTTGTGTGACCCTGTGTAAAACACTTATTCTTTCTGGAATTCAGTTTCCTCATTTTATAGAGGAGGAGATGGGTCTAGATGGTTGCTGAGATCCTTTGTAGTACTAATATCTCTGGATTATAAATTGATTAAAGTTCTTTATTGGAACTTTCAGTCTCCACATGGACTTCTGCAATAGAAGATTATTTATGGTTATTTGGTTTCTCTGTCAAATTTGTTCTGCATAGGCATATCCCACGAATGATGTCAAGTGGGTTATTTTAAAGAGTACAAAATCAGTACATTTGTAAACTCAGCTAGTATGACAGATGACACATCATCCATGTGTCATGTCAGTAAGGGAGAAAGGCATTTACTCAGTTATATTAAACCACTGCCATCATGTTTACTGTCTACCTACAGTCAAACACAGGCTATTTTGTCATATTACTGATTCCTAAGTGGGAATAGTTTGCCGCATGCTCTCTGAAGCTGCACAAGGGAAAATTATTTTTCTGGTTTCTGACAGATCTTTCAATAGTCTTCTATCAGTTCAAGGAATCATTCCCCGAGAGCTAATAAGTTTGACATCCACTAGAAACTCTAATCTTGTATTTTAGAACTCCTTTAGAGCAAATTTTATACAGGCTGAATTCCAGTCACCAGTCTAGTTGAACAGTTAGAATTAGCTGTAATAGAGACAAAATTGTTTATAGCCTTCCAGCTTCTTGCCTCTTATCTCAGAAGCTTTTTAGTTAAAATGTTTCCACAGACCTCTGGAGAGCTGGTATTGCTGGGTGAAGGATGCTGTGACTGAGGATAGTTGAAGCTGCACCTTCTTTGGTATGATTGGCATCTATTTTCAGCCTGTTCACATGACTCCTTGACTCTTTCTCTGCGACTCCCTCTCTATATTCTGTATTATTAGAATCTGGAGGACTGTTGTAGCAGATAGCATTCACTGTATTCTTTATTATTGTCTGACAATAACTATTCAACTCTACTAAGTTCCAGTCACTAGGCCATGTATTGCACAATGTCCAACATCATTGAACTCCTACAAAAATTAAAATATTGCCTTTGAAGGACATGGGTGTTAAAAATCGGCAAGGTTAAGTAGTTTGCCCAAGACCACACAAGAAGAGGAGAAACTAGAGGATGATCTCAGTTCTGTAACTGCAGAGCTTTGTTCTTTTATGGGGTCCTAGGTGTGGCTACAACACAGCATCATTTGTAGGTTCATTCAGAATATGAAAGTTGTTCACAATGCTTATTGTATTAGGCTGGTTTTAGATCAAGCTGTGAGACCACTGCTTTGTTCATCAAATTCCCTTTTTCTAATCATTTGCCTCTTTTTGCCCCACTGATATCATATTCTGTTGGAGTTACTTGCATTGTGGTTTTAATTCCTTCTATTTGGCCCAGTTCCTGCAAATAAGGTCACAGCCATTCATGATAATGGCATAGACATGCAGTATTAGGCCTTTAAATAAGCATAAGCTTACTTCCAGCTATTGCATCTGTTATTAAAAATTTAACCTCTTGGTTATAGTTACAGAATCATAAAATAAGAAAAAAACGTTGACATTACTGGAAAGTAACCCTTTACTTAACAGAAGAAAAATAAGTCCCATAAAAGGTGGAATATTGCTCCATATATTTGCTCTTTTGGAAAAGGTTTTTAGTTGCATAAGTTTTTGAGAGAAAAGAAGACATTCCTATTACTATGCTTAGGTCTATATAATGATATAATCTGATTAATTATGTCCTTAAGTCTTTCAATGTCATGGATATCCTGTATACAACTATCTAAAAAATGGTTTTTAAATAATTTTTCCCCACATCATCTTATGACAACTGGTTTTCTAATTCCTAAATAATGCTCCTAATGCTTGGCTACTTCATAATTTTGGTGAAAATAATATTTCTTGTGCAATAAGTGCATCTGAGTTTAGGTGGAATCTGTTTCACTTGACCAAGTGGATTTCACAGAGCTTCATTTAAGGGCTTTCAACTCCAAAATAAAAAAAAAAATTCTCTCTGTAGATAAAAAAGTCCTAATTTAAAAGCCCGCTTATCTCATATGAAGAAGTAATTGGATGACTCAAACATATATTTTGTAAGGAATTAAGAATGAACTCCCAGGGTAGAAGACATACATAATCTTTTACCGAACAGTCTTGGATTCTGTTTCTTGATTTTTTTCAGATTGTCATTCTTGCCTTTGAGCAGATGTTCTGCCATACACTCAGTTCTGTTGAGCTAAAAGAAAGCTGTCTCGCATGTGCTCATGTAAATAATTTTCTCAGTATGTTATGCATCCACTCAGGAGAGTGCTGACCATTTATTTACTTCCCATCCAAAACAATGTTTTTCCCATGCTTCACCATTATAAACCCACAACAGGGCTTCCCTGGTGGTCCAGTGTGTAAAGAGTCTGCCTTGCAGTGCAAGGGGCACTGGTTCAATCCCTGGCCTGGGAAAATCCCACGTGCTGCAGTGTGTCTGGACCAGTGTGTCTTATTACAAGACAGCTCTCTGGAGCACATGCGCTCTGTGCTCTGCAACAAGAGAGGCCACTGCAATGGGAGGTCCAGACAGGCCAAAGAATAAAAATGGATGAAAATAAGTAAATAAAAAAATCAATAAAAGAGAAGCCAAAAATTTAAAAAAAACAAACAAAGCCACAACATCCCCAAAATCCTTTGTCTGCTCTGGAATACTTGCCTAGTTAGATGCTATGAGTCAATGAGGTTGGCATAAAGGGCAATCCTACTATATACACATCTTATCCACGTTTTTTTTTTTTTTTAAACTATTTTAAACTCTCTTTTCAACTTTCCTCAAACTCTTACACACCCTCTTCTCTCACTCTTAGCTGATAACCTTGTCTCACGTTCCACTACCGAAACAGGCCTAATCAAACAGAAGCTCTCCAAACTTACCAACCTGCATACTTTGGTGGCCAACTCTGACTTGCTAATGCGGATGGAGTGTCCATGTGACTATCAAAGGTTAAAACCCTCAATTTGCTGTGGTCTGAATCATGATTTTTCTTAATGTTTTAGTATCTTGGCTCCACCAGTTTTCCCCCTCTCTAGCATCTTCTGTACCTCTTCACTGGATGATTTCCATCAACATCTAATGAAATTTCCTTTTCATCTTAAATATGCAGTCTTAAAAAGGAAGAAACACCATTCCTCGGTGATTGTATCTCCATTTTTCTACTCACTTTTTTTTTTTTTAAGATTTATTTATTTTATCTATTTTGGTGGGGGTGGGGTGGGGAGGGAGGGGAGCAGGCGGGCCACTTCTATTGGTCTTTCATTTGTCCATTTTCATCCATCCTTGCTCTTTGGCCCGTGTTGGCCTCCCATCACGGTGGCCTCCATTGTCGCAGAGCGCCGGCTCTGGGCGCATGCGCTCCAGAGCTCCGGCTCGGCAATTGGACACATCAGTCCAGCTGCTCTGCGGCACGTGGGATCTTCCCAGGCCAGGGATCAAACCGGCGCCCCTTGCACTGCAAGGCGGTGTCCTTAGCCACTGGACCACCAGGAAGCCCTCTACTCACTTTTGAAACAAAATTTCTTTAAAATAGTTTCTTTTTCCACATGATATGTTTATTCTCCCCTCAATTAAATCTAATTTGGCTTCTAACCCCTCAAGTTGGGGTAGCTCCTGCTAAAATCATGAAATGACCCCTGGCTGCCAATACAGTGATTATTCCTCTGTTTTTAATCTTTGTTGATCTCTCAACCATGTTCAGCATTGGGATGCTCCTAGGACCCTTCTCCCCTCTATTTATTTTGCCTTGGTAATTTCATTTAGTCCCACTTAAAAAAGAAACAAAACAAAAAGCATTGTATATGTATTGTCATTGGACTCCTAAGTCTAGTCTTGAGTGTTGTTATTTCCCTATAACTCTAGACTCATATATCTAACATCTACTGGAACTCTACACATAGATGTCTATCTAATTGATGCTTTGAACTTGACATGACCAAACAGAATTTTTAACTCTAGGCACACCTTACCTCCACTAATTTTTGTTTCTCTTCTAGTCTTTTTGATGTTGATAAATGGTGTCAGTATCCCTTCAGTTGCTCAAGTAAAGAAAGTGGGAGTCATCCCTAAGTTTCTACTTTATCCCGCTTGTGACATCCACTTCCCTAGTGAGTTTGGTTGATCATATCTCAGATATATTGACCTCGTTCATTTGTTTTCATTTCTGTGTTTACCGTATGTGCAATCTACTATGATTATCATTGACCTACTGTATGAGTCTCCTCTGGGTCTCTTTGTTTCTACTTTCGTCTCCTGGGCTGGTAAAGTGTCGTTTTGTTCTCTTGTTCAGCTCTGTAACTCAGAGAACTAAATTTCCCAGTCTCCCTTGCCCTCTGGTTTCTGAATAGATTAGACTAGTAGAAGCAATTGGTAGAAGACTGCTTTTTGTGATGTCTCTCCATGTTTTCTCTGTGGCTACAACCCCTGCCAGATAGTTCCACCAGCTCTACTGGAGAGACTTTCATGTTAAGGCCAGCGGGCTGACTGCAGCATCTGAGCCCTGTTCCTACTACCTCTCTCCTCGGTTCCTTCAGTCCGAGGGATAGCAGTGGCTACAACGAATCTCACATTGCTTCATCATACCCTGTTCAAATTCTTAGGTCTTCTATCAGCTGTGCAGCCAATTTCTAGTACTAAATATCCTTTGTTTCAAAGACCCTAAGTGGTTTTTAAAGCATTTCTTTATTTAACACTCATTATTGTACTCCTACACAGTGTAATTTCCACACAGCAGCCAGAGGAATAGCTTTAAAAATGTAACCTAGATCCTGTCAAAATCATTTAAATCTTTTGAAAAGCTTATCACAATGAGAATGAAATATTAATTTCTCATACTGACTGATAATGTGTACCATGATCTGGGTCCAGTTAGCGACTCTTACCTCATTTATACCACTTCACCTTTCACTCATTAGACTCCAATCATGCTGGCCTTTGTTCTGTTCTTTGAATAAACCAAGGTCTTCAGTTAGCGACTTCTCTTACATAACTCTAGACTCATATATCTAACATCTACTGGAACTCTACACATAGATGTCTATCTAATTGATGCTTTGAACTTGACATGACCAAACAGAATTTTTAACTCTAGGCACACCTTACCTCCACTAATTTTTGTTTCTCTTCTAGTCTTTTTGATGTTGATAAATGGTGTCAGTATCCCTTCAGTTGCTCAAGTAAAGAAAGTGGGAGTCATCCCTAAGTTTCTACTTTATCCCGCTTGTGACATCCACTTCCCTAGTGAGTTTGGTTGATCATATCTCAGATATATTGACCTCGTTCATTTGTTTTCATTTCTGTGTTTACCGTATGTGCAATCTACTATGATTATCATTGACCTACTGTATGAGTCTCCTCTGGGTCTCTTTGTTTCTACTTTCGTCTCCTGGGCTGGTAAAGTGTCGTTTTGTTCTCTTGTTCAGCTCTGTAACTCAGAGAACTAAATTTCCCAGTCTCCCTTGCCCTCTGGTTTCTGAATAGATTAGACTAGTAGAAGCAATTGGTAGAAGACTGCTTTTTGTGATGTCTCTCCATGTTTTCTCTGTGGCTACAACCCCTGCCAGATAGTTCCACCAGCTCTACTGGAGAGACTTTCATGCTAAGGCCAGCGGGCTGACTGCAGCATCTGAGCCCTGTTCCTACTACCTCTCTCCTCGGTTCCTTCAGTCCGAGGGATAGCAGTGGCTACAACGAATCTCACATTGCTTCATCATACCCTGTTCAAATTCTTAGGTCTTCTATCAGCTGTGCAGCCAATTTCTAGTACTAAATATCCTTTGTTTCAAAGACCCTAAGTGGTTTTTAAAGCATTTCTTTATTTAACACTCATTATTGTACTCCTACACAGTGTAATTTCCACACAGCAGCCAGAGGAATAGCTTTAAAAATGTAACCTAGATCCTGTCAAAATCATTTAAATCTTTTGAAAAGCTTATCACAATGAGAATGAAATATTAATTTCTCATACTGACTGATAATGTGTACCATGATCTGGGTCCAGTTAGCGACTCTTACCTCATTTATACCACTTCACCTTTCACTCATTAGACTCCAATCATGCTGGCCTTTGTTCTGTTCTTTGAATAAACCAAGGTCTTCTAGCTTCGGTAATTGTGCACAAATTCACCCCTTTACCTAGAATGCTCTTCTCTTTGACACTCATGCTGTGGCTCCTTATGGTTCATATCTCAGCTTTAACATCAGCTCTTTAATCAAGACTTTTATGATTTCCATTGTAAAGTGATTCCTCTTTACTCTCACATTAATCTATGTGAATTCTTTGCATATCATTTGTTAATGTGGAATCATTTTAATTCATCTCTCTGTCAATTTTCTCATTTATTCAGGCATTCATTTGTCTCTCTTTTCTAGGCAGAGATTCTAACCTGTCTTATTCCAGTTTTGGAAACAATGCTTGGTACATACGAACCATCAATAAATACTTGAATGGGTATATGAATGAAAATCTGACATCTCTTCAGGCAATGGTTGCATGGATAAGCACTAGAATCCCTAAATTAAGTAGCTGATTAATCACATAGTGTTCAGAAGATAAATCGAAAAATGTTGCTAATGTGCTAAATATTATGTATAAAATAAGATGGTAGCCCCATATGAAAGAAAGTAAAATACTAGAGTCAAGTTCACCACTCTGGGTCTGCAGGCTGAGTCACAAATATACTCTCATGCTCTTCAGAGATGAGTAGAAAGAGTTAAAAAGAGTGACTGCAGGCTTCACTTGGCAGGGACTTCTACCTCTGGTAATGGCTGATAAGTCAATTCAATATAGTTCTAATATTTAAAATAGCTCTAAAAGGTGAAAAAAACTAAAAACCTGCTTGAAAGCATAGGTGGGCTAATAAGACAGTACAAGCTATCCTTTGTTTGAAGACCCTAAGTGATTTTTAAAGCATTTCTTTATTTAACACTCATTACTGTCCACACAGTGTAATTTCCACACAGCAGCCAGAGGAATAGCTTTAAAAATGTAACCTAGATCCTGTCAAAATCATTTAAATCTTTTGAAAAGCTTATCACAATGAGAATGAAATATTAATTTCTCATACTGACTGATAATGTGTACCATGATCTGGGTCCAGTTAGCGACTCTTACCTCATTTATACCACTTCACCTTTCACTCATTAGACTCCAATCATGCTGGCCTTTGTTCTGTTCTTTGAATAAACCAAGGTCTTCTAGCTTCGGTAATTGTGCACAAATTCACCCCTTTACCTAGAATGCTCTTCTCTTTGACACTCATGCTGTGGCTCCTTATGGTTCATATCTCAGCTTTAACATCAGCTCTTTAATCAAGACTTTTATGATTTCCATTGTAAAGTGATTCCTCTTTACTCTCACATTAATCTATGTGAATTCTTTGCATATCATTTGTTAATGTGGAATCATTTTAATTCATCTCTCTGTCAATTTTCTCATTTATTCAGGCATTCATTTGTCTCTCTTTTCTAGGCAGAGATTCTAACCTGTCTTATTCCAGTTTTGGAAACAATGCTTGGTACATACGAACCATCAATAAATACTTGAATGGGTATATGAATGAAAATCTGACATCTCTTCAGGCAATGGTTGCATGGATAAGCACTAGAATCCCTAAATTAAGTAGCTGATTAATCACATAGTGTTCAGAAGATAAATCGAAAAATGTTGCTAATGTGCTAAATATTATGTATAAAATAAGATGGTAGCCCCATATGAAAGAAAGTAAAATACTAGAGTCAAGTTCACCACTCTGGGTCTGCAGGCTGAGTCACAAATATACTCTCATGCTCTTCAGAGATGAGTAGAAAGAGTTAAAAAGAGTGACTGCAGGCTTCACTTGGCAGGGACTTCTACCTCTGGTAATGGCTGATAAGTCAATTCAATATAGTTCTAATATTTAAAATAGCTCTAAAAGGTGAAAAAACAAGCTAAAAATACCTGCTTGAAAGCATAGGTGGGCTAATAAGACAGTAAAGAAATTATAGAGTCAACATCTAAGGAAGACAAGGTCCAGAGAAGTAAGCCCAATATTTGGGTCAGTTTTTTTCTTTTTAAGGGTATCTACTGATTCTGAAGAGATAGTAGAGAGGCTGAAAAACACTGCAGGGCTTTTGACAGCTACCTGGGACCAAGGAGAAGTAGATATTCTGGGTATGAAAATGTCATATCCAGAATGTACAAATTATTCCCACAAATCAATCACCTAAAGGCAAGCAATGAAATAGAAGCTATGAGACTCGACCAGGCACTTCCAAAAGAGGATGTACAAATAGCTAATAACGTGAAAAGTGTTCAACTGCTTTTGCAATAAGTCAAACATAAAGTAAAGCCACAATGAACACCATTATACAACCATCAGAAAGGGCATGATCAAGTTTTGGTGAGGATGTGAAGCAAGCAGAATGCCCATATAACTGATGAGGCTGTAAATTAATACAACAAACCTTGAGACAAAGTTTGGCATTATCTTCCAAAGTTGACGGTATGCCAAGATCAATGCTTGTATACCAAGAGACATTTACAAGAATATTTATGTCAATATATTTGTTACTTCAATGTTTCTTCTGTTCCTTTCTCTTCTCTTTCTAGTATTCCTATTATGTATATACCATACTTTTTCATATTGCTCCACTGCTCCAGCATACACTTTTCTGGTTCCCCCCACCCACCCCCTGGACATATTCAATGCAGAGATAAGTCCATGGAAACAATTTTTTATTTCTGTTACAGTGTTTCTAGCTTGTACGATTCATAAAAATTCTTTTAGTTTCCACACCTTTCCTCCCATTACCTGTCTGTCCATGCATGTTGCCTAGTATTTTTTTCTAACAGGAAAAAGATAGAGTTCTTTTTTTTTTTTTTTTTTTTTAAAGATTTATTTATTTATTTTGGGCGGGGGTCGGGTTGGGGAGGGAAGGGAGTGGGCGGGCCACTTCTATTGGTCTTTCATTTCTCTGTTTTCATCCGTCTTTGTTCTTTGGCTCCTGCGGGCCTCCCATCGCAGTGGCGTCTGTTGTCGCAGAGCGCCAGCTCTGGGTGCATGCGCTCCAGAGCTCCGGCTCGGTGATTGGACACATCGGTCCAGCCGCTCCGGGCACGTGGGATCTTCCCAGGCCAGGGATCGAACCCGCACCCCTTGCACTGCAAGGCGGTGTCCTTATCCACTGGACCACCAGGGGAAGCCCGATAGAGTTCTTAACATATAGCTATTTTAAATTCCTCATCTCATAATTTTAATATCTGTGTCACACATAGTCTGTTAGCTTTGTCTCTTCAGATTGTTTTTCATCTTTCCTTTTCATATGCCCCTAATTTTTTTTGTAGAAAGCAGGACATGTATCAGGTAACAGGAATGAAGATGGATCTTTAGTGTGAAAATTTATGTTACTCTAGCTAAGAGTTGGGCTGTGTTTAACATTTTCTGTAGCTATAGGTGCTATGCAGTCACTCAGTTGGGTCCACTCTTGGTGACCCCATTTTTTTGTTAGGCAAGCATACTGACACATGAATAAGGGAAAATCCCATATTATGATTAATAACAACAAACCTTGAGACAAAGTTTGGCATTATCTTCCAAAGTTGACGGTATGCCAAGATCAATGCTTGTATACCAAGAGACATTTACAAGAATATTTATGTCAATATATTTGTTACTTCAATGTTTCTTCTGTTCCTTTCTCTTCTCTTTCTAGTATTCCTATTATGTATATACCATACTTTTTCATATTGCTCCACTGCTCCAGCATACACTTTTCTGGTTCCCCCCACCCACCCCCTGGACATATTCAATGCAGAGATAAGTCCATGGAAACAATTTTTTATTTCTGTTACAGTGTTTCTAGCTTGTACGATTCATAAAAATTCTTTTAGTTTCCACACCTTTCCTCCCATTACCTGTCTGTCCATGCATGTTGCCTAGTATTTTTTTCTAACAGGAAAAAGATAGAGTTCTTTTTTTTTTTTTTTTTTTTTAAAGATTTATTTATTTATTTTGGGCGGGGGTCGGGTTGGGGAGGGAAGGGAGTGGGCGGGCCACTTCTATTGGTCTTTCATTTCTCTGTTTTCATCCGTCTTTGTTCTTTGGCTCCTGCGGGCCTCCCATCGCAGTGGCGTCTGTTGTCGCAGAGCGCCAGCTCTGGGTGCATGCGCTCCAGAGCTCCGGCTCGGTGATTGGACACATCGGTCCAGCCGCTCCGGGCACGTGGGATCTTCCCAGGCCAGGGATCGAACCCGCACCCCTTGCACTGCAAGGCGGTGTCCTTATCCACTGGACCACCAGGGGAAGCCCGATAGAGTTCTTAACATATAGCTATTTTAAATTCCTCATCTCATAATTTTAATATCTGTGTCACACATAGTCTGTTAGCTTTGTCTCTTCAGATTGTTTTTCATCTTTCCTTTTCATATGCCCCTAATTTTTTTTGTAGAAAGCAGGACATGTATCAGGTAACAGGAATGAAGATGGATCTTTAGTGTGAAAATTTATGTTACTCTAGCTAAGAGTTGGGCTGTGTTTAACATTTTCTGTAGCTATAGGTGCTATGCAGTCACTCAGTTGGGTCCCACTCTTGGTGACCCCATGGACTGTAGCCCACCAAGCTCCTCTGTCCATGGAATTTTCCAGGCAAGCATACTGCATTGGGTTGCCACTCCCTTCTCCAACTATTGGTGCTAGAGGCTTCGAATCCTCCAGTGTCCTTCTTTGTGTCTCCCTTCTTTTTAAAAAAAATTTGGTCTCTTTTATTAGTTTTTTATTTATTTATTTTCATCCATCTTTATTCTTTGGCCTGTGTGGGCCTCCCTCAGCAGCAACTTCTCTCGGTGCAGAGCACTGGCCCTGGGCTTACATGTTCCAGAGTGCCGACTGGTAACCGGACACATGGGTCCAGCCACTCTGCGGCATGCGGGATCCTCCTGGGCCAGGGATCAAACCGGTGCCCCCTGTACTGCAAGGCAGACTCTCTACCCCCTGGACCACCAGGGAAGCCCTGTGTCTCCCTTCTTGACTTTGGGCTTTCCTAATTATTCTTTCTCAAAAAGAGGCTGTGTCATGCAGCTTTTTCAGCTTTTTTTTTAAAATCCATTATTAAACTAGAGCCCTGTTGGTGTGTGGTGAGATGTGGCCAAGGGGAAGGATTTTATAATCTTTTGATTAAATCTCAGATAATCTAATGGGCTTTAGAGTAAGTACAGTAGGGAAACTTCTAGGATGGGTCTTCAACATTTTACACCTCCTAATTCCTGGCACCAATGAGTGTGATGAACTGTGTTTCCTTGTGATGTTACATGGTACATCAGTTCACTAAGACTGCAGCAACAAGGTGCCACAAAGTAGATGGCTTTAAAAAACCAAAAATCTATTGCCTCATAGTTCTAGAAGATATATATCTGAAATTAAGGTGTTGTCAGGGCCATGCTCCCTCTGAGACTCTAGATACAATCCTTCCTTGCCTCTTCCTAGCTTCTGAGGAGAGTGGATAATCTTTGGTCTTAATTTACAATAGCCTCAATCAATCTCTACCTTGCCTTTACATTACATTTTCCCTGTGTGTCTTCATATTGGTTTTTCTTCTGTGGCAGGCTCTATGTCCAACTTTTCTCTTTTTATAAGGATGCTAGTTATATCGGATGAGGGCAGCTTAGTGGTAAAGAGATGCAAATTCAGTCCCTGGGTCTAGAAGATCCCTGGAGGAGGAAATGACGACCTAGTCTAGTATTCTTGCTTGGAAAAAACAATCCCATGGACAGAGAGAAGAGCCTAGTGGGCTACAGTCTATGGGATTGCAAAGAATCAGACATGATTGAGAAACTGACCAACACATAGACTGGGTGAGGGTTCACCTTCATGACCTCATTTCAACTTAATTACCTCTTTAAAGACCCTATTTCTGAATACAGTCACCTTATCCAGTACTGAGGCATAGGACTTGAACATATCTTTTTGGGGAGACACAATTGAACCCGTAACATAAGGCACAGTTGACCTTAGAAGAGGGAGATTACCTGGGTGGCCCTAGCATACCCACATGAACCTTTAAAAGCAGAGAGTTTTCTCTGCCTGGTGGAAGAAGAAGAAGTGAGAGTGACAGGAACCAGGAGTGGGATTTGATGTACCATTGCTGGCATGAAGATGGAGAGGGCATGAATCAAAGAATATGAGCACCTCAGGGACCTGTGGGTGGACTTTGGTAGTCACCAAGGGAAGGATTTTATAATCTTTGATTAAATCTCAGATAATCTAATGGGCTTTAGAGTAAGTACAGTAGGGAAACTTCTAGGATGGGTCTTCAACATTTTACACCTCCTAATTCCTGGCACCAATGAGTGTGATGAACTGTGTTTCCTTGTGATGTTACATGGTACATCAGTTCACTAAGACTGCAGCAACAAGGTGCCACAAAGTAGATGGCTTTAAAAAACCAAAAATCTATTGCCTCATAGTTCTAGAAGATATATATCTGAAATTAAGGTGTTGTCAGGGCCATGCTCCCTCTGAGACTCTAGATACAATCCTTCCTTGCCTCTTCCTAGCTTCTGAGGAGAGTGGATAATCTTTGGTCTTAATTTACAATAGCCTCAATCAATCTCTACCTTGCCTTTACATTACATTTTCCCTGTGTGTCTTCATATTGGTTTTTCTTCTGTGGCAGGCTCTATGTCCAACTTTTCTCTTTTTATAAGGATGCTAGTTATATCGGATGAGGGCAGCTTAGTGGTAAAGAGATGCAAATTCAGTCCCTGGGTCTAGAAGATCCCTGGAGGAGGAAATGACGACCTATTCTAGTATTCTTGCTTGGAAAAAACAATCCCATGGACAGAGAGAAGAGCCTAGTGGGCTACAGTCTATGGGATTGCAAAGAATCAGACATGATTGAGAAACTGACCAACACATAGACTGGGTGAGGGTTCACCTTCATGACCTCATTTCAACTTAATTACCTCTTTAAAGACCCTATTTCTGAATACAGTCACCTTATCCAGTACTGAGGCATAGGACTTGAACATATCTTTTTGGGGAGACACAATTGAACCCGTAACATAAGGCACAGTTGACCTTAGAAGAGGGAGATTACCTGGGTGGCCCTAGCATACCCACATGAACCTTTAAAAGCAGAGAGTTTTCTCTGCCTGGTGGAAGAAGAAGAAGTGAGAGTGACAGGAACCAGGAGTGGGATTTGATGTACCATTGCTGGCATGAAGATGGAGAGGGCATGAATCAAAGAATATGAGCACCTCAGGGACCTGTGGGTGGACTTTGGTAGTCACCAAGGAGGTGGACTGGAGACATCGAGCTGCAATGAGAGTTCTACCAATAACATGAAAGTGGATTCCACTTGGACTTCTGATCTACAGAACTAGGAAATAAATGGACACTGTTTTAAGTCACACATTTACAGTAATTTTTATATAGCAGTAAAAAACTGATCCAGTGACATATAGAGTGCTGTGAACTCATCTCCAGATTTTAGGGTAAGAGAGCCACACTTGGATCCAGAACTGTTCTTTTTTAATATAGTTTTATTTTATATTGGCGTACAAGTGACTAAAAATGTTGTGGACAGCAAAGGGACACAGTCATGCATATACATGTGTCCCTTCTTCTCCAAGCTCTACTTCCATCCAGGCTGCCACATAACCTTCAGCAGACTTCCCTGTGCTATGCAGTAGGTCCTTGATGGTTATCCATTCAAAATAGAACAGTGTGTACATATTCATCCCCAACTCCCCAACTAGGCCTTCCCTGTGGCAACCATTCTTAAGTGACAGCTGGTTTTCCCTTCCCTACAAGAGCTGCTGACATAATTGGATTTGGGGAAAAGACTATGACTAACATTGGAAACAGATTATGGAAGTTGCAGGGAGCTAAGGAACAATTCAGGAATTCACTGTGCTGTTCGGGGCAGCTGATGTCACCATTGAGCCCTGCTGGGCTGCAGAGAGTGTCACCACAAATATATCCATCCCTGGAAGTGGTGGAGAGTGTTTTAATTAGAAACTTCTAGTCTTTTGGAGCTTCCCAGATGGAGCTAATAGTAAAGAATCTGCAAGTCAATGCAAGCGATGTAAGAGACACAGGGTTCAATCCCTGGGTTGGGAAGATCCCTTGGAGGAGGAAATGGCAACCCACTCCAGGATTCTTGCCTAGAGAATTCCATAGACAGAGGAGCCAGGCAAGCTACAGAGGAAGATCCCTTAGGGGAATGGCAACCCACTCCAGGATTCTTGCCTAGAGAATTCCATAGACAGAGGAGCCTGGCAAGCTACAGTTCATAGGCTCATGAAGATGGAGAGGGCATGAATCAAAGAATATGAGCACCTCAGGGACCTGTGGGTGGACTTTGGTAGTCACCAAGGAGGTGGACTGGAGACATCGAGCTGCAATGAGAGTTCTACCAATAACATGAAAGTGGATTCCACTTGGACTTCTGATCTACAGAACTAGGAAATAAATGGACACTGTTTTAAGTCACACATTTACAGTAATTTTTATATAGCAGTAAAAAACTGATCCAGTGACATATAGAGTGCTGTGAACTCATCTCCAGATTTTAGGGTAAGAGAGCCACACTTGGATCCAGAACTGTTCTTTTTTAATATAGTTTTATTTTATATTGGCGTACAAGTGACTAAAAATGTTGTGGACAGCAAAGGGACACAGTCATGCATATACATGTGTCCCTTCTTCTCCAAGCTCTACTTCCATCCAGGCTGCCACATAACCTTCAGCAGACTTCCCTGTGCTATGCAGTAGGTCCTTGATGGTTATCCATTCAAAATA
Source organism: Tragulus kanchil (assembly GCA_022376925.1). Taxonomy (NCBI): domain Eukaryota; kingdom Metazoa; phylum Chordata; class Mammalia; order Artiodactyla; family Tragulidae; genus Tragulus; species Tragulus kanchil. The sequence continues at coordinate 37,388,848 of JAIOJX010000003.1, forward strand.
GAACAGTGTGTACATATTCATCCCCAACTCCCCAACTAGGCCTTCCCTGTGGCAACCATTCTTAAGTGACAGCTGGTTTTCCCTTCCCTACAAGAGCTGCTGACATAATTGGATTTGGGGAAAAGACTATGACTAACATTGGAAACAGATTATGGAAGTTGCAGGGAGCTAAGGAACAATTCAGGAATTCACTGTGCTGTTCGGGGCAGCTGATGTCACCATTGAGCCCTGCTGGGGGCTGCAGAGAGTGTCACCACAAATATATCCATCCCTGGAAGTGGTGGAGAGTGTTTTAATTAGAAACTTCTAGTCTTTTGGAGCTTCCCAGATGGAGCTAATAGTAAAGAATCTGCAAGTCAATGCAAGCGATGTAAGAGACACAGGGTTCAATCCCTGGGTTGGGAAGATCCCTTGGAGGAGGAAATGGCAACCCACTCCAGGATTCTTGCCTAGAGAATTCCATAGACAGAGGAGCCTGGCAAGCTACAGTTCATAGGCTCATGAAGAGTTGTACATGGTTTCTAGCCTTATATTAGAAATGTGAAATTGTCACAGGTTAGTTAAGCATAGCCACAGAGAAATATGCTGGAATTAAATTTGAGTCAGTGGGGTACTGGGCATATACACTGAGGGAATCATAATTGGAAAAGACTCGTGTATCCTAAATGTTCATTGCAGCACTTTTGCAATTGCTAGGACATGGAAGCAACCTAGATGTCCATCAACAGATATATGGATACACAAACTGTGGTAAATATACACAATAAAATATTACTTAGCTATAAAAAGAAATACATCTGGGTCAGTTCTAATGAGATGGATGAGCCTAGAGCCTAATTTACAGAGTGAAGTGAGTCAGAAAATGACAAATATCCTACATTAATGCATATATATGGAACCTAGAAAGATGGCACTGATAATCCTATTTGCAGGGCAGCCAAGGACCCAGATCATGGTCAGAGAAGGACAGGGTGGGATGACCTGAGAGAGCAGTATTGAAATATATGCATTCTGTAAAGTGGATAGGCAGGAGCAATTTGCTCTGAGATGCAGGGAACTGAAAGCTGGTGCTCCGTGATGACCTAGAGGGGTGGGAGGAGGAGGACGGTGGGAGGGCAGTTAAGGAAGCTGAGGACATATGTATGTCTCTGGGTGATTCCTGTTGATGTACGGCAGAAACCGTTACAATATTATAGAGTAATTATCCTATCATTAAAAATAAAATAAAAAGTCAGTGAGGGAACTTGAGGAATAACTAGGAACCAGAGAAGTCCTATCCCATGAACAGGGCACACACGCTGGGCTCACACAAAAACTGGTAGTTTGAGGATAAACCTCTTCAAAGGCATACTTGGGACAAACTGGACAACATTCACAGGATGGTCATACTAGGCGTGGGGATACGTTCCTGTACATGGCGGACTTTGCAGGTTAACTGAAGGACTGGTTTGAGCAAACAGCATAGACATCTTTAATCCTCATCCTTGGGCAAGAGATTTTGGCATGTGGGAGCTGACCTGAATGGTTAATAACCCAGACATCTTGACACAATCTCCCATGAATGCAGAATCCTCAAATTTAAACTGATATTCATGATCTCAGGATATTATTTTGGCTTGGAAAAGGAATATATACATGCCTATTTCCTTATATCCTCTAATTTCTAAATCACTATTTTCCCTGGATGATGTATTTCTATCCTTTACTTAATAAGAAGAATCCAATATAACTGTTTCAATAGAAACACTTCATACTGAAATGTTTCGATATGCTCTATTGTGAAATATAATTTGTTTTATTGTTTATATCCAGTTTGAAATTATGGACCAGTAACTTATGAAGTCAACCTAATGTGAAGGAAACAGCCTCTTAAGAACATGTTGCTCATGGGGAAATAAGTTCTAATGAGATGGATGAGCCTAGAGCCTAATTTACAGAGTGAAGTGAGTCAGAAAATGACAAATATCCTACATTAATGCATATATATGGAACCTAGAAAGATGGCACTGATAATCCTATTTGCAGGGCAGCCAAGGACCCAGATCATGGTCAGAGAAGGACAGGGTGGGATGACCTGAGAGAGCAGTATTGAAATATATGCATTCTGTAAAGTGGATAGGCAGGAGCAATTTGCTCTGAGATGCAGGGAACTGAAAGCTGGTGCTCCGTGATGACCTAGAGGGGTGGGAGGAGGAGGACGGTGGGAGGGCAGTTAAGGAAGCTGAGGACATATGTATGTCTCTGGGTGATTCCTGTTGATGTACGGCAGAAACCGTTACAATATTATAGAGTAATTATCCTATCATTAAAAATAAAATAAAAAGTCAGTGAGGGAACTTGAGGAATAACTAGGAACCAGAGAAGTCCTATCCCATGAACAGGGCACACACGCTGGGCTCACACAAAAACTGGTAGTTTGAGGATAAACCTCTTCAAAGGCATACTTGGGACAAACTGGACAACATTCACAGGATGGTCATACTAGGCGTGGGGATACGTTCCTGTACATGGCGGACTTTGCAGGTTAACTGAAGGACTGGTTTGAGCAAACAGCATAGACATCTTTAATCCTCATCCTTGGGCAAGAGATTTTGGCATGTGGGAGCTGACCTGAATGGTTAATAACCCAGACATCTTGACACAATCTCCCATGAATGCAGAATCCTCAAATTTAAACTGATATTCATGATCTCAGGATATTATTTTGGCTTGGAAAAGGAATATATACATGCCTATTTCCTTATATCCTCTAATTTCTAAATCACTATTTTCCCTGGATGATGTATTTCTATCCTTTACTTAATAAGAAGAATCCAATATAACTGTTTCAATAGAAACACTTCATACTGAAATGTTTCGATATGCTCTATTGTGAAATATAATTTGTTTTATTGTTTATATCCAGTTTGAAATTATGGACCAGTAACTTATGAAGTCAACCTAATGTGAAGGAAACAGCCTCTTAAGAACTGCTTGGTCTCAGTTTCTGTGTTTCTTTTTTCCCTTTGCTGGTGTCATTGGTTGCCTCAAGACCATGTGCTTGTTGCCATCACCTGTATCTAGCCTGCCCATGGTCAAGGTATGTTTAAGGGCTGATGACTCAGCCTCAAGCTGCTGTTTCTACTCAGATGGCTTTGCCCTTGGTCCCCAGAATCTGCTTCTAGACTGTGCATCACCTCACTTTAGTAGATCAGTTCTGGTTCTGAGTGACCCCAACCAGCTACAATCATTCAAACCTAGACTCTTTGCAGTTCTTCTGAGTGTCTTCCCCTGGCTAGGCTGCAGAGATGAATCCCTATTCTGAATGTCCTTAGTTCTTGATAACCTTAGTTATTCAACACTTAGCATAAGCTGCCTTATAAGGTATTTATGTTTTTGTTTAATCTGAAGTCATTGGCATTTTAGAGTTATGAGAGCTCTAAGGAAGCATTTATTCTAATCTCCCCATTTTCAGAATATGAAACTGGCCTTGGAGGGATTATTAAACTGAAATTGTATTAACAAAGAGCCAAGACTAGAATTATATGAAATAACCCTCTTTGTCTTCTGTTATTTTTGTTGTTCAATGAAGACATATTTTATTTTGTGTTCTTTCTGGTGTATCAGTTCCTTGCTGATCAAGGACCAATCTTTGTTTTCTCTGTGTTTATAGTAGATAAAATATATTGAAATCACGAATAAGAAAGCTTGCTGATATGTATCTTAGTCATCTTCCATGGCTGTTTAAAGGTCATAATGATTTTAAAAATCATATTATTTATGGCTGTGCTGAGTCTTCATTGCTGCACAGGCCATTCTCTAGTTGCAACTAGTTGGGGTTACTCTCTAGGTGACATGCGTGGGCTTCTCATTGCAGTGGCTTCTCTTGTTGCAGAACACAGGTTCTAGGGCACAAAGGCTTCAGTAGCTGTGGCACATAGGCTCAGTAGTTTCGGTTCCTAGACTCGAGAGCATAGAGTCAATAGTTGTGGTGCACGGGCTTAGTTGCTCTGGGCCATGTAGGATCTTCCTGGATCAAGGACTGAACCCATGTCTCCTGCATTGGCAGGGGAATTCCTTACCACTGAGCCACCAGGGAAACTCCAAAGGTCATAATGATTATGCCTGCCTTTATTTATGCCATGAAGATTGACATCAGTTTCCTTTATGAATTTCATGAAGACACTGTCTAAATTTTAGCTTCTCTGTAAGTCAAATAGGAACCAATCCTGTAGTAAAATTCCATAAAGCTAAAGAGTTCGACACTAAAATAGCATTAACCAAAATACATTTCTTTAGAAGATAGGAGAAACACCTAAAATATTATACATACAGTTTATCAACTTCACTTTCATTGAGGACACAGGCATATTTGAATTAGGGATGTTGATATAAGTACTAGAGATGTGATGATGTGATTTTTTGTTATAATATATATTGTTCAGAGTAGAACATCATAATTACATATAGATTGTTTTCTTAATATCTGATCAATCTAAAATATATATTGCTATTTTCTGTAACATGGTAATAAGGTCTAATAAACTTAGTTAAAAATATAGATTTAATTGGCATACTTCAAATTGCTGGTTTTCCTTGATTAGGAAGGCTATTTTTAGGGTACCATTGTTTAGATAAAAAAGTAACACATTTGACAGGCACATTTATTGAAAGGAATTTGAGTTACTTGTGCATGAATTGAACACTTTTCTCGTAAGTTATTAGTGTCTGTTCTGCATCAAGGGACAGAATTCACTCAGCAGTCTCTTCTCCCTCTTACCTTTTAAAAATGACTATTCTGTGTGACAGCTTACTGTAGGAAACATTAAACAGTTGTTCAATATTCTTTACTCAATTTGGCAACAGACATTCACATGTCAAAGTATTTATTTGTGAATTTTCTATCAAATGATCACCTGGGTCATGGAATGAAAGACTGGTTAAAAACTTGCAGTGAATAGTAACCCAAAAGAGCAGCTTGGATCAACCCTGGTACTTGATGGAGAATACTATTTGGTATTTAGCCGCTAAGTCTTATCTGACTCTTCACAGCCCCATGGAATTGTAGCCCACAGGCTCCTCTGTCCTTGGGATTTCCTAGGCATAAATACAGGAATGGGTTGTCATTTCCAGGGCAACTTCCAAGGATCAAACCTGCATCTCCTGCTTGGCAGGCACATTCTTTACCACTGAACCAGTTGGGCAGCCTCGATGAATAATATAGTATAGTTTATGAATGGTCCTTCAAAGTCCTTGGGGTGTGGACTTTGAATTGTGGAGTTAGGAGTCACAGGCTTGAATAGCAAGGAGGAAACTCTGTACACCAATCCAGATAACGGGTGAGCAGCACTCAAGATGACTACCTTGCCCGCCCATTTCCTCCCACTCTGCAACAAAACCATATCAATTGGAAAGTTTGGCAGTGATGCTGGGCAGCAGGTTTTTTTTTTCATGGAGTCTCAATCTAATCTAAACCCAATGCTATTTTTTAATTTCCTGGAATTGACTTAATTAGCTATGCCATTTTCAAGTCCATTTGTCCTAGAATTAAACATCCTACAGTAATATGCACTAGTGTCTTACAAAGTCGATGACCCTTTCAGGTCTATGGCCAGCATATACAGCCAGTACATGCCCCAAATTGGGGTCTGCGTATCCCCAAACCAGGATATTCAGACAGCCTCTGTGGTTACCTCTCACCAGGGTGACTGTGGGGCAGTTTCTCCTTAGGACCACACAGGGTTTGGTATCACACCCAGAATAATTCTGTGGAAATAAAACCTGAGACATAAACATTTTTGAAAAATAGTCCATAACCACACGTAATAAGCCATCGAAGAATAGACATTTCTTTCTAAGGAGGACACACATTTTCACATTTTTCTGTTTTCAGTCTAGTAATTAGGTTGCCCATATGAGACATTTGTTGCAATTTACAAATGTAATAGTTATAAAGTGATATAAAAGGTCAAGCGATAAATAAACTCTAAAGAGTTTAGACAGTAAAGAATCTTTCTGCTATGCGGGAGACCTGTGTTTGATCCCTGGGTTGGGAAGATCCCCTGGAAAAGGGAAGGGCAACCCACTTCAGTATTCCTTCCTGGAAAATTCCATAGACAGTGGAGCCTGGTGGGCTACAGTCCACAGGGTCACAGACAGTCAGATACAACTGAGCAACTTTTACTTCAATCCACTGTTCTGGATAAACCGAAAAATGTATGGTTGAAAGTGATCCAGATAAAGCAAGTGACATGCTTCAGTATTTGCTAAGGATTCTCTCAGGCTCCTGACTTTGCTCTCCTTGGGCAGAATTGACTGCTGGTATTTTTCTTGGAGGTACTTTCCCTATGACAGGAAGCCCTCCTTCTCATCCTTAATACTGGTCCACTCAAGTGAATATTCACTTTGGATCCTCACTCTTGACACAGGGAGCCCACTGTGGGACCAAGGTTCTTTGATAGAATGATGGGTGGAATATGAAGTAGATTATTTGATGAGCCATGACCTACAACACACCTGTTGGACCTATGCTGGTAATGGTAAAAATCGCTTGGTAACTTGCTTGTGAAAATCCTGGTTGTTTTGTTTTCCAAATATGACTCATGGAAAGCTTGCAAATTAAAAAGCTGTACCTGTTAACTTATTTTCTCTTGCTTCAAAATAAAAAAAAAGGAAGAGAATAAAATAAAACAAAATATACCAATGAAACCTTACTTGAAAGATTCTGTGGAACAGGCCAAAATATTGTATGTTGCTAAATAAAATAATTGGTGGCAGGTGGCTAGTTAAGTTCCACCAGCTGTAGTCATGAAGACAAAGAGAACTTTCATGGTCAAGGTCAGGGTCCTGAACATACTTTTGATGTGAATGGAAGCTTTGTAAGAATACAACAGAATACTGTATCAGCAGAATTCTGCCAAATGCTAGGAAAACTTTAAAAATGGTCGTTTTAATTTAAAAATGCACTTTACATTGCTTATAATAAATTTTTACTTTATTTCCAACTTTTTACTCATAGATGCAAGGATTTATAAAATGAGAAGAGCCATTTTCTTTACTAATTATGAGATAATCGATGCCAGAGCTATGGCAAAATTTGGGGGGAAGGCTACTTTGTTCCTACTTAAAGGAATGACAAGTGTCATTTAGTTATTTTGTAATGTTTCTTTGAAAAGTGTGGACTAATTTTTTAATAAATTAATTTGAATGCAACATTTACTTCTTGAAACCAGGTGAGAGACAATGAGGCCAAGTATTGATATGACACTTAATAGATTTACCAAGTTACACAGTTGCAGCGTTAGTGGAAATAGGAAAGAAACTTTAAGCAAATCAGACACCTAAGTGCCGACTTCATGTTTTAAAAGAAGTCAGAGCAGGAGTACCCATAAGGACTTTGGTGGCATTTTCCAGTATTTGACTTGGTTTCTGTGCTACTGCTATGTAAGCTGTTACTCTCCTTCAATTTCCTATTCTTTTCTTCTACTCTCAGTCTTGTTGGGGTGGAATCAAAAGGAAAAGTGTCTTTCCTCATCTTCCTCCTGAAGACAGTGGCCGACTTCACTCCTTCGATTTATTGCCGCGCCCCTTCAAAGACTACCTTATTGTGTTATATATGTATCATTCTCTGAATCCTTGGAATCTTATAATAATGAATCGTAGCAGCAAACATTCACATAGAACTTGTATCAAGCAGTGGTTTTAGCACTTTAAACATGTTAACTCAGGGGATTCTCATGTCCAGACTCTGAAGTAGGTGGGTATCATTACCTTTATTTAATAGATGTAGACGCTGAGGCAGAGAGAGAATAAATAACCCGTCCAGTCTCATAGAGTGAGCAAAATGTGCAGCTAAGGGAGTTCTACAGGCTGTCCCAGGGGCTCCCAAAGAAGTAGGTGGGTATCATATCTAGTTAAGTTCCACCAGCTGTAGTCATGAAGACAAAGAGAACTTTCATGGTCAAGGTCAGGGTCCTGAACATACTTTTGATGTGAATGGAAGCTTTGTAAGAATACAACAGAATACTGTATCAGCAGAATTCTGCCAAATGCTAGGAAAACTTTAAAAATGGTCGTTTTAATTTAAAAATGCACTTTACATTGCTTATAATAAATTTTTACTTTATTTCCAACTTTTTACTCATAGATGCAAGGATTTATAAAATGAGAAGAGCCATTTTCTTTACTAATTATGAGATAATCGATGCCAGAGCTATGGCAAAATTTGGGGGGAAGGCTACTTTGTTCCTACTTAAAGGAATGACAAGTGTCATTTAGTTATTTTGTAATGTTTCTTTGAAAAGTGTGGACTAATTTTTTAATAAATTAATTTGAATGCAACATTTACTTCTTGAAACCAGGTGAGAGACAATGAGGCCAAGTATTGATATGACACTTAATAGATTTACCAAGTTACACAGTTGCAGCGTTAGTGGAAATAGGAAAGAAACTTTAAGCAAATCAGACACCTAAGTGCCGACTTCATGTTTTAAAAGAAGTCAGAGCAGGAGTACCCATAAGGACTTTGGTGGCATTTTCCAGTATTTGACTTGGTTTCTGTGCTACTGCTATGTAAGCTGTTACTCTCCTTCAATTTCCTATTCTTTTCTTCTACTCTCAGTCTTGTTGGGGGGTGGAATCAAAAGGAAAAGTGTCTTTCCTCATCTTCCTCCTGAAGACAGTGGCCGACTTCACTCCTTCGATTTATTGCCGCGCCCCTTCAAAGACTACCTTATTGTGTTATATATGTATCATTCTCTGAATCCTTGGAATCTTATAATAATGAATCGTAGCAGCAAACATTCACATAGAACTTGTATCAAGCAGTGGTTTTAGCACTTTAAACATGTTAACTCAGGGGATTCTCATGTCCAGACTCTGAAGTAGGTGGGTATCATTACCTTTATTTAATAGATGTAGACGCTGAGGCAGAGAGAGAATAAATAACCCGTCCAGTCTCATAGAGTGAGCAAAATGTGCAGCTAGAATGCACACACAGGCAGTCCCGTGCCAGAGTTAGCCAGGCTGTCTCCCACTCAAGGTTTCCGTGATCTCTTATCACCACATTAAATGACTTTGTTTTTTAGTTCTCTGGGTGCTTAGCATCTTGATATCACTTGACACTGGTAATCTTCCTCTTTCAATTCTCCCTTGGATTCTGTGACCATGAAGTCTCTGGTTCTCCTGATTATCTGCTTTCTTCATTTTTGTGGATTTTTATTAGGCTGTTTATATTTTTCTGGGCGTGCTCTATCTAGATTCATACATTTACCAAGGCGCTGTCCTCATTCTTCTTGTTTATTTTCCCACTCTACCATTATTCTTCTGGAAATCTCTTCATACTTCAGGTGATTCTCATGTATTATTGCCATCTCCAATATGTGCCTGAAATATATGCTACATGTCTCTCTTCTGAAATGTTTTACAGGTACTCTAAAGCAAACAGGTCCCCAAATTCATCATCTCCACTGTCCCCTTGCTTCCCTTCACCCTGTGTCTGTATCTCAGCTCACTTAATGGCATCCTTTCCCCTCCACTCATCTAGATCAGGCACCATCAGAACTATCTTCAAATGCTCTCTTCTGACTTTGGGTATAGTTAGTCATAAAGAATTTTAGATAGGAAGACCAATTTGAGGAAAGGATAGTGATATGACTATGTCTGGCATATTGTGGTAATGGTAAGTAGCATAGTGGGTCAAAGGAAGAAAGGGTGAACCTAGGAAAGAAATGATGACAAGAGATTGATCAAGTATCATTTATTGATCTGCAAACAGAAGTGTTCTATGAGGCCAAAGTGTGTCATTGCTTGACTAGTTTTTTATCAATAGGCTTCTCTCTTTTAGAGGCCCCCAAATGAAGACACTGAGGTCAGATCTGATCTTTACTATAAACCCAGGACCTTGGCATCACCAGTACTTCTAGAGACCAAGAGACTCTCAGAGATGGACTGACACCAATGGAAATACCATCAGCTAGACATGAGGACTGGAAGTAGAAGTTAAGCCTGGGAGATGGGAACATCCTTTCCAGTGCACATGTCCCCTATCCAGGACACTATCCCAAGCATCAGGCTTCTTGGGAAACCAATCCAGTAATCAAAGAACTGACCAAAAAAAACCCGTCCAGTCTCATTGACACACAGGCAGTCGTGCCAGAGTTAGCCAGGCTGTCTCCCACTCAAGGTTTCCGTGATCTCTTATCACCACATTAAATGACTTTGTTTTTTAGTTCTCTGGGTGCTTAGCATCTTGATATCACTTGACACTGGTAATCTTCCTCTTTCAATTCTCCCTTGGATTCTGTGACCATGAAGTCTCTGGTTCTCCTGATTATCTGCTTTCTTCATTTTTGTGGATTTTTATTAGGCTGTTTATATTTTTCTGGGCGTGCTCTATCTAGATTCATACATTTACCAAGGCGCTGTCCTCATTCTTCTTGTTTATTTTCCCACTCTACCATTATTCTTCTGGAAATCTCTTCATACTTCAGGTGATTCTCATGTATTATTGCCATCTCCAATATGTGCCTGAAATATATGCTACATGTCTCTCTTCTGAAATGTTTTACAGGTACTCTAAAGCAAACAGGTCCCCAAATTCATCATCTCCACTGTCCCCTTGCTTCCCTTCACCCTGTGTCTGTATCTCAGCTCACTTAATGGCATCCTTTCCCCTCCACTCATCTAGATCAGGCACCATCAGAACTATCTTCAAATGCTCTCTTCTGACTTTGGGTATAGTTAGTCATAAAGAATTTTAGATAGGAAGACCAATTTGAGGAAAGGATAGTGATATGACTATGTCTGGCATATTGTGGTAATGGTAAGTAGCATAGTGGGTCAAAGGAAGAAAGGGTGAACCTAGGAAAGAAATGATGACAAGAGATTGATCAAGTATCATTTATTGATCTGCAAACAGAAGTGTTCTATGAGGCCAAAGTGTGTCATTGCTTGACTAGTTTTTTATCAATAGGCTTCTCTCTTTTAGAGGCCCCCAAATGAAGACACTGAGGTCAGATCTGATCTTTACTATAAACCCAGGACCTTGGCATCACCAGTACTTCTAGAGACCAAGAGACTCTCAGAGATGGACTGACACCAATGGAAATACCATCAGCTAGACATGAGGACTGGAAGTAGAAGTTAAGCCTGGGAGATGGGAACATCCTTTCCAGTGCACATGTCCCCTATCCAGGACACTATCCCAAGCATCAGGCTTCTTGGGAAACCAATCCAGTAATCAAAGAACCTTGTGAACCTGGAGAGAGTAGGAATAGAAAAATAGTCCAGAAGCAGGGATGATGGTTTTTCCTCCATGTCTCTACTCTTAGAATTGATGAATTACTAGTGAGTAGCATCCACCTCGGGTGGCACTCATGGTAAAGAAACCACCTGCCAATGCAGGAGATGCAGAGATCCAGCCTCAATCCCTCGGTCAGGAAGATCCCCTAGAGAAGGAAATGGCAGACCACTCCAGTATTCTTGCCTGGAGAATCCCATGGACAGAGGAGGCTTACTTCTATGGATTCTATTCCATATTCTTACTCCATCCATCTTCTTTCAAGCACATAGTCTTAGGGAGTTTGAAGTCATTGGAAAACTAGAGGCAAGGGGACAATTTCTTAAGATATGGAAAGCAGTCTTTCCCTTTTACTGTAAAACCAAGTCTTTCCTCATTTTAAAGAGGTGGGATTTAGTTACATGAGTGATGTTTTAATATGTCAGAATAGGTATTTTGAACAGAGAATCTATACTTCTTGATTAGGTCAGTGACCTGGCCTTTGCGGGGCCCTCTAACTGATGCCAGACCTAAAAGAGGGCAACTCTGAGGAGAGCTGTGTCTGAGGAGTTGAAGAAAGGGGAGAGAACCCCAAAGTAAAGATCCTTGCTCACTAGCTTTGTGAGATTCTGTGTAGGCACTTAGATAGTAGAGCAGATTGGGGAGTTTTATAGGGCTTTCTAATTTATGACATTTTACTTTTGTTTTGATAAAGCAAAGTAAGAAAACATTTTCTCTAAATATGCTCAGTAGCCTATCAGTTTCTTTGTGGAGGCTGGCTTGTTTGTAAAATGAACAAGTCTTCCCCCACTCCTACCAAATAGATAAAGAAGACAGAACATTGTGATAGCCTGGTCACCTCTGAGCAGTTCTCAGTCACCTTGAGTGTTCCAGGGAGTTCGATCATGAAAGCCCACAAGAGATCATGCCTCTGTGATGGGAGATATTGTGATATAATTATTTCTTTGCTTTAGTTTTCTTTGTTTTGGTTTTCTCATTATGTTTACTTTACACTTGGTCTGTTTTATAAATGAAGACTTGGCAATTTGTCAACGAAAAGAAGCCATAAAAAGTGCTAAAAAAAAATTAGGGGGAGGAAATAGAATTAGTGAAACATAGAAATCCAAGCATATGGTCACCATGTTTATCACATGAAACATCGGTAGACATGGTCTGGCCAGTGTGTGTCCGTCTAGGGACAGCAACACCAGATACATTGCTATTCAGCCCCTGAGTCATGTCCAACTCTTCACAACCGCATGAACTTCACACACTGTGCTTCCCTGTCCTTCACTATCTCTTGGAGTTTGCTCTAACTCATGTCCATTGAGTTGGTGATACCATCCAACCATCTCATCCTCTGTCACCCTCTCCTCCTTCTGCCCTCCATCTTTCCCAGAACCAAGGTCTTTTCCAATGAGTTGGCTCTTCACATCAGGTGGCTAAAGTATTGGAGCTTCAGCATCAGTCCTTCCAATGAATATACAGAGTTGATTTCCTTAGGATTTCATCTTCTTGCAGTCCAAGAGACTCTCAAAAGAGTCTTTTCCAGCACCACAATTCAAGAACATCAATTCTTCAGCACTCAGCCTTCTTATGGTCCACCCCTCACATCCATACATGACTATTGGAAAAACCATAGCTCTGACTATATGTACCTCTATAGGCAAAGTGTTATCTCTGCTTTTTAATACACTGTCTGGATTTATCATAGTTTTCTTCCAAAGAGCAAGCATCTTTTAATTTCATGGTTGTATTCACCAACCAGTGATTTTGGAGTCCAAGAAAATAAAATCTGTCATTGTTTCCACTTTCTCTCCATCTATTTGCCAAAAAGTGGTGGGACTGAATGTCATGATCTTAGTTTTTTGAATGTTGAGCTTTATGTCAGCTTTTTCACTCTCCTCTTTCACCTTCATTAAGAGCCTCTTTAGTTCCTCTTTGCTTCTGCCATAAAAATCTGTTACACTAAATATATCACACTGCAAGTACTGAGCAGTTCTCAGTCACCTTGAGTGTTCCAGGGAGTTCGATCATGAAAGCCCACAAGAGATCATGCCTCTGTGATGGGAGATATTGTGATATAATTATTTCTTTGCTTTAGTTTTCTTTGTTTTGGTTTTCTCATTATGTTTACTTTACACTTGGTCTGTTTTATAAATGAAGACTTGGCAATTTGTCAACGAAAAGAAGCCATAAAAAGTGCTAAAAAAAAATTAGGGGGAGGAAATAGAATTAGTGAAACATAGAAATCCAAGCATATGGTCACCATGTTTATCACATGAAACATCGGTAGACATGGTCTGGCCAGTGTGTGTCCGTCTAGGGACAGCAACACCAGATACATTGCTATTCAGCCCCTGAGTCATGTCCAACTCTTCACAACCGCATGAACTTCACACACTGTGCTTCCCTGTCCTTCACTATCTCTTGGAGTTTGCTCTAACTCATGTCCATTGAGTTGGTGATACCATCCAACCATCTCATCCTCTGTCACCCTCTCCTCCTTCTGCCCTCCATCTTTCCCAGAACCAAGGTCTTTTCCAATGAGTTGGCTCTTCACATCAGGTGGCTAAAGTATTGGAGCTTCAGCATCAGTCCTTCCAATGAATATACAGAGTTGATTTCCCTTAGGATTTCATCTTCTTGCAGTCCAAGAGACTCTCAAAAGAGTCTTTTCCAGCACCACAATTCAAGAACATCAATTCTTCAGCACTCAGCCTTCTTATGGTCCACCCCTCACATCCATACATGACTATTGGAAAAACCATAGCTCTGACTATATGTACCTCTATAGGCAAAGTGTTATCTCTGCTTTTTAATACACTGTCTGGATTTATCATAGTTTTCTTCCAAAGAGCAAGCATCTTTTAATTTCATGGTTGTATTCACCAACCAGTGATTTTGGAGTCCAAGAAAATAAAATCTGTCATTGTTTCCACTTTCTCTCCATCTATTTGCCAAAAAGTGGTGGGACTGAATGTCATGATCTTAGTTTTTTGAATGTTGAGCTTTATGTCAGCTTTTTCACTCTCCTCTTTCACCTTCATTAAGAGCCTCTTTAGTTCCTCTTTGCTTCTGCCATAAAAATCTGTTACACTAAATATATCACACTGCAAGTATTCCCAACAACTTGGCTTTTATGATTTCTACAAGTCTTAGAATAAGGGAATTATGTGGGCACCTCCCACTGTCAGCTGCAGAGAGCACAAGTGGACTCTTGCAGAGGCTCCTTTTAAACCCCATCAGCTCTTGTTCTCAAGACAATATTGACAGAGGAGGGATATTTATTCCCCCATTCCCTTGGAAGCATCAACAGGCTTCAAGTAGCAAAATCTCTCACGAAGGTTCAAGTGTTTCCTAGAACTGGCTTTTCTAATGTAAAAATTCCAGGAGAACATTCATAAGGTTACCAAGAACTCAAAACCTCTTTACAATGCATTAAAGAGTTGATTAAGTCTTCTCTGGCAGTCCAGTGGGTAAAGAGTCTGTCTTACAGTACAAGGGGGACGGGTTCGATCCCTGGCCTGGGAAGATCCCACATGCCATGGAGAGACTGGACCAGTGTGTCCAATTATGAGCCAGCACTCTGGGGCTCATGTGCCCAGAGCCAGTGCTCGGCAATGAGAGAGGTCACTGCAATGGGAGGCCCACAGAGGTCAAAGAATAAGAATGGATGAAGAATAAATAAATAAATAATCAATAAAAAGAGGCCAAAATTTAAAATAAAAAAAAGTTGATTAAAATCAGGCTTGGTAAAAAAAAAAAAATCAGGTTTGGTTCTTAAGTGTATAACTGTCCTCTTTCTATATGAAAAAGATTCATGCCAAGCTACGCACTTAAAAAAATGTATAAGCTTTTCTACAAGTACATTTCTGCTCAGCTACAGGTTCACAGTCCTTTTCATGTATCTGTGTACCTTTTCATGTATCTGTGTACCTTTTGTGTTCCACTGGTTGGAAATACTTTTTCTGACAATAAGATTTCTGTAAACAGCAATCTGGTAAAAGCACTGTTTCTCTACTTTAATTTGCATGTCAACTTCAGCTTTTATCCTATCCATATTGGATAAGACTAGAGTGATCTTGAATGATTAAGAATTGTGCATATATATAGTTTAGCCACATGCTTATATTTTTACTCTTTTTATTTGAAGATATTAAAAGCTGTTAAAATGTAGAAAAACATACAATACTATGAAGATGGGAAGTTCAGGTTTTGTGACTATGAAATAAAATATTCCTTGGTGTGTCTTCTCTTAAACTGTCATCTGAAGTTTCTTCCTGGAGGGAATATTTTGCCTTTGATGTTTTAATAGGCCTGCAAGTCATTTTGCAAGTGCCAGCTTCCTCATTTCTTTTTTTCTTGATTCTAAACCCTCTTGCAAAATTATAACACTGATGGAAATTAAAAGACATCATTGGCCCATTGGGGAAGGAAAAGGCCTCTTCCACCCTTTGATCCCTGTTTTTCATTCCCCAATCCTCCCCAATAGGAGAACTAGCATCCTATTTCTACCACTTGATTTTATTATAAGGCAAAGAGCAACATTAGTAATAAGACATAGAGACTGGTTACCAAGTGTGTTTAACCCAAGTGGGTAAAGAGTCTGTCTTACAGTACAAGGGGCGGTTTGATCCCTGGCCTGGGAAGATCCCACATGCCATGGAGAGACTGGACCAGTGTGTCCAATTATGAGCCAGCACTCTGGGGCTCATGTGCCCAGAGCCAGTGCTCGGCAATGAGAGAGGTCACTGCAATGGGAGGCCCACAGAGGTCAAAGAATAAGAATGGATGAAGAATAAATAAATAAATAATCAATAAAAAGAGGCCAAAATTTAAAATAAAAAAAAGTTGATTAAAATCAGGCTTGGTAAAAAAAAAAAAATCAGGTTTGGTTCTTAAGTGTATAACTGTCCTCTTTCTATATGAAAAAGATTCATGCCAAGCTACGCACTTAAAAAAATGTATAAGCTTTTCTACAAGTACATTTCTGCTCAGCTACAGGTTCACAGTCCTTTTCATGTATCTGTGTACCTTTTCATGTATCTGTGTACCTTTTGTGTTCCACTGGTTGGAAATACTTTTTCTGACAATAAGATTTCTGTAAACAGCAATCTGGTAAAAGCACTGTTTCTCTACTTTAATTTGCATGTCAACTTCAGCTTTTATCCTATCCATATTGGATAAGACTAGAGTGATCTTGAATGATTAAGAATTGTGCATATATATAGTTTAGCCACATGCTTATATTTTTACTCTTTTTATTTGAAGATATTAAAAGCTGTTAAAATGTAGAAAAACATACAATACTATGAAGATGGGAAGTTCAGGTTTTGTGACTATGAAATAAAATATTCCTTGGTGTGTCTTCTCTTAAACTGTCATCTGAAGTTTCTTCCTGGAGGGAATATTTTGCCTTTGATGTTTTAATAGGCCTGCAAGTCATTTTGCAAGTGCCAGCTTCCTCATTTCTTTTTTTCTTGATTCTAAACCCTCTTGCAAAATTATAACACTGATGGAAATTAAAAGACATCATTGGCCCATTGGGGAAGGAAAAGGCCTCTTCCACCCTTTGATCCCTGTTTTTCATTCCCCAATCCTCCCCAATAGGAGAACTAGCATCCTATTTCTACCACTTGATTTTATTATAAGGCAAAGAGCAACATTAGTAATAAGACATAGGCTGTCCCAAGCGAAAGTGAGAAATTATAAAGGACATATTAGTCTCCAGGGTGAGGAATTCATTTTACTTTTAACTCAGGCAAGCCCCTAAGATCTATTATAATAGGGAGAAAAGATTCAATTCCCACACCACAAAATGTTCCTCTTTCTAGCCAAGAAATTTTGCATGCTCCCTGTCCCTTCTGCTCTGCCCATATTCCCAAATTACTTCACCCTGGAAATTCCTGCTAGGTTTGGACCTCCAGCATCAAATATAACCCAGGCTGCACTTACTGCCAGAAAATAAATTCGTAGGTTGCAGTGTTCCTACTTCATTTATTACCAAGTAGATAGATTTGGGATGCTCCCCAGTGGCTCAGTTGTAAAGAAACTGCCTGCAATGCAGGAGACACAGAAGATGTGGGTTCAGTCCCTGGATCAAGGAGATCTCTTGTAGGAGGGGTCAGTGTTCTTGCCTGGAGAACCCCATAGACAGGAGCATGGCAGGGTACAATCCATAGGGTGGCATGGAGTCAGATGCAACTGAAGCGAATGAGGACACACACACACATGCAGATGAACTTGGGGCCTTGTTTTGTTAAGTATCAATGTCTGGGGTTATCTCAGTAGCTTTCTTTGCTGTGCTCTGACAGCTGTGCTCAAAGGTTAGCACTTTCTCATGCAGACCTTCCAAAATGCTCTCCTACATATTGTCCTATATTGTACTCTCTTCCAATGTTCTTCATAAAAATATTAGGACACAGACTCCCTTGGTGTTATTTCTATTTTACCAGTTTTTCTGTTGCATCCTCACAAAGTTCTCAGTGTAAAAATGGGTCTTCTCTTTGACTCAAAAAGTGCACTTATATATACAAAGAGCTTTGAGAATCCTGACTGTGATGGTCAATTTTATGTGTCAACTTGACTTGGCTAAGGAATAAACCCAGTCAGCTGCTAAAGCATTATTTCTAGACGTATCTATGAGGGCATTTCAAGAAGAGATTAGCATTTGAATCAGTAGATTGAGTAAAGAAGATGCCTCCCTGGAAATTAAAAGACATCATTGGCCCATTGGGGAAGGAAAAGGCCTCTTCCACCCTTTGATCCCTGTTTTTCATTCCCCAATCCTCCCCAATAGGAGAACTAGCATCCTATTTCTACCACTTGATTTTATTATAAGGCAAAGAGCAACATTAGTAATAAGACATAGGCTGTCCCAAGCGAAAGTGAGAAATTATAAAGGACATATTAGTCTCCAGGGTGAGGAATTCATTTTACTTTTAACTCAGGCAAGCCCCTAAGATCTATTATAATAGGGAGAAAAGATTCAATTCCACAGACCACAAAATGTTCCTCTTTCTAGCCAAGAAATTTTGCATGCTCCCTGTCCCTTCTGCTCTGCCCATATTCCCAAATTACTTCACCCTGGAAATTCCTGCTAGGTTTGGACCTCCAGCATCAAATATAACCCAGGCTGCACTTACTGCCAGAAAATAAATTCGTAGGTTGCAGTGTTCCTACTTCATTTATTACCAAGTAGATAGATTTGGGATGCTCCCCAGTGGCTCAGTTGTAAAGAAACTGCCTGCAATGCAGGAGACACAGAAGATGTGGGTTCAGTCCCTGGATCAAGGAGATCTCTTGTAGGAGGGGTCAGTGTTCTTGCCTGGAGAACCCCATAGACAGGAGCATGGCAGGGTACAATCCATAGGGTGGCATGGAGTCAGATGCAACTGAAGCGAATGAGGACACACACACACATGCAGATGAACTTGGGGCCTTGTTTTGTTAAGTATCAATGTCTGGGGTTATCTCAGTAGCTTTCTTTGCTGTGCTCTGACAGCTGTGCTCAAAGGTTAGCACTTTCTCATGCAGACCTTCCAAAATGCTCTCCTACATATTGTCCTATATTGTACTCTCTTCCAATGTTCTTCATAAAAATATTAGGACACAGACTCCCTTGGTGTTATTTCTATTTTACCAGTTTTTCTGTTGCATCCTCACAAAGTTCTCAGTGTAAAAATGGGTCTTCTCTTTGACTCAAAAAGTGCACTTATATATACAAAGAGCTTTGAGAATCCTGACTGTGATGGTCAATTTTATGTGTCAACTTGACTTGGCTAAGGAATAAACCCAGTCAGCTGCTAAAGCATTATTTCTAGACGTATCTATGAGGGCATTTCAAGAAGAGATTAGCATTTGAATCAGTAGATTGAGTAAAGAAGATGCCCCTCCCTAGAGCAGGCAGGCATTTATTCAGTTCACTGAGTGTCTGAGTAGAACAAAAAGGCAGAGGAAGGGTGAATTCAGTGTCTGCTATAGCTGGGACATCCATCCTCCTCTGCCCTGAGACATCCATCCTCCTCTGCCCTGTGTTTCTGGTTCTTAGGCCTTCAGGTTTGAACTGGAACTATTCCACTGGCTTTCCTGAACCTCCGACATGCAGATGACGGGCATGTCCTGGGACTTCTCAGCCTCCTTCATGGTGTGAGCAAAGCTCTCATAATAAGTATCTTTATTGATATCCCATAAATTCTGCATCTCAGGGGAACCCTAACTAATATATTTGCTAACTGTCATAATGCAAGTTCAAACTAATCATCTGACTGAAGACCTGAATGAGCATGTGTAGGACAGTAGTTAAGATAGGGTGCCAGATTTTGGCTGCTGGAGTGTGAATCTTGGCTTTTCTGCTCACAGTGCCTGTGCCAATTAGGGAATGGCTTCCCTGGTGGCTCAGTGGTAAAGAATCTACCTGTAGTGCTAGAGACCTTGGTTCGATTCCTGGGCTGGCAAGATCCCTTGAAGGCAGGCATGTCAACCCACTCCAATATTCTTGCCTGGAGAATCCATGGACAGAAGAGCCTTGAGCTGCACAGAGTTGGACATGACTGAAGCAACTAAGCAGCAGCAGCAGCAGCAGCAGCAGGAAGCTTTAAGTTGGGATATATTTCCTTTGGTGTTTAGTGCTGGAATATTGACGACATCTTTCAATTCACAGAAAGAAGGCAGTGGTCAACTCTGGTCTTTTAAAATTCTAACAATCAACTTCCTTGCTCACTATGACTTGTCACTATCATATCCTCATTGTTGTTGTTGTTGTCATTTGGATAAAAACATTCATTTGAGTACTTTCCTTGGCATTTTACAAGATTACATGAATCCTAAAAAAAAAAAATCTCATCAAGGTAGGTATTACTATTCCCTATTTGCATATAAAGGACTTCCTGGTGGCTCTGGCAGTAAAGAATTTGCCTACAAATTCAGGAGATGTAGGTTTGATCCGTGGTTTGAGAAGATCCCCTGGAGAAGGAAATGGTAACCCACACTCCAGTATTCTTGTCTGGGAAATCCCATGGACAGAAGGGCCTAGTGGGCTACAGTCCATGGGGTTGAGAAAAAGCTGGACATGATTTAGCAACTAAGCAACAACAGCAATTTACATACAAGAGGACCAAGATTCAGAGAAATTGACTAGGAATAGGTACACAGGTGGTAAATGTTTGCTGTCGAGCTGATTTTGCTCCATCTGGCTTTGAAGATAACACTTCAATTCCTATAAAACTAGAATGGACAGGCATCTGGTTTATGTTCTTCCTTCTCTTGTGAACACCACAGGTAGCTTGCCTCTTCCTTAGATGTCCCTCAGTTCTTAGCACAATGCCTTGTTCAGAGGGTCTCACTGCATGTTTGGGGGAAGAATAAATAGATGTGTGAATGCATTCATCAAACCTGAACATTTTTCAAGGAATGAGATGTAACCAATGACTGGCAGTTGGCTTTGTTAGTTTTTATATAATGAGTGGCTTAAGAATTATTACTTAACTAAACTACTGCATTCAGTATTCATAGACCACCTTAGTAACATTAGTAAATCAGAAAACCAAGTATCTGAATCATATTCATTTGCACCTTATACAAACAGAACTGCCGATGATCACAATATGTGAGAATTATATGATTAATTTGACCAATAAGGAGAACAGTTTCTAGATCCATCTTAAAATGTAAAGGAGCTCATGGAAGCAGGCCCCCTTGGCAAATTAACTGTTCTCTCATATCCTCTACTCTTTGTGCTTTACCTGCCTAACCACTGATGGTATATTCTGCTGTTTTCATTTGCACTGTGTGGGAAAGTCAGTAAGATGGTGCCAGGCAGGCTCTGTCACCCCATGCTCTCAGCCCTTTTGCTCCACGTTTTGGAAACAATGACTTTGCATGGTTATGGAACAGCTGAGATCACTTACACCACTGCGCATCTGTGCCACAAGGTACTCAATCGGTCACTGGCTACTTTGTGTGCTATGCGTGTAAGAGCTCTACCGTGAAAGCCCTGGGCTGCTGCATTGGCGCTACATTGGAGTGACATCATGGTCATGCTATATGGGGTCTTGTGGCTATGTTATTATTGTGTAACAGTTACTGCTATGCCTGCTGTGTCAGCCAGAAGAGAGACTGTGTTATGGCAGCCAGGAGAGAATGAACATGTCTGCAGTTCCAACCACTCCTTGAGTCTTCTTACAGCCTCTTAGCTCACCCTTTGCCTACACTGGGTTATGTGAATAGTGTGAACAGCAAGACAATTGGCATCACCAACAGGATCAGCAATACATGCTCTATTCTGAGTATGGCCCTACCAGCAACCATTTCCACATGGTGAATGGAAATGTATTTCTCACTGCACAGAAAGTCTATTGCAAGTTGCATGGTGAAGCCCTGTCACTGCTTGCTGTGCTGAATAAGTATCCAATGGTATCTTATCTTTTACTGCCCTACGAACCAAATTTCAAAGCAATATTGAGAATAACAGTAACTAGAAGCACAGAACCAGCATTGCAACGAATTCCTGCTCTGAAGATCAGCTCTCTATTTTTAAACAAAGAGGTGGCATATGGTATGTATCTAAGAAAGTCCTTTTTGATTTTTTAGACCTTCTAAATTTTTAAAGAACTCAAAAACAAAAATTATTAAAAATATTGGAATTCAGTATTCATAGACCACCTTAGTAACATTAGTAAATCAGAAAACCAAGTATCTGAATCATATTCATTTGCACCTTATACAAACAGAACTGCCGATGATCACAATATGTGAGAATTATATGATTAATTTGACCAATAAGGAGAACAGTTTCTAGATCCATCTTAAAATGTAAAGGAGCTCATGGAAGCAGGCCCCCTTGGCAAATTAACTGTTCTCTCATATCCTCTACTCTTTGTGCTTTACCTGCCTAACCACTGATGGTATATTCTGCTGTTTTCATTTGCACTGTGTGGGAAAGTCAGTAAGATGGTGCCAGGCAGGCTCTGTCACCCCATGCTCTCAGCCCTTTTGCTCCACGTTTTGGAAACAATGACTTTGCATGGTTATGGAACAGCTGAGATCACTTACACCACTGCGCATCTGTGCCACAAGGTACTCAATCGGTCACTGGCTACTTTGTGTGCTATGCGTGTAAGAGCTCTACCGTGAAAGCCCTGGCTGCTGCTGCATTGGCGCTACATTGGAGTGACATCATGGTCATGCTATATGGGGTCTTGTGGCTATGTTATTATTGTGTAACAGTTACTGCTATGCCTGCTGTGTCAGCCAGAAGAGAGACTGTGTTATGGCAGCCAGGAGAGAATGAACATGTCTGCAGTTCCAACCACTCCTTGAGTCTTCTTACAGCCTCTTAGCTCACCCTTTGCCTACACTGGGTTATGTGAATAGTGTGAACAGCAAGACAATTGGCATCACCAACAGGATCAGCAATACATGCTCTATTCTGAGTATGGCCCTACCAGCAACCATTTCCACATGGTGAATGGAAATGTATTTCTCACTGCACAGAAAGTCTATTGCAAGTTGCATGGTGAAGCCCTGTCACTGCTTGCTGTGCTGAATAAGTATCCAATGGTATCTTATCTTTTACTGCCCTACGAACCAAATTTCAAAGCAATATTGAGAATAACAGTAACTAGAAGCACAGAACCAGCATTGCAACGAATTCCTGCTCTGAAGATCAGCTCTCTATTTTTAAACAAAGAGGTGGCATATGGTATGTATCTAAGAAAGTCCTTTTTGATTTTTTAGACCTTCTAAATTTTTAAAGAACTCAAAAACATTATATAATATTGGCAATGTTCAAATACAGTGCATAGCTTGGACATTCAAAGAAAAGTACTCTTGTATCTCTCTTGAATGATTTCTAACTTCAACAGAATAAAATATATGAAAAAAGCAAAAGACATTCAGCCATTTCTGACTCTGAACTCATAGACTGTAGCCTGCCAGGCTTCCCTTTCCATGGGATTTTCCAAGCAAGAATACTGGAGTGGGTATCCATTCCCTTCTCCAGGTAGTCTTACTGATCTGGGTCTCCTGCATTGCAGGCAGATTCTTTACCACCTGAGGCACCAGGGAAGCCCAATAAAACATATAGCCATGGACTAGCAGTAGACAACAAAACTCTGTAAAAAAATTTAAAAGTGGTCCAAAAAAAAAAAAACCCCATCAAAAGCAAAGGGTAGTGTAAATTATGGCACAGTTTTTAAAAATAAAGCACATGTGTGGGATTCAAATAAATTGCAAAAGCAAGACTGTCAGCTAATGATTCTTTAAATCTATTTTGAACTCAAAAGTATTTTCATCACTCTGAATTATAATTGCAGAAGTAGCAACTGATAATGTGTGCAATTGCTTAGAGATACACAGAAAAATGCAACCAAGTTAAAAAACATTAATTACATGGTTCAGAATTTGTATAGTATTTTGTTTCTTAAAACTGTTTTCTCTCAGAAACTTTGTTGTATTCCCAGTAAAATGATTCTAAAGCTTTTTTAGTAAGTAAGCCTGCTGCATTCTTATAACAGATAAAAGTTACTCCAAGAAAAGCAATTAAAGTCAAATAGCTCTATAATCATCCAACAAAGGTGGATGCAGAAAAACTGTATGATCTTTTGTTGAGTGATTGGGAGAAGAAAAATTGCCATAATTTATTATTAATTTTTTACTTCAAATGGTCCAAAAATGCTTACTTTACTAGTCTTTGCTTTTGTGCTCTGCTGACTGTGCTGATACATGAATTACTTTCCATATATTGATTTTCTGTTAAAATGAGAATCTGAAAGATTCTCCAAAATAGATGGGCAGGATCTCAACGTCTAGAGGGAGTCTGAAGCACAGAACCAGCTGGTCCTGCTCTGAAGATCAGCTCTCTATTTTTAAACAAAGAGGTGGCATATGGTATGTATCTAAGAAAGTCCTTTTTGATTTTTTAGACCTTCTAAATTTTTAAAGAACTCAAAACATTATATAATATTGGCAATGTTCAAATACAGTGCATAGCTTGGACATTCAAAGAAAAGTACTCTTGTATCTCTCTTGAATGATTTCTAACTTCAACAGAATAAAATATATGAAAAAAGCAAAAGACATTCAGCCATTTCTGACTCTGAACTCATAGACTGTAGCCTGCCAGGCTTCCCTTTCCATGGGATTTTCCAAGCAAGAATACTGGAGTGGGTATCCATTCCCTTCTCCAGGTAGTCTTACTGATCTGGGTCTCCTGCATTGCAGGCAGATTCTTTACCACCTGAGGCACCAGGGAAGCCCAATAAAACATATAGCCATGGACTAGCAGTAGACAACAAAACTCTGTAAAAAAATTTAAAAGTGGTCCAAAAAAAAAAAAACCCCATCAAAAGCAAAGGGTAGTGTAAATTATGGCACAGTTTTTAAAAATAAAGCACATGTGTGGGATTCAAATAAATTGCAAAAGCAAGACTGTCAGCTAATGATTCTTTAAATCTATTTTGAACTCAAAAGTATTTTCATCACTCTGAATTATAATTGCAGAAGTAGCAACTGATAATGTGTGCAATTGCTTAGAGATACACAGAAAAATGCAACCAAGTTAAAAAACATTAATTACATGGTTCAGAATTTGTATAGTATTTTGTTTCTTAAAACTGTTTTCTCTCAGAAACTTTGTTGTATTCCCAGTAAAATGATTCTAAAGCTTTTTTAGTAAGTAAGCCTGCTGCATTCTTATAACAGATAAAAGTTACTCCAAGAAAAGCAATTAAAGTCAAATAGCTCTATAATCATCCAACAAAGGTGGATGCAGAAAAACTGTATGATCTTTTGTTGAGTGATTGGGAGAAGAAAAATTGCCATAATTTATTATTAATTTTTTTTACTTCAAATGGTCCAAAAAAATGCTTACTTTACTAGTCTTTGCTTTTGTGCTCTGCTGACTGTGCTGATACATGAATTACTTTCCATATATTGATTTTCTGTTAAAATGAGAATCTGAAAGATTCTCCAAAATAGATGGGCAGGATCTCAACGTCTAGAGAGTGGTGCACCGGTGCAGAGTCAGGGAAGCTTTGGTTTTCAGACTGAGTGGGCCATTTGGAAAGAAGTGAGTTCTTACTGCACACTGGTGATGGTGGTGTCTGACATGTTTATGGGACTTCCCTGGTGATTCAGATGGTAAAGAATCCACCTGCAATGTGAGAGACTTGGGTTTGATCCCTGGGCTGGGAAGATCCCCTGGAGAAGGGATAGGCTACTTTCTCCTGTGTTCTTCCCTGAAGAATTCCGTGGCTTGTCCATGGGATCACGAAGAGTTGGTCATGACTGAGTGACTTGACTGACTGACATGTTTTTGAATATCTTGGACAGCAAATCTCAACCTGGACATTTCTAAGGTGAGGGGACACTACATAAGGGCTATGTATCTGTCACTGATGTGATTGTTTTATCCATCTAGATGCTGAGTTTGGTCCATTTATAAATCCAATACAGCCATAGGTCGCCATGATGCAGGCGACATGATGCTCATTAGCAAAATAAGAGCTACAGCCTCTTGGGTCAAGTCCTGGGAGAAAATCTCCAAAGAGGAGTCAGCAGGCAGTATCCTAACTATTCTCATTTATCTAGGAGTCCTCTCACTGTAATTCCCTATACCAGAGGGATACACTCAATCCCTTTAAAAGACTTTGATTTTCTCAATGAAGAGTAAGGACAGATTAGAGCTTTCTAGAATGACTTTTTAAAATACTGAGGGTAAACACAAGTATAAAATACAGAAATGAAAGGCAGAACCTTACAGCCAGCATATATAATATTAGGATTTTCCTGCTATGGCTAAAGCTTTTTAGTAAGTAAGCCTGCTGCATTCTTATAACAGATAAAAGTTACTCCAAGAAAAGCAATTAAAGTCAAATAGCTCTATAATCATCCAACAAAGGTGGATGCAGAAAAACTGTATGATCTTTTGTTGAGTGATTGGGAGAAGAAAAATTGCCATAATTTATTATTAATTTTTTTTACTTCAAATGGTCCAAAAAAATGCTTACTTTACTAGTCTTTGCTTTTGTGCTCTGCTGACTGTGCTGATACATGAATTACTTTCCATATATTGATTTTCTGTTAAAATGAGAATCTGAAAGATTCTCCAAAATAGATGGGCAGGATCTCAACGTCTAGAGAGTGGTGCACCGGTGCAGAGTCAGGGAAGCTTTGGTTTTCAGACTGAGTGGGCCATTTGGAAAGAAGTGAGTTCTTACTGCACACTGGTGATGGTGGTGTCTGACATGTTTATGGGACTTCCCTGGTGATTCAGATGGTAAAGAATCCACCTGCAATGTGAGAGACTTGGGTTTGATCCCTGGGCTGGGAAGATCCCTGGAGAAGGGATAGGCTACTTTCTCCTGTGTTCTTCCCTGAAGAATTCCGTGGCTTGTCCATGGGATCACGAAGAGTTGGTCATGACTGAGTGACTTGACTGACTGACATGTTTTTGAATATCTTGGACAGCAAATCTCAACCTGGACATTTCTAAGGTGAGGGGACACTACATAAGGGCTATGTATCTGTCACTGATGTGATTGTTTTATCCATCTAGATGCTGAGTTTGGTCCATTTATAAATCCAATACAGCCATAGGTCGCCATGATGCAGGCGACATGATGCTCATTAGCAAAATAAGAGCTACAGCCTCTTGGGTCAAGTCCTGGGAGAAAATCTCCAAAGAGGAGTCAGCAGGCAGTATCCTAACTATTCTCATTTATCTAGGAGTCCTCTCACTGTAATTCCCTATACCAGAGGGATACACTCAATCCCTTTAAAAGACTTTGATTTTCTCAATGAAGAGTAAGGACAGATTAGAGCTTTCTAGAATGACTTTTTAAAATACTGAGGGTAAACACAAGTATAAAATACAGAAATGAAAGGCAGAACCTTACAGCCAGCATATATAATATTAGGATTTTCCTGCTATGGCTAACCTTAACTTCATTTCTAGAGAACAGCTTTAGCTGAATTCTTCATTTTCTAGCTTCCTGATTGTACTTCATGTCTTGACTCCAGAAAGAAAAAAAAAAGAAAGCTTTTATTCACTTGGTCTCTTTGCTACAAAGTTAAGAAAAGGTGTTTCAACTCTGATATTTTCCTGAGGCTATCCAATTCTTCCTGGTTTTTAACCCCAGGGACAAACCTTTATCCAAAAAGAATGCCAGAAAAGGACACCTTTTTTAGGTGAAAATTGGCTCTATGTACAGGAAATGGGAAGGAAATGGCAACCCACTCTAGTATGCTCGCCTGGAAAATTCCATGGACAGAGGAGCCTGGTGGGCTACTGTCCATGGGGCTGCAAAGAGTTGGACACGACAGAGCATACACTCATAGGAAGTGTCTTGGTCTCTAGAGCTTCGAACTATGACATTCCCTTAAACCAGCATCAGAGTCATATGTATCAATTAATTTACTTTAGTTCAAGAGTGACAGAAACTTGACTTAATTGTTAAAGAAATATTTAGGGTCATTTAACAGAAGCAGGGCAGGCATCGGGTTTGGTGGAGCCAGCAGTTCAGGATGTCCTAAAGGATCCAGATTCCTTCCATTTTGTATACTGTCCACAGTGTCGACTTCATGCTAAAGCTGGATCCTTGACAACCATAGAGGAACTTCTAGTAGCAACTGAAGCTACCTGCTTTTTCAGTCATTTTGGCAGAAAAGAAAGACACAATTTCTTCCTGGAAGTTGGCCCTTGATGTCTCATTGACCTCACTTGGATCAGGTGCCTATTCCTGAACTGATGTCCGTTTCTTGAGAACCACCATGATTCATTGACACAGGCCTGGCAGTTTCTTAATGCTTGTGTGAGTGAAGAATTTTTCATGACTGGCATAAACTACTTCATACCCACTCTGGAGTAGGGTCAATTCCCTAGACTACACTGATGATGCCCAAAGAGGAGTGGTAGTATCAACATGTGACAGTCAATCATGCATGCATCTGCCATAAAAATCAGCAACAAAGGATGATCAATAGGCCACTTCATATGTTCTATCTTTTTGAATGATAAAACTCTTGGCTTCTTTATAACTTACTCTTAGGAACTCAGTGAGCATTATAAATGACTAAGATATTCTGGAAATCTCTTTGGTCTAATGGCACTCTTGAAACTCTGGGATGCTCAAGGAGAGTTGGAAGAGAACAGAGGTTCTATCTTTTCTCTCATTAGTTTTGCATACATACTTAGCTCAGCTGGTAATGAATCTGCCTGCAGTGCAGGAGACCCTGGTTCAATTCCTGGGTCTGGAAGATACCCTGGAGAAGGGATAGGCTACCCATTCCAGTATCCTTGCCTGGAGAAGTCCATAGTTCATCCATGAGTCGCAAAAACTCAGACAAGACTGAGCAACTTTCAAATTCAATTACCTGGAGAGGGAACTCTTAAGTTGGATGTGTTCTGTTTGAGCTAATATGTGTGCTTTCTGTTGCACCTTGACCCCTTCACCAGATGTCACATTTCCCAGGCCTATACAGATATGGGTTTATGAGTTTCTTGGGACAAGAGCATTTCACATAGACATGAGGTCAATAAAGAGGGGCTCTGATGGATGGTGCTCATGCTGGCTGTTCAACAGCCATTGATCAATTCTAGGTGCTGTCGAGGAGAGCTCCTTCCTGAACTCCACCAAGGAGAATAACTAGCTCTTTGGTACAGAAACCACTCATGTGAGTGGTGACTGGATGCCTCATGGGCTCTGTTTCTGTATCCATGGTATCTCTGCATGTTAGCAATACCCTGGGCTTCTGGCTAGAGGACAGGCCATCTCTACTTCCTGACTTAGCTTCAATTCGTGGTCTCGTCATAGTGGAATCTCTTGTCCCAAGTTCCACCAATTCCCATGCATTCTCTTTCTGTCTCCTCAACACAGACACATGAATCCCATTTAGATCTTGCTAATTACATGTTTCTTCACATCTACTGTTTATTTCATGAGTTGTTTCTTTCCTTCCTTAAGAGTTTTGTACCTTAAAAGCTACAAAAGTGTAATTTTGTACCTTAAAAGTATAAAAGTATAGTCAAGGTCATCCTGGTGGTCACGTACAGTTGTGAAAGCTGGACTGTAAAGAAGGTAGAGTGCCAAAGAATCGATGCCTTCTAACCATGGTGCTGGAGAAGACTCCTGAGAGTCCCTTGGACAGCAAGGAGCTCAAATCAGTCAATCTTAAGGGAAATCGACCCTGACTATTCATTGGAAGGACTGACACTGAAGCTCCAGTTTTTGGTCATCTGATGGGAACAAATGACTCATTGGAAAAGCCCCTGATGCTGGTAAAGATTGAGGGTAGAAAAAGAAGAGGGTGTCAGAGGATGAGATGGCTGGAAGACATCACCGATGCAACAGACATGAACTTGGCAAATTCTGGGAGATGGTGAGGAACAGGGAGGCGTGGTGTGCTGCAGTCCAGGAGGCCACAAAGAGTCAGACATGAATGGTGAATGAACAAGAACAACATCAACCTTAATATCCAGAGACAAACTCTTGCTTTCAGCTCTCTGTTTATACATGCATATTGATTGAACTATTTGTCTAACCCTGTTCTCAGAATCTCACCATCTTCTGTGCCTTTAATTTCAAGTTAGTTTCACTATTTATTCTTCTTTAAAGTTACATGCCCTCAGAGTCTTGAGGACTGGAATATCTTTTATAAGGTGAAGTAATAAATCAATATGAGGCTGTGGGTCATTTATTTTACATTAATGGCTTTGAGCCAGCTAGATAGTAGATGAGAAGACTCTTGGAGAATCTATTTAACTTTCCAGAGGTAAACATCTTGTATAAACTTGCCTTGATTTTTAGAGAAGTTTTATAAATCAAAATTTTCTTTGCTTAATTTTCAGGGATTGCCTAATACAATTGGCTTATTTCTATATCAGTAACCTTATTTCTAAGGCATTATGGATGAACTTTTAATTAATAATATAATATTTTATATATGTAATAATATTAACTAATAATGAGTCCAGGAGATTACAGTGTTTGCTTATTTGATTAGATCAATTACTTTTAACCTATGATGGCAGATATAAATATTATATTTATTTTACAGAAAATTTAAGCAATGGGCTCAAGGTCATGTGTGCAAAGTGGTGGAGCTGATGCTTGGACAAATACAATCTCACTTCAAAACCCGCGCTCTTTCTATTGTACCAAGTTACTCGTATTTACCACTGGGAAAGCCCTTCTACTAAAGCCTAAATATTTCCTTAGCCTCCATGACCTCTTTCCCTTCTTACCTTGGAATCCATGGACGCTAAGAAAACATTTTGATACAAAGAATCGATGCCTTCTAACCATGGTGCTGGAGAAGACT
The DNA here is from genome assembly GCA_022376925.1 of Tragulus kanchil. NCBI lineage: Eukaryota > Metazoa > Chordata > Mammalia > Artiodactyla > Tragulidae > Tragulus > Tragulus kanchil. The sequence continues at coordinate 37,419,428 of JAIOJX010000003.1, forward strand.
CCTGAGAGTCCCTTGGACAGCAAGGAGCTCAAATCAGTCAATCTTAAGGGAAATCGACCCTGACTATTCATTGGAAGGACTGACACTGAAGCTCCAGTTTTGGTCATCTGATGGGAACAAATGACTCATTGGAAAAGCCCCTGATGCTGGTAAAGATTGAGGGTAGAAAAAGAAGAGGGTGTCAGAGGATGAGATGGCTGGAAGACATCACCGATGCAACAGACATGAACTTGGCAAATTCTGGGAGATGGTGAGGAACAGGGAGGCGTGGTGTGCTGCAGTCCAGGAGGCCACAAAGAGTCAGACATGAATGGTGAATGAACAAGAACAACATCAACCTTAATATCCAGAGACAAACTCTTGCTTTCAGCTCTCTGTTTATACATGCATATTGATTGAACTATTTGTCTAACCCTGTTCTCAGAATCTCACCATCTTCTGTGCCTTTAATTTCAAGTTAGTTTCACTATTTATTCTTCTTTAAAGTTACATGCCCTCAGAGTCTTGAGGACTGGAATATCTTTTATAAGGTGAAGTAATAAATCAATATGAGGCTGTGGGTCATTTATTTTACATTAATGGCTTTGAGCCAGCTAGATAGTAGATGAGAAGACTCTTGGAGAATCTATTTAACTTTCCAGAGGTAAACATCTTGTATAAACTTGCCTTGATTTTTAGAGAAGTTTTATAAATCAAAATTTTCTTTGCTTAATTTTCAGGGATTGCCTAATACAATTGGCTTATTTCTATATCAGTAACCTTATTTCTAAGGCATTATGGATGAACTTTTAATTAATAATATAATATTTTATATATGTAATAATATTAACTAATAATGAGTCCAGGAGATTACAGTGTTTGCTTATTTGATTAGATCAATTACTTTTAACCTATGATGGCAGATATAAATATTATATTTATTTTACAGAAAATTTAAGCAATGGGCTCAAGGTCATGTGTGCAAAGTGGTGGAGCTGATGCTTGGACAAATACAATCTCACTTCAAAACCCGCGCTCTTTCTATTGTACCAAGTTACTCGTATTTACCACTGGGAAAGCCCTTCTACTAAAGCCTAAATATTTCCTTAGCCTCCATGACCTCTTTCCCTTCTTACCTTGGAATCCATGGACGCTAAGAAAACATTTTGATACATTTGAATAAAACGAAACATGATTTTCTAATCTCAATGACAAGGAAGAAGGCTACAAGGGACTTTGTTATTTTTGAAAGGACACCCACTGCTACATAATGTATAGCTTGCTAACTCAGGGAGTGATCTAACTCATTTTTGTTAAAGGACAAGACGATTTCCTTAAAATTATAGGCTAATTAGTTTCTTAGCTGCTCTTTCTGAAAGGCAGCTCAATGCCAATTACCAAGTTGACACACTGCCGACTTCATTTTTCTAAGCCTATATTTTATGAGGAGAGAAGAAAAAGTTTAGTTTGAGAAAGGTGAAAAATAGCCTTTGGATACCTAGGATCTGGCCTGACACTATCAGCTAGGCGTTGGTGTTTCCAGAAACCAGCCTTGGAAAACTCACAGCAAGGTTTGTCGTCCATCTCACAAAGTACCCACCCTGGGCAAGGGCACTCTGACTGAGATGTAACAGGAGGCACACAATGAGACAGCTGTGTAATCTTTTCTGCATACAAACAAACCAGGGTTATGTGCAAACCACAAAATACCACCCACTCCCCATCTTGTGTAACATGAGTAACTGCTGCTTCTTTCCTGACCCCAACTTTAGCCTCACTCTACAATCTTTTTCTCTATAATATGGTTCTAGAATTTCTCCTGTTTGCTAAAACCATTGCTTTGCTTCCTGAAACTTCCCCAAAGTCACCTAACTCAAGTCTGAAGCAATAACCTGCTGCTTCTGTTCCTGGGTGACCCCAACTGCAGCCTCAGGCTCCTCTGGCCATGGAATTCTTCAGCAAGAATACTGAAGGTTTTTTTTTTTTGTAATAATATTAACTAATAATGAGTCCAGGAGATTACAGTGTTTGCTTATTTGATTAGATCAATTACTTTTAACCTATGATGGCAGATATAAATATTATATTTATTTTACAGAAAATTTAAGCAATGGGCTCAAGGTCATGTGTGCAAAGTGGTGGAGCTGATGCTTGGACAAATACAATCTCACTTCAAAACCCGCGCTCTTTCTATTGTACCAAGTTACTCGTATTTACCACTGGGAAAGCCCTTCTACTAAAGCCTAAATATTTCCTTAGCCTCCATGACCTCTTTCCCTTCTTACCTTGGAATCCATGGACGCTAAGAAAACATTTTGATACATTTGAATAAAACGAAACATGATTTTCTAATCTCAATGACAAGGAAGAAGGCTACAAGGGACTTTGTTATTTTTGAAAGGACACCCACTGCTACATAATGTATAGCTTGCTAACTCAGGGAGTGATCTAACTCATTTTTGTTAAAGGACAAGACGATTTCCTTAAAATTATAGGCTAATTAGTTTCTTAGCTGCTCTTTCTGAAAGGCAGCTCAATGCCAATTACCAAGTTGACACACTGCCGACTTCATTTTTCTAAGCCTATATTTTATGAGGAGAGAAGAAAAAGTTTAGTTTGAGAAAGGTGAAAAATAGCCTTTGGATACCTAGGATCTGGCCTGACACTATCAGCTAGGCGTTGGTGTTTCCAGAAACCAGCCTTGGAAAACTCACAGCAAGGCCTTGTCGTCCATCTCACAAAGTACCCACCCTGGGCAAGGGCACTCTGACTGAGATGTAACAGGAGGCACACAATGAGACAGCTGTGTAATCTTTTCTGCATACAAACAAACCAGGGTTATGTGCAAACCACAAAATACCACCCACTCCCCATCTTGTGTAACATGAGTAACTGCTGCTTCTTTCCTGACCCCAACTTTAGCCTCACTCTACAATCTTTTTCTCTATAATATGGTTCTAGAATTTCTCCTGTTTGCTAAAACCATTGCTTTGCTTCCTGAAACTTCCCCAAAGTCACCTAACTCAAGTCTGATACCTGCAATAAGTTCGTTCTGCTGCTGCTTAGTCACTTCAATCATGTCTGACGCTGGGTGACCCCATGGACTGCAGCCCGTCAGGCTCCTCTGGCCATGGAATTCTTCAGCAAGAATACTGGGATGGGTTGCCATTTTCTCCTCCAGGGAAATCTTTCCAACCCAGGGATGGAACCTGGATCTCCTACATTGGAGGCAGATTCCTCACCACTGAGCTATCAGGAAAGACCTATATATGTATATGTGTATGTGTATATATATATATTTGAGACCCCATGGACTATAGCTCAGTGGGCTTATCCATCCATGGAATTTTCCAGGCAAGAATACTGGAGTGTGTTGCCATTCCCTTTTCCAAAGTTCTATATGATATTCTCTTATTGAGACATCCTGTGGTACTCTATGGTATGTGAATCTCCCTTATTATAGCAAGCAATAAGTCGAACTTGTTTGAATACAGAGGTGTTCCTGCTGGTAGTTTTTAACTGGAAGCCATTGATAAACTTTAGTTATTCAATAAGAGGAAAGATTTTGGTAAAGTATATTCCATGAATCTCTTTAGTTACATATTTTATTACCTCAGAGAAATCTTCTGAGAGTAATAGAAGGTTATTTGTGGTTGTTGCTGACAGGCATAGTTTATGGATGATCAGTGTGGTCTCTGTAAACACCACTCTCACCCAGTTATTGACAGTTATTTAGAATTTGAACCAATAGTGGAGATTTGGGGTAGTTCCTATGTCAGTTTGCAGTGGGTAAACTAGAGCTATATCTTTAAGCTATTCTTAATAGGCCACCTACTATTCCTAATGGGGTGACTTTGGAAAAGGTGTTTAACTATTTGTGTGGTGGAAATGGTGATAGGACCAAACTCATAGGGATGCAGTGTGGATGAAGTGAGACAATATGTCATCTATTAAACACTCAAGATATTTTAGCAATTATAATGATTTTCAGTATTGTCATGACTTAAGAGTGGTATGATAGTCTGCTCAGGTTGACATAACAAAATACCATAGACTGGCTAGCTTAAACAGTAGAAATTTACCTCAGTCTGGAGACAGAAAGTTCAAGATTAGCGTACCAACATAGTCAGGTTCAGGGAGAATCATCATCCTGCACTTCCTTCTTGCTGAATCCTCACATTGGGGTTGGTGGGACAGAGGGAAAGAGAGTGAGAGAAAGAGAGAGGGATTGAGAGAGAGAGTGTGGGACAGAGAATTTGAACGAGCACAAACTCATTCAAATAAGCGCACTTATAAGGGCACTAATACTGGAGGTTGCCATTTTCTCCTCCAGGGAAATCTTTCCAACCCAGGGATGGAACCTGGATCTCCTACATTGGAGGCAGATTCCTCACCACTGAGCTATCAGGAAAGACCTATATATGTATATGTGTATGTGTATATATATATATTTGAGACCCCATGGACTATAGCTCAGTGGGCTTATCCATCCATGGAATTTTCCAGGCAAGAATACTGGAGTGTGTTGCCATTCCCTTTTCCAAAGTTCTATATGATATTCTCTTATTGAGACATCCTGTGGTACTCTATGGTATGTGAATCTCCCTTATTATAGCAAGCAATAAGTCGAACTTGTTTGAATACAGAGGTGTTCCTGCTGGTAGTTTTTAACTGGAAGCCATTGATAAACTTTAGTTATTCAATAAGAGGAAAGATTTTGGTAAAGTATATTCCATGAATCTCTTTAGTTACATATTTTATTACCTCAGAGAAATCTTCTGAGAGTAATAGAAGGTTATTTGTGGTTGTTGCTGACAGGCATAGTTTATGGATGATCAGTGTGGTCTCTGTAAACACCACTCTCACCCAGTTATTGACAGTTATTTAGAATTTGAACCAATAGTGGAGATTTGGGGTAGTTCCTATGTCAGTTTGCAGTGGGTAAACTAGAGCTATATCTTTAAGCTATTCTTAATAGGCCACCTACTATTCCTAATGGGGTGACTTTGGAAAAGGTGTTTAACTATTTGTGTGGTGGAAATGGTGATAGGACCAAACTCATAGGGATGCAGTGTGGATGAAGTGAGACAATATGTCATCTATTAAACACTCAAGATATTTTAGCAATTATAATGATTTTCAGTATTGTCATGACTTAAGAGTGGTATGATAGTCTGCTCAGGTTGACATAACAAAATACCATAGACTGGCTAGCTTAAACAGTAGAAATTTACCTCAGTCTGGAGACAGAAAGTTCAAGATTAGCGTACCAACATAGTCAGGTTCAGGGAGAATCATCATCCTGCACTTCCTTCTTGCTGAATCCTCACATTGGGGTTGGTGGGACAGAGGGAAAGAGAGTGAGAGAAAGAGAGAGGGATTGAGAGAGAGAGTGTGGGACAGAGAATTTGAACGAGCACAAACTCATTCAAATAAGCGCACTTATAAGGGCACTAATCCTATCATGGAGTTCCTACTCTTATGACCTCATCAAAGCTTATTTATCTCCCAAGGCCTATCTCCAAATATCAGTGGAGGTTAGGGCTCCAGCGTGTGAATTTTTGGAAGTACGTAAGTCAGTCCACAGTGAGTGGTCTTTTAACTCATGAAAGAACTGCAAAGTAGCTACATTAAAACCTAAATAATAATTTTTGTGGTCAATTCCTTCAGTATTGGTTTAGGGTTAATCATTTGATATAGTACGTTTTGTAAGATGTAAGTTCATATAGTTCAAGGTTATATGTTCTATGAGTTCTTTATGGAAATTTTTCATGACCTTTCCCATTTGTACCTCTTCTAGCCTCTCTGAGCTGAGGAAGAATGGCTTTCTATTAGGATTGAAGCACTTATCAGACTTCTCAGCTTTAGTAAGTGAGTGGCAGTAACCTCTCCAGCTGGGCTGACTCAAAAAACAAGTGTCTCTGCATTTAACTAAAAAGATAGAATATTGTACTTTAGGTACTCATGGAGTATTATCTCAAAGTCTCTGCCATTTACTGCTTATTAAAAGCTCAGTTTAGAGAACTAATACTTACATATTGTGATCCATTTATTCCTCTGCTTTCTAAAATCCATGCTAAATTTAAGGCAGAGCAGAGCAGAGCTGAGTAGCTGTACTGTCTAATTTTGGCTTATGGAGGATTGCTTTTACAAACTGGATTTTGTGATTGTGCTGTTAGCCTGCATAAGATGTCTCAAACTAAGTTCTTTTGATATTGATGCTGCTAAATCTGGTGACTGTCTAGAAAAATAGTTAAGTGATCAGTGAATGAATGAATGAATAAATGTCTAAATGATTATATGGGTATTTGATATTCATTACTGTTCATTACTGCTAGTTCAATCCCAGGCTGGGGAAGGAGGCATGGCAACCCATTCCAGTATTCTTTTTTTTTTTGTAAATGCCTAATTTTTTTTTTTACAATTTTTTGGCCTCTTTTATTGATTTCATATCCATTTATTTTCATCCATCTTTATTCTTTGGCCTGTGTGGGCCTCCCATCACAGTGGCCTCTCTTGTCGCAGAGCACCAACTTTGGGTGCATGAGCTCCAGAGCGCTGGCTCGTAATTGGGCACACAGGACCAGCCATTCCGTGGCCTGTGGAATCCCCCTGGGCCAGCGATCAAGCGGGTGTCCCTTGCACTGCAAGACAGACCCTTTACCCACTGGATCACCAGGGAAGCCCCACTCCAGTATTCTTGACTGGAGAATCCCATGGACGGGGAACCTTGCAAGCTACAGTCTATAGGGTTGCACAGAATTAGACCTGACAGGCATGCACACACGCTGCATTATTCATAACACTGTATTTACTAGTATGGGAGAAATTTCTTATAGGACAGTTTTTATTTTTAAATTAGCATATAGTAAAATTAACTTTGGGGGGCCATCCAGTCAGTAGAATGTACAGTCAGTAGGTATACTGTAAAATTTGCAGATATGTCTACTTTCAAACAACCATCACCACAATAGGATACAGAAGAGTTTCCTCATCCACAAAAATTCCCTTGTGCTTTCATTTTATTGGGCTTCCCTGGTGGCACAGATGGTAAAGAATCTGTCACCATGCAGGAAACCTAGGTTTGACTCCTGGGTCGGGAAGACCTCCTGGAGGAAGGAATGGCAACCCACTATAGTATTCTTGCATGGAGAATTCCATGGGCGGAGGAGCCTGGCCAGGTACAGTCCATGGGGTCACAAAGAGTCAGACAAGACTGAGAGACTAACACTTACTTTCACTTCATGTAATCAGCTTTCCATCTCCCCCTAATCCCTAGTCACTGATTACTTGTCATTCACTACAGTTTTGTCTTTTTTGACAATATCATAAAAATAGAATCATACAACAGGTAACCTTATGAGATTGGCTTCTTTCATTTAACGTAATGCCTTTGAGATCATCCAAGTTATTGTACCTTGAATTTTTTTATCACTGAGTAGTATTCCATTATGTGAATGTAATATTTTCTTCTCACCCATTGAAAAGTGGGTTATTTCATGTTTTAGTAATTATAAAGTCATTATGAGCATCCGTGGGTGTGTGTGTAGGTGTGTGTGTGTGTGCATGCAAGTTTTTGTTACTAGGGAAATAACTAAAAGTAAGAATGTGGGGTCATATCATGTGCGTTTAACTTTGTAATGACTTCCCAGATGGTGCAATGGTAAAGAATCCGCCTGCCAATGCAGGAGACACAAGAGATGTGGGTCTGATCCTTGGATCTGGAAAATCTCCTGGAGAAGGAAATGGCAGCCTACTCCAGGATTCTTGCCTGGAGAATTCCATGGACAGAGGAGCCTGTCAGGCTACAGTCCATGGGGCTCCAGAGCTGGAAGTGACTGAGCCCACAAACATAACTATGCGATAAACTGCCAAACTGCTTTCTAGAACAGTTATACTCTTTTACACTCTCACCAGTGATGTCTGAGAGTTCTGGTTGCTCTGCGTGCTTGCCAGCCCTTAGTGTTATCAGTAATTGTTGTTTTGGACATTCTAATTGGTATGTTAAAGCTCATCAGAGCTTTAATTTGCAATTACCTAATAACTACTGATATTGTACATCTATTCTATGCTTAATTGCCTTCTGTATATGATCTTTTGTGATGGGTTCAAAATTTTGCTCATTTTTAAAAGACTGGATTATCTTCTTACTGTTGAGCTTTGAGATTTCTTTGTGTATTTTACCTAATAGTTCTTTGTTAAACATGTGATTTGCAAATTCTGTCATTCTTTCTCTTAACAGTGTCCTTCACAGGACAAACTCAGATCTAATTTAAGACCTGACTGGGTCTGATTTGTTAATATTTAAAATTAATTTATTAATTATTTTCTATTATATCAATGAATTTTGCCCATATTTTGGCTTCACCATAGGAAATGCTTGCCACATATTTTCTCCTATTTTTTTCCTGAAAGGTTTATACTTTTGCACCTCTATTTAGGTCTGAGATTCATTTTCAGTTAATTTTTGCATAAAGGTTAAGGTTTCAGTTCAGTTTAGTTTAGTTTAATCTCTTAGCTGGTCTGATGCTTTGTGACCCCATGGCCTGCAGCATACCAGGCTTCCCTGTCCGTCACCATCTCCTGGAGATTGCTCAGACTCATGACCTTTGCGATGATAGCATCCGACCATCTTGTATTTTGTCATCCCCTTCTCCTTCTGCCTTCTATTTTTCCCAGCATCAGGGTCTTTTCCAGTGAGTCCTCTCTTCACATCAGGTGACCAAAGTATTCCAGCTTCAGCTTCAGCATCAGTCCCTCCAGTGAATATTCAAGACTGATTTCCTTTAGGAAGGTTCTTTTCTTTCTTTCTTTCTTTTTATTTGCTATGGATGACCAGTTGTTGTGTACCATCTGTTGAAAGGGCTATTCTTCCACTAAATAGCTTTGAGTATGAACTGGCCATACTTACTATCTGTGTGTGAGTCTATTTCTGCCCAGCTTATTCTGTTCTATTAATCTATTTGGCTATACTTTCTCCAATACTACACTGTCTTGATCCCATAACTTTACTATAAGACTTAAAATTGGGTGGTGAGGGGCTTCCCTGGTGGTCCAGTGGGTAAGGACACCGCCTTGCAGTGCAAGGGGCGCCAGTTTGAGCCCTGGCCTGGGAAGATCCCACGTGCTGCGGAGCGGCTGGACCCATGTGTCCAATTACCGAGCCGGAGCTCTGGAGCGCATGCGCCCAGAGCCGGTGCTCTGACAGCAGAGGCCACCGCGATGGGAGGCCCACACGGGCCAAAGAACAAAGATGGATGAAAATGGAGAAATGAAAGACCAATAGAATTAGCCCACCTGCTCCCCTCCCTCCCCACCCCCCCCAAAATAAAACAAAAAAAAATTGGGTGGTGAGATTACTCCAACTTTATTCTTATTTTTGAAAACTGCCTTGATGATTTCAATGCCTTTGCTTTTCATGTAAATTTTAGAATTAGTTTTCTGTATCTACTGAAAATCCTGCAGACTTTGAGTTAAACCTATAGATCAGTCTGAGGGAGAATCGGCATCAGTAATACTGTATCATCAAATCCACAAACATGAGAAGACTCCATTCATCAAGGTCTTCTTTCTTCACCATTTTGTCGTTTTCATCACACTAGCTCTGCATGTGTTGGTTTAGATGCATATGATAGGGACAGAGTAGAATAGTTAGGTCGTTGTGGAGTCCTAGTAGGGGACTGTAGGTGGAAAGGTAAAACCTGGAATAAGTGGGAGGCCAGTAAGTTAACAATAACTCAAGAATGCTGCTCCTTATTCAATAAAGCAGGAAGAGCTGGGGAAGGAGGAGCTAATGATGTTTGCCTTGTGTCTGCATCTGCATCTACTTGAGGAAGGCAGTCTTCTACCCGCCTATATATGTGTTGCTGCCCACCCAAAGAGGAGGAGCAGAGCTTTCCTGCCTGCCCGTTTGCACCTCTTACAAGAGCCCTATCCTAATAAATCCTCTTCTTGCCTATCACTCTGCCTCTCGCTGAATCCCTACTGTGTTGAGGCACTAGAAACCTGAGCCTCAGTGGGTCCGGATGTTGGGTGAGTGCTAGATTAAGTCCCAGTCATGTGGGTTCAAGTCTCAGACAGGGTTTTTGGCCTGGATTGAGTCCTGACTATGTGAGTTCAAGTCCCAAGCAGGGTTTTGGCTAGGTTCAAGCCCCAGCCATGTGTGTTCAAGTCCCAAACAGGATTTTGGCTGGGTTCAAGTCCCAGCCACATGGGTTCGAGTCCCAGACAGGGTTTTGGCTGGAATTCAAGCTCCAGTCACATGGGTTCAAATCCCAAACAGGGTTTGATTAGGTCTGGGCCCTGGATTTAAGTCTCAGATCGAGGTAGAACCCTTTCACATAAGTATTTTATCCTTTGGAGCTAATATAAATGCTATTTTTGAAAATTTAATTTGTTGCTCATTCATTGGTGATATAAATATAATTTATTTTGTATCCTACCTTTTTATCCTACATCCTTGCCAAACTCAGTTGTTTTAGGAGATTTATTGTGGATTACATGGCATTTTCTAAGCAGACAATCACCCCATCTGTCAAAAGAGGGATTTCTATTTCTCCCTTTCCAATGTGTACACATTTTGTCCTTGTTCTTGCCTTAATGTTCCAACTAAGAATTCCAGTAAAATTGTCAATAGAAGAGATGAGATGAAATTTCTGGATTGTTCCTTACCTTAGGAGGAAAATATTCACTATTCACTCTTCAGTGTGATGTTAGTTGTGGGTTATAGACATCCTTTCTCAAGCTGAGGAAGTTCTGTTCCTAGTTTGCTTACAGTTTTTATCATGAATAGATACTGATTCTTGTCAAATGTTGTCTCTGCATCAGTTGATATAATCATGTGACTTGCCTTCTTTAGAGTATTAAAATAATAGTGGCTACATTGACTGATTTTTATATATTAAACCTTTTTTAGATTGCACCAAAGAGGAGAAAAAGCAAAGGGGCTTTCCTGCCTGCCACGGAAGGCAGTCTTCTACCCGCCTATATATGTGTTGCTGCCCACCCAAAGAGGAGGAGCAGAGCTTTCCTGCCTGCCCGTTTGCACCTCTTACAAGAGCCCTATCCTAATAAATCCTCTTCTTGCCTATCACTCTGCCTCTCGCTGAATCCCTACTGTGTTGAGGCACTAGAAACCTGAGCCTCAGTGGGTCCGGATGTTGGGTGAGTGCTAGATTAAGTCCCAGTCATGTGGGTTCAAGTCTCAGACAGGGTTTTTGGCCTGGATTGAGTCCTGACTATGTGAGTTCAAGTCCCAAGCAGGGTTTTGGCTAGGTTCAAGCCCCAGCCATGTGTGTTCAAGTCCCAAACAGGATTTTGGCTGGGTTCAAGTCCCAGCCACATGGGTTCGAGTCCCAGACAGGGTTTTGGCTGGAATTCAAGCTCCAGTCACATGGGTTCAAATCCCAAACAGGGTTTGATTAGGTCTGGGCCCTGGATTTAAGTCTCAGATCGAGGTAGAACCCTTTCACATAAGTATTTTATCCTTTGGAGCTAATATAAATGCTATTTTTGAAAATTTAATTTGTTGCTCATTCATTGGTGATATAAATATAATTTATTTTGTATCCTACCTTTTTATCCTACATCCTTGCCAAACTCAGTTGTTTTAGGAGATTTATTGTGGATTACATGGCATTTTCTAAGCAGACAATCACCCCATCTGTCAAAAGAGGGATTTCTATTTCTCCCTTTCCAATGTGTACACATTTTGTCCTTGTTCTTGCCTTAATGTTCCAACTAAGAATTCCAGTAAAATTGTCAATAGAAGAGATGAGATGAAATTTCTGGATTGTTCCTTACCTTAGGAGGAAAATATTCACTATTCACTCTTCAGTGTGATGTTAGTTGTGGGTTATAGACATCCTTTCTCAAGCTGAGGAAGTTCTGTTCCTAGTTTGCTTACAGTTTTTATCATGAATAGATACTGATTCTTGTCAAATGTTGTCTCTGCATCAGTTGATATAATCATGTGACTTGCCTTCTTTAGAGTATTAAAATAATAGTGGCTACATTGACTGATTTTTATATATTAAACCAGATTGGTGTTTGTGGTGATCAGTTATTTTTTCATATATTTCTGGGTCTGACTTGCTGATAGTTTGTTAAAGATTTTTGCATTTGTGGTTTGTTCTGTGGTTATCTTTCTTGTTCAGTGTTCAGTTATGGTATGAGAGTAATGTTGGCTGAAAAAGATGACTTGGAGGTATTTCTTTTTCTCTTGTTATCTGGAAAAGATTCTGTGGAATTGATGCTATTTCTTTTTTAAATGTTTGGGAGAACTTACCAGTGCAACCGTTTTAAACCTGAAGATTCATTTTCTGGAACTAAATTTCTTTAAATTTGTTGAAGATTTTTTTTAATTGTCCAAGATATATTCTATCTTAGTATATCTGTGTGTATTTGAAAATAATGAGTATTCTGCTATTGCTGGTCAGAGTTTTCTATAAATGTTCTACCTTCTTCTGGCCTCTATGGTTTTCTGGTTTACCTCAGTCCTTAGTAGTTAAAATCATTGTTCTTACATTGTGTATCATTTTTCTCAGAATGTTTTCAAGATATTTTCTTTGTGCTTAGTTTCCAGTAGTTTAAGCATAGTCCATAGTTACTTTTTATTTACTGTATTTGAGATTCCCTGCACTTTGTGTATTCCATCAAATTTAGGAAGTTTTCATCTTTTTTTTCAAATATTTTGTCTGTATTATGCTCTTTTCTTTTATTCTTGGCTTTCAATGACATAAATATTAGATCTTCTGGTATTATTTCATATGTCACTGAAGCTCTGTTCATTGAAAAAAGCACAATGTTCCTCCATGTTCTTCAGATTTCATAGTTTATATTAATCTATTTTCAAGTTCAGTGACTATTTCCTCTGTCATTTCCAATTTGTATTGAACCCATATAGCAAGTTTTTATTAAAAATTGGTTGTTATATGTTTGAAATCTTAAAATTTCTGTTTGGTTTTTCTCTTATTCTTCCAGTTCTTGGGAAAATTTGTCTACTTCTGTATTTCAACAGTGCTTGCAATTGCTGGTTGGTACATCTTTATCATAGTGCTTTAAAGTCCTTGTCAGACAATTTCAACATGTGTGTCACCTTGGTAGTGACATGTATTCATTGGGTTGGCCAAAAAGTTCATTTGGGTCTTTTCATAAGAGCTTATGGAAAAACCCGAATGAACTTTTTGGTCAACCCAATGTTTTCTTTTTCCATGTGAATTAAGATTTTCCAGATTTTTTATATACTGAGTTTAGTTGGATTGTAGTTAGGTCATTTTGAATATTACTAAACTGTACATATTGTTTAAATCCAAAGGAGGGTGTTGATACTTCTCTTTCCACAGGTGTTTACTTAAGCTGGGTTCAGCTTGCCTATTTCCACCAATCCTTTGTTGGTTGTGGTTTCAGCATTCCTTCATGTTCAAAGTCCTCTCTGGGTTATTCAAATCTGTTTCTTGTGTGCATCGCCCAGTGGCTAGTGCTGGGACCTGGGCACCACTCTGTCTTGGGTGATATTCTACACCTTGGTTCAGTTCTGAAAATCTTTTGTATGCTGTTTAGGCTTATATCCACACATGTGCAGTCAAGGTGAGTCCCTGCGGTCATATACTACTTTACAGGATCATTTTTCTGAGTTCTTTTCTCTCAGTGATCTCCCCTGTACTTTTAAGTTCTTTGGCAACAACTCTCATCAAACTTTGGGCCAGATACTTAAGACTGTCCTTATGTCACACTGCCATGCATTCCTATGACTGCACCCACACTGGGGCCAAGAGGTGGTAGGACAAGGAGAGAGAAAAAGCATTAAGGGTTCACCTGTTCTCCTGAGACCAAAGCTCCTCTGATCTGGGAAGAAGTTTCCCCTTCCAGAAGGTTTTAGGTGTCTGCTGTTTCTGGTGCTGCTGCCTGAGGCTAGTAGACTTCTTTCTCATTCCTTTAGCCCCTGTAGTGGGCTTATTTGGGGGCTATCTCAGTCGTTATTAATGGCCTTGCCTCTGTGTCTTCTAAGTTCTGGCTGGAGCAATTGGAGAAAAACAGCATTAAACTTATCAGCAGTTCACCAATACTTTGAATTTTGGTCTGCTTTCCTAATATACCTGCCACATTTCAGCATCTTTAAATAGCTCTTCCTTGAATTCAGTCCAAATTGTATTGCTGCCTTCAGTGAGGAGATGGAGTGCTTACTCCTTATCACCCGGGAATAAGAACTTTGGTTTGTTTTTATATCCTGAACACAGGGGCTCATATAACTTACAGTTTATCTCTCACTGCCTTTTAGAAAGGTTAGAACAAAGTCTTGGCTTCTCTGATGGCTCAGATGGTGAAGAATCTGCCTGCAATGCAGGATATCTGGGCTCCATCACTAGGTTTGGAAGATGCCCTGGATAAAGGAAAGGCTACTCACTGCAGTATTCTTGCTTGGAGAATTCCAGGGACAGCACTACAGTCCATGCGGTCACAAAGAGTCAGACATGACTGAGTGACTAACACTTTTAGGTACCTATACCTACATTCCCAGCCCAAGATACTCTGTAGTATTTTGAACCTTTAGCCACTATGTCATATCTCAGAGGCTCAAGAAAGTTCTAGGAAATCTAGGTATACATCATCTCCGAAACCTTAGTTTTTCTCCATGGTACCCCCTTGAATCATGTGTGCATCTATTTGTGTGCATATGTGCATGTGTGTTTTACACTATCTTGTGATCTAGCTATGGTGAAAGGAAGACATTTGTAAAACAAATGTGATTCATTCTCAGAAGATTATTCACGATTTTCTGAATGTAATATGGTATTTAATGCTTTCAAGGTAATGTCCACAGTGTTTTTTCTACCTAGAATGATTTAACATCCTTTTGTAACTGGAAAAGCTCCTAGTCATCCTGCAAAGACCTTTGGAATGTTTTTCTTTCTTTCAGCCTCTTTAACTGATCTGCTCCAGGCAAAACTGGTTAGTTTTTTGTGCTTCAAGAATGCGTCATTCGCATACCAGTATTTTGACATTGTGGTATGTTGCATTATTGTTTCCAGTTGTCAGCTCCTTCTTAAGAGTGTAACATATCCCCACCCTTGCCATGATGCCAAGTCGAAGATGTTTTCCTCTCCGATAGTCAGGACTGGCTGTATGACTTTCTTCAGTTGAGAAAATGTGAATGGACATGTGTCATTTCTAACAGCAACTTATACGTGCTGTGTGGTTTAGGTCAGCCTTTTGTTCTTCCTCTCTAGCATGAGAATGGGATATCTAGATGGGGGTCACAATTTCAGCCAGTGTCCAGAATGAGAAGACACATGGAGCAGGGACAAGCAGAGCTCAGGATGACCTGTAGATCAAGTGAGAAATACATGATTCTTTTAAAATAAGCCACTTGGATTTTCAGGTTTATTATTATTATTGTTACAAAATCTGACTAAGAGAATGTCTGATTCTCCAGCTGGACTGGGCAGAACTTAAAATGGGAGAATTACTTGTGGAAGGCTGCTGAGGCCAAAAGACCAATGGCCAAGGAGGACAAGGACTAATGACAATTTCACACATAGGAGTCCCTCAGGCCTCCAGTGCTTCAGGCCTGAATCTCCTGGGAAAATTCAGATCCAATGGACAATGAATGGATTGCCCCAGTCTGAGTATATACTTTGGAATGACAGTTTTTCTGATCCTGATAGAGTCCAGAGGTAGCCCAGTACAATTCACAAAGGCATATACATTACGGTCCATACTTCAGTAGGATTCAATCTAGAAATGAGATGTCTTAAATTAACTCTGATATTGATAAACTGGGTGGCCTCAAGCAAGTCACTAATCTCTTCTCAGCCTCATTTATTATCATCCATAAAAATGAAAGGGCGTAAGGGTGGATCAGAGTTAGTTTAACCATTTTCAAAGTTTCCTTTTTTAATGTTATTTTTTCTCTGATCTTTTGTTTAAGCAGTTTTACTTTAGTTCTTTCTATGTCTGTAGAATAGTTTAGATGTATCCACAGAAGAGGCCAAGTTGACATATGAAAGCCTTCTGCATAAAAAATACCCTTTCAACTATTTGGGATTTTATTAGAGTAAATAACTGCAGGTTGTATCACTGAACAAGGAATGGAGATGCTCAGTCACTTAGTTACAGGCTTTGGACTCACAATTTTGCGTCTCATTGGATCGTAGCCCCCCAGATTCAGCTGTCCATGGGATTTTTCAGGTAAGAATACTGGAGTGGGTTGCCATTTCCTCCTCCAGGGGTTTTTCCTGATCCAGGGACTGACTGCGTCTCCTGCATTACAGGTGGATTTTTTTACCTACTGAGCCATCAGGAAAGCCCATCACTAAATGGAACTATTAACAAATCAACCATTTTCGCTGCCAGCAAGGTTGGGTGTATGCAGGTTTTCCTAAGCATCTCAGTGAACTGCCTTCTCAGCTTGCTCTCCTGTTCTCCTTGGACCCTTCAAGCCACTCTGAACTCCCAGCTCTATGACTTCTTTGCCCTGGCCCTGGAAAAAACAGATAAAGACTTGCTGTTTTTAGCTGTTCCCACTGTTTCTACTCAAAAGGGAAGGTAAAGAGACTATTGGGCTTCTCGTGTGTCCCTGATGGAAAGTGGAATTGGTCTCTTGTGGTTCAGGGTTCTAGGAATTGTACTTAAAGACTCATAGAAAAATGGAGCTAGAGGGCTTCCCCTGGTGGCCCAGTGGGTAAGGACACTGCCTTGCAGTGCAAGGGGTGCCGGTTCGATCCCTGGCCTGGGAAGATCCCATGTGCTGCGGAGCGGCTGGACTGATGTGTCCAATTACCGAGCCGGAGCTCTGGAGCACATGCGCCCAGAGCCGGTGCTCTGCAGAGACAGACGCCACCGCGATGGGAGGCCCACAGGAGCCAAAGAACGAAGACGAATGAAAATAGATAAATGAAAGACCAATAGAAGTGGCCCGCCCACTCCCCTCCCTCCCCAACCCGACCCCCGCCCAAAGTAAAAAAATAAATAAATCTTTAAAAAAATGGAGCTAGAAAAGAGATTACCCAATGCCTAATTTAGAGATGAGGCATCAAAGTCGAGAGATTTTGACTTAACTAGCAAAACTGACAAATGACCCCTGAATTATACCAGGTTAGAAGCAGAAAAGAGATCTGATAGTTCAGCTCCAGTCTCTTTGATTCTTACACTTTTCTGCCATGAAACATGTTATTTTGGTCAGACCACTTGATGACAACCAATTTTTAAAAAGTCCTTTGCATCAGTTTTTAAACAGCAACAACTAAAACACTGAAACAAAAAAAGAAAAGCACAGCAAAAAATTCAGTAACCTCCTGATGTTTTGAGGATCACAAGAAAATTGACAAACTGCTCAACCTGTAAGGCTCAGCTACTGTAGTTATCAATTATGGATCATAATTCTTGCTTGGAAAGTCCTTTGAAATATTCAGATAAGTGACTCTAAAGGGACAAAGTAATTAAGATGGTTAGTTACAGTAGAAGAAAAGTTTAAACCAATGTTCCATGCAGTGTCCTTCATATTACATTTTTCCTGGTTCTTATCCCCCTTGTTGCAGATACAGGAGATGAGCTAAAAGACACAGAAAGGTTGGGATTTATTTGCTGGGTGGAGGGAACTGGTCCTTGCTCAACATTGATTGAGCAGGATGTCTGTCACCTTATTCATACTGCTTCATTCAATGTTTCTAAGAATCCCCTCCAAAGAAAGAAAGGAAGAAAATTAAGGCTCAGAGAGGTTATCTTTCTCAAGATTACACCACACCTACACTTGAATTCAGACCTTCTAACTCCAAAATCCATGCTATTAAGATTGGTTGGCTTCTGGCCTTGCTCTGTGTGTGCATTTAACAGTACAAGGGGTAGTTAGTGGGGTGAAAAGAGATATATGAGCAAGACTACCTTTTTTTTGGCGTTCATGTTAAGTTCGATCCCTGGCCTGGGAAGATCCCATGTGCTGCGGAGCGGCTGGACTGATGTGTCCAATTACCGAGCCGGAGCTCTGGAGCGCATGCGCCCAGAGCCGGTGCTCTGCAGAGACAGACGCCACCGCGATGGGAGGCCCACAGGAGCCAAAGAACAAAGACGGATGAAAAATAGAGAAATGAAAGACCAATAGAAGTGGCCTGCCCGCTCCCTCCCTCCCCAACCCGACCCCCGCCCAAAGTAAATAAATAAATAAATCTTTAAAAAAAAATGGAGCTAGAAAAGAGATTACCCAATGCCTAATTTAGAGATGAGGCATCAAAGTCGAGAGATTTTGACTTAACTAGCAAAACTGACAAATGACCCCTGAATTATACCAGGTTAGAAGCAGAAAAGAGATCTGATAGTTCAGCTCCAGTCTCTTTGATTCTTACACTTTTCTGCCATGAAACATGTTATTTTGGTCAGACCACTTGATGACAACCAATTTTTAAAAAGTCCTTTGCATCAGTTTTTAAACAGCAACAACTAAAACACTGAAACAAAAAAAGAAAAGCACAGCAAAAAATTCAGTAACCTCCTGATGTTTTGAGGATCACAAGAAAATTGACAAACTGCTCAACCTGTAAGGCTCAGCTACTGTAGTTATCAATTATGGATCATAATTCTTGCTTGGAAAGTCCTTTGAAATATTCAGATAAGTGACTCTAAAGGGACAAAGTAATTAAGATGGTTAGTTACAGTAGAAGAAAAGTTTAAACCAATGTTCCATGCAGTGTCCTTCATATTACATTTTTCCTGGTTCTTATCCCCCTTGTTGCAGATACAGGAGATGAGCTAAAAGACACAGAAAGGTTGGGATTTATTTGCTGGGTGGAGGGAACTGGTCCTTGCTCAACATTGATTGAGCAGGATGTCTGTCACCTTATTCATACTGCTTCATTCAATGTTTCTAAGAATCCCCTCCAAAGAAAGAAAGGAAGAAAATTAAGGCTCAGAGAGGTTATCTTTCTCAAGATTACACCACACCTACACTTGAATTCAGACCTTCTAACTCCAAAATCCATGCTATTAAGATTGGTTGGCTTCTGGCCTTGCTCTGTGTGTGCATTTAACAGTACAAGGGGTAGTTAGTGGGGTGAAAAGAGATATATGAGCAAGACTACCTGGTTCTTTGCATGCATTTATTAATTCATTGTTGCATGTATTGCATGCTGACTATTCTCAAGACACTATGAGATGGATAAGCTATCTAGTCCACACAGACCCTATCTTCAAGGACCTTAGGGTCTTGTAAGGAGAGGAATAATCACAAAATGACTGCAGCAAAGTGTTCTAAGTACCAAGAAGGATGTGTAAGGACAGAGATGGTTCTAAAATTTCTGTATAGGAGGGACAATTTGATATGGCTCTAAATATTCATTCCCACCTCTTTCTATGTGCTATCTTGTGTTGCGAAACATTAAAAAGCAGAAGTCTAGTTTTTCTGGATTCTCTTACAGCTAATATTCTGTTAAAGTACCTTCCACTAAACGCATGAGTCTTAGAAAGCAGAAGAGAGGCAGAGGTCTTCTTTCGATATTCCTGCTGAGAAGCTGGCTCAGAGTTGTGAATGTTGAGAAGTAGTTACAGCAGCTGAAACCAGTCTGTCTATCACTTGCATTGTGGGAGTCATAAGATGGTTGTGGTCCCTGCCACATTGGGTTGATGGCAGGGTCATCTTGATTCTGATGTGGGTGTTTCCTTGAATCCAATAGTTCCAAAGTCACCCCTGGCTCCTTTTTCTCCATCCCTTCTAAAATTTTTATAAGCAGTTAATCCTAGTAATCAATCTCTTTCTTATTTGCATATGCAGAGTAGGATCTATTTCCTGCCCAAATGCCTGATGGATATAAAGGGGTTTAGGAATTCATTGGAAGGGGGAGGGAATAACAAACCTTTTTGAGAAGTCATTTGCATAGCAAACATCTAGTGTCCCCATAATAGTGTGTTTATTTTGCTTGGCTTTAGGCAATAAATGACTTTAATAGATGGATTTGTTTCAAAAAAAAAAAAACAAAACAAAAAAACCAACATTTTGTTTGTCTTGTTTTCCTTTCTTTCTGCTATTATGTTCTAGTTTAAATCAACTATGTATTCTTCCTTGTAGCTCAAGGGATAAAGATCTGCCTGCAATGTGGGAGACCCAAGTTCAATTCCTGGTTTGGGAAGATGAGAAGGGAGAGGCTACCCACTTCAGTATTCTTGCCTAGAGAATTTCATGGCTCCCAAAAGTCGAACACTACTGAGCAACTTTCCCTTTCAGCCTTCCCAGCTTCTCAACTGAATTTAGGCAAGACTATCAGGGAAAGCTGATCAAACTATCCTGTTTATGTTTTGTTGCTCTAACTAATATTAGTTGGAATGATTCTCACCCACTCCTGATCAAGAATCTGTAAGACATGGGACTGAAGTACTGAATCAAACTTACTCTGAAACCAAAACTAATCTTTAAACCAAAAAGTGCAATAGCAGTTTGGCACAGAAAAATATTGAATTTTTAAGATTATAGTCGACTATGTTAGTTTTCAAACAGGATGTCTGTATTGAATGCTAAAACCCATTTCAGCATGGTGATAGCATGTTTTCCTCTTTTACTGACTAAGATAAGGAAATAACTGGTGGTTTGCTATCTCTTGTATGGATTTGCTGACTTTTACTAATAATTACTTAGGTGCCATTTGCAACTAATGTGGATCTAGAGGTTATTATGCTAAAAGGAAATAAGTCAGACTGAGAAAGGCAAATGCTATATGACTCAACTTATAGGTGGAATTAAAAAACCAAAACAAATATACAAACAGAACAGAGATAAGCTCGTAGATATAGAGAACAAACTAGTGGCCCTTGGAGAGGAGAGTGGAAAAGTTGGGCAAAATAGGTAAAGAAGACTCAAAAGTACAAACTTCCAATTATAAAATATATGTCATGAGAATGTAATGCTGTAGTGCATAGCATAGAGAGGGTAGTCAATGAAATTGTAATAACAGTGTTGTGACAGATGGTCACCATATGGTCACTAGATTTATTTTGTTGATCAATTCATAATGTATATAAATGTTGAATGTATTATCTACCTGAAACTAGTATAATCTTACATGTACACTTTACTTCAATACAACAATGAAAAGGAAAAAAATAATTATTTTTATGCCTTAAGATCTGTAGGAGCTTCCCAAGTGCCTCAGTGGTAATGAATCTGCCTGCCTGTGCAAAAGACATGGTCATTCCCTGGGTTGGGAAAGACCCCCAGAGAAGGAAATGTCAACCAACTCCAGTATTTTTGCCTGGAGATTCCCACGATTCAGGAGCCTGACAGGCTACAGTGCATAGGGTTGCAAAGAGTCCAACATGACTTAACAGCTAAACAGCAGCACCAACTGAAGATGTGCAAGTATAAAAAAATACTTTACTTATATCTGCAGTGCATTTTATAATCATTTCTATGAAATGTAATTTGTTTAATAAGATAAGGTAATAAGTGCATTAGTTACATCATTTGTATTTTTTAGCCTATTAGAAGAAAAACATGCCTGGTGTACTTCTGACTTTTAATAAATAAAATGCCCTGATTAAAAAAGAATTGAGAGTATATCGTTTTTGGAACTAATATTAGTTGGAATGATTCTCACCCACTCCTGATCAAGAATCTGTAAGACATGGGACTGAAGTACTGAATCAAACTTACTCTGAAACCAAAACTAATCTTTAAACCAAAAAGTGCAATAGCAGTTTGGCACAGAAAAATATTGAATTTTTAAGATTATAGTCGACTATGTTAGTTTTCAAACAGGATGTCTGTATTGAATGCTAAAACCCATTTCAGCATGGTGATAGCATGTTTTCCTCTTTACTGACTAAGATAAGGAAATAACTGGTGGTTTGCTATCTCTTGTATGGATTTGCTGACTTTTACTAATAATTACTTAGGTGCCATTTGCAACTAATGTGGATCTAGAGGTTATTATGCTAAAAGGAAATAAGTCAGACTGAGAAAGGCAAATGCTATATGACTCAACTTATAGGTGGAATTAAAAAACCAAAACAAATATACAAACAGAACAGAGATAAGCTCGTAGATATAGAGAACAAACTAGTGGCCCTTGGAGGAGAGTGGAAAAGTTGGGCAAAATAGGTAAAGAAGACTCAAAAGTACAAACTTCCAATTATAAAATATATGTCATGAGAATGTAATGCTGTAGTGCATAGCATAGAGAGGGTAGTCAATGAAATTGTAATAACAGTGTTGTGACAGATGGTCACCATATGGTCACTAGATTTATTTTGTTGATCAATTCATAATGTATATAAATGTTGAATGTATTATCTACCTGAAACTAGTATAATCTTACATGTACACTTTACTTCAATACAACAATGAAAAGGAAAAAAATAATTATTTTTATGCCTTAAGATCTGTAGGAGCTTCCCAAGTGCCTCAGTGGTAATGAATCTGCCTGCCTGTGCAAAAGACATGGTCATTCCCTGGGTTGGGAAAGACCCCCAGAGAAGGAAATGTCAACCAACTCCAGTATTTTTGCCTGGAGATTCCCACGATTCAGGAGCCTGACAGGCTACAGTGCATAGGGTTGCAAAGAGTCCAACATGACTTAACAGCTAAACAGCAGCACCAACTGAAGATGTGCAAGTATAAAAAAATACTTTACTTATATCTGCAGTGCATTTTATAATCATTTCTATGAAATGTAATTTGTTTAATAAGATAAGGTAATAAGTGCATTAGTTACATCATTTGTATTTTTTAGCCTATTAGAAGAAAAACATGCCTGGTGTACTTCTGACTTTTAATAAATAAAATGCCCTGATTAAAAAAGAATTGAGAGTATATGAGAGCCATGCCAAACAACGCTAGAGGAAATAATAGAAGTGCTGAAAGGTACTAATAAGGCTGGTCAATGGGATGTGGATTGAGGGGTAGAGTGTTTAGTCAGTGAAGACTCCAAAAGGCTGAGTCTTGGAAGATGGAGGCCCTTTGCCTGGAAGATATTGGGGAGGTCAGGGTACTTCAGCTAGAGAAGCATAAGGATCAGAAGCCTGAAAGTAAAAGAAGGCAGTGTGAACCCATAGAACTATGAATTGATCAGTGTGACCAAAGCACAGGAGGTTGACAGAAAGAAACCTAGAGAGTAACCTTCAGGGTAAGGTACACCTCATGACAGAGCTCATACTGGGGCATGGGGACAGTTTGACATGTTTTAAGTGTGGAAGCAACATGAAGTGAAGGGAAAGTTGCTTAGTTGTGTCTGACTCTTTGCAACCCATAGATGAGCCATGGAATTCTCTTGGTAAGAATACTAGAGTGGGTAGCCTTTCCCTTCCTCAGGGGATCTTCTCAACCCAGAGATTGAACCCAGGTTTCCCACACTACAGGTAGATTCTTTATGGTCTGAGCCACCAGTGAACCCAAGAATACTGGGTTGGGTAGCCTATCCCATCTGCCAGGGATCTTCCTGACCCAGGAACCAAACCAGGATCTCCTGCATTACAGGCAGGTTTTTTTACCTGCAGAATCTCCTCCATTTCAAGCAACAAGGGGATCCCTTAACTGGTTTGAATTTTGGGAAGAACACACTGGCTGCAGCGATGAGGATAGAGAATGGTACTGGAGGTAGGAAGACGCTTGGGAAATTCAGGGAGAGATGTACAATGACAGAAGGTCAACTCCAGTGGGCAGAAGAGTGAAGAATGAGTTTGTGTTGCTGGAAGTCCAGACTTGGCCCCCCAAGAAGATGAACTGGGAAGCATAGAAGGGGGAGATGCTAACTAGAGAAAACTTACTGAGTTAAAAGAGCTTTTTATTTATCTGTTTATCTAATGCATGAGACTTCAACAAGCTTATTGGTTAAATGGAAATACAAGGAAAGATCAGCACTAGAAATATGAGAGATAAGTTTACTTTTTATGAGGCTTAAATAAATACAAATAAATACTAAAATAAATATTATAAATAAATACTATACTGAAGTAAGGTCCATATTTTTCTAATTATAAAATAAAGTTACACAATATATTCAGATAATATAGATAATGATGCTTGCAATTGTTTGATGCAAAGGTATGGTAGACAAGACAATGGCTCAGATGTCCATGCCCTAATTCTTGAGGCCTGTTATTATGTTCCCTTACATAGCTGAAGGGACATTGAAATTTTATTCGATGAAGGGTGTTGAGATGTGGAGATTATTCTCAATTATTTGGGAAAATGGATTGTAGTTATAAGAATTCTCATAAAAGGGTAGAGGGATCATCAGGGTCAGAGATGGAGCTGGGAGATGTGAAGAAGGAAGCAGAGATGTGTGTGTGAGAGAGAGAGAGAGAGCCAGAGCCAGAGAGAGGTTTGAAGACACTACTATGCCAGACTTAAAGATGAAGAAGGAAGGGGTGATGAGCCAAGGAATGTAAGTAGCCTTTAGAAGCTGGAAAAAAGAAAGCAAATGGATGCTTTTCTAGAGCCTCCAGAAGGAAAGCAGCCGTGCCAACATCTTGTTTGCCAGACTTCTTACCTCCTGAACTGCACGCTAACTATTTTGCGTTATCTTAAACCACAAGTTAGGGGTAATTTGTTACAATAGCAGAGAAAACGAATGCAAGAAGATATATGAAATGATAACCAAAAAGCAAAGGGGAAATGGATATGCTTGATGACAAAGTTTTAAGCTTCTTATATTAATTCCAAATGATAAACCTGCCAATAGACAATTCAAAACTCAGGAAAAAAACTGAGAAAGGTTATACAAAAAGGAATAGGTGTGCCAGCAAAAAGAGTTAACAACAATGCTAATAAAAGCACACTAAAGTGAAGAGCCTGGACATAACTGAGAGACTAAGCACACAAAATCAACATAAGAGGACTAATCTAATAGAAAGTGAGAAAAGAGTAATAAGTTGATAATGTCAGAAGAAATCCAAAAAATATAGGGAGAAATGTGATGCTAAGAAATGCAAATTAGAATGTCAAAATAACCCTTAAAAAACATTCTGGACAAACAGTAATGATTTATTTGACACCCAGAGTGGGCCAAGGTATAGGGAACAGACATTGCCATAACCTCAAAGTGAGGTTATAATTTAGTAAAAGCTTTCTAGAAAGCAATTTGGCATTTATTATTTAAATGATAACTGTATATACTTTTTGATTTAGCAGTTCCATTTCTAGGATTTCATTCTTTAAAAATGCTGATTGAAGTGAACAATGATATACATATGAATTGAATGTTCATAGGACCATGTTTGTATAGAAAAATGGAAATAAACTAAAATGGGTATAATTAGGAGAATGTTTGAAAGACATTGGCATATTTGAATAATGGGATAGTATGCTCCCTTTAAAGAATTGAGGTTGATAAAGTATTTATAATACGCTGGTAAGCAACCAAAGATAGTTGAAGAAAATAAACTCATTGTGATTCTATCATAAAAGGTACATATGTGTTATGTGCATTCATATATTTGTGAATTTCATGCACATATAATTTGTATCTGTATATACTTGGAAACAATCTTTTAGAATTTACAAGCAAAGAGTTAACAGAGAAAATGTGTGATTATAGATTTTACTTTCTGATTTATTGATTTCTCTACCATTGATATTTTTGTGCAACACATGGAACGTGCTTTTCTTTTATTTAGGAATGAAAAACTTATAAAATGGTGAAAATTTATTTATGTTTGAGCTTTAATGATTCTTCAGTGACTCTTAATTGAGCCCGGTGGAGAATATTCTTCTCTTGGTATCAAATGACCACTCTGACTTCATGTGGAAGAAAAAGAATCTAGCAAATTATTATTTCTGCAGAGTAGACAACAAATAACTACTTGTTGAGTGGATAAATGAGTACATAGAAGAAAATTGACATGCTTTCATAGCTCAGAAAGAAAAGGCTCTATAAATATCTTATAGGAACCAACACTCATTTCTTTGATGCTGTCTGAAGAAAGAAGTGTTCAAATATCTCTGGTAGTTTCTTTCCACTCCTGTTGCAGTTTTTTGAAATGATTTCAGTGCCCTGACATCAGATTGGAATTTTCATATAATACAATGTATAAACATAATTTATTAGGAAACATAAGTACAGTATGTCCAGTTGATTAAGAGTAGATTATCTCAAGAAGAAATTCCAGAGCAGAGCGTCAGAGCAGCCCAGTGTTCTGAATCATTGAACAATAGGTTGCCACACAGTGGTAACAACTATGTCTAGTCAGACTTTGAACTGACATTTAAGACCTCTTATTTTAAATGTGATTGAAGTGAACAATGATATACATATGAATTGAATGTTCATAGGACCATGTTTGTATAGAAAAATGGAAATAAACTAAAATGGGTATAATTAGGAGAATGTTTGAAAGACATTGGCATATTTGAATAATGGGATAGTATGCTCCCTTTAAAGAATTGAGGTTGATAAAGTATTTATAATACGCTGGTAAGCAACCAAAGATAGTTGAAGAAAATAAACTCATTGTGATTCTATCATAAAAGGTACATATGTGTTATGTGCATTCATATATTTGTGAATTTCATGCACATATAATTTGTATCTGTATATACTTGGAAACAATCTTTTAGAATTTACAAGCAAAGAGTTAACAGAGAAAATGTGTGATTATAGATTTTACTTTCTGATTTATTGATTTCTCTACCATTGATATTTTTGTGCAACACATGGAACGTGCTTTTCTTTTATTTAGGAATGAAAAACTTATAAAATGGTGAAAATTTATTTATGTTTGAGCTTTAATGATTCTTCAGTGACTCTTAATTGAGCCCGGTGGAGAATATTCTTCTCTTGGTATCAAATGACCACTCTGACTTCATGTGGAAGAAAAAGAATCTAGCAAATTATTATTTCTGCAGAGTAGACAACAAATAACTACTTGTTGAGTGGATAAATGAGTACATAGAAGAAAATTGACATGCTTTCATAGCTCAGAAAGAAAAGGCTCTATAAATATCTTATAGGAACCAACACTCATTTCTTTGATGCTGTCTGAAGAAAGAAGTGTTCAAATATCTCTGGTAGTTTCTTTCCACTCCTGTTGCAGTTTTTTGAAATGATTTCAGTGCCCTGACATCAGATTGGAATTTTCATATAATACAATGTATAAACATAATTTATTAGGAAACATAAGTACAGTATGTCCAGTTGATTAAGAGTAGATTATCTCAAGAAGAAATTCCAGAGCAGAGCGTCAGAGCAGCCCAGTGTTCTGAATCATTGAACAATAGGTTGCCACACAGTGGTAACAACTATGTCTAGTCAGACTTTGAACTGACATTTAAGACCTCTTATTTTAAATGTGATTATGCTTAATTGCATCACACTACTTAAAAATGATATCAACCTTGATAGTTTAAAAGATATTTTGGCCATTAGCTACATCATGAAGGTGAGTAAAACTGGATCTTCACATGTGCTGTGCTGTGCTTAGTCACTCAGTCTTTTCCAACTCTTTGCGACCCTATAGACCATAGCCCACCAGGCTCCTCTGTCCGTGGGGATTCTCTAGGCAGAAAGAATGAACTGGGTTTCCATACCCTCCTCCAGGGGATCTTGCTAACCTGGGGATCTTCCTAACCTAGAGATCGTACCCAGGTCTCCTGCATTGCAGGCAGATTCTTTACTGTCTGAGCCACCAGAGAAGCCCAGTAACCCATTTCAAACGGATAAACAAGACCTAGTGATTGGCGCTGGCTTTATGTCTGAGGAGAGCTTAAAGATTAGGTCTTACAGTTAAAGTTTAAAGTTGTTTTCTATTTCCGTGCACCTATGGAACCCCCTTTCCCAACCTTTTCTATTTTCAAGTTGAACCACACATAGACACTTGGACCATTCAGAGTCTCTCCCCAGTGAATTGCAAATGGATTCAGGAGGCCAGTTCTCTAGATATGGGTAGATGTGACCTGGAAAGTCAGGAGTGATGGTAGCTTCATGTTTCTCTGTGTGGATGGACAGCAGAGAAAGCCTATTGGGAGAGAAAGAGATGAATGGGAGAAGGGGAAAGGGGAACAGGAGAAGGAATAAGCTAAAAGATAAGGAGGAAAAGGGGGCTTCCCTGGTGGTCCAGTGGGTAAAGAGGCTCTATAAATCTTATAGGAACCAACACTCATTTCTTTGATGCTGTCTGAAGAAAGAAGTGTTCAAATATCTCTGGTAGTTTCTTTCCACTCCTGTTGCAGTTTTTGAAATGATTTCAGTGCCCTGACATCAGATTGGAATTTTCATATAATACAATGTATAAACATAATTTATTAGGAAACATAAGTACAGTATGTCCAGTTGATTAAGAGTAGATTATCTCAAGAAGAAATTCCAGAGCAGAGCGTCAGAGCAGCCCAGTGTTCTGAATCATTGAACAATAGGTTGCCACACAGTGGTAACAACTATGTCTAGTCAGACTTTGAACTGACATTTAAGACCTCTTATTTTAAATGTGATTATGCTTAATTGCATCACACTACTTAAAAAATGATATCAACCTTGATAGTTTAAAAGATATTTTGGCCATTAGCTACATCATGAAGGTGAGTAAAACTGGATCTTCACATGTGCTGTGCTGTGCTTAGTCACTCAGTCTTTTCCAACTCTTTGCGACCCTATAGACCATAGCCCACCAGGCTCCTCTGTCCGTGGGGATTCTCTAGGCAGAAAGAATGAACTGGGTTTCCATACCCTCCTCCAGGGGATCTTGCTAACCTGGGGATCTTCCTAACCTAGAGATCGTACCCAGGTCTCCTGCATTGCAGGCAGATTCTTTACTGTCTGAGCCACCAGAGAAGCCCAGTAACCCATTTCAAACGGATAAACAAGACCTAGTGATTGGCGCTGGCTTTATGTCTGAGGAGAGCTTAAAGATTAGGTCTTACAGTTAAAGTTTAAAGTTGTTTTCTATTTCCGTGCACCTATGGAACCCCCTTTCCCAACCTTTTCTATTTTCAAGTTGAACCACACATAGACACTTGGACCATTCAGAGTCTCTCCCCAGTGAATTGCAAATGGATTCAGGAGGCCAGTTCTCTAGATATGGGTAGATGTGACCTGGAAAGTCAGGAGTGATGGTAGCTTCATGTTTCTCTGTGTGGATGGACAGCAGAGAAAGCCTATTGGGAGAGAAAGAGATGAATGGGAGAAGGGGAAAGGGGAACAGGAGAAGGAATAAGCTAAAAGATAAGGAGGAAAAGGGGGCTTCCCTGGTGGTCCAGTGGGTAAAGATACCGCCTTGATATGCAAGGGACACTGGTTCATCCCTGGCCCAGGAAGATCTCACATACAGAGGAGCAGCTGGACCGGTGTGTCCAATTAGGAGCCAGTGCTCTGGAGTACATGTGTCCAGAGCCGGTGCTCTGTAACGAGAGAGGCCACTGTGATGGGAGGAGGCCCACACAGGCCAAGGAATAAAGATGGATGAAAATGAATGGATGGAAATCAATCAGTCAGAAGGAAGAGGGGAGGACTGGGAGAAATCAGACACTCAGAAAGAAGCAGAGGCGAGAGAGTAAGAGAGAGTAAGAGAGGGTACCACCTGGGTTCCTGAGGATTTCACAGCTCCCATGCTTTCCTAGGTCCAGATTATATTCCTATAACCATTGGCACCTTGTCCTCAAGCTATGTAGGCATGATTTCTACTAGTTGCAAGGTCAAAGTCGCACTTTAGAGCGGAGAAAAAGTAAATGTGCCTTTTGTCCAGAATTATTTCAAGCAAGTCTGGAAGTCAACTTGTCAAGATGGCCAGAGCCGTTTGCAGCTTCTGGGGTCCGTGTTTCATTCCTGGACTCTGGAGCTGAATAACCATGGAGCTGACTGTCCTCAGCCCCTGATTGTTTCCATTGTTCCATTCTGGCACTTGGGTTTCCACTGGAAGCAGGGGGCAGTTGGTTGCTTTGGAGAAATTATACATTTCAGGCAGATTCTTTACTGTCTGAGCCACCAGAGAAGCCCAGTAACCCATTTCAAACGGATAAACAAGACCTAGTGATTGGCGCTGGCTTTATGTCTGAGGAGAGCTTAAAGATTAGGTCTTACAGTTAAAGTTTAAAGTTGTTTTCTATTTCCGTGCACCTATGGAACCCCCTTTCCCAACCTTTTCTATTTTCAAGTTGAACCACACATAGACACTTGGACCATTCAGAGTCTCTCCCCAGTGAATTGCAAATGGATTCAGGAGGCCAGTTCTCTAGATATGGGTAGATGTGACCTGGAAAGTCAGGAGTGATGGTAGCTTCATGTTTCTCTGTGTGGATGGACAGCAGAGAAAGCCTATTGGGAGAGAAAGAGATGAATGGGAGAAGGGGAAAGGGGAACAGGAGAAGGAATAAGCTAAAAGATAAGGAGGAAAAGGGGGCTTCCCTGGTGGTCCAGTGGGTAAAGATACCGCCTTGATATGCAAGGGACACTGGTTCATCCCTGGCCCAGGAAGATCTCACATACAGAGGAGCAGCTGGACCGGTGTGTCCAATTAGGAGCCAGTGCTCTGGAGTACATGTGTCCAGAGCCGGTGCTCTGTAACGAGAGAGGCCACTGTGATGGGAGGAGGCCCACACAGGCCAAGGAATAAAGATGGATGAAAATGAATGGATGGAAATCAATCAGTCAGAAGGAAGAGGGGAGGACTGGGAGAAATCAGACACTCAGAAAGAAGCAGAGGCGAGAGAGAGTAAGAGAGAGTAAGAGAGGGTACCACCTGGGTTCCTGAGGATTTCACAGCTCCCATGCTTTCCTAGGTCCAGATTATATTCCTATAACCATTGGCACCTTGTCCTCAAGCTATGT
The DNA here is from genome assembly GCA_022376925.1 of Tragulus kanchil. NCBI lineage: Eukaryota > Metazoa > Chordata > Mammalia > Artiodactyla > Tragulidae > Tragulus > Tragulus kanchil. The sequence continues at coordinate 37,450,141 of JAIOJX010000003.1, forward strand.
AGGCATGATTTCTACTAGTTGCAAGGTCAAAGTCGCACTTTAGAGCGGAGAAAAAGTAAATGTGCCTTTTGTCCAGAATTATTTCAAGCAAGTCTGGAAGTCAACTTGTCAAGATGGCCAGAGCCGTTTGCAGCTTCTGGGGTCCGTGTTTCATTCCTGGACTCTGGAGCTGAATAACCATGGAGCTGACTGTCCTCAGCCCCTGATTGTTTCCATTGTTCCATTCTGGCACTTGGGTTTCCACTGGAAGCAGGGGGCAGTTGGTTGCTTTGGAGAAATTATACATTTCCCAAGATTTATCCTCTTCTTTTTTCATTACAGACCACAAAGGCAGATTACTGGAGCTGGAAGGGGCTCCGAAATCATCTGGCACAATTCCCCTCATTTAATAGATAAGAAAACAGACGTTCAAGGGAATGAAGAGGCTTATTCGACATTACATGACAAATGAGAAGCAAAGCCAGGACCAGAACTTTCCAATATTAGAGTCTACTACCTGTGTACCTCCAGCTGAAGTGAGCACCTGTGTTGGACTACAGTCAAGTAAAGAAAGCCCGTGCTGGACTTTCCTGGTGGTCCAGTGGGTAAGGACACCGCCTTGCAGTGCAAGGGGTGCTGGTTCGATCCCTGGCCTGGGAAGATCCCACGTGCGGCGGAGCGGGTGGACCGATGTGTCCAATTACCGAACCGGAGCTCTGGAGCGCATGCGCCCAGAGCCGGTGCTCTGCAACAACAGAGGCCACCTCAATGGGAGGCCCACACGGGCCAAAGAACAAAGATGGATGAAACTAGACAAATGAAAGACCAGTGGAAGTGACCCACCCACCCCGCTCCCTCCCCACTCCCGCTAAAATAAATAAATTAATTAATTAATGTTTAAAAAAAAGAAAGCCCGTGCTATGGGGAAATGGTGATGAACTTCATGAAAAGCAGTAATTTCCTCTGCTCTGAACTTCTCAGGAGGCAGCTTAATATTCTTATTCCCTCTTGCAGAGCAGAGCATTCAGCCCTGTTCCCACAGCAAGAAAAACATTCAACTTTTCACAGCCTTCATTTTCAGGGTCTTAGTAAACAAGAGGAAAGCCTGAGCTTATGGAACGAAAAGTAAATGTGCCTTTTGTCCAGAATTATTTCAAGCAAGTCTGGAAGTCAACTTGTCAAGATGGCCAGAGCCGTTTGCAGCTTCTGGGGTCCGTGTTTCATTCCTGGACTCTGGAGCTGAATAACCATGGAGCTGACTGTCCTCAGCCCCTGATTGTTTCCATTGTTCCATTCTGGCACTTGGGTTTCCACTGGAAGCAGGGGGCAGTTGGTTGCTTTGGAGAAATTATACATTTCCCAAGATTTATCCTCTTCTTTTTTCATTACAGACCACAAAGGCAGATTACTGGAGCTGGAAGGGGCTCCGAAATCATCTGGCACAATTCCCCTCATTTAATAGATAAGAAAACAGACGTTCAAGGGAATGAAGAGGCTTATTCGACATTACATGACAAATGAGAAGCAAAGCCAGGACCAGAACTTTCCAATATTAGAGTCTACTACCTGTGTACCTCCAGCTGAAGTGAGCACCTGTGTTGGACTACAGTCAAGTAAAGAAAGCCCGTGCTGGACTTTCCTGGTGGTCCAGTGGGTAAGGACACCGCCTTGCAGTGCAAGGGGTGCTGGTTCGATCCCTGGCCTGGGAAGATCCCACGTGGGGGCGGAGCGGGTGGACCGATGTGTCCAATTATCAACCGGAGCTCTGGAGCGCATGCGCCCAGAGCCGGTGCTCTGCAACAACAGAGGCCACCTCAATGGGAGGCCCACACGGGCCAAAGAACAAAGATGGATGAAACTAGACAAATGAAAGACCAGTGGAAGTGACCCACCCACCCCGCTCCCTCCCCACCCCCGCCAAAATAAATAAATTAATTAATTAATGTTTAAAAAAAAAAAAAAGAAAGCCCGTGCTATGGGGAAATGGTGATGAACTTCATGAAAAGCAGTAATTTCCCTCTGCTCTGAACTTCTCAGGAGGCAGCTTAATATTCTTATTCCCTCTTGCAGAGCAGAGCATTCAGCCCTGTTCCCACAGCAAGAAAAACATTCAACTTTTCACAGCCTTCATTTTCAGGGTCAGTATAGTAAACAAGAGGAAAGCTCTGAGCTTAATTGGAACTTCTTTTGTAAAGGAGAATGTAAGGGTCACTTAAATGTCAAAACATTTTCCAGGAATCTGGGCAACTTACCTTTTCCTAAGGCAATTGCCCACTTTTTCAACATGACATTTGCATTGTAAAAAGACTTGCAGGGAATTAGAAATCACACCAGGCCAGTTTTTTTTTTTTTTTTTTTAATCTTCTGCAGTGATGGAAATAGGGAATTCCCACAGAGGTTTTGCAAATATTTTGTTTTTGTTTCTTTCAATTACTTTTTTGGCTTAGAGCTTGGCTTTGAAGCTTTTGTTTTTTTCCTTCTTCTTCCATGAACCATACTTTTCCAATGTAGAAATTGCTATCATTAAAACACCCCCAAAGAGCTTCCCTGGTGGTCCAGTGGGTAAGGACACCGCCTTGCAGTACAAGGGGCACTGGTTCGGCCCCTGGCCTGGGAGGATTCCATGTGCTGCAGAGCAGCTGGACCGGTGTGTCCAACTACCGAGCTGGAACTCTGGAGCGCGTGCGCCCAGAGCTGGTGCTCTGCAGCTAGAGAGGCCACTGCGATGGCAGGCCCACACAGGCCAAAAAACAAAGATGGAAATAAATGAAAGACCAATAGAAATGGCAAAAAAAAAAAAAACCTCCCTAGAGGTCAAATTTCAACAAATTACCGAATCAAATTTTTTATTTTAAAACAATCAAATTAATATTTACTATTGATAAAATTAATAACTAAACTGACATCAAAGTCATGTTCATAGAGATGTTTAATGGATGATAACATATTTCATTTTGTTATTTTAATTAACAGCATTGACATGCATTTTAAACTAATCATTCTCTACCTTGTGTATTGTAAAAGGACAATGAATTTAGTCAAATTTCACTGTTCTCGGACTGGACATTCAAGGTAACACTATTTTGAAATCGTAAATGTTAGCATGTTTGGTAAAAACATTTTTCATAAAGTAAATTTACAGTTCAAATAAGATGCCAGGGAAAATGGTTAAAATGCTTATCTTGTTTTCTCATTTCCTTGTCAGCGCAACCCTAGAGATAGGCCTTGTGACCCACTGTAAGCTCCTTTTACTGTTGGGACAAGAAGGTGGCAGAGAGGTTGAGAACTTAAGATCACACTGTTACTGTTTGGCTCAGTTGGTAAGTGAACCCACGTTTTTGTGACTCCACAGCCTGTGCTATTTTCTTTATCAAGATGTATCCAACAACCATTCAAAAAATAATAAGTTAGTTACTTCTTAATTCACTTACTCATCAAGCATTTACTGAGTCCCACTAATACAGATAGGCTCTGGCAGTATCAAAATGAACCAGATCCAGACCCTTGCCTGCGGATAGGAGATGATCACAGAATAGCGTGGCCACCTCTGTCACAGAGCTTTGTACACAAAGGAACTACTAAAGACACACTGATTTGCTCATAATGAATTCTACTTATTGCTCTACCAAAGTTGTATTGCTGGCTTTCTTTGAGTTGCGTTGTGCGATTCAAATAGGACAACTAACTTCATTTCTGCCCATAATCCAGATCATTCTATTTAAGGGTGGCCATTCACCAAGTAGACCAATATTAGTTAGGTTTTACCTTATTTATTATATTGATGATTTCCGAGAGAGGGAGATTATAAAATATACAACAAGTCAGGCTGACATTTCATCCACAGGATGACTTTGGTTTTGACTATGAGTCAAGAAACTTTTAGGTTCTTCCAGGAAACTAAGAAAGTAACATCTTTGGTACATCAATATTTCACCATATGCATTATTCTTGCAGACATCGTTCTTTGAAATCCCTTAAGTAAGATATAAGTTTAAAAGTGAATATTTTCTTCAGTTTAATATTTTTTCTAGAAACATTTATTGAGTTTTTGTAGCTTTCGGGTACCACTTTCCTACACATTAGATTATGCAAAGGAGTGACGTTTATGTGCAAAAAACCTGTTTTTCACTCATTATAAGTCATGCCACACCTATAAATTGAATATGAGTTTTGCTGAATCCTTAGGCTTGTAATGGAATAAACTTAGATATTATATGCAAAATTATTGGGCTTCCTATGTGACACTAATGGTAAAGAACCAGTCTACCAATGCAGGAGACACAGAAACATGGGTTTGATACCTGGGTTGGGATGATCCCCTGGAGGAGGACAGTGCAACCCACTTCAGTATTCTTGCCTGGAGAATTCCCATGGAAAAAGGAGCCTAGAGGACTACAGCTTGTGGAGCTGCACAGAGTCGAACACAGACTGAAGCAACTTACCATGCATGCAAAATTATTTTGGGAGCTCTGTCAGGTAAATGTAGCTCCTGTTAAAGTAAACTTAGGTGCTGCAAAGTATGTGGTTCATAAATTGTAAAGTATGTGGTATGGTTTAGGTAGACTAGAGAATTTTATTTTTGAAACAAATTCTAATTGATTAAACATCTTGGTGGTGCAAATGACTTTCTCTAAAACATTTGTTTTACGGACTCAGGTGTTGAAATTTTTCATAGCAGGACATGCTTGCCCTTCCTTTATGAAGCACATCTATTTTAATGGACTTCATTAAAGTCCATTATGGCTTTAATGGCCATATGGCTCAGATGATAAAGAACTCACCTGCCAATGCAGGAGACCCCGGTTTGATCCCTGGGTGGGGAAGATCCCCTGGAGAAGGAAATAGCTACCCACTCCAGTATTCTTGCCCAGAGAACGCCATGGACAGAGGAGCCAGATGGGCTACAGTCCATGGGGTCACAAAGAGTCAGACACGACTGAGTAACTCACACTTTCTTTTCCCTTTCAACACCACTAGAAGTCAGGTTGTTCCTAGTATGTTTGTTTTTTCCTAGAAGTCCAGTGTTTCTTGGATGACAATAAAAACAAGTGAAAGGTTTTAGCACAATCAGATTCAAAGTCTGAAAGCTTTTTAAAATCCGGTCTTTCCACAAAGCTGGACCCCTGTTCGTGAGAATAACATTGACCACCGTTGTTTACATAGGCCGAGATCTGTCATGCTGTACTCAAATGCTCTTACCACAGAAAGTGCATCTGCATCAAATGACTAAATTTGAGTTTTACCTGCTGCACAAGTTTCAAACAACCACACAAAAGGCGACTGGCGTGTGTTGTTAGCTCCTACAAGTGCAGCATGAAGGTGCTGAAGGAGTGAGTAATTAATGATCTTGGAGATCATTGGAGGGCTGATGGAACACTGATTGAGGGTGGGTCTATCCCTGTGGAGGGAGCTGGCTGCTGTTAGTGAGTTACTTCTGGAGCTGTGGATTGCCGCTGGGAGTATCTCGATACTTCCTAATTTGAGTTACTATTTCCAAAGGCTATAAAAGAAGAGTCAATTTTGTGTAGGCTGCCTGGAAAAAAGAAAGTAAAACATACAGTGGGTGATTGGGATTATAAAATTACCATACAGAATGTGTTTAAGAATGAGGGGGGAAATAGGGGGCAGGGGAACTCTATTCTTCTATTTCCAGAGAAATAGCAGAGTTTGGCAATAAAGTCTCATTGCTCATGAAGTTAGAAGGCCTTGCGGTAACAGTGCTGAGAGGCTTAGAACGCCCCAGCTGAATTCCTTAAACCGTAGCCACCATCCAAGAGAATACATTGGAAGCAGACATTAATGGAAGCCAGGAAGAGAAATACTGGAAACTTAGGTCTGAGAGTTGTACCACTCACCTGGCAATGGTTAACTCTGCTTCCAAACTTTTTTTTTTGAGATTTTCCTTTTGTTATCACGTTTTTTGTTAAGTTTGACCTTGTTAAGTTCGAAAAGTTTCTCGCTTGTTTTTCTCTCAGTATTTTAAGATATATGCTGCTGCTAAATCGCATCAGTCATGTCTGACTCTTTGTGACCCTATGGACCACAGTCTGCCAGCTCCTCTGTCCATGGGATTTCCCAGGTAAGAATACTGGAGTGGATTGCCATGCCCTCCTCCAGGGGATTTTTCTGACCCAGTGATCAAACCTGCGTCTCTTAGGTCTCCTGCATTGGCAGTCAGGTTCTTTACCATGAACACTACCAGGGAAGCCTCATAGTTTTGTGTTTTTATTTCATGGATTAAGTAGAGTACTATCTTACCTCTCTGATGGGTTCAATTATAGTTTATTCAAAGTTCATCGCCGCTTACTGCAGTATTTTTTGTTTCTCCTGAGTTATGTTTTTAGTTTTTGGATATCTTAACGTTTTCCTGTTGGAGACTTTCCTCGAATGACTAATGATTCTTGACTTCCACTTATTTTTAAAAATAAGATGATAAAATGTTGGTCAGTTGCTATGCATCAATGGAAAAGGAGAAAGAAAGTTAGTCAGGTCACTCAGTTGTGTCCGACTCTGTGACCCATAGACGAGCCATGGAATTCTCCAGGCAAGAATATTGGAGTGGGTAGCCTTTCCCTTCTCCAGGGGATCTTCCCAACCCAGGGATCAAACTGGGTTCTGCATTGTAGGCAGATCCTTTAGCAGCTGAGCTACAAAGGATTTATCAATAATGGCTTCTTTATTGAGAGGCTGTCCCTGTCAGTACATACAATCTTTGTCTCTTGGTTTGCTCATTTTCCTATCTGAAAACTGTCAGCCTTTCCATCAGTATTCTGGAGGAAATGAGCAGGGCTCTCACCGTTCACTTAATGCCCATATTTTCAATGCAATGCACTGATCCTCAGTTCTGATTATGCATTGAGTTCAGAATCCCTCTGGTTCACTCTTTTTAGAGAAGTAGACCTCTGTCTTCTGTTGGGGTGGGAGATACTCTTGGGGTTCTAAATGCATTTTGTGTAGATTTTCAATTTACCTTCTTATTTTTATAGCCCATCTGTACTTCCCCTCTCATATAATAGGATGCCTCAATCGCTGAGCTTTTCTGTGGGTCAGCCTGGCTTCTTGCTACTGGTGGTGGCTCACTCTTCTCAGCTCTGTGTCATCAGTTACTGCTTATCCACTACCTCTCTGTGTACCGAAGTTGATTTGCTGTTGTCTTTTCTCTTGTTCTCTTTTGCTTTGTGGGTTTATACCTTTAAAAAAAGAATCTCTCTTTATGATCATATACTGCAGTTTGGGAAAGGAACTGATAAATACCATGTGTAACTGGTCCCAGTGTTTTGTTTTAAATATTACTTTTAAAAAAACCTGGTTGTAAAAATAGTATGTATTATTTTAGACAACTTTTTACATTATAAAGTGTAATCAGAATAATCCAGAATCCAACTCTGTGGGTAGCTAATGTTTTGGTTATTTCCTAGAAGTCCTTTTTTTTTTCCCAAAATTCTTTTTTACATAATTGAGACCATTATATAGCTATAATTTTATATCTTCTGTTTGTACTCAAAATTATAAGGATTTTCCATGTAATTAAAACAATTTGTAAAAGTTATTTTTATAAGTTTCATTATATTGATTTCAATATACCACAGTTTATGTAACCATATGTCTTTTACTGGGTATTTGGGATGTTTCCCTTTTTATAATATTTAAAAAATATTGAGCAATGAAAATCTGTATATGAAGTCTTCTCTGTATCTGGAAATATTTTTAAAGACTAAATTACAGGAAGGAAAATTATTGAGTCAAAAATATGAACATTATAAGGACTATTAACATATTAAAGCAAGCACTATATATTTTTCGCATTTAGTAGAAATTAAATCAGCAGAGTAGTGACCTAGCTATTCACAATTATCTGTTATTTTCTTGTCTCTTACCATGTCAGGAAGAAGCCGAAGGGTGGATCATGGCTATACCTTAACCTCCATCCTTTCTTCAAGATCTGCCTCTGATGTTGTTTATAGGGCCTTGGGTCAAAGAACGAATGGATGCTCTAAACCCATAGGCTCTCCCCTTCACTTCCCACACCAAGCTCTGGGTTGGGATACATGTCTGTAGATGTTCCAGCATCTTCATCCAAGTGAATCCACACTTACAGTAACTTCATTTTGGGTATTTCTGAGGTCTAGAAGTGTCTGGCAGTGCAGTGTATCTTCAGAAGGAAAGACTTGGGGCCTCTTTGCGTAGGAAATGTGGAGATTTCAAATGCCTAGAATGTGCTCTAGAATGTGAAGCTAGGGCATGGGCTCTAGGTAGGTGCTTCCTTTGATCCATGAGCTCCTTGCTTTGTGGGAGGTGCAGTCAGAGTGAAGCTTCCAAATTGTAGGACCTATGGCAGGAGCCCTAGTAACCTGGGTCTAAGGAAAGTGTTACTGACAACCTATGGCTCACCTTGCCCCAGGAACGGTTCCTTCTAAACATGACCCAGTTTAGCATGGGAGGCAGGCGGGGAGGGTGCACATTAGGAAGCAGGGTAGATGGTAGGAATATGGGGAGGAAAACAGAGTAATATCTTTTCCATTTTTTTTTTCCAAAGAATCAAAGATAGACTGATAATGTAACTCTATATGTATTTCTCTTGGCTGCAAATAAAAAATAGATTCCACTTTGCAAACCCATGGACTGTAGCCCACCAGGCTCCTCTGTCCATGGGATTCTCTAGGGAAGAATATTGGAGTGGGTTTCCGGTTCCTTCTCCATGGGATCTTCTCAACTCAGGAATTGAATCCAGGTCTCCTGCATTGCAGGTGAATTCTTTACTGCCCGAGCTATCAGGGAAGGCCAAATATAATACTAATGTAAGTTTAACAATAATGACTCAAAGATACTAAGTCTCAATCCTTGGAATTTATAAATGATATCTTAAATGATAAGAGGATCATTTTAGATACAGTTTAATTAATTTCTTTGAGACGAGGAGACTATTTTGAATTATCTGTTATTTTCTTGTCTCTTACCATGTCAGGAAGAAGCCGAAGGGTGGATCATGGCTATACCTTAACCTCCATCCTTTCTTCAAGATCTGCCTCTGATGTTGTTTATAGGGCCTTGGGTCAAAGAACGAATGGATGCTCTAAACCCATAGGCTCTCCCCTTCACTTCCCACACCAAGCTCTGGGTTGGGATACATGTCTGTAGATGTTCCAGCATCTTCATCCAAGTGAATCCACACTTACAGTAACTTCATTTTGGGTATTTCTGAGGTCTAGAAGTGTCTGGCAGTGCAGTGTATCTTCAGAAGGAAAGACTTGGGGCCTCTTTGCGTAGGAAATGTGGAGATTTCAAATGCCTAGAATGTGCTCTAGAATGTGAAGCTAGGGCATGGGCTCTAGGTAGGTGCTTCCTTTGATCCATGAGCTCCTTGCTTTGTGGGGAGGGGTGCAGTCAGAGTGAAGCTTCCAAATTGTAGGACCTATGGCAGGAGCCCTAGTAACCTGGGTCTAAGGAAAGTGTTACTGACAACCTATGGCTCACCTTGCCCCAGGAACGGTTCCTTCTAAACATGACCCAGTTTAGCATGGGAGGCAGGCGGGGAGGGTGCACATTAGGAAGCAGGGTAGATGGTAGGAATATGGGGAGGAAAACAGAGTAATATCTTTTCCATTTTTTTTTTCCAAAGAATCAAAGATAGACTGATAATGTAACTCTATATGTATTTCTCTTGGCTGCAAATAAAAAATAGATTCCACTTTGCAAACCCATGGACTGTAGCCCACCAGGCTCCTCTGTCCATGGGATTCTCTAGGGAAGAATATTGGAGTGGGTTTCCGGTTCCTTCTCCATGGGATCTTCTCAACTCAGGAATTGAATCCAGGTCTCCTGCATTGCAGGTGAATTCTTTACTGCCCGAGCTATCAGGGAAGGCCAAATATAATACTAATGTAAGTTTAACAATAATGACTCAAAGATACTAAGTCTCAATCCTTGGAATTTATAAATGATATCTTAAATGATAAGAGGATCATTTTAGATACAGTTTAATTAATCTCCTTGAGACGAGGAGATTATTCTGAATTATCTGGCTGGTCTCTCAGTGCCATTACAAACGTCCTTCTTAGAGAAGGGCAGAGGAGGAGGATTCAGACAGAAGAGGTTATGTAGAGACACAGCAGATGATGTGCCTCCAAGCCACAGCATGCCAACAGGCACCAGAAGCTGGAAAAGCCAAGGCCAGGCTTCTTCACTATAGTGCCAGAGGGCATGGTGCTGCTGGCACCTTGATTTAGGGGTTCTGTCTCCAGATGATGAGGAAATACATTTCTGTTGTTTTAAGTCACACAGCTTGTGGTCATCTTCATAGCAACCATGGGAAACTAAATCAAGTCCTATTAAGTGAAAACTATTATTGTCACTTTCCTTTGAAACCGTAATACATGGCTTTCAAGACATAGAAAATAGAATGCTTAGATCATGCTTTGTCTGGCCAAAGGTTTTCACAGAACACCAATTAACACTTTCATAGTTTGGAAAAACTGACATTTAGGGCAAAGACATGCTATAATTCCCGGGATTGTTGTCATATTACCTGAGGTTAATCTCAGTTCTACTCCACTAAGCAACACAATGTAGGATAAAGATTAATAGTTTAAAATTAGATTTGACTCAACTCTCAGCTCTCCCACTTACTAGATGTGTGATTTTAAACATGTTCTTTAACCTGTTACCTTGCAACACTGGAGATAAACTGTCTTAGTATTAATTTCAGAGATACTCCAAGGAAATTTTGTGTCCCCTGTGAAGATCTCTCCTGATCATCTAAGCTTCATATATGTATTCCTTTATCAAAGTCCAATAAATCTCTGGGCCTTCAGAGATACCAGTGTGAAAAATGTAAGGTTTTCAAATTTTGGATAATTTGGTTCATATTAAAATTTGAATAGTTTGACATTGCACTTTTTAAATGAATGGAATGAATATCTAACAGTAGAAATTTATACAGTATGACTGTTTCATGAGGGTGATTTATTTTAGTCCGATTACATTTTATATGTAAATTTCAAGAGTCACGTATTGATAAATCAGCCCTTTCGTATCAGTATTTCTGTCTCATTAGCACAAGAGGGGCAAAAGGAGTACAGTTATAAAAACAATGAAAAAGTAAGATTTCTCCCCTTATATTATTATACAGTCTTAGAAGTGTTTACACTTAGACCAAGGCTTATTTCCCTTCATGTGGAAGAGAAATCAATGGAAAACTACAAGGGATAAACAGTCCCTGTTACAGATCTTAAAGAGTGGAGCTGTGAACAGTTTCCATGAACAGCAGCAGACCATCCCTAACTTATCATGCTGGACTGAAGCCAATGTTCACAGCTGCTCTTTCTTCTTAACTCTGCAGAAATAGTGTATCCAAGGAATTAGTCTTCCTCTGTATTTCTTTTGAGGACTGTGCATCTTTTGACTGAGTCTGGAGTTTTAAGTATTCATTATTAAATGCCCACTTTTGCATTTAAGCTTTTAAAAGCATTTAATGCCTCCTTTGGAGGATCTGTAGGAAGTGGGGTTGGGTCATAGGATGACTGTACAGATAACAGCTGTCACTGCCATAGGAGTATCATGAGGATTATGAGATAAATTCTCTGATGTGTGGACCAGATGTGTTTGGTTTCATATTACCTGAGGTTAATCTCAGTTCTACTCCACTAAGCAACACAATGTAGGATAAAGATTAATAGTTTAAAATTAGATTTGACTCAACTCTCAGCTCTCCCACTTACTAGATGTGTGATTTTAAACATGTTCTTTAACCTGTTACCTTGCAACACTGGAGATAAACTGTCTTAGTATTAATTTCAGAGATACTCCAAGGAAATTTTGTGTCCCCTGTGAAGATCTCTCCTGATCATCTAAGCTTCATATATGTATTCCTTTATCAAAGTCCAATAAATCTCTGGGCCTTCAGAGATACCAGTGTGAAAAATGTAAGGTTTTCAAATTTTGGATAATTTGGTTCATATTAAAATTTGAATAGTTTGACATTGCACTTTTTAAATGAATGGAATGAATATCTAACAGTAGAAATTTATACAGTATGACTGTTTCATGAGGGTGATTTATTTTAGTCCGATTACATTTTATATGTAAATTTCAAGAGTCACGTATTGATAAATCAGCCCTTTCGTATCAGTATTTCTGTCTCATTAGCACAAGAGGGGCAAAAGGAGTACAGTTATAAAAACAATGAAAAAGTAAGATTTCTCCCCTTATATTATTATACAGTCTTAGAAGTGTTTACACTTAGACCAAGGCTTATTTCCTTCATGTGGAAGAGAAATCAATGGAAAACTACAAGGGATAAACAGTCCCTGTTACAGATCTTAAAGAGTGGAGCTGTGAACAGTTTCCATGAACAGCAGCAGACCATCCCTAACTTATCATGCTGGACTGAAGCCAATGTTCACAGCTGCTCTTTCTTCTTAACTCTGCAGAAATAGTGTATCCAAGGAATTAGTCTTCCTCTGTATTTCTTTTGAGGACTGTGCATCTTTTGACTGAGTCTGGAGTTTTAAGTATTCATTATTAAATGCCCACTTTTGCATTTAAGCTTTTAAAAGCATTTAATGCCTCCTTTGGAGGATCTGTAGGAAGTGGGGTTGGGTCATAGGATGACTGTACAGATAACAGCTGTCACTGCCATAGGAGTATCATGAGGGATTATGAGATAAATTCTCTGATGTGTGGACCAGATGTGTTCTTGGAGGGAGATAAACAGCTGATTTTTTTTTTTCATTGTCATTTTTCTTGGTGGGAGATATAACAGCTGATTTTGTTTCACGGTTGTCCTGTGGTAGGGGAGCAGAGGAAGGGGTAGATGATTCCAGAATGGAAGACACTAAGAAGCCAGAACTTGGTGATCAAAAAATAAGAATGTTTTTGCTAGTGTACTAGGGCACCAGGGTCAGTGCTGTTCTGGTAAAGGTTTATTATTCAGTTCTCTGGGAAAAGATCCCTATTTGTAGTATTAACTAATGTTTATGAAATAAATACTTCCAATGTGGCTGATCATAAGCTATAGTGTGATATCAGTTGGCTCAAAATTTTTTGAAAGTTTGACCTTTGACTCTGACACACTTCTGTGAACCAGATCCATCATTGGCCAGATAGGGGCTGAAATGTGCTGTGTGCATGTGTGTATGCTAGAATCACCCATTATACATGGAAGTGGCTACATCTGTACAGTCTGATAGCCCAGGGTCTTGGAGATATTTAGACATTGATAGGTCAGAATATTGTGTGGCATCTCTGGTCAGTCTTTGACCTTACACATGATGTGTTGCAGGTAGTAACATTCTGAGCATGTGTTGGTGGGTACAATGTCATTGTGAGTTTTACTGACCTGTGAATTTCTCTGAGGACTGACCAGGATGGTCTCAGGAGGTATGTGTCTCTGTGGCCAGTGGCAGCGTGTATTGTGTCCTGTTCTTATAGAACAAGTTACCAGCTTTTTTGTACCTCTAGGGAGACCTGTAGGCACTCCTGTGCATTCTAGTGTCATTAAGCATTTGTTCTAGATATGTTCTAGAAGCTTTGCATCTAGACATGTTCATGGTAAGGATGCCCTGTGCTTTACATGCTATCTTCATTTCTGACAAAACGACACTCGTGTGGCAATCTGTCAACAAATGGTGAAGTGTGACTGCCAGTACACACTGAATTCTGAGCAGTTCTAAGTTGTCCCAACAGACAGAGGACGGTCTTAAACATCTTCAAGAAGCACCACATCTTGGTGTTCCTGAAAGCACTACCTTCTATGGCTTGAAGGTGCAATCTTTGACTACAAGTATTCCCTGACACTGAAATTGACTGTGGCTGAGACCTATTTTTGGAGAGACAGGGAAAGGATGAGGTTATTCCAGCCAGATAGATCTAGATAGAATGTTATACACATCCGTGCTGAGTGCAAACCAATGGAGAACCTCAGCAAAAACCCGCACAAGTTTTTGTACCACAAGTTTTTGTTCATTTGCACATTGTCTATGGCTGATGTGTGCTGCAGCTTGTGACAGAGGTTGCACAGCCTGCAAAGCCTGCCACCTTTCCTATCTGGCCCTTTGCAAAGAATTGTTTGAGTCCTTCCTGCTTCTCTGCTCCACTGCCTCACATTTTCTGTTTCCCGATTTTACGACTTCCATGTTGGTGATTATGCAAGGAGATAGAGATGTTAGCTAATGTCTGGGCCTCACAAAATTTCATGGCCAGATAGGGGCTGAAATGTGCTGTGTGCATGTGTGTATGCTAGAATCACCCATTATACATGGAAGTGGCTACATCTGTACAGTCTGATAGCCCAGGGTCTTGGAGATATTTAGACATTGATAGGTCAGAATATTGTGTGGCATCTCTGGTCAGTCTTTGACCTTACACATGATGTGTTGCAGGTAGTAACATTCTGAGCATGTGTTGGTGGGTACAATGTCATTGTGAGTTTTACTGACCTGTGAATTTCTCTGAGGACTGACCAGGATGGTCTCAGGAGGTATGTGTCTCTGTGGCCAGTGGCAGCGTGTATTGTGTCCTGTTCTTATAGAACAAGTTACCAGCTTTTTTGTACCTCTAGGGAGACCTGTAGGCACTCCTGTGCATTCTAGTGTCATTAAGCATTTGTTCTAGATATGTTCTAGAAGCTTTGCATCTAGACATGTTCATGGTAAGGATGCCCTGTGCTTTACATGCTATCTTCATTTCTGACAAAACGACACTCGTGTGGCAATCTGTCAACAAATGGTGAAGTGTGACTGCCAGTACACACTGAATTCTGAGCAGTTCTAAGTTGTCCCAACAGACAGAGGACGGTCTTAAACATCTTCAAGAAGCACCACATCTTGGTGTTCCTGAAAGCACTACCTTCTATGGCTTGAAGGTGCAATCTTTGACTACAAGTATTCCCTGACACTGAAATTGACTGTGGCTGAGACCTATTTTTGGAGAGACAGGGAAAGGATGAGGTTATTCCAGCCAGATAGATCTAGATAGAATGTTATACACATCCGTGCTGAGTGCAAACCAATGGAGAACCTCAGCAAAAACCCGCACAAGTTTTTGTACCACAAGTTTTTGTTCATTTGCACATTGTCTATGGCTGATGTGTGCTGCAGCTTGTGACAGAGGTTGCACAGCCTGCAAAGCCTGCCACCTTTCCTATCTGGCCCTTTGCAAAGAATTGTTTGAGTCCTTCCTGCTTCTCTGCTCCACTGCCTCACATTTTCTGTTTCCCGATTTTACGACTTCCATGTTGGTGATTATGCAAGGAGATAGAGATGTTAGCTAATGCTCTGATGGGAACCATATCACAATATGTAACTATATCCAGTCAACAAGTTGTACCCCTTAACTTTCTTCAATGTTATATGTCAATTATATTTCAATTTTTAAAAAATGAGGTCACTGGGGCTTCCTGGGTGGGTCAGCGGGTAAAGAGTCCTCCTTGCAGTGCAAGGAGCACCAATTTGATCCCTAGCATAGGAAGATCCCACATGCCACAGAGCGGCTGGACCAGTGTGTCCAATTGCAAGCCAGTGATCTGGAGTCCATGTGCCCAAAGCTGGTGCTCTGCAATGAGAGAGACCACTGCAATGGGAGACCCACACAGGCCAAAGAATAAAGATAGATGAAAACAAATACAATAAAAAAGTTTTAAAAAATTGAGGTGACTGAATAGGATAGCATATGTTGGATAGCATATGTACCTCTTTCTTCCTTGGGCTTTGTCTATGATGCTAATAAGAACAAAAGACAAATGATGAGTGATGGTCAATGTTAAGTATGAAAGTATTCCTGTATTTAAAGTCTCTTTTGAAAAGAATAAGAACTTGGGTAGAGGAAACAAAAACAAAATATTGAATTTCATTAGTTTTAATTTTAGAGGAAAGAACAGATTTTTCTTTCTTTTGAAAAGTTCCCCTTTCTCAGAAACGGGAATAAACCTTGTACCTCTGAAAAAAGAACAGCCCTTTCCTTTCCTTTTTTTTTGGAGATGACTTTCTCAGCAATAGTTACCAGGTATGCTCTTAACAAGAGACATGGATATTGGCTACTTCCTCCGACAGTTCCAAAGTGAAAAACAAGTCTTCCACAAGTTCAGCCAAAGGGCAAAAGTGTCATTTCTTTTGGACATAAGACACCCTCCAAATGTTTGGATTAGGGTTGAACAACTGACTAAAGTGATTGTATTAGTTTCCTAGAATTGTTATAGTCAAGTACCACAAGCTGAGCAGCTTAAAACAACAGAAGTGTGTTATCTCATAACTCCGGAGGTTAGAGGACCAAAACTAAGGTGTTGGCAGGGAGCCTCTAGGGGACTATCTCTCCTTGTCCTTCCAGCTTTTGGTAGCTGCAGACTATCACCTATGAAGTGTTTCCCCATCCCTGCCTCGGTCTTCACTTGGTTATCTTCCTTTTGTGCTTCTGTCCCAAATTTCCTCCTTTTTATAAGGACACCTGTCATAGTGGATTAAAGGCCCATCCTAAGGGCCTGGTGTTAACTTGATTGCAGCTGCAGAGACCCTATTTCCAAATAAATTCATATTCCTAGGTTTCAGGAAGACCAAGACATCAGCATATCCTTGGGCCAGGACACAATTCAAGCCATAACAGTGACCAAATATTTATGAACTGTGGATACAAAAGGATGAATTGAAGCAACCACATTATCTTTCTTGGGAATCTAAATCTAAGCAAAACAGGAAGTTGGTTTTTCTTAAGGATGTCATGGATCAGGACTGTGACTAACCAGAGCCTTGTGCAAACTGAAATTGTAAGGAGGCAGAAAAGATATAAATAGGTGGAGAGAATAAAAGGGAGATGATGTGTATAGTGAGACAGGGACGAAGAGAGACAGATAGAAAGTAAATGAATATTTTTCGCACAGGTCCGATTCTTCAGCTGAGCACCCTGATATTTAAGGTAACTCTGCCCTTGGGATAACCCAGATGGCTTTGTCACTGGGAAACAAAAGAACTAAATGTTAATACCTGCTCATTGTCCAGAAGATTCAGGCAGATGGGCTCCGGTTGGAATGTGACAAGTGGGACAAGGCAGGAGAAAGTAAGGAATGAAATCTTCCAACTCCTTACCTTCCTGTTTTGCTTGTGCCTTGTTGCTTGTTTTTGTTTTCTGCCATGGATTCTCATAGAAGCAATAATGGAGTGGGTAGCCTATCCCTTCTCCACCTTCTCCAGGGATCTTCCCAACCCAGGAATTGAATCAAGGTCTCTTGCGTGCAGGCAGATTCTTTACCAGCTAAGCTACCAGGGAAGCCCTTGTAAAATCACACTGACTTTCAAATCCAGCTAGCACAAAGAATGAGGAAAAGCTTTTCTTGATACTATATCCCTTTATTAAGCCAGGCATTGCTCATTCTCTTGGGCTCAGCTAGAGGAATACAAAGATATGTGAACCAAAACTAAGGTGTTGGCAGGAGCCTCTAGGGACTATCTCTCCTTGTCCTTCCAGCTTTTGGTAGCTGCAGACTATCACCTATGAAGTGTTTCCCCATCCCTGCCTCGGTCTTCACTTGGTTATCTTCCTTTTGTGCTTCTGTCCCAAATTTCCTCCTTTTTATAAGGACACCTGTCATAGTGGATTAAAGGCCCATCCTAAGGGCCTGGTGTTAACTTGATTGCAGCTGCAGAGACCCTATTTCCAAATAAATTCATATTCCTAGGTTTCAGGAAGACCAAGACATCAGCATATCCTTGGGCCAGGACACAATTCAAGCCATAACAGTGACCAAATATTTATGAACTGTGGATACAAAAGGATGAATTGAAGCAACCACATTATCTTTCTTGGGAATCTAAATCTAAGCAAAACAGGAAGTTGGTTTTTCTTAAGGATGTCATGGATCAGGACTGTGACTAACCAGAGCCTTGTGCAAACTGAAATTGTAAGGAGGCAGAAAAGATATAAATAGGTGGAGAGAATAAAAGGGAGATGATGTGTATAGTGAGACAGGGACGAAGAGAGACAGATAGAAAGTAAATGAATATTTTTCGCACAGGTCCGATTCTTCAGCTGAGCACCCTGATATTTAAGGTAACTCTGCCCTTGGGATAACCCAGATGGCTTTGTCACTGGGAAACAAAAGAACTAAATGTTAATACCTGCTCATTGTCCAGAAGATTCAGGCAGATGGGCTCCGGTTGGAATGTGACAAGTGGGACAAGGCAGGAGAAAGTAAGGAATGAAATCTTCCAACTCCTTACCTTCCTGTTTTGCTTGTGCCTTGTTGCTTGTTTTTGTTTTCTGCCATGGATTCTCATAGAAGCAATAATGGAGTGGGTAGCCTATCCCTTCTCCACCTTCTCCAGGGGATCTTCCCAACCCAGGAATTGAATCAAGGTCTCTTGCGTCGCAGGCAGATTCTTTACCAGCTAAGCTACCAGGGAAGCCCTTGTAAAATCACACTGACTTTCAAATCCAGCTAGCACAAAGAATGAGGAAAAGCTTTTCTTGATACTATATCCCTTTATTAAGCCAGGCATTGCTCATTCTCTTGGGCTCAGCTAGAGGAATACAAAGATATGTGAATACAAACACACACACATACTCTCTCCATCCTTTGTGCTTCTCAAATTCACTTTTCAGTCTTGACTAGAATTTCCCCTTCAATGTATGTTTTGTAAAATATGAATAAACAATTCAGGTCAACAGGTCAACAAAAGACAAGATGATGGAAAAAATCAGATTTCATACTTTTAGGACACATGCTGATAGTTTCTGTGTGGGAAGCCTTGTCTCAAGTGTACCCTAGACTCACCCTTTGGGGTAGAGAACCCAGCCAGCTATGGGCTCAGGGTGTACTCTCTCTTACAACCAGAGATGAGTGTCACTTTATCCTCAGGAATCTGCATTTTAATATTTTCTGTGCTCTTGAGTACAATCCTCTTGCTCACTTATCAGTACAGTATAGTTCAGTTCAGTCACTCAGTTGTGTCTGACACTTTGTGACCCTATGGACGGCAGCAGACTGAGCTTCCCTGTCCTTCACCATCTCCCAGAGCTTGCTCAAACTCATGTCCATTGACTCAATGATGCCATCCAACCAACTTGTCCTCTGTTGTCCCCTTCTTCTTTTGTCTTCTGTTTTCCCCAACATCAGGCTCTTTTCCAATGAGTTGTCTCTTCGCATCACGTGGCCAAAGAATGAGCTGTTATAGTGATGGCAAACTAAATCTGATCAATAGAAACAATCCTTTGGTTTGTGAGCTTTTCAAGAAGTGACTTTCATACTCTGTCCCATTAAAACTTCCTTATATCAACCGCCAGAAAGTCAACAAAATTTTTCTAGAAAGAATTTTAGTTCTCAGTAAGGCCTTTGCTTTTTTAGCCATTTTAAAGCTAAGTGGGAAATTTTTTATTCTTAAAAGCTATCAGGATGACAACTTTCCTCTTTGCTCTCTGAAGATAATGTCTTCCCTCTTGTTTTGTGATTCTCATCTTGTGGTACAGAGTCAAGTTGAATCCAAATCCTTTTACTTTTGAAAGCAATATTCATCTGAATGCCTGTACCCCTCAGTCTTAAACAATCGCTGTTTCAGATGGAAGCCTGATCCATTTTATTGAGAAGCCTTCTACAAATTGCCCAAGTTCCTTTTATGTGAACCTTGACATACATTACTAGTGTGGTTATAAAGTCTTAACAATCATGTTATCTGTCAGGATCTAAGAGTGATATATGAATGTTGTCAAGTAGAAGATACATCTTCCTGGGAAAAAAAACTATATTAGGCAGTTGCCTGGCACATTTAAATCAGCCAGCAATGCTCATTTTGAGCACAAGGAGAATAGTTTCTATGTTTGGTAAAGCAAATTATGTGGTAAAATTCTCTATAACATATTGTGAAAAGTTCTCTCAGAACTGTTCCTGAGGAAATTAATTAGCTGATATCACATAAGGGACAAAAGTCAATATGACATCACCAGAAAGCATGTGAATAAAATCAGTAGAAAAGTATTGATATTCCTTTTAGGCTATTAGGTGTATTCTTTATATGTTTAGGTTTTCATGTATTTCTCTTTTGTTGTTTATTTATCATGCTTAAGGTAAGAAATATATGACAAAATACAGCCCATACTTTCCATTTGCTGTGTTCCCTTTAAAAGAAGAAAAATGAAAGTAAAGAGTAAGATGTGATAATCCTCTCTAAAGAAACCTTCCTGGTGTCTTTTTGTGCAGATTGGATGCTACCTCATTAAGAGGGAAGGAGTAATTTCTGCATAATTAAATTTGCTCTCTCCTCATGGCCCAGATGGTAAAGAATCTGCCTGCAGTGCAGGATACCCGGGTTTGATTTGTGGGTTATGAAGACCCCCCTGGACAAGGAAATGGTAACCCACTCCAGTATTCTTGCCTGGAGAATTCCATGGATTCTGTGGGTTGACAGGGTAAAAATTTCTAGAAAGAATTTTAGTTCTCAGTAAGGCCTTTGCTTTTTTAGCCATTTTAAAGCTAAGTGGGAAATTTTTTATTCTTAAAAGCTATCAGGATGACAACTTTCCTCTTTGCTCTCTGAAGATAATGTCTTCCCTCTTGTTTTGTGATTCTCATCTTGTGGTACAGAGTCAAGTTGAATCCAAATCCTTTTACTTTTGAAAGCAATATTCATCTGAATGCCTGTACCCCTCAGTCTTAAACAATCGCTGTTTCAGATGGAAGCCTGATCCATTTTATTGAGAAGCCTTCTACAAATTGCCCAAGTTCCTTTTATGTGAACCTTGACATACATTACTAGTGTGGTTATAAAGTCTTAACAATCATGTTATCTGTCAGGATCTAAGAGTGATATATGAATGTTGTCAAGTAGAAGATACATCTTCCTGGGAAAAAAAACTATATTAGGCAGTTGCCTGGCACATTTAAATCAGCCAGCAATGCTCATTTTGAGCACAAGGAGAATAGTTTCTATGTTTGGTAAAGCAAATTATGTGGTAAAATTCTCTATAACATATTGTGAAAAGTTCTCTCAGAACTGTTCCTGAGGAAATTAATTAGCTGATATCACATAAGGGACAAAAGTCAATATGACATCACCAGAAAGCATGTGAATAAAATCAGTAGAAAAGTATTGATATTCCTTTTAGGCTATTAGGTGTATTCTTTATATGTTTAGGTTTTCATGTATTTCTCTTTTGTTGTTTATTTATCATGCTTAAGGTAAGAAATATATGACAAAATACAGCCCATACTTTCCATTTGCTGTGTTCCCTTTAAAAGAAGAAAAATGAAAGTAAAGAGTAAGATGTGATAATCCTCTCTAAAGAAACCTTCCTGGTGTCTTTTTGTGCAGATTGGATGCTACCTCATTAAGAGGGAAGGAGTAATTTCTGCATAATTAAATTTGCTCTCTCCTCATGGCCCAGATGGTAAAGAATCTGCCTGCAGTGCAGGATACCCGGGTTTGATTTGTGGGTTATGAAGACCCCCCTGGACAAGGAAATGGTAACCCACTCCAGTATTCTTGCCTGGAGAATTCCATGGATGGATGGGCTACAGTCCATGGGATCTCAAAAGAGTTGGACATGACTGAGCGACTAACACTTCTACTTTCTCTGATACCACTGTCAATTTATTTTGTTTCATATTTTTAAAAGATACTAAAAAATTATCTAGAACTTGCTTTTGAAAGACCCACCAAGTACCATACCAAACATTTCTTTCAGTGTGGATCTCAAGCTCTAAGCTCTGTGTGTGTGTGTGTGTGTGTGTGTGTGTGTTATTTGCCTTTGATTTTGGGGAAAAACCAGGACTTCCACTGAAAAAGCAGAAGAACCCAGATTCTGGAGATGGAGTTCCTGGTTTCAAATCTTGACTCTACCACCAATTGGCTTTTTGACCCAGGGCCAGGCACATTATCTCTTTAATTCAGCTTCTTTATGTGTAAAATGAGATAATAATGTTGCCTTTCCTATAGGGTTGGAAGAGTGCCAGACAGAAGTGGGCATGAAGTGAGCATTCACTCTTCCTATTATTTGCATGTTGAATAGACAACCTGTTCCATACAGCAAACATTTGATCATGCACACTGAATCAACTAACAGAATAAAATGTGAATGGAACTCCCCCTCAGGTCCAGTATTGTGTTCTTTGAGAATAGTGTGTCTTGGTGTTGTATATTTTGGAGGCCTTATTTCATCTGTTTCCATTTTATACCTGTCAATGCAGACCATCAGCTTGTTGGAGAACTTCTAAACTGCACGAAGAGGATGAATTTCTGTGTTCCAGAAAAGCAGAGAAAAAAATTCTTCTATTGTAGGAAAAAACAAATTAAACAAACATGTCTGTAGAGATATCACCAAATTGGATGAAGCAATGTAATCTATTTCTACTCTGTGGTTCATCTAAAACAGGCAAATTGTTCTGGGGAGACCACACAGTACTACGTGGCTGCTTCCATGATATAAAAGATGATGCTCTCAGGAAACTGGTATACCAGATATTTTGGTTCTATTTTCATGGTAATGTTTACAGTAGATCTGGTGCTCTCATTAAGAGGAAGGAGTAATTTCTGCATAATTAAATTTGCTCTCTCCTCATGGCCCAGATGGTAAAGAATCTGCCTGCAGTGCAGGATACCCGGGTTTGATTTGTGGGTTATGAAGACCCCCCTGGACAAGGAAATGGTAACCCACTCCAGTATTCTTGCCTGGAGAATTCCATGGATGGATGGGCTACAGTCCATGGGATCTCAAAAGAGTTGGACATGACTGAGCGACTAACACTTCTACTTTCTCTGATACCACTGTCAATTTATTTTGTTTCATATTTTTAAAAGATACTAAAAAATTATCTAGAACTTGCTTTTGAAAGACCCACCAAGTACCATACCAAACATTTCTTTCAGTGTGGATCTCAAGCTCTAAGCTCTGTGTGTGTGTGTGTGTGTGTGTGTGTGTGTGTTATTTGCCTTTGATTTTGGGGAAAAACCAGGACTTCCACTGAAAAAGCAGAAGAACCCAGATTCTGGAGATGGAGTTCCTGGTTTCAAATCTTGACTCTACCACCAATTGGCTTTTTGACCCAGGGCCAGGCACATTATCTCTTTAATTCAGCTTCTTTATGTGTAAAATGAGATAATAATGTTGCCTTTCCTATAGGGTTGGAAGAGTGCCAGACAGAAGTGGGCATGAAGTGAGCATTCACTCTTCCTATTATTTGCATGTTGAATAGACAACCTGTTCCATACAGCAAACATTTGATCATGCACACTGAATCAACTAACAGAATAAAATGTGAATGGAACTCCCCCTCAGGTCCAGTATTGTGTTCTTTGAGAATAGTGTGTCTTGGTGTTGTATATTTTGGAGGCCTTATTTCATCTGTTTCCATTTTATACCTGTCAATGCAGACCATCAGCTTGTTGGAGAACTTCTAAACTGCACGAAGAGGATGAATTTCTGTGTTCCAGAAAAGCAGAGAAAAAAATTCTTCTATTGTAGGAAAAAACAAATTAAACAAACATGTCTGTAGAGATATCACCAAATTGGATGAAGCAATGTAATCTATTTCTACTCTGTGGTTCATCTAAAACAGGCAAATTGTTCTGGGGAGACCACACAGTACTACGTGGCTGCTTCCATGATATAAAAGATGATGCTCTCAGGAAACTGGTATACCAGATATTTTGGTTCTATTTTCATGGTAATGTTTATAGTAGATGTGGCCCAATAGATGTTACTTTCAAAAATGTGTCTTTTATAAGACAAGGAGGGGCAAGATATTCTGTTTCTTAGTCTTTTGGCTGGAGGCTTTGATATGTGATCCAGAGTATGAAGTCCCTCATTGTATTAGTATTTCAGAGCTCACCCTGGGGCATCAATGCTCAAGAGACATTGACAGTCAGTTGGACTGAATTTTAAGGTATGGGGATTTGTGTTTATTTTTGTTTCAAAACAGTAACCACCTACTGCCTAACCAGAGTTTTGTTTCTTCCAGTCAAAATAATACAGCTCTTCAAAATGCATTTTCTCTACTTCTGAGAAGCAGAGCATTAGAAGAAAATGTTCTCTTCTATTTCTTTAGTTTTTGTTTGTTCCCCAAGTTGATTACCAAACCCCAGGGGTAACAAAATTTAATTCAATCATCTTAAATGTAGCACAAGGCCCATTTAGGAGTTTTCTAGTCTGTAATCCAATCACATCATCATCCTTTTCTGGCCCAAAAGAGACTGTTGCCAACAACACAGAGAAGACATCTACAGTTTCCTTTATTTTTTTTAACTTTACATTGATAGCAACCACTTGAAAAATAAACTATGTGTTCAGAAGATGAAGTGCTTCTTATCTCCTCAGAGAATTGTGAAATTATTATGTGCAAATGTTTATAAAGACTTTAATTAGCACTTTAAGATTTCACATAGAGATCTGTAAATAAACAGTGGATTGAAATTTGAAAAGTACTTTTGAAACCCTGACTGTATACCCTAGTTTTAATTAAGACCTAACACCTCATCCTGAGTATATTGTTTTGAGGAACTTCTGTAACCCTTTATCCTAGTTTCTGCTGTTCCTTTTAACAGCAGAATCTTCTTAGTTTCCAGTTCTACAACTGCCTTCTTATTAACAGATTACCACTTTACCTTGGACCGATGGGGACTTCTCCCCAAGATTCTAAATTTTAAACTTATATTTGAACACATCACCATCCTTCATTTCAGTAATGCATTTGTATGCCTGATGCCCTTGACTTTCCTCCATAATTTTCATTGGTTTATATATTTAATTGGATTTAATTTTGGTCATACAACCTGAATTTTTTATAGTCTCTGCTCTTGGATTTGAAGTCATGCTGATGTGGCCCAATGATGTTATTTCAAAATGTGTCTTTTATAAGACAAGGAGGGGCAAGATATTCTGTTTCTTAGTCTTTTGGCTGGAGGCTTTGATATGTGATCCAGAGTATGAAGTCCCTCATTGTATTAGTATTTCAGAGCTCACCCTGGGGCATCAATGCTCAAGAGACATTGACAGTCAGTTGGACTGAATTTTAAGGTATGGGGATTTGTGTTTATTTTTGTTTCAAAACAGTAACCACCTACTGCCTAACCAGAGTTTTGTTTCTTCCAGTCAAAATAATACAGCTCTTCAAAATGCATTTTCTCTACTTCTGAGAAGCAGAGCATTAGAAGAAAATGTTCTCTTCTATTTCTTTAGTTTTTGTTTGTTCCCCAAGTTGATTACCAAACCCCAGGGGTAACAAAATTTAATTCAATCATCTTAAATGTAGCACAAGGCCCATTTAGGAGTTTTCTAGTCTGTAATCCAATCACATCATCATCCTTTTCTGGCCCAAAAGAGACTGTTGCCAACAACACAGAGAAGACATCTACAGTTTCCTTTATTTTTTTTAACTTTACATTGATAGCAACCACTTGAAAAAATAAACTATGTGTTCAGAAGATGAAGTGCTTCTTATCTCCTCAGAGAATTGTGAAATTATTATGTGCAAATGTTTATAAAGACTTTAATTAGCACTTTAAGATTTCACATAGAGATCTGTAAATAAACAGTGGATTGAAATTTGAAAAGTACTTTTGAAACCCTGACTGTATACCCTAGTTTTAATTAAGACCTAACACCTCATCCTGAGTATATTGTTTTGAGGAACTTCTGTAACCCTTTATCCTAGTTTCTGCTGTTCCTTTTAACAGCAGAATCTTCTTAGTTTCCAGTTCTACAACTGCCTTCTTATTAACAGATTACCACTTTACCTTGGACCGATGGGGACTTCTCCCCAAGATTCTAAATTTTAAACTTATATTTGAACACATCACCATCCTTCATTTCAGTAATGCATTTGTATGCCTGATGCCCTTGACTTTCCTCCATAATTTTCATTGGTTTATATATTTAATTGGATTTAATTTTGGTCATACAACCTGAATTTTTTATAGTCTCTGCTCTTGGATTGTTGAAGAAAGTCATGCTGATGTAGATGCTCTAAACATTTTCATGGTGAATAACATTTGGTGAACTCTCAGCAAATCCTGCTCGCCAGCTGTCATGATGCAGAACCATTAGTCTTCATAGCTGCCGTCCACAGATGCTTTGCTCTCTTCAGATCTGGAGACCAACCCACAGCCAAAGTGAGTAACACCATCTAAAAACAGTCAACCTTATCGCCCAACTCATATTCCCTTAGCTATTTCTCCCTTTACATGTTCTTTGTATTTTTACCTGTCACCTTAGTTTTAATTTTTATAAAGTCTTAATTCTTACATTGAAGAAATAAGATTCATTTTCCTTTTCAAGGCTAGTGGTTTATACTATACTCACAGCCCATCCCTTTTGTGGAACTTTATTCCCTTTATTTCCCATCGTCAAGAACTTTGTTTCCAATTGCTTTCTTTCTTCCAATGAACATCTTTTTATTTTTTTTAAAAAAATTTGTCTCTTTATTTTGGGCAGGGATTGGGTTGGGGAGGGAGGGGAGCTGGCAGGCCACTTCTATTGGTTTTTCATTTCTCTATTTTCATCTGTCTTTCTTCTTTGGCTCCTGTGGGCCTCCCATCGCGGTGGCGTCTGTTGTTGCAAAGCACCGGCTCTGGGTGCATGCGCTCTAGAGCTCCAGAGCTCTGGCTCAGTAATTGGACACATAGGTCCAGCCACTCCGTGGCATGTGGGATCTTCCCAGGCCAGGGATTGAACCGGCGCCCCTTGCACTGCAAGGCGGTGTCCTTACCCACTGGACCACCAGGGGAAGCCCCAGTGAACATCTTTTTAAATCGCTGCTTTCTGTGCTTCCTTTGCAGTAGCATTGTATGCCCATAAGCTCCACTTTTAATCAGTTGCTGATTCCATAAACACCATTTGATGTCTAGTATTCCATAGAGGGAAATACTCTCCTAAAGGTACAGTCTCC
Organism: Tragulus kanchil; assembly: GCA_022376925.1. NCBI lineage: Eukaryota > Metazoa > Chordata > Mammalia > Artiodactyla > Tragulidae > Tragulus > Tragulus kanchil. Next base: position 37,476,977 of record JAIOJX010000003.1, read on the forward strand.
TAATTGTCATGAATTGTATTAAAATAAATCATATATATTTACATGTTAATCGTTTCTCTTCTCAAACAAGAATATAAAGCCCTTTGAGCCAAAGACTTTCAGTGTGTGGTTCTTCACTCTATCTCCTACCTGTCCGGTCGGGAGCACAGCTGGCACTGCATACATATCAAGTGAATGACTAGGTAATCCCTCATCCAAGAGCCCCCACTCAAACAAATTTTAATTTTAAGAGACTTCTAAAACTAATTCTGTTCAATATCAGCTTGATTGAGGCAACTTATTCTTTGGGGAGTGGCTTCCTTATTGTTCATTTCCACCAAGATAACCTGTCAGACCCCAATTTCTTGCTCTACAAACTCTCATCCATTTTCATCTCAGCATTCTCAACTGGAAAACATTCAGTACCATCAACTAGCCTCGTTCCATGCCTCCTGTTCAATACCTCCTGCTCTGAGCTACCAGTGTAACCTTCATCTAAGACAAAGTTCTGGACACACAGCTCTCAGCACTTTGTTACTTACACATTAGAATTGTAGGAGATCTATGACTTGGCTCTGGTTGGTCTTCATTGCCTTATCTCTGAAAAATTTCTTACCTGAAATTTATGGCCCTCTGGATTTGAGAGCTGACCATAAAGAAGGCTGAATGCCAAAGAATTGATGCCTTTGAACTCTGGTGTTGGAGAAGACTCTTGAGAGTCCCTTGGACTACAAGGAGATCGAACCAGTGAATCCTAAAGGAAATCAACCCTGAATATTCATTGGAAGAACTGATACTGAAGCTGAAGCTCCAATAGTCTGGCCACCTGATGGGAAGAGGTGACTCATTGGAAAAGACACTGATGCTGGGAAAGATTCAGGGCGAGAAGAGGAGGTGACAGAGGATGAGATGGTTGGATGGCATCACTGACTCAAAAGACATGAGTTTGAGCAAGCTCTGAAAGATAGTGAAAGACAAGGAAGCCTGGTGTGATGCAGTTCATGGGGTCAGACATGACTTAGTGACTGAACAACAAAACATTTTTCAAATATACTCCATGGGTTTTATAAATATAAAAATAAATGCCTTCCTAGTCCAGTTCTTCTGAAATTTCTGCTTTCCTCAACTATCTAGCTCATCTGTCAGGATTTAATTCACTTGCTACTTCTTTCGGTAAGCTCTGTCAGAGCTCCCCAAATAAAATTGACCTCTGCCACCTCTAAATCTTCATACTGTTTTTCACTTGTTTCATGGTATGACTATATTACGTATTTATTAAACACATTATTATTTATTTTTGTCATTTATAAAACTATATATTGAGTACATGGATGCTTATTTTATGTATTTTTAATTCATTAATGATTAGCATAGCATTTTCCTTCCAGCTTTGTGTGTGTGTGCCTATTTGCTGAGTTCTTTCCAATTCTCTGCTCCTCCACAGACTATAGCACTCCAGGCTCCTCTGTCCATGGGGTTCTCCAGGCAAGAATACTGGAGTGGATTGACATGCCCTTCACCAGGGGATCTTCCAAACCCAGGGATGGAACTCACGTCTCTTACATGTCTCCTGCATTGTCAGGCAGGCTCTTTACCACTGCACTAACTGGGAAGCCATCCTTCCAGCTTAAGTGAAGTATAATTACATACAACGAAATCCATTTAAAAGTGTACAGTTCAATGAATTTTGGCACTTAATGGTTTAGCCAAAAATTCATTCTGGTTTTTCCATAAGATCTTATGAAAAATCAGGATGAACCTTTTGGCTACCCCAGTACATCTAGTTATCATGCCATAGGCAAGATTTAAAATATTTCTAATACTATAAAAAAGATTTACCATGCATCTTTTAAATCTTTCCTCCTCCTTTAATCTGTAAACTTAGGTGATTAAAAATTTTTCTGGAACTATAGTTTTGCCTGTTCCAGAATTAATATGGATAGAATCATATTCTATTATCATTTTTGTTGATTGTTTCTATTTTGCATAGTTTCCTCCCATGATACTTCATACTTTAACTGATTTCATGTCTTAATAGTCCATTGTATTGTTGAGTATGGATTGACCACAATGGTTATCCATTCAGATGCTGGTGGATATTTTTTTCAGCTTTTGAGTATTATGAATAAATCTGGTATGAACATTTATGTATGAGCTTTGGTATATGCATTCATTTCTCTTAGCTAAATCATATTGTAGGCACATATCTAGCACCCAAAGAAACCTTAAGAACATTTTCAGAAGTTTTGGAGAAGGCGTAATAGACTATGAGGGTTAGAGAGGCAAAATAGATGTGCTATTTAACATCTATCATCAGAAGGCATGAGGAGTGGCAGAAAGCTGAAGGTCATTAGTCCAATAAGTTGTAACCCCTTGCTCAGTTCTTGGACTTGAGCCGATTTTCAGACGTGGAATCTTTGACTAAAAGATGGCTTCGTTCCTCCAAAGAAAGTTAAAGCAACTCCCTGGCCATTGCATGTTGTACCAATGTCACAGCTCTTCCCCAGAGGACCTGTATCATTTACTAGATGACCGACTACACATGGAGGAGAGGGAAATGCTCAGACATTTTAAGGATTATTGGACACAGGTAAGTTGCCTTTGATGCTTGTGGGACCAGAGCATCATGATTTCTGCTGGAAAGCTGGTTTTTGAAGGTCAGATAATAAACAAAGTTCTAAAATCTGCTTGCCAGCGGGTACACAGGTTTCCTGGATCTACTCGGTGGTCATTTTCTGAATGCATGACTAGGATGAATTATACTTTGAGTTGGAAGAATTCTTTCATTGAGTATTTGGCCTACTTGGTAAGAGATCATATAGTGAGGACAGTCTAATAAAGAAATCTCTGAAACTTCCCCTGTCCATCCTGGCTACCACATTCTGGGGCAAGGGTATATTGAACTTGGCACAGATAGTGGGGTGGTGGTCCCTTGCCATTTCCTGTTCTCCTTTTAATTTGTCAGTCTTGTCTCTTCAGATGCTAATGGACCTGGAGAATAACTGTCGATCCCTGTAAACTCATACACGTAGTAGCCCAGTTGCAGTCCTTGAACCAGATGTTTCATTGTTGCTAAAGGAGATATAAATGGATAGAATCATTTTTTTTGTTTTCCTTCCCATGATACTTCATACTTTAACTGATTTCATGTCTTAATAGTCCATTGTATTGTTGAGTATGGATTGACCACAATGGTTATCCATTCAGATGCTGGTGGATATTTTTTTCAGCTTTTGAGTATTATGAATAAATCTGGTATGAACATTTATGTATGAGCTTTGGTATATGCATTCATTTCTCTTAGCTAAATCATATTGTAGGCACATATCTAGCACCCAAAGAAACCTTAAGAACATTTTCAGAAGTTTTGGAGAAGGCGTAATAGACTATGAGGGTTAGAGAGGCAAAATAGATGTGCTATTTAACATCTATCATCAGAAGGCATGAGGAGTGGCAGAAAGCTGAAGGTCATTAGTCCAATAAGTTGTAACCCCTTGCTCAGTTCTTGGACTTGAGCCGATTTTCAGACGTGGAATCTTTGACTAAAAGATGGCTTCGTTCCTCCAAAGAAAGTTAAAGCAACTCCCTGGCCATTGCATGTTGTACCAATGTCACAGCTCTTCCCCAGAGGACCTGTATCATTTACTAGATGACCGACTACACATGGAGGAGAGGGAAATGCTCAGACATTTTAAGGATTATTGGACACAGGTAAGTTGCCTTTGATGCTTGTGGGACCAGAGCATCATGATTTCTGCTGGAAAGCTGGTTTTTGAAGGTCAGATAATAAACAAAGTTCTAAAATCTGCTTGCCAGCGGGTACACAGGTTTCCTGGATCTACTCGGTGGTCATTTTCTGAATGCATGACTAGGATGAATTATACTTTGAGTTGGAAGAATTCTTTCATTGAGTATTTGGCCTACTTGGTAAGAGATCATATAGTGAGGACAGTCTAATAAAGAAATCTCTGAAACTTCCCCTGTCCATCCTGGCTACCACATTCTGGGGCAAGGGTATATTGAACTTGGCACAGATAGTGGGGTGGTGGTCCCTTGCCATTTCCTGTTCTCCTTTTAATTTGTCAGTCTTGTCTCTTCAGATGCTAATGGACCTGGAGAATAACTGTCGATCCCTGTAAACTCATACACGTAGTAGCCCAGTTGCAGTCCTTGAACCAGATGTTTCATTGTTGCTAAAGGAGATATAAAGAGCCTCAGTTAAATGACAACTGGGCTATTAATTTGGTGAATGCAATTTTTGTTCTTTTTTTTGTATTCGAATAAGATAAGAGAGTCACAAATAGTCCATATTTTCATGGAATGGACAGAATAATTATGAATATGTGTGCCTTACCTACAGTTATGCTAACTCATCTTCCTTCTCTCAGAGTATGAAGGGTCTGGAACCCGCAGCACATCACATGCATCCATCACACCAGTGCTTTTGTGTTCACTGGGCAGAATGAAAAAGAAGGGACTAATATACTGGAGGCTCAGGATCCTACAACAGGGTATGTCCTGTCCTCCTTTTCTTTTGATCTCAATAGAAGTGTTTTATTTAACACTAATTGATTATACTTTCTCTCTCTTGTATATTTAACATCTTCTCAGATAGCTCCTTTTTTTATTATTATTGTTAATTTATGATGCTCTCCATTGAAACAAACTCAGGCAATCCTTCCTTTATCCCAGATCCCCATCTATACATGTTTCTATTTTTTCACCTTGTCCTACTTTACAATTAAATTTTTCCAATTTAGTTTTAATATCCATCATGTAATAAAACTTGATATTGCAAGTTCAGTTTTGCAATCCTCTTGAGCTCCAGATTCATATCAGTAACTGCCTACTTAATATTTCTACCTGAATGATTCAAAGTTATCTCAAACTCAACTTACTTAGACTCAAAGCCATCCTCTATTTGCTGATTCTAGTTTTCTCCCAATGATCCTTGACTCAGCAGCTTCAGAAACCCAGGAATTAACCTAACCTTTTCCTCTCTCTTTATTCTCAACAGATCATATAGTGAGGACAGTCTAATAAAGAAATCTCTGAAACTTCCCCTGTCCATCCTGGCTACCACATTCTGGGGCAAGGGTATATTGAACTTGGCACAGATAGTGGGGTGGTGGTCCCTTGCCATTTCCTGTTCTCCTTTTAATTTGTCAGTCTTGTCTCTTCAGATGCTAATGGACCTGGAGAATAACTGTCGATCCCTGTAAACTCATACACGTAGTAGCCCAGTTGCAGTCCTTGAACCAGATGTTTCATTGTTGCTAAAGGAGATATAAAGAGCCTCAGTTAAATGACAACTGGGCTATTAATTTGGTGAATGCAATTTTTGTTCTTTTTTTTGTATTCGAATAAGATAAGAGAGTCACAAATAGTCCATATTTTCATGGAATGGACAGAATAATTATGAATATGTGTGCCTTACCTACAGTTATGCTAACTCATCTTCCTTCTCTCAGAGTATGAAGGGGTCTGGAACCCGCAGCACATCACATGCATCCATCACACCAGTGCTTTTGTGTTCACTGGGCAGAATGAAAAAGAAGGGACTAATATACTGGAGGCTCAGGATCCTACAACAGGGTATGTCCTGTCCTCCTTTTCTTTTGATCTCAATAGAAGTGTTTTATTTAACACTAATTGATTATACTTTCTCTCTCTTGTATATTTAACATCTTCTCAGATAGCTCCTTTTTTTATTATTATTGTTAATTTATGATGCTCTCCATTGAAACAAACTCAGGCAATCCTTCCTTTATCCCAGATCCCCATCTATACATGTTTCTATTTTTTCACCTTGTCCTACTTTACAATTAAATTTTTCCAATTTAGTTTTAATATCCATCATGTAATAAAACTTGATATTGCAAGTTCAGTTTTGCAATCCTCTTGAGCTCCAGATTCATATCAGTAACTGCCTACTTAATATTTCTACCTGAATGATTCAAAGTTATCTCAAACTCAACTTACTTAGACTCAAAGCCATCCTCTATTTGCTGATTCTAGTTTTTCTCCCAATGATCCTTGACTCAGCAGCTTCAGAAACCCAGGAATTAACCTAACCTTTTCCCTCTCTCTTTTATTCTCAACACCTGATCCACCACTAGGAAGGGTATTTTTTTTTCCTCCGGATGCTTTTCTGACATGTCCCTTATTCTTCTCAATTGCCTCTGCCCTTGTTCAAGCTACCACATGGTCACTTAGAATATGGTATCAGTTGTCCTCTTTTAGTCTTTACTCCATAGTCAGAGCAATTTTTTTTTTCTCCAAACACTCTAGTGATCAAGACACATTTCCTGTATAACACTTGAGTAAAGTAATTCCCCCAATACTTAATGTATCCAAACATGCCTTGCATTGTCTGTCCTCACTTTTCTCCATGTTGCCCTTTAATCTTACACACCTCCCTCACCCCATGCCCCTCTGTAGGGAGCTCTTGCCATTTGAAGACTGGTCATGCAGGAAGGACTTCTCTGACCATCTCACATATTTCTTTTTATTTATTTCCGTTGATTCAATGTTCCTTATACATGTACTGCATTCTGTTATGACATCTATGAAACACTGAACCAGAAGTTGCTATGTGTCACCCATGTAAGATTATATAATCCTATTTCATGGGATCGTTGTAAATATTGATTGACCTATTATTTTAATTAGATAGGAGGAATCTCAGGCATCAGAGTACATGTTTTAAGGACATTACTTATGCTGCTTCTCCCAATTAGTGACATTATTTAAAGTCATGATTTACATTTATTTGTGTGAATGTCTATTTTTCTGTTCTAAGGATAACAATCTGCATAGCTCATTATTCAGTGGTACATAATACAATTATTGTCCTACTGGCAATCCTTCCTTTATCCCAGATCCCCATCTATACATGTTTCTATTTTCACCTTGTCTTACTTTACAATTAAATTTTTCCAATTTAGTTTTAATATCCATCATGTAATAAAACTTGATATTGCAAGTTCAGTTTTGCAATCCTCTTGAGCTCCAGATTCATATCAGTAACTGCCTACTTAATATTTCTACCTGAATGATTCAAAGTTATCTCAAACTCAACTTACTTAGACTCAAAGCCATCCTCTATTTGCTGATTCTATTTTTTCTCCCAATGATCCTTGACTCAGCAGCTTCAGAAACCCAGGAATTAACCTAACCTTTTCCCTCTCTCTTTTATTCTCAACACCTGATCCACCACTAGGAAGGGTATTTTTTTTTCCTCCGGATGCTTTTCTGACATGTCCCTTATTCTTCTCAATTGCCTCTGCCCTTGTTCAAGCTACCACATGGTCACTTAGAATATGGTATCAGTTGTCCTCTTTTAGTCTTTACTCCATAGTCAGAGCAATTTTTTTTTTCTCCAAACACTCTAGTGATCAAGACACATTTCCTGTATAACACTTGAGTAAAGTAATTCCCCCAATACTTAATGTATCCAAACATGCCTTGCATTGTCTGTCCTCACTTTTCTCCATGTTGCCCTTTAATCTTACACACCTCCCTCACCCCATGCCCCTCTGTAGGGAGCTCTTGCCATTTGAAGACTGGTCATGCAGGAAGGACTTCTCTGACCATCTCACATATTTCTTTTTATTTATTTCCGTTGATTCAATGTTCCTTATACATGTACTGCATTCTGTTATGACATCTATGAAACACTGAACCAGAAGTTGCTATGTGTCACCCATGTAAGATTATATAATCCTATTTCATGGGATCGTTGTAAATATTGATTGACCTATTATTTTAATTAGATAGGAGGAATCTCAGGCATCAGAGTACATGTTTTAAGGACATTACTTATGCTGCTTCTCCCAATTAGTGACATTATTTAAAGTCATGATTTACATTTATTTGTGTGAATGTCTATTTTTCTGTTCTAAGGATAACAATCTGCATAGCTCATTATTAGGGTACATAATACAACAAGAAATGAAAGAATGAAAACTGAATGAATATTAAACTATTTATACAAGTCTGTACTTTGGATATTAACTTTCTCACATATGAGTCTTATACTTTGGAGTTTAATATTGCCATATTAAATTATTTTACCAAAAATCTGTATGAGCTTTGGCAGAGGTGTTTGAAATAGGTAATGAATATTTTCATGGCCTAACAGCTTAAAAAATGGAAAGTCTTAAGTGGAGAAATCAGCATGTCAGAAATGTTAGAGAATATTCATTTTTCTCACACATTGAAAGTTTCATGAACCAGAAAGTTTCATGATGTTTCATTTCCATTCCTCCAATTAATTATGAATTCAAATTCCCTGTCAAGCTGAAGTCAAGGAATAATAAAAGAAGGGAACATTTTTCTGATTATGAAATAACACATGTTCATTACATGGAGTTTTAGAAATGTAGGAGATTTTTAAGAAGATATTAAGAATCAATTATTGCTACATTTGCCAAGAAGAGAAAAATGAGAATATTTGGGTACAGAAATCCTTTTAACATTTACATTTCCATATAGATACATAAATCATATTTATACATACATATATATATAAAATGAAGAATACATACACATACAGGTGTATAATTCTGTACAGTTTCAGAATGAGCTTGTTACTTTAAAGGAATGATTATTTAACTGTATATAAGAAGCACAGTTCACTAGTATTATGTTCTGTTTTTTCAATAGTTTTGAAAATGATTCAATTTTTTCTTATGTATAAGCCAATATCCATGTCTCTAAAATTTTCCTCATAATCAAGTTCCCAAAGTGAAGAAAGTAGATTTAAATGTTCTCACCAGGAAAAAGAAATAATAAATATGTGAGGTGATAAGGTGTTAGCTAATGCTACAGTGGCAATTATATTGCAATAAAACGTCTATCAAATCAACATGTTGTACACTTTAAATTTGTAGGTTATATGTCAAGTAAATGTACAATTTTAGGTATACTGTTTAAAAAGTGAATTTAAATTTCTTCATTCATATTCTATGAGTGCTTTCCAGAAAGGTTGTACATAATTACACAAGAGCATTCAGGGGTACATGTTTTATGATACCTTTATCAACTTTAAATATTGCTCCTGGAAACAAAATATTTGATGATTAGAAACTTCACTAACACTGTGTCAATGAGTTTTTGAGAAACATAAATTCTTGTATTTTGTGAATATGTGTAAAATCGCTACAAACTCTATGGAAGGAAATCTGGAATCTCCTGATAAAATTTCTTTTTCTAGGATTTCTCCAAATATATTCAAGCTTGGTCTCAAAGTCATGTGACCAAGTGAACGTGTACAAAAATATTCATGACCCTTGTTTGTGAATAGTCAAAAGGTTGTAAGCTGCCGCAGCACCTCAATCGGGTGCAGGAAGAATAGCAGGTGTGGCGAGACATTAAGAAATGCACGCATAGAGATAAGCATACAGGATGGGAACAGGGCACTGTCAGTCTCGTAGATAGAGAGCCCTGAACACATCCGCTCAATACTCTTTTATTGATAGCTTAAGCATCCAGGAAATGTTTCCAATCAGCACAGACTGGGACTCAGTCAGGTCCCCAGTTAACAACTATCCTTGAGACTCTATCTTGTTTATGTTATTTCTTTAAAGGAAAGGGTTTGCAGAAGCTGGGAGGCAACTAGACCTGTAAGAAGTTCAAAGGCGGCTGGTCTGTGTGCACCTGCAGTGTTCTAACATGTGCTGACCCAGCATTCCTAGGTCCTCAGCAGCACCCCTATGTGTTTTTCCAGGTTAGTGTGACCCCAGCTGATGAGCCCATATTTTGTCTCAATCTTCCCTGTTATATTTCTCTTTGTTTTTCCTCCTTCCAAGCCATCTTTCTAATGGTTTTGCCAAGGCTGCAAAGACTTCTGCTGACTCGTCTCCCACAGTAAACAACTCAATTACTCATCTAAACAAGGCTGGTTATACCCATGTGGTAGAGTCACACCATACACTGGGCTTCCCTGTTGGTCCAGATGGACCAATCTACCTGCAGTGCAGGAAACCTGAGTTTGATCCCTAGGCTGGGAAGATCCCCTGGAGAAGGGAATGGCTACCCACTGCCGTATTCTTGCTTGGAGAATTCCATAGACAGAGAGGTCTGATGGGGATCAGTCCAGGCAGCCACAAAGAGTTGGACATGACAGAGTGACTAACACTTTTGCACCATAGACTACTGGATCAATTAGAGCTCTTGATGGTAAAAATAACAGAAATCTAACCCAAAGAGACTTAGACTATAAGGAAGTCCATCAATAACTTGACAGTCTAGAGGAAAATGGACTTCAGATGGCCTTAACCTCCTGAATCACATTCTTAACTCTGATTAGCCCCACAGACCCAGTTTCTCTGCTCTGCTTTCTGTATTATCTGCTACAACACATGGCTGAGCTGGCTCCGCGTATGATGCTCTGGGTCTTCAGCTCATGGAGAGAGGGAGCCAGTCCCCAGATCATGACAAAAAAAAAATCTAGGCTCCACTTTGATTAGACCCACGTGGGTCATTTTACACTGAAATGCCCACTGTTGATCAGGAACAACATCTACCCCTGAAACTACCAGTGGTATGAGTCTCACTCAGACTTCAGGGCAGTGACAGGAAGGAGGTGGAAGAGTGGAGGGACCCTGGGAGTCGCCTCAACATCCACTATAATTTTAATGCAGAAATTAACATATATGCTAATTTTATGTGCTGATATCAAATTAACTCCAGGCTATGAGCCTAAAAGTACCAATAAGGTGTTAATTATAAAAACACACATAATTTGGGATTATACATATCTGTAAATAACAAAATTCTGTAAAAGCAATTATGCAAAAAAAACCACACACACACACACACATATACACACTCATATTTGCTTGTATATGCAAAGAATCTTTCTAGAAAGGCATGTTAGATCTGGTAGCATGATTTGCTTCTGGGAAAGGAAGTTTCGGTTAATGAAATAGTGACTTTTCATGGTACATTTTTTTTAGTTGGAGTTGTATATATATATTTTTAATTTTTTAAACATTTATTTATTTATTTATTTATTTTGGTGGGGGTGGGGAGAGAGGGGGGTGGGCGTTCAGAGACTGAATTACTAAATACCTATTATTATAAGCCAGCAAATTTGGGGATAAATTGTTATGCACTGATAGATAATTTGTTATGCAGAAATAGATAATTACACTGTACATAAGCATTTTTTCTAATGATTTATTAGAGATCATTATATATATTTTCCAAGTTTGTGGTTTGTTTTTAAGTTTGTCTTAATACATTTTTTAAACATTTTCTATGCAGTTAAACATATATTTTTAAAAAATGCTTTCTTCTGCCTGTGTTTGAAGCAAAGATGTTTAATTTTGCTTCATATCTCAGAACAATGCAAGATTGTAGTGGCAATTAATGATTTTCTAATGTGATTCTTTGATTTTATTGTTTCAAAATCACTTTACTATTTTACAACCCAGTACTATGTTGCCTATTTGCATAAGTTATTTTTTATGGTGTTGAAGATTCCTTTATTCATAGTTTTCTTTAAAAAGTCAATGATAAATGCTGAATATTTGCAGATGTTTTTCTGTCATTTATTGAATCATATTTAAAACCAGTCCCCAGATCATGACAAAAAAAAAATCTAGGCTCCACTTTGATTAGACCCACGTGGGTCATTTTACACTGAAATGCCCACTGTTGATCAGGAACAACATCTACCCCTGAAACTACCAGTGGTATGAGTCTCACTCAGACTTCAGGGCAGTGACAGGAAGGAGGTGGAAGAGTGGAGGGACCCTGGGAGTCGCCTCAACATCCACTATAATTTTAATGCAGAAATTAACATATATGCTAATTTTATGTGCTGATATCAAATTAACTCCAGGCTATGAGCCTAAAAGTACCAATAAGGTGTTAATTATAAAAACACACATAATTTGGGATTATACATATCTGTAAATAACAAAATTCTGTAAAAGCAATTATGCAAAAAAAACCACACACACACACACACATATACACACTCATATTTGCTTGTATATGCAAAGAATCTTTCTAGAAAGGCATGTTAGATCTGGTAGCATGATTTGCTTCTGGGAAAGGAAGTTTCGGTTAATGAAATAGTGACTTTTCATGGTACATTTTTTTTAGTTGGAGTTGTATATATATATTTTTAATTTTTTAAACATTTATTTATTTATTTATTTATTTTGGTGGGGGTGGGGAGAGAGGGGGGTGGGCGTTCAGAGACTGAATTACTAAATACCTATTATTATAAGCCAGCAAATTTGGGGATAAATTGTTATGCACTGATAGATAATTTGTTATGCAGAAATAGATAATTACACTGTACATAAGCATTTTTTCTAATGATTTATTAGAGATCATTATATATATTTTCCAAGTTTGTGGTTTGTTTTTAAGTTTGTCTTAATACATTTTTTAAACATTTTCTATGCAGTTAAACATATATTTTTAAAAAATGCTTTCTTCTGCCTGTGTTTGAAGCAAAGATGTTTAATTTTGCTTCATATCTCAGAACAATGCAAGATTGTAGTGGCAATTAATGATTTTCTAATGTGATTCTTTGATTTTATTGTTTCAAAATCACTTTACTATTTTACAACCCAGTACTATGTTGCCTATTTGCATAAGTTATTTTTTATGGTGTTGAAGATTCCTTTATTCATAGTTTTCTTTAAAAAGTCAATGATAAATGCTGAATATTTGCAGATGTTTTTCTGTCATTTATTGAATCATATTTAAAATTTTCTTAATGTAATATACTAAATGAATCATAAATCTGCATTGCATTTCTGGGAACCACAATTCTTTGAGTGGATAAATCATTTAATATACTCTTAAGTTCTTAACACAGTTTTTAATAAAAGTATGCAAACTTATAGCTACACAAATAGGAAATTAGGGCATCATTAGGTATTTACACAGGTTCAGGAATTTTACCAATCTAGAAATTCTGTTTTCTGCTTTGACTTCAGAGACAGAAATAACTTTTACAGAGGTTATAAATTTTAAAGCTCTTTAAATGACAAAAGTGAGAAAGGATTGATAAAGCAAAAAGTTGAACAGCATTGCAGGCAAAAGAGATTAGTGATTAACCTTGGTTCATAAAAATCACTGATGTCAGACCTTGGTCAAGACTGCTCCTTGACCCCCATTATTAACTGTCAACCTATCTAGCTTACTGTTTACTAATTTATGTTTGCATTTTTGTTGTTCAGTCACTGAGTCATATCCAACTCTTTTGAGACCCCATGGACTGCAGCACACGAGGCTCCTATGTCCATGAGATTTCCCAGGCAAGAATATGGAGGGGATTGCTGTTTTCTTATCCAGGGGATTTTCCTGCCCCAGAGATCAAACCCATCTCTTCTGTATTGGCAGGCAGATTATTTTACCACTGAGCCACCAGGAAAGTGCATGTCTGCATCTACTTCATTAATAAAACTGGCTTTAGTTTCCTTCTTCCACTTTCAACTCCATTTCAGGGTTTCATATATAACTTCTGTTAGCACCTCCTCCCCTCACATTGGAGTCTCATTTGAACATAAATCTTTGATAACATTTTGAAGGACTTCATAGGTTATTGTTTTATTCTGTTCTTATTTTTAAAGTCCTTGAGTTGGTTTTGGTAATTTTAATTACACAGTTGTAAAATTGTGATTGAAATTTTATTGTTTCAGAAATGCGGGGCAATTAATGATTTTCTAATGTGATTCTTTGATTTTATTGTTTCAAAATCACTTTACTATTTTACAACCCAGTACTATGTTGCCTATTTGCATAAGTTATTTTTTATGGTGTTGAAGATTCCTTTATTCATAGTTTTCTTTAAAAAGTCAATGATAAATGCTGAATATTTGCAGATGTTTTTCTGTCATTTATTGAATCATATTTAAAATTTTCTTAATGTAATATACTAAATGAATCATAAATCTGCATTGCATTTCTGGGAACCACAATTCTTTGAGTGGATAAATCATTTAATATACTCTTAAGTTCTTAACACAGTTTTTAATAAAAGTATGCAAACTTATAGCTACACAAATAGGAAATTAGGGCATCATTAGGTATTTACACAGGTTCAGGAATTTTACCAATCTAGAAATTCTGTTTTCTGCTTTGACTTCAGAGACAGAAATAACTTTTACAGAGGTTATAAATTTTAAAGCTCTTTAAATGACAAAAGTGAGAAAGGATTGATAAAGCAAAAAGTTGAACAGCATTGCAGGCAAAAGAGATTAGTGATTAACCTTGGTTCATAAAAATCACTGATGTCAGACCTTGGTCAAGACTGCTCCTTGACCCCCATTATTAACTGTCAACCTATCTAGCTTACTGTTTACTAATTTATGTTTGCATTTTTGTTGTTCAGTCACTGAGTCATATCCAACTCTTTTGAGACCCCATGGACTGCAGCACACGAGGCTCCTATGTCCATGAGATTTCCCAGGCAAGAATATGGAGGGGATTGCTGTTTTCTTATCCAGGGGATTTTCCTGCCCCAGAGATCAAACCCATCTCTTCTGTATTGGCAGGCAGATTATTTTACCACTGAGCCACCAGGAAAGTGCATGTCTGCATCTACTTCATTAATAAAACTGGCTTTAGTTTCCTTCTTCCACTTTCAACTCCATTTCAGGGTTTCATATATAACTTCTGTTAGCACCTCCTCCCCTCACATTGGAGTCTCATTTGAACATAAATCTTTGATAACATTTTGAAGGACTTCATAGGTTATTGTTTTATTCTGTTCTTATTTTTAAAGTCCTTGAGTTGGTTTTGGTAATTTTAATTACACAGTTGTAAAATTGTGTAGTTTATGCTATACCATTGGTTTTCAAAGTGTAACCCCAAATATTTTTTAGGGCACTGTGAATTCAAAATGATTTTTAAAAAAAATTCTGGCCACCTTTATTGGTCTTTCATTTATTTATTTTCCTCCATCTTTGTTCTTTGGCCTGTGTGGGACTCCCACGGCAGCAGCCTCTTCCATTGTAGAGCACTGGCTCACAATTGGACACACACTGGTCCAGCCACTCTGCGGCATGTGCGATCTTCCTGGGCCAGGGATCACACCGCACCCCGCAGTGCAAGATGGACTCTGCACCCACTGGACCACCAGAGAAGCCCCAAAATGATTTTCATAATAAAACCAAATTGTAATTTTCTTTCTTTTTCTCATTCTCTTCTGCGTGAACAGAGCTTTCCAGAAAGTAAATGTTGTGTAATAGTGTTATTATTCTGTCATCAATAGAACGGGTGCTTACATATTGTGTGTACCAGCAACTTCTTACCCTACATATTGCCTGGTTCCACATACCAGAGGCAGGATTTCCCCACTCACTTTCTAGGCTCTGTGATTATTCCAAACTCCATTTTCAAGTTCTTTAGGCTGGAACGATTGCAGCTTTTTTATAAACAGAGTTTTAGATGTCCTTCATCTAAATTAAGACCTATGTTTGTCTACATTTAAGTTACACTTTCAAATCAAAATTAATATTGTTCTGCAGCCCATCACCGAGGCTCCTATGTCCATGAGATTTCCCAGGCAAGAATATGGAGGGGATTGCTGTTTTCTTATCCAGGGGATTTTCCTGCCCCAGAGATCAAACCCATCTCTTCTGTATTGGCAGGCAGATTATTTTACCACTGAGCCACCAGGAAAGTGCATGTCTGCATCTACTTCATTAATAAAACTGGCTTTAGTTTCCTTCTTCCACTTTCAACTCCATTTCAGGGTTTCATATATAACTTCTGTTAGCACCTCCTCCCCTCACATTGGAGTCTCATTTGAACATAAATCTTTGATAACATTTTGAAGGACTTCATAGGTTATTGTTTTATTCTGTTCTTATTTTTAAAGTCCTTGAGTTGGTTTTGGTAATTTTAATTACACAGTTGTAAAATTGTGTAGTTTATGCTATACCATTGGTTTTCAAAGTGTAACCCCAAATATTTTTTAGGGCACTGTGAATTCAAAATGATTTTTAAAAAAAATTCTGGCCACCTTTATTGGTCTTTCATTTATTTATTTTCCTCCATCTTTGTTCTTTGGCCTGTGTGGGACTCCCACGGCAGCAGCCTCTTCCATTGTAGAGCACTGGCTCACAATTGGACACACACTGGTCCAGCCACTCTGCGGCATGTGCGATCTTCCTGGGCCAGGGATCACACCGGCACCCCCGCAGTGCAAGATGGACTCTGCACCCACTGGACCACCAGAGAAGCCCCAAAATGATTTTCATAATAAAACCAAATTGTAATTTTCTTTCTTTTTCTCATTCTCTTCTGCGTGAACAGAGCTTTCCAGAAAGTAAATGTTGTGTAATAGTGTTATTATTCTGTCATCAATAGAACGGGTGCTTACATATTGTGTGTACCAGCAACTTCTTACCCTACATATTGCCTGGTTCCACATACCAGAGGCAGGATTTCCCCACTCACTTTCTAGGCTCTGTGATTATTCCAAACTCCATTTTCAAGTTCTTTAGGCTGGAACGATTGCAGCTTTTTTATAAACAGAGTTTTAGATGTCCTTCATCTAAATTAAGACCTATGTTTGTCTACATTTAAGTTACACTTTCAATCACATTAATTGATCTTGAAACACTCTGAACATATTTTCTTTGCAATTGCAAGAGAGGCATCTTTGCAGAGAGTAGTAGGGGCTTCCCAGGTGTCACTAGCGGTAAAGAACCCACCTGCCAATGGGAGAGACACAAGAGACATGGGTTCAATCCCTGGGTCAGGAAGATTCCCTGGAGGAGGGCATGGCAACCCTCTACAGTATTCCTGCCTGGCGAATCCTATGGACAGAGGAATCTAGTGGGTTACAGTTCATGGCGTCACAAAGATTGAGATGTATAACTGAAGGGACTGAGCATGTGTGCACATAGGAAATAGCTTGACTGTAGCCAACAGCAGTGTGATCTTAGGCAAATCTCCTCTTTTGTCTGAGGGGTGATTTCCTCATTAGGAACACAAAGTATCAGCCTCAAATTTTTTTAACACTTAGGATTCTACAAGTTTTAAAGTTCTGTAATTTTCATGTTGGGATGTGAGTTGGGAGGGAAGATTCAGAGAATAGCACTGAAATATGCATATTACAATATGTAAAATTGTTGACCAGTGAAAGTTTGATGCATGAAGCAGACGTTCTGGGGGCAACTCAGAGGTTTGGGTGGGGATAGGTGGGAGGGGGTTCAGGATGATGGGGACACAAGTATACCTGTGGTTGATTCATGTTGATGTATGGCAAAAACCATCACAGTGTTGTAAAGTAATTATCCTGTAATCAAAATAAATCAATTAATTGGAAAAGAAAAATCATAGAAAATTGAGGGTCCAAACATCATCAATAAGGAGTGCCCTCTGCGTGAACAGAGCTTTCCAGAAAGTAAATGTTGTGTAATAGTGTTATTATTCTGTCATCAATAGAACGGGTGCTTACATATTGTGTGTACCAGCAACTTCTTACCCTACATATTGCCTGGTTCCACATACCAGAGGCAGGATTTCCCCACTCACTTTCTAGGCTCTGTGATTATTCCAAACTCCATTTTCAAGTTCTTTAGGCTGGAACGATTGCAGCTTTTTTATAAACAGAGTTTTAGATGTCCTTCATCTAAATTAAGACCTATGTTTGTCTACATTTAAGTTACACTTTCAATCACATTAATTGATCTTGAAACACTCTGAACATATTTTCTTTGCAATTGCAAAGAGAGGCATCTTTTTGCAGAGAGTAGTAGGGGCTTCCCAGGTGTCACTAGCGGTAAAGAACCCACCTGCCAATGGGAGAGACACAAGAGACATGGGTTCAATCCCTGGGTCAGGAAGATTCCCTGGAGGAGGGCATGGCAACCCTCTACAGTATTCCTGCCTGGCGAATCCTATGGACAGAGGAATCTAGTGGGTTACAGTTCATGGCGTCACAAAGATTGAGATGTATAACTGAAGGGACTGAGCATGTGTGCACATAGGAAATAGCTTGACTGTAGCCAACAGCAGTGTGATCTTAGGCAAATCTCCTCTTTTGTCTGAGGGGTGATTTCCTCATTAGGAACACAAAGTATCAGCCTCAAATTTTTTTAACACTTAGGATTCTACAAGTTTTAAAGTTCTGTAATTTTCATGTTGGGATGTGAGTTGGGAGGGAAGATTCAGAGAATAGCACTGAAATATGCATATTACAATATGTAAAATTGTTGACCAGTGAAAGTTTGATGCATGAAGCAGACGTTCTGGGGGCAACTCAGAGGTTTGGGTGGGGATAGGTGGGAGGGGGTTCAGGATGATGGGGACACAAGTATACCTGTGGTTGATTCATGTTGATGTATGGCAAAAACCATCACAGTGTTGTAAAGTAATTATCCTGTAATCAAAATAAATCAATTAATTGGAAAAGAAAAACTAGATTGAGGCACAACTGGCACACAATAAATGGCATAGATTTAAATTGAGTAATTTCATGTGCTTTGGCTTGTGACTACCTCTGGGAAAACATCATCATAATCAAGGGAGTGCTCCCCAATTAACCTATGTCCCATTGTGATCACTCCTGGTCTTCCCTTCAGCTCTTAATTCCCAGCCAGAAAACCACTCATCTGCTTTTCATCCCTGTAAATCACTCTCGTAGTATCTCCTCATGGTTTTGATTTACAAAACCCTAATGACTAATGATATTGGGCAACTTTTCATGGAATTATTTGCCATTTATGTATCTTCTCTGGGGCAATGTCTTTCAAGGTTTGCCTGCTTTTATTGGATTTTTTGCCTTTGGGTTTTCAGAGTTTTCATTTTAAAACATTCTGGATACAAATTCTGCCCCAGATATATTAGCAGTGTCTTTTAAAGAGCAGAAGTTATGTGGAGCCTGAATTTCTGACCCACATAAATATAAGATACCATAAAACAGTGGTGGTTTTTAAGTCACTGGGTTCGAGGGTAGTTTATTACATAGCTGTATATTATCAGAACAGTCACCACGAGATCTTTAATCACCAAGGAATAAAGAAGAAGAGGAGCAGAAATAAGTCAGGCAGAAGAAACAGTGATTCAATCGGCTTTTGCCCCACCCAGTGGTTCTGTTTCCAGTCTTCTGGGAAGCTCATGCATGCATGCTAAGTCGCTTCAGTTTTGTCCAACTCTTTGAGACCCGATAGACTGTAGCCACCAGTCTCCTCTGTCTGTGGGATTCTCCAGACAAGAGTACTGGAGTGGGTTGCCATGCACTTCTCCAGAAGATCTTCCTGACCCAGAGATTGAACCTGTGCCTCTTATGTCTCCTGCCTTGGCAGGTGGGTTCTTTATCAGTCGTGCCACTTGGTAAGCCCTCTGGAAAGCTGGGTCTCTCCTTGAATTCTATAATTCCAGGTCCTGATAAAAGAGAAGGAAATTCAGGCTTCCCTGGTGGTTCAGTGGGTAGAGAGTCTGCCTGGCAGTGCAAGGGACACCAGTATACCTGTGGTTGATTCATGTTGATGTATGGCAAAAACCATCACAGTGTTGTAAAGTAATTATCCTGTAATCAAAATAAATCAATTAATTGGAAAAGAAAAACTAGATTGAGGCACAACTGGCACACAATAAATGGCATAGATTTAAATTGAGTAATTTCATGTGCTTTGGCTTGTGACTACCTCTGGGAAAACATCATCATAATCAAGGGAGTGCTCCCCAATTAACCTATGTCCCATTGTGATCACTCCTGGTCTTCCCTTCAGCTCTTAATTCCCAGCCAGAAAACCACTCATCTGCTTTTCATCCCTGTAAATCACTCTCGTAGTATCTCCTCATGGTTTTGATTTACAAAACCCTAATGACTAATGATATTGGGCAACTTTTCATGGAATTATTTGCCATTTATGTATCTTCTCTGGGGCAATGTCTTTCAAGGTTTGCCTGCTTTTATTGGATTTTTTGCCTTTGGGTTTTCAGAGTTTTCATTTTAAAACATTCTGGATACAAATTCTGCCCCAGATATATTAGCAGTGTCTTTTAAAGAGCAGAAGTTATGTGGAGCCTGAATTTCTGACCCACATAAATATAAGATACCATAAAACAGTGGTGGTTTTTAAGTCACTGGGTTCGAGGGTAGTTTATTACATAGCTGTATATTATCAGAACAGTCACCACGAGATCTTTAATCACCAAGGAATAAAGAAGAAGAGGAGCAGAAATAAGTCAGGCAGAAGAAACAGTGATTCAATCGGCTTTTGCCCCACCCAGTGGTTCTGTTTCCAGTCTTCTGGGAAGCTCATGCATGCATGCTAAGTCGCTTCAGTTTTGTCCAACTCTTTGAGACCCGATAGACTGTAGCCACCAGTCTCCTCTGTCTGTGGGATTCTCCAGACAAGAGTACTGGAGTGGGTTGCCATGCACTTCTCCAGAAGATCTTCCTGACCCAGAGATTGAACCTGTGCCTCTTATGTCTCCTGCCTTGGCAGGTGGGTTCTTTATCAGTCGTGCCACTTGGTAAGCCCTCTGGAAAGCTGGGTCTCTCCTTGAATTCTATAATTCCAGGTCCTGATAAAAGAGAAGGAAATTCAGGCTTCCCTGGTGGTTCAGTGGGTAGAGAGTCTGCCTGGCAGTGCAAGGGACACCAGATCGATTCCTGGCCCAGGAGGATCCCATGTGCCATGGAGCAGCTGGACGAATGTGTCCAATTATGAGCCAGTACTCTGGAGAGCATGCACCCAGAGCTAGTGCTCTGCAGCGAGAGGCCACTGCCATGGTAGGCCCACACAGGCTAAAGAATAAAAAGATGGATGAAAATAAATATAAAACTAAAAGAGGCATGATGGGGCAGAAAAAGAGAAGGAAATTCATTAGCACTGATTCAAATGCATTCTTTTTTAAAGCTAAGTAACATTCTATTGTATGTATGTCCATAATTTCCATATCCATTCATAGGTTGATGGACATCTAGGCTGCTTCTGTGTCCTAGCTATTGTAAAAAGTGCTGCAGTGCACACTGGATGGGATGAACCTACAGCCTATGGCACACAGAAAGACGTGGGAGAGAGAGCGTTAACTTTCTACATAAGCAGCGTTCTCAGACTACAGTTGATGGACAGTTACTTTTCTCAGTAGGCATACCTTTGGTACCTCAAAATGATAGGTTTGGAAGTCCTGAAATAGCTTCCTTCTTTTCTGAATGTGAATTTGAAAGGGAATACTTTGATGGATTTCCTGCGCTAAATGGCACCTGAACATTTGCAGACACAATATAATTAGAGTATTGCTTGATAGTTATAGGATGTGGGTTGTCAAGACCTAGGGCAATTCAATGTGGGGAAAAATCAAAAAAAAAAAGAGTGAAAAAGGAATAGGGAACAAAAGTGTTAATAAAGTTCCTTTTGGTTCTAAATGCAGGATGAAACATCACAAAAGAAAATGGAGATACTGAAGCAGAACAAAAGTCCAAGCTTTGTTCTGCAGTATCAAAGCTATACATAATGGCAAAGACAATTCCCCTCTGCAGAACCTGTGCCGATAGACTGTACCCCTCCTCTGTCTGTGGGATTCTCCAGACAAGAGTACTGGAGTGGGTTGCCATGCACTTCTCCAGAAGATCTTCCTGACCCAGAGATTGAACCTGTGCCTCTTATGTCTCCTGCCTTGGCAGGTGGGTTCTTTATCAGTCGTGCCACTTGGTAAGCCCTCTGGAAAGCTGGGTCTCTCCTTGAATTCTATAATTCCAGGTCCTGATAAAAGAGAAGGAAATTCAGGCTTCCCTGGTGGTTCAGTGGGTAGAGAGTCTGCCTGGCAGTGCAAGGGACACCAGATCGATTCCTGGCCCAGGAGGATCCCATGTGCCATGGAGCAGCTGGACGAATGTGTCCAATTATGAGCCAGTACTCTGGAGAGCATGCACCCAGAGCTAGTGCTCTGCAGCGAGAGGCCACTGCAATGGGAGGCCCACAGAGGCCAAAGAATAAAGATGGATGAAAATAAATATAAAACTAAAAGAGGCATGATGGGGCAGAAAAAGAGAAGGAAATTCATTAGCACTGATTCAAATGCATTCTTTTTTAAAGCTAAGTAACATTCTATTGTATGTATGTCCATAATTTCCATATCCATTCATAGGTTGATGGACATCTAGGCTGCTTCTGTGTCCTAGCTATTGTAAAAAGTGCTGCAGTGCACACTGGATGGGATGAACCTACAGCCTATGGCACACAGAAAGACGTGGGAGAGAGAGCGTTAACTTTCTACATAAGCAGCGTTCTCAGACTACAGTTGATGGACAGTTACTTTTCTCAGTAGGCATACCTTTGGTACCTCAAAATGATAGGTTTGGAAGTCCTGAAATAGCTTCCTTCTTTTCTGAATGTGAATTTGAAAGGGAATACTTTGATGGATTTCCTGCGCTAAATGGCACCTGAACATTTGCAGACACAATATAATTAGAGTATTGCTTGATAGTTATAGGATGTGGGTTGTCAAGACCTAGGGCAATTCAATGTGGGGAAAAATCAAAAAAAAAAAGAGTGAAAAAGGAATAGGGAACAAAAGTGTTAATAAAGTTCCTTTTGGTTCTAAATGCAGGATGAAACATCACAAAAGAAAATGGAGATACTGAAGCAGAACAAAAGTCCAAGCTTTGTTCTGCAGTATCAAAGCTATACATAATGGCAAAGACAATTCTCAAAACCCACCTAGACTGTCAGCAGTTAAAGGCCAACTTCTCCCTCTCTTAAGTTGAGATAGGCTTGTGCTAATGTTTAATGGTTTTGTTTGCAGTTCTTAAAAATAATCTGGTTGCCCAACAAAGAAAACACCATAGCTGTGACAGTTAAATTATTTGAAGACTCTGAAATGTCATAGATTATGTAAGTCTGTAATTAAAGTTAATTAAGGACATTTTTGGTGTGTAACAATAACACATATTCATTGTTATACATCTTGAAAATACATGTAAGCAAAATTTGATTTTCAAGTGTTAGTATTTTTTCATATAGTTTGTCTTTTTTCTTTATTTCCTTTTATGCATTTGCTCCAATTATATAAAGAATAAAAAATTAAATTCAAGTTATAAAACATAACAAATGGTATAGTTCAATAGGAGGAAGTGCTCCTTCACCCAGATAATTACTGCTGTTTGTTGTCAAGTTCCATTCTTTTTCCTATTCATCTGTATTAACCAAAAGTGAGATTTTAGTGTACCTTCTGTTTTATTTGTTTGTCTGATCATATATTAATTTTGCAAAATATTCTTTTACTTCATTATTTTTATGAAATAGACTTAGTAATTTAATTACTCAAACTCATTAATATTATTCTTTTACTTCATTATTTTTTATGAAATAGACTTAGTAATTTAATTACTCAAACTCATTAATATTTAAGTTGATTTAATGTTACCATCATCATGATTAGATAAGCATTCATATGTACCCTTAAGATAAATTTCCAGAAGAGGAATGCTGGCTGGATCAAATGCTTTTTGAACTTTCAAGGTTTCTCTTGAGATAAAAAACAGAAATTATCCTCCAGGTGACATGCACATTTAGATTCCTATCGGCAGAGTGTGAGAAAGTGTCTTATCTTCATTGTTGCCTATGTTGCATGTTATTTTTTAATCTTTTCTAATCTGATCCTGAGTATCTAATTGTTGTAACTTACATTCCTTTAATTGCTGGGAGGATGTGAGCATGCAACTTTCCAGTACAGAGAAAACAGCAAATTGAATGTGTTTAGTATAGGGCTTCCCTGGTAGCTCAGCTGATAAGGAATCTGCCTGCAATGCAGGAGATTCTGGTTTGATACCTGGGTTGGGAAGATCCCCTGGAGAAGGGAACAGCTACCCACTCCAGTATTCTTGTTTACAGAAACCCATGGACAAAGTAGCCTGGAAGGCTACAGCCCATAGGGTCGCAAAGAGTTCAAGACAAGAGTGACACTCATTCACTACAGTGTAGTCCTTGGGGCTTAACTGGGTAACTGGGATCAAAGAGGGAAAGGTGCTGTTGACATTTTGTAAGTTGAAGTAAGAAGCGGGCATGTAAAATAATCATGTTATATGATCTTGATAATTATACATGTTAATTAAGGACATTTTGGTGTGTAACAATAACACATATTCATTGTTATACATCTTGAAAATACATGTAAGCAAAATTTGATTTTCAAGTGTTAGTATTTTTCATATAGTTTGTCTTTTTCTTTATTTCCTTTTATGCATTTGCTCCAATTATATAAAGAATAAAAAATTAAATTCAAGTTATAAAACATAACAAATGGTATAGTTCAATAGGAGGAAGTGCTCCTTCACCCAGATAATTACTGCTGTTTGTTGTCAAGTTCCATTCTTTTCCTATTCATCTGTATTAACCAAAAGTGAGATTTTAGTGTACCTTCTGTTTTATTTGTTTGTCTGATCATATATTAATTTTGCAAAATATTCTTTTACTTCATTATTTTTATGAAATAGACTTAGTAATTTAATTACTCAAACTCATTAATATTATTCTTTTACTTCATTATTTTTTATGAAATAGACTTAGTAATTTAATTACTCAAACTCATTAATATTTAAGTTGATTTAATGTTACCATCATCATGATTAGATAAGCATTCATATGTACCCTTAAGATAAATTTCCAGAAGAGGAATGCTGGCTGGATCAAATGCTTTTTGAACTTTCAAGGTTTCTCTTGAGATAAAAAACAGAAATTATCCTCCAGGTGACATGCACATTTAGATTCCTATCGGCAGAGTGTGAGAAAGTGTCTTATCTTCATTGTTGCCTATGTTGCATGTTATTTTTTAATCTTTTCTAATCTGATCCTGAGTATCTAATTGTTGTAACTTACATTCCTTTAATTGCTGGGAGGATGTGAGCATGCAACTTTCCAGTACAGAGAAAACAGCAAATTGAATGTGTTTAGTATAGGGCTTCCCTGGTAGCTCAGCTGATAAGGAATCTGCCTGCAATGCAGGAGATTCTGGTTTGATACCTGGGTTGGGAAGATCCCCTGGAGAAGGGAACAGCTACCCACTCCAGTATTCTTGTTTACAGAAACCCATGGACAAAGTAGCCTGGAAGGCTACAGCCCATAGGGTCGCAAAGAGTTCAAGACAAGAGTGACACTCATTCACTACAGTGTAGTCCTTGGGGCTTAACTGGGTAACTGGGATCAAAGAGGGAAAGGTGCTGTTGACATTTTGTAAGTTGAAGTAAGAAGCGGGGCAATACCTACTTCACAAATCCCTTGTCGACCGCCCGAGTCCATGCTTATTTCCCATAAAGGTATGGCAGTAGGATGAGACGTACTGGGAACAAAGAAGCAAGGGGGACCTTTGTGGGGCCATGTTTCTTTTTCCTCTGGGAGAGTTTTGTGGCTTCGGAGTCTCCAAGATCTCTACCTTTGATATTCCATCTGACTTGAAGTTCGGATCACCTCTTAGAATGTCTTTCTTCTCTCTGTAGAAGTTTTCAGAACCAACCCATTTTGGAGAGCCAGTCTATACACCTGGACTTCATTTTGAATAACTATCCTTTCTTCTCTGCCTATTTCAGCCCTGGGCAACATATCAGAACCATCTTCAGAGCTTTCATGACAATTTGTACCTCTCTCCCGTCTCTATCCCCTGACACAAATTAAATTAGAATCTCTGGGCAATGAGACCTGGACACAGTGGTGCCTTACTAAAAGCTCCAGATATGACATTAATGCACATCGAGGATAAAAAAAAAAAAAGAAACTACTGGATTCATTTATTTCCATCCTTCATTTATTACAGGAACTATTTCTCTTCACACCAGGCCCCTCCCTGTGTACACATGCTTTCTTTTTCTAGCCAGCTCCAACTTGGTCTTTATTAAGAAGAATCAAGATAATAAAGTGATGAAGAATGTACAGTTTTACTAACTAGGTGCATGTAAGCTTAATGCTGAAAAATATCACAAACATGCCTTCTTGTTACGTCAGCAATGTCTCCTGCAAGGGACAGCTCAGTGTGTTCTATTCATAGACTCAATTTCATATAGATTCATTTGATTCAAATATGTGTTAGTACTGGCAAGTAAATCATTCCCTTAGCCTTAAGGATGTGAGACTAAAAGTTCAGCCAGGGGACCGGAAATAGTTATAGCAGCCGGTGAGCCTAGAGGAACTGACCTATCAGAAGCCCTGCTCTGACCTTGGGCAACCAGACCACAGTCTCAGGTCTGTCTTTATTTAATTGCTGACACTTCAGGTATAGATATCATCGAATCACACCTGCTAGCTGGACCTATGGCTCCCACTATAGCATCTTTCCTCTGGTTTGCCTTGATGCAGGATTTCATAGCTTCCATCTAGTCTCTCAGTACCGGTCCAAGATATTTATCTTTCCCTCATGATTCTGAAGAGCCACAGGGAAGAAGAGTTCCAAACCAAAGAAGCTGGCTCCCTTAGCAAAACATTGTCTCCTTTTTCTCGGGTCTTCTCCAATTCCCTCTTTGCAATGCTTCCCAATTCTCTACAACAGTGGGCAAGAGATAAAAGTGTATATTAGAGACTTCCCTGGTGGTCTAGTGGTTAAGACGTTCCCTTCCAATGCAGGAGGCGAGAGTTCAATCCTTGATCGATGGACTTAAATCCCACATGCCTCAGGGCCGAAAAACCAACACAGAAAACAGAAGCAATGGTGTTACAAATTGAATAAAGACTTTAAAAGTGATCCACATCAAAAAAAATCTTTACAAAGTGTGTATTAGACATGTAAACACTATGCTTAGTGTTCAAATAGCACTATCTTAGCAGAAACGTTCTCAGGGCTTTTAAATCCATTAGCACTTTTCTATTTGAATACTTGTGGCTTTGCTTCCCAGTTGCTGCTGGGGGAAATGAAAACATAGTGCAATAAAGAAGATGAAATGGTGATCAAAGACCTATGGGCATGCAGAATACCTTAGCACGGAGCATCTCTCTGAGCTTTAACATTCTCATCTGAACAGATCATAGTAATACCTGCCCTGCCAGCCTCACAGGGTTGTTGCAAATGGGATACAAGGTGGAAATATCTGATCTGAAAACTGTGAAGTGATAAACACCTCATTACTGAAGTTTAATCTATAAACAATAACATGCACAAGGTTCAATACATGTTTGCCAAATACATACACCTGTGAAAACCAGTAAAATACACGTGACCACACTACTCATTAAGGATGTGAGACTAAAAGTTCAGCCAGGGGACCGGAAATAGTTATAGCAGCCGGTGAGCCTAGAGGAACTGACCTATCAGAAGCCCTGCTCTGACCTTGGGCAACCAGACCACAGTCTCAGGTCTGTCTTTATTTAATTGCTGACACTTCAGGTATAGATATCATCGAATCACACCTGCTAGCTGGACCTATGGCTCCCACTATAGCATCTTTCCTCTGGTTTGCCTTGATGCAGGATTTCATAGCTTCCATCTAGTCTCTCAGTACCGGTCCAAGATATTTATCTTTCCCTCATGATTCTGAAGAGCCACAGGGAAGAAGAGTTCCAAACCAAAGAAGCTGGCTCCCTTAGCAAAACATTGTCTCCTTTTTCTCGGGTCTTCTCCAATTCCCTCTTTGCAATGCTTCCCAATTCTCTACAACAGTGGGCAAGAGATAAAAGTGTATATTAGAGACTTCCCTGGTGGTCTAGTGGTTAAGACGTTCCCTTCCAATGCAGGAGGCGAGAGTTCAATCCTTGATCGATGGACTTAAATCCCACATGCCTCAGGGCCGAAAAACCAACACAGAAAACAGAAGCAATGGTGTTACAAATTGAATAAAGACTTTAAAAGTGATCCACATCAAAAAAATCTTTACAAAGTGTGTATTAGACATGTAAACACTATGCTTAGTGTTCAAATAGCACTATCTTAGCAGAAACGTTCTCAGGGCTTTTAAATCCATTAGCACTTTTCTATTTGAATACTTGTGGCTTTGCTTCCCAGTTGCTGCTGGGGGAAATGAAAACATAGTGCAATAAAGAAGATGAAATGGTGATCAAAGACCTATGGGCATGCAGAATACCTTAGCACGGAGCATCTCTCTGAGCTTTAACATTCTCATCTGAACAGATCATAGTAATACCTGCCCTGCCAGCCTCACAGGGTTGTTGCAAATGGGATACAAGGTGGAAATATCTGATCTGAAAACTGTGAAGTGATAAACACCTCATTACTGAAGTTTAATCTATAAACAATAACATGCACAAGGTTCAATACATGTTTGCCAAATACATACACCTGTGTAAAAATACCCACAGTGACCCACACTAGCTCACCATCACTGAAGAAAGATCTCCTGTTCTTTTATGTTTATCCATGCCACATCTCCTGTCACCACACATAAAAACCACCCTTCTGATTTCTATAACCATAGATTGATTTTCCCTGTCATTTAATCTCAGATAAATGGAATCGTATAATGCATGTTTGTGTGTGTGTCTGAAACGTTCTCTAAAATAATGTCCATGAGATGCATGTATGTTTTCTGTATCATTCCTTTTTAATGCTCAGGATTATTTCATAACACGAATATACCACATTTTGTTTATCCATACTTGTGTTCACTGATGGTTGGTTTATTTACATTTTTGGCTGTTATGAATCAAACTACTATGAACCTTCTTTTACCAGTTATTTGATAGATGTTGTTGTTGAGCCACTCAATCATCCTCGACTCTTTGGACCCTGTGAGCTACATCATGCCAGCCTTCCCTGTCCTCTACTGTCAAAGTGGAATTACTGGATTGTGGGGGTAGGTACAACTTTACTTTTGTAAAAAATTTATTAAATTGCTTTCAAAATAGTTTCACATGAGTTTCACATGCACCATATCCATGCAAATGTTTTCAGTATCTTTAACTTCATTCAGCTATTCTTGTGGGTTTCAATATGTTGTTTTCTTTTTTTAATCTTTCTTTTCTTGTGGGGTTGGGGTAGGGAGGGAGGGGAGCGGGCAGGCCACTTCTATTGGTCTTTTCATTTATCTATTTTCATCTATCTTTCTTCTTTCACCTGTGTGGGCCTCCTATCGTGGTGGCCTCTGTTGTCGCAGAGCGTCGGCTCTGGGCGCATGCGATCCAGAGTTCCGGCTCGGTAATTGGACACATCAGTCCAGCCGCTTCGCGGCACGTGGGATCTTCCCAGGCCAGGAATCGAACCAGCGCCCCTTGCACTGCAAGGCGTTGTCCTTACCCACTGGACCACCAGGGAAGCCCTAATTAGCATTTCCCTAATGACTAACTATGCTAATCACCTTTTCATGTGGCTAGAGGTTATTTGTATATATTCTTTGGTAAAGGGTCAAGTCTTTTATCTGTTTAAAAATTAGATAATTAACGAATAGTCAAACTCAGTACAGTTTAAAATTCTTCTAATTATATCAGCTTATTTCCTTAGTAAACAGAGTTGAGAACAAATTTGAAAACAGAATTCTACATTGAATAGCCAGTGATTTCTGAAATTTTAATGTTAATATAAGTCACCTGGATGCCCTGTTAAAATGTTCATTATGATTCAGTAGGCCTTGAGCATGGCCCAAGATTATGAATTTCTATCAAGGTGGTGCGAAATGTCAACATCACTGGTCCAGTTACCACATTTGAATAGCAAAGCAATCAATGCTTCTTTCATGATGGAGCCCAGCAGTAATGAAAGGTCATTTTATATGGATAAACCTACATTTATTGTAAGTCACTGTTCTTATGGAATCACAACCTGAGAATGTCTAGGGTAAAAAGATTCTTTAGAAATAAGATTAAAAGCTATAGATGCGGCTATATTGATTTGATTATTGGTCCCAGTTTTCCAACCTCATGCTTTCAAACCATTTGCCCTATAGCTTTGTTGTGTGTTTTCACTTCCATTCTGTGCTGGGCATGTGACTTGCTGTGTCCGGTGAGATATTAACAGTTTTGACAAAGCAGAGGCTTCACTGGTCCTTGTGTGCTGGTGTTGACCGGTGCTTGTTCTG
Organism: Tragulus kanchil; assembly: GCA_022376925.1. Lineage (NCBI taxonomy): Eukaryota > Metazoa > Chordata > Mammalia > Artiodactyla > Tragulidae > Tragulus > Tragulus kanchil. Next base: position 37,506,900 of record JAIOJX010000003.1, read on the forward strand.
TGTTTACCCATTCAGCTTCTTGAAGAATGAGAATGATCATTTATTGGCCAAAGCTTCCTTAGTGCCTCCCATTTATTGAACATGTGCTATGGAGCAGACAACATGTGAGTCACTTTACTTATATTTTCCTAGAAGTGTACCAAGAAAGTGTATTGTACACTTCTAAGTATATCGTACACTTTCAACAATAATTCCATGCCATAGGTAGTACTGTTGAGGGTATTGAAACCTAAGAGAGGTTCAGTGATGTATAAAACCCCAGAACTAGGATTTAGGTCTTTTTTTTTTCTGACTCTAGATGAAATTTTAACATTTATTTTATTTATTTATCTTTTGGGGGGTGAGGTGGGGACGGAGAGGGACGGGTGGGTCACTTCTATTGGTCTTTCATTTCTCTATTTTCATCCGTCTTTGGCTCTTGTGGGCCGCCCATCATGGTGGCCTCTGTTGTCGCAGAGCACCGGCTCTGGGTGCATGTGCTCCAGAGCTCAGGCTCGGTGATTGGACACATCGGTCCAGCTGTTCTGCGGCACATGGGATCTTCCCAGGCCAGGGATCAAACCGGCGCCCCTTGTAATGCAAGGCGGTGTCCTTACCCACTGGACCACCAGGGAAGCCCTAGATGAAATTTTAGCAACCAAGTTTAGGCAGATGAAAACAACAGCTGAAAAGGGAGGCAAGGACTCTTGAACGCTGAGGAGTGGCAGTGGAGAACTGAAGGAGGATTTTCGTTGATACCCTCATGCCTGCCTTTATGCAATTCTTTCCTCCATCAAAAACCACCCATTTATAGTTTGTAGATTTTTTTGATGATGGCCATTCTGAGTGGTGTTACCTCATTGTAGTTTGATCTATGCTTCTCTAATAATTAGTGATGCTGACCATCTTTTTATGTACCCCTTGGCCACCCACATGTCTTCTTTAGAGAGACGTCTCTTTAGGTCTTCTGCCCATTATATTGGGTTTTGTTGTTATTGAACTGTATGAGCTGTTTGTGTATTTTGGAGAGTCCCTTTTAATAGTTTTTGTTGTTGTGTTTTCACTTCCATTCTGTGCTGGGCATGTGACTTGCTGTGTCCGGTGAGATATTAACAGTTTTGACAAAGCAGAGGCTTCACTGGTCCTTGTGTGCTGGTGTTGACCGGTGCTTGTTCTGTGTTTACCCATTCAGCTTCTTGAAGAATGAGAATGATCATTTATTGGCCAAAGCTTCCTTAGTGCCTCCCATTTATTGAACATGTGCTATGGAGCAGACAACATGTGAGTCACTTTACTTATATTTTCCTAGAAGTGTACCAAGAAAGTGTATTGTACACTTCTAAGTATATCGTACACTTTCAACAATAATTCCATGCCATAGGTAGTACTGTTGAGGGTATTGAAACCTAAGAGAGGTTCAGTGATGTATAAAACCCCAGAACTAGGATTTAGGTCTTTTTTTTTTCTGACTCTAGATGAAATTTTAACATTTATTTTATTTATTTATCTTTTGGGGGGTGAGGTGGGGACGGAGAGGGACGGGTGGGTCACTTCTATTGGTCTTTCATTTCTCTATTTTCATCCGTCTTTGGCTCTTGTGGGCCGCCCATCATGGTGGCCTCTGTTGTCGCAGAGCACCGGCTCTGGGTGCATGTGCTCCAGAGCTCAGGCTCGGTGATTGGACACATCGGTCCAGCTGTTCTGCGGCACATGGGATCTTCCCAGGCCAGGGATCAAACCGGCGCCCCTTGTAATGCAAGGCGGTGTCCTTACCCACTGGACCACCAGGGAAGCCCTAGATGAAATTTTAGCAACCAAGTTTAGGCAGATGAAAACAACAGCTGAAAAGGGAGGCAAGGACTCTTGAACGCTGAGGAGTGGCAGTGGAGAACTGAAGGAGGATTTTCGTTGATACCCTCATGCCTGCCTTTATGCAATTCTTTCCTCCATCAAAAACCACCCATTTATAGTTTGTAGATTTTTTTGATGATGGCCATTCTGAGTGGTGTTACCTCATTGTAGTTTGATCTATGCTTCTCTAATAATTAGTGATGCTGACCATCTTTTTATGTACCCCTTGGCCACCCACATGTCTTCTTTAGAGAGACGTCTCTTTAGGTCTTCTGCCCATTATATTGGGTTTTGTTGTTATTGAACTGTATGAGCTGTTTGTGTATTTTGGAGAGTGACAGGTCCATTGACAGATGAATGGATAAAGAAGATGCCATGTATATATACAATGGAATATTATCTATCCAAAAAAAAGGGAACAAAATTGGGTCATTTGTAGAGGAGTGATGGACTTAGAGTAGTCATCAAGAATGAAGTTAGAAAGAGAAAAATAAATATCATATATTAACACATATGATGGAAAATAGAAACGTGGTCCAGATGAACCGACTTGCAGGGCATAAAAAGAGACATGTAGAGAAAGGACATGTGGACACGAGATGGGAAGGGGGTGTGGGTTGAACTGGGAGTTGGGATTGACATATATACACTAGCGTGTGTAAAACAGATGGCTGCTGAAAGCTGCGGTGTGGCACAGGGAACTCATCTGGTGCTGTGTGGTGACCTAATGGGTGAACTGAGCGGTGTTGGAAGGAGGACTGTCCATGAGGGAGGGGATATATGTGTCCATTTGGCTTCACTTCATTGCACAGCAGAGAATAACACAGCAATCCAGGGTAACTATACCCCAATAAAAAGATCATCCATTATCTGTAGCCCCCAAAGCTCCATATAACAAACTCCAAAAAGCTCACCTTCTTAAAACAATAAGCATCTATTTAAGAATTTACAAGTTAACAATTTGGGTGGGGGTGGAGGGGAAGTTCTTGCTGGGTCCATCCCACTGCCCCAGCTGGTAGCTGGTAGACCACCAAACATTTCTAGGAGAAGGTAAAATTTTTATTATTTTTAACCTGGATTTTATATATAATTCATATACATATAAAAATTATATATATGTAATATGCATATATAGGTGTGGTGTGATGACAGACATTGATAGTTAAGATAATGTATAAAAAAACATTATTTTACTGGGTTTTTATTCCAAGCAGAGCATGCTTTTCAGACAGTTGTGTAATTTTACTGATACCTCATTGTAGTTTTTGTTTTTTTTGGCCATTCTGAGTGGTGTTACCTCATTGTAGTTTGATCTATGCTTCTCTAATAATTAGTGATGCTGACCATCTTTTTATGTACCCCTTGGCCACCCACATGTCTTCTTTAGAGAGACGTCTCTTTAGGTCTTCTGCCCATTATATTGGGTTTTGTTGTTATTGAACTGTATGAGCTGTTTGTGTATTTTGGAGAGTGACAGGTCCATTGACAGATGAATGGATAAAGAAGATGCCATGTATATATACAATGGAATATTATCTATCCAAAACGGGAACAAAATTGGGTCATTTGTAGAGGAGTGATGGACTTAGAGTAGTCATCAAGAATGAAGTTAGAAAGAGAAAAATAAATATCATATATTAACACATATGATGGAAAATAGAAACGTGGTCCAGATGAACCGACTTGCAGGGCATAAAAAGAGACATGTAGAGAAAGGACATGTGGACACGAGATGGGAAGGGGGTGTGGGTTGAACTGGGAGTTGGGATTGACATATATACACTAGCGTGTGTAAAACAGATGGCTGCTGAAAGCTGCGGTGTGGCACAGGGAACTCATCTGGTGCTGTGTGGTGACCTAATGGGTGAACTGAGCGGTGTTGGAAGGAGGACTGTCCATGAGGGAGGGGATATATGTGTCCATTTGGCTTCACTTCATTGCACAGCAGAGAATAACACAGCAATCCAGGGTAACTATACCCCAATAAAAAGATCATCCATTATCTGTAGCCCCCAAAGCTCCATATAACAAACTCCAAAAAGCTCACCTTCTTAAAACAATAAGCATCTATTTAAGAATTTACAAGTTAACAATTTGGGTGGGGGTGAGTGGGGAAGTTCTTGCTGGGTCCATCCCACTGCCCCAGCTGGTAGCTGGTAGACCACCAAACATTTCTAGGAGAAGGTAAAATTTTTATTATTTTTAACCTGGATTTTATATATAATTCATATACATATAAAAATTATATATATGTAATATGCATATATAGGTGTGGTGTGATGACAGACATTGATAGTTAAGATAATGTATAAAAAAACATTATTTTACTGGGTTTTTATTCCAAGCAGAGCATGCTTTTCAGACAGTTGTGTAATTTTTACTGAAGTACCAACATATTTTCCTTTTATGAGTAATAATTTTATCATCATATTGATTTCCCATACTCACTATCTGAATCTGGGCTGACAAATCTATCTTTAAAGGATCTTAAATCTTTTCCTGAAAGTTAATTTTACATGTTACAGCCTACTCTTGGCAGCTATGTCAACTCTACCAGGATTGTTTTCTTCAGGTAACCACAGCTTGTTTCAGTCAGAAAAAATTAAAAATGCAGCGGCAATTCTCCATTCAAAATGCCATTTGGAAGATCACTTAACTTAGTAAGTGAGGTAGACTTCCAGTGATCCTGGTCAGTAGCTGAGCAAAGCAGAATGATTAAAATGACACACATTCTTTGTTACTAGAATCAATTTTCCTGTGGGCTCCCTTTATCTCGTGACCTTTACTCTTTTTTTTTTTTTTCCCCTCTCGGGCTGTTAGGCCATATACATTTCATGCTTTGAAAAAGACAATTACTTGTCTGTGGTTCTCTCAGTACTAAATAAAAGAAACGTGGAAGGAATGCGTGTCACTTTATTAGAAACAGTAAAAGAGAGAAAGTGTTCTTTGTGGTTAGAATTATGAAGGAAAGCTCTGTGTCTTAAATCTGATTCTGTTGCTCTATATCGAGTGTGTCTGGAACAGTAAAGATTTCTTATGAGCCAAGAGAGCTAGAAAGCAGTTACTCTGATGTTTCATTTATTATTTTCTCTGTAGAACAACTCATTCAGATGGTAGGATCCTGGAGAGATCAGAAACAGGAGTGGCTTATGTATGAATGGCTGCAAATGACATACACCTAGACATTTTAAGCTCAAAGTTGGGTACTTAAAACAGGTCTGCTGTCTAGATGGTGACATGAGGCATTATCTCAGGTATGGAAAATGAGAATCTTTGCTTGGGTTACAGATTTGGATAGACAAAGGGAAAAAAGATAATGAGTTTGAACTATATATATATCGCTCACAGCAGTACATAAAGAACAATGTTCTGGGGCTTCCCTGGTGGTCCAGTGGGTAAGGACACCACTTTGCAGTGCAAGGGGCACCGGTTCGATCCCTGGCCTGGGAAGATCCCACGTGCCGTGGAGCGGCTGGACCGATGTGTCCAATTACCAAGCCGGAGCTCTGGAGCGCATGTGCCCAGAGCCGGCGCTCTGCAACGACAGAGGCCACCGCGATGGGAGGCCCACACAGGCGAAAGAACAAAGATGGATGAAAATGGACAAATGAAAGACCAATAGAAGTGGCCTGCCTGCCCCCCTCCCCCGCCAACCACCCCACCCCCAAAAAAGAACAATGTTCTGAGAAGGCAGGCAACAATAATAAATGATGCATCGTAAAATGCATATCTGGAGAGAGGAGTTTTCTGCTGGACTTTATTCTTGAAGGATTTTTAAAGCCTTACAAAAGTATGAAACTTTCTATAGTCTTAAGCAAGAATGACAAACAGCCTAATTGTCAGTACATTGGTTATCGAATCCATGTAGGAGATAAACAGATGGCATTTAATACAAAAGAAGATGGAAACAAAAGAAAATTTCAAGCAGAAACAGAAGCTGCAGGGACTTTCCTGGAGGGTCCAATGGTTAAGACTTCCCCCTTCAATGCAGGGTGTGAAAGCATGATCCCTGGTTGGGGAGCCACATGCCTCAAGGCCAAAAATTAAAATCATGAAACAGAAGCACTATTTAGCAAGTTCAATAAAGACTTTAAAAATGGTTCACATCAAAAATAAACAAAAGAAACAGACGTTGCCGAGTAGAATGCTCTCTTCTTGACAAAAGTTAAACGAAACAGTTAACAATTTTTGCAAAATAGATAGTGGCCTTTCATTTGGCTGATGCTAAAAATAAGGTGCTTTAACTCAATAGATGATTATAGAATTGACAATAGTTATCACTTTTGAAAGTGAAAAAGAGAATTCCCCAGCAAAGTTTTTCTTAATATATATATATTTCTTAATAGATAATTTCTTATTTTTTTAAAATATTTGTTTCTGAAATAATATAAGAAGATCCAAATATTAGAGGAATATTTATTTTCTTATTCCTATTTATGAAATCTGAGCTTCTAAAAGTTTAGCTGGGTTAATTTGTACTGGCTGTGTGTGTCTGTTAAGACACTTTAGTTGTGTCTGACTCTTTGTGACCCCATAGAGTGTATCCAGCCAGGCTCCTCTGTCCATGGGATTCTCCAGGCAAGAATACTGGAGTGGGTTTCCATGCCCTCCTCCAAGGGATCTTTCCAACCCAGAGACTGAACCCATATTTCTTAGATCTTTTGCACTGGCAGGTGGGTTCTTAACCAAAAGCACCACCTGTGAAGCCCTAATTTGTAATAGTAGTGGTATTCTACATTTGATTAACCATGGCTGGATAACTCATCTTTTGGCAAATGTTAGAATTCATCTCTCTTAAAAATGAGACATATGTAGCCTATATAGCAGAAAGTATGAAGTGGTAAGTAATATAATTAAACAGGTAAATAATATAATTAAATTAGGTGAATTATAATAATATAATTTCAGTTAGGAATGTTTTAGAATCCTTTTTCTACTGAAAGGGACATTCCTTGCAGATAAGACTAATACAAAAAAAAATTTCCTAACTCAAAAGCAAGAATTAAAAAGCCAAAAACTTTACATGGCACAGTATAATTGCCTACATGACTCCAAACAAAGTATCCAGAAACAAAATTTCAGTGCAAGGCAAATGGGAAGAGGAGTCATTTTCTAAATCAAAGTAAATGACAGTGGCATTTTTCTGAATCAGTTGGAGGAAGCAATCTCCTTAGCAAGAGAGTTAATGAGGACTTTGCTCTTTGAAGACTGAACTTCGAGCAATTCTAGAGAGACTCAGAATTTGCTCTGTTTAGTTATAAAGGAAAAGAAATATGACTGCAGTTGATTTGGTGCTAAAGCAGACTGGGACAAGGTCAAAGAGGACATGGAGAGATCATCAATCAGAAAGATGGAAACAAGAGGGAACACAGAACATTAAAAGTATTCCTCCAACCCTGTGAATTCTTCAATGAGCATGGCTACGGGAGGGACTAACAGAGGAACACCACTTTGCATCACTTATAACTTGTTATGTTCACCCATATTTCTGTCAAATGTGTACCAAGATGTCTACAGCTCAAAAATTCAGTCATTCTCGGTTGAGTTCTTGGCATCTTTTTTACCATCATGCATTAAAGAGCTCTGTGTATCATTGTGGGTCTGTGTCTGAGGCAGTTGGATCCCAGCTGGCAAGATTCTGTAGAGGGTACACTAAACAAGCAGTATTCCTTCTACCATGTTACACACTGAGACTCTCTTCCTCTCTGGAAATGACATATAGATGCATTCATTATACACACACTTCCTAGGACATAATATGTTGATCTCAGAAATGGAAACTAATGTTGTGCTTCTGACTATAAGGTATTTAGCTTTGTCATACTACAGAAAGGATTTAAGTCACTTGTTCCTGTACTGTGCTGGTAAAGAATCTCAGCGTGGGCTTCCCACTCAGGTGGTCCAGTGGGTAAAGAGTCCACCTTGCAATGCATGGGGCACCGGCTCGATCCCTGGCCTGGGAAGATCCCACATACCGCAGAGTGGCTGGGCCAGTGTGTCCAATTATGAGCCAGTGCTCTGGAGTGCATGTGCCCAGAGCCAGTGCTCTGCAATGAGAGAGGCCACTGCAATGGGAGGGCCACACAGGCCAAAGAGTAAAGATGAATGAAAATAAATAAATAAATGTTAAAAGAAAGAAAGAAAAGAATCTCAGCATAGAGAATCCATCTATCAATGCAGGAGAGGCGGGTTGGATCCCTGGGTCAGGAAGATCTCCTCGAGGAGGAAATAGCAACCTACTTCAGGATTCTTGCTTGGAAAATGCCATGGACAGAGGAGCCTGTTGGGCTACAGTCCATGGGGTCACCAAAATGTCAAACACAATTTGGCAACTAAAATAGCAAAAACAACAACAAATAAGCTACGAGCACTATTATATCTGTTTGGTTACTTTATTCTATCCTTGTTGGGTAGATACAGATTTTTTTAAGATAAGAAATCACATTGAGGCAAATTAAAGAACTAATGTGGATTTTTAAAAATTAAGAATTATTCCTCCAACCCTGTGAATTCTTCAATGAGCATGGCTACGGGAGGGACTAACAGAGGAACACCACTTTGCATCACTTATAACTTGTTATGTTCACCCATATTTCTGTCAAATGTGTACCAAGATGTCTACAGCTCAAAAATTCAGTCATTCTCGGTTGAGTTCTTGGCATCTTTTTTACCATCATGCATTAAAGAGCTCTGTGTATCATTGTGGGTCTGTGTCTGAGGCAGTTGGATCCCAGCTGGCAAGATTCTGTAGAGGGTACACTAAACAAGCAGTATTCCTTCTACCATGTTACACACTGAGACTCTCTTCCTCTCTGGAAATGACATATAGATGCATTCATTATACACACACTTCCTAGGACATAATATGTTGATCTCAGAAATGGAAACTAATGTTGTGCTTCTGACTATAAGGTATTTAGCTTTGTCATACTACAGAAAGGATTTAAGTCACTTGTTCCTGTACTGTGCTGGTAAAGAATCTCAGCGTGGGCTTCCCACTCAGGTGGTCCAGTGGGTAAAGAGTCCACCTTGCAATGCATGGGGCACCGGCTCGATCCCTGGCCTGGGAAGATCCCACATACCGCAGAGTGGCTGGGCCAGTGTGTCCAATTATGAGCCAGTGCTCTGGAGTGCATGTGCCCAGAGCCAGTGCTCTGCAATGAGAGAGGCCACTGCAATGGGAGGGCCACACAGGCCAAAGAGTAAAGATGAATGAAAATAAATAAATAAATGTTAAAAGAAAGAAAGAAAAGAATCTCAGCATAGAGAATCCATCTATCAATGCAGGAGAGGCGGGTTGGATCCCTGGGTCAGGAAGATCTCCTCGAGGAGGAAATAGCAACCTACTTCAGGATTCTTGCTTGGAAAATGCCATGGACAGAGGAGCCTGTTGGGCTACAGTCCATGGGGTCACCAAAATGTCAAACACAATTTGGCAACTAAAATAGCAAAAACAACAACAAATAAGCTACGAGCACTATTATATCTGTTTGGTTACTTTATTCTATCCTTGTTGGGTAGATACAGATTTTTTTAAGATAAGAAATCACATTGAGGCAAATTAAAGAACTAATGTGGAAAATGTTTTTGGTCAAAAGACTTAACAGTCAAGGTTTTATTTTTCTGTTAAATCTTACAATTCCTTCACCTTTCCATTCTTTCCAGCATAAACTATTTTTTGATTATAACTGAGGTGTTTCTTAGGAAGGACTTTTTTATAGAGCAGTCATTTGAACTCCTCTTTATCATTGCAAAATTTGTTTGACCACAGTCTTATTTTACATATACTTTAGTCATTTTCTATTTAATAAAAGTCATTTTGTAAGAATATTATATGGTTTCTATTCTTTTTTTTTTAAATTTTTGGCTTCTCATATTGTTTATTTATTTATTTATTTATTTATTTTCATCCATCTTTATTCTTTGGCCTGTGTGGGCCTCCCATTGCAGAGCACGGGCCCTAGGCACATGTGCTCCAGAGCACTGGCTCCTAATTGGACGCACTGGTCCAGCCGCTTCGTGGTACATGGGATCTTCTTCTGCCAGGCATCGAACTGGTGACCCTCGCACTGCAAGGCAGACTCCCTACCTACTGGTCAACCAGGGAAGCCTTTATTGTTTAAGTAAAAACAGTGAGTATGTATTCTTTTAGGAAAGTGAAGACATATTCTATAATAAGAAGTGCCATTTCACATTTCTCAGTTGCTGACTGCAATCTGACAATGGTAAAACAGATCCACTTTATGAAAATGGGTTAGCAAAGCCCTTAATAAAGTGAATAATATATAAACAGAAGGCTCCGTAGCTGCGAGTTACATAGGCTTCAGTAAACTGTGTTTTCTTCTATAGAAATGAAAGAATTGACACATTTGAACTGTCTTTCTTCACAAAGATTCATTAAGTATGATCTATCAACGTTTCCAAGATGATCTTAAATATAAATAAAAGGCAAAGATAAGAGGCAGATATTTCAGTGTGTTTTAAAGAATATATATAGGGAACCCGCCCGCCGCGAGGAGCCGCCGGAACCCGCCCGCCGCGAGGAGCCGCCGGAACCCGCCCGCCGCGAGGAGCCGCCGGAACCCGCCCGCCGCGAGGAGCCGCCGGAACCCGCCCGCCGCGAGGAGCCGCCGGAACCCGCCCGCCGCGAGGCGCCGCCGGCCCCCGCCCGCCGCGAGGAGCCGCCGGAACCCGCCCGCCGCGAGGAGCCGCCGGAACCCGCCCGCCGCGAGGAGCCGCGCGGACGCCGCGAGGAGCCGCGCGGACGCCGCGAGGAGCCGCGCGGACGCCGCGAGGGGCGGGTAAGTTCAGCCACTCCAACTGGAGGGCTTGCTGAACGGAGAGAGGAAGTCGTCCACGGGTTGCTGACCAGGGACTGGGCACGAGTTGGACGGGAAAGCTCGCGTCCGCCTTTGGTACTTAGACACATAACCGGCAGTGTCGGAGGAGCCCGCGATCCCCTAGAGCTGCAGTAGCAGCGGAGGAAGCCGGGGAAAGAGCAGGGATTGGAGACGACAGGCGGGCGCGCGGTCGAGCCGGGGCGCCCCCCTCCAACACGGGACTGCGCGCGCCGCGGCCTCCGCCCGACTGACTGGGATCAGCCCACCGTCCCGGCCAGCACCCAGTATGGCAGCAAAGCCCTCATTTTGCTGAACACAAAAACAGAAACCACAGCAACCGGTACTGTAAGGGAAAGACCACGCCATCAAGACACCACCATCAAGAGCAGATTGGTTTCCAACAGGCAGATATGAAGATAAAAACCAAGGACAGTATTTAACTTTTGTTATTTTCTTGTTTGTGGTGGACTATTTTGCTTATTCAATTGATTGGTTTGGGGTTTATTAGTTTCTTTGTTTATTGGGGGTTTTTTATGTTTGTTTGTTTGTTTTTTTTTTGGTAGTTTTCATTTGTTTGATTTATTCTATGTGTTTTTTCTTTGTTTTTCGGTCTCATTAATTTTTTTTTTTTTTTTTTTGCTCTTTTTAATTTTTAACCTTCTTTTGACTTTTATTATATTTTTTTAACTTTAATTTTAATTCTTGAAAACCTCTAATTCTCTTTTCTCTTTCCTCTTTCCCACTGCTTTCTTTCTCTATGTTCTAAATGTAAAACATCTTCCTAACTATCAATATCCTCTAGACAAATTATTTCCTATCTTTCTGTCTGCACTATTCACTTCCAAATGCACTAAACAGTACACACACTAATCTTTGCTACCTAATCCTATAAAATACTTCCAAGACAAATCTTTTCCTTTTTATTACTTATAGACTCTCCTCCTTGTCACCCCGAGCACATGTCCTAATTTAAAATTGCTTTCATTGTAATTATCCAAGCCAGGACCTTGTGCTAGATCTATTATTCAGGCACTGTTTTAATTAATTCAAAGCTTAACGGGCAAGTATCATCTGTGATTGCATGAGTTGCTAGAAAGATTTCCTGCGCCTTATCTCTGTAAAACTGGTCAGTTGTGGGGATTGCTGTATATGTATGTGTATCTTATGATTATGTTAGAAAACATCTGCATGCTTTTATGACTGTCACCCATCAGGGATGCACCTCTTGTTCCTCAGATGCTAGTGTGTGAACTAGTATCACAGAACACCATAGCAAACCAGACATAGAGCCTACACTCCCTGACCAATCATCAAACCAAGGATCCTCGAAGCGGAAGCCCGGATTCCAAGACCCCACACTGATTATCGAAGAACATACAACACTACAGATTATTCACCTGTAAACAAGGTCTATCACCACCCAAGACACAAGCCACTGAACCCTTCTACAAGGACAAAAACCCAAAGGAAGGGAGAATTCAACCAAGAAGCCTGGTGGGAATAAGAACTCCATACACACAGACACACACAAAGAAACAAAAATTAACTAAATAATGAAACGTCAGAGAAACACTGTACAAATGAAGGACCAAGCTAGAGAAACACCACTTCAAATGACAGAGGAGGAGATAGACAAACTATCTGAAAGAGAATTCAGAAAAACTATACTAATGAGAATGCAAAACACCGAAAACAGAATATTAGAGGAAATTAGTGCATTGAGAAAAGACATGCAGGAAATGAAAAATAAGCAAATAGAGACCACCAACTCAATTGCTGAACTCAAAAATACTATAGAAGGTCTCAACAGTAGAGTATCAGAGGCTGAAGAACGGATAAGTGAGCTGGAAGACAGAATGGTGGAAATAAGTACTGAAGAACAGAACAAAGCCCAAAGAATTAAAAGAACTGAGGATAGCCTCAGAGACCTATGGGACAATATTAAACGCACCAACATTAGAATTATAGGAGTTCCAGAAGAAGAAGAAGAGAAGAAAGACTATGAAAAATTCTTGAAGAGGTTATAGTTGAAAACTTCCCCAGCATGGGAAAGGAGATAGTCAGCCAAGTCCAGGAAGCACAAAGAGTTCCATACAGGAGAAACCCCAGAAGAAACACACCAAGGCACATACTAATCAAACTAACGCAGACTAAATATAAAGACAGATTACTAAAAGCAGCTAGGAGCAAACAACAAATAACATATAAAGGAAACCCCATACGCTTTAACTGCGGATCTCTCAACAGAAACCCTACAGGCCAGAAGAGAATGGCAAGATACATTTAAACGGCTAAAAGAGAATAACCTGCAACCACGAATTCTCTACCCAGCAAGAATCTGCATGCTTTTATGACTGTCACCCATCAGGGATGCACCTCTTGTTCCTCAGATGGGATTCACAGAACACCATAGCAAACCAGACATAGAGCCTACACCCCCTGACCAATCATCAAACCAAGGATCCTCGGAGTAGAAGCCCGGATTCCAAGACCCCACACTGATTATCGAAGAACATACAACACTACAGATTATTCACCTGTAAACAAGGTCTATCACCACCCAAGACACAAGCCACTGAACCCTTCTACAAGGACAAAAACCCAAAGGAAGGGAGAATTCAACCAAGAAGCCTGGTGGGAATAAGAACTCCATACACACAGACACACACAAAGAAACACAAATTAACCTAATAATGAAACGTCAGAGAAACACTGTACAAATGAAGGACCAAGCTAGAGAAACACCACTTCAAATGACAGAGGAGGAGATAGACAAACTATCTGAAAGAGAATTCAGAAAAACTATACTAATGAGAATGCAAAACACCGAAAACAGAATATTAGAGGAAATTAGTGCATTGAGAAAAGACATGCAGGAAATGAAAAATAAGCAAATAGAGACCACCAACTCAATTGCTGAACTCAAAAATACTATAGAAGGTCTCAACAGTAGAGTATCAGAGGCTGAAGAACGGATAAGTGAGCTGGAAGACAGAATGGTGGAAATAAGTACTGAAGAACAGAACAAAGCCCAAAGAATTAAAAGAACTGAGGATAGCCTCAGAGACCTATGGGACAATATTAAACGCACCAACATTAGAATTATAGGAGTTCCAGAAGAAGAAGAAGAGAAGAAAGACTATGAAAAAATTCTTGAAGAGGTTATAGTTGAAAACTTCCCCAGCATGGGAAAGGAGATAGTCAGCCAAGTCCAGGAAGCACAAAGAGTTCCATACAGGAGAAACCCCAGAAGAAACACACCAAGGCACATACTAATCAAACTAACGCAGACTAAATATAAAGACAGATTACTAAAAGCAGCTAGGAGCAAACAACAAATAACATATAAAGGAAACCCCATAGCTTTAACTGCGGATCTCTCAACAGAAACCCTACAGGCCAGAAGAGAATGGCAAGATACATTTAAACGGCTAAAAGAGAATAACCTGCAACCACGAATTCTCTACCCAGCAAGAATCTCATTCAAAATCGATGGTGAAGTCAAAAGCTTCACAGACAAGCAAAAACTAAAAGAATTCTGTACCACAAAACCAGCCCTACAACAAGTGTTAAAGGACCTGATATAGCCAATAAATACAAGAGTAGGAGAAGCCTTACAAAACAAACCCCAAATTTCTAAGAAGATGACAATAGGAACATTCGTATCAATAATTACTTTGAATGTAAATGGACTAAATGCTCCAACCAAACGACACAGGCTGGCTGAATGGATCCAGAAGCAAGACCCATATATATGCTGTTTACAAGAGACCCACTTCAGACCTAGAGACACTCATAGACTGAAAGTGAAAGGCTGGAAAAAGATATTTCATGCAAATGGAAATCAAAAGAAAGCTGGAGTAGCAATCCTTATATCAGACAAAATAGACTTTAAAGTAGAGAAGATTCTAAGAGACAAGGCAGGTCACTACATCATGATTAAGGGATCTATCCAAGAGGAAGACATAACAGTCATGAATATCTACGCACCCAACACAGGGGCACCTCAATACATAAGACAGGTACTTTCAGACATAAAAGAAGAAATCAACAATAACACAATAATAGTAGGAGACTTTAACACTCCTCTCACACCAATGGACAGATCAACAAAACAGAAAATTAATAAAGAAACACAAGCCTTAAATGCCACACTGGAAAAGATGGACCTCATCGATATCTTTAGGACGTTCCATCCAAAAGCAGAAGAATACACTTTCTTCTCAAGCGCTCACGGAACATTCTCCAGGATAGACCACATCTTGGGCCACAAATCTAACCTCAGTCAGTTCAAGAAAACCGAAATTATATCAACCATCTTCTCGGACCACAATGCAATGAGACTGGAGATCAACTACCAGAAAAAAAACCCTAAAAACAGAAACACATGGAGATTAAACAATACATACCTAAAAAACCAACTGATCGTTGAGGAAATCAAAGGAGAAATTAAACAATTCCTAGAAGAAAATGACAATGAACACACGACAGTGCAAAACCTATGGGATACAGCAAAAGCAGTTCTAAGAGGGAAATTTATAGCAATACAATCCCACCTCAAGAAACTAGGAAAATATGAAGCAGATGACCTAACCCTCCGCTTAAAACAGTTGGAAAAAGAAGAACAAAAACATCCCAGAGCCAGCAGAAGAAGAGAAATCATAAAGATCAGAGCAGAAATAAATGAGAAAGAAACAAAAGAAACAATAGTAAAGATAAATAAAACAAAAAGCTGGTTCTTTGAAAAGGTAAACAAAATTGACAAGCCACTGGCCAGACTCATTAAGAAAAAGAGAGAGAAGAACCAGATCAACAAAATCAAAAACGAAAAAGGAGAGATTACAACAGATAATGCAGAAATCCAAAGGATTCTAAGAGACTATTATGAGCAACTCTATGGCAACAAACTGGACAACCTGGAAGAAATGGACAGTTTCTTGGACAGGATTAATCTCCCAAGACTGAGCCAGGAAGAAACAGAAACTTTGAACAACCCAATCACAAGCTCAGAAATCAACTTTGTGATTAAAAATCTACCCAAAAATAAAAGCCCAGGACCAGATGGCTTCACAGCCGAATTCTACCAAACATTTAAAGAGGAGAGCTAATGCCTGTCCTTCTAAAACTCTTTCAAAAAATTGCACAGGAAGGAAAACTTCCAAACACATTCTACGAGGCCACCATCACCCTGATACCCAAACCAGGCAAAGACAACACAAAAAAGGAAAACTATAGGCCAATTTCACTGATGAACTTAGATGCCAAGATCCTCAACAAAATCCTAGCAAACAGAATTCAACGACATGTCAAAAAACTCATACATCACGATCAAGTTGGGTTCATCCCAGGCATGCAAGGCTTCTTCAACATCCGCAAATCAATCAACGTGATACACCATATCAACAAGTTGAAAGACAAAAATCACATGATCATCTCAATAGATGCAGAAAAAGCCTTCGACAAAGTATAACATCCATTTATGATCAAAACTCTTCAGAAAATGGGCATAGAAGGAACCTATCTCAACATAATAAAAGCCATCTATGAGAAACCTACAGCGAAACTTATGGTTAATGGTGAAAACTGAAAGCATTCCCTCTAAGATCAGGAACAAGACAGGGGTGCCCACTTTCACCACTGCTATTCAACATAGTCCTGGAAGTCCTAGCAACAGCAATAAGACAAGAGAAAGAAATCAAAGGAATCCAGATTGGAAAGGAAGAAGTCAAGCTCTCTCTTTTTGCAGACGACATGATATTATACATAGAAAATCCCAAAGACACGGTTACAAAGCTACTAGAACTAATCAATGAATTCAGCAAAGTTGCAGGATATAAAGTCAACACACAGAAGTCACTGGCATTCCTATACACAAACAATGAAAAATCAGAAAATGAAATCAAAGAGGCAATCCCTTCACCATTGCAACCAAAAGAATCAAATATCTAGGAATAAACCTACCCAAAGAAACAAAAGAATTGTACACAGAAAATTACAAGACACTCATGAGAGACATTAAAGAAGACTTAAACAGATGGAGAGATATTCCATGTTCCTGGATTGGAAGAATCAATATTGTGAAAATGACCATACTTCCAAATATCATCTACAGATTCAATGCAATACCTATTCAACTACCACTGACATTTTTCACAGAACTAGACCAAATAATAACACAGTTCATATGGAAACACAGAAGACCTCGAATAGCCAAAGCAATCCTGAGGAAGAAAAATGGAGGTGGAGGGATCAGCCTCCCTAACTTCAGACTCTACTACAAAGCAACAGTCCTCAAGACAGTATGGTACTGGCACAAAAACAGAACTATAGATCAATGGAACAAGATTGAGAACCCAGAGATCAACCCACGCACCTATGGGTACCTTATTTTTGATAAAGGAGGAGAAACTATAAAATGGGACAAAGACAGTCTCTTTAACAAGTGGTGCTGGGAGAATTGGACAGCTACATGCAAAAAAATGAAATTGGAACATTCCCTGACGCCATACACTAAGATCAACTCAAAATGGATTAAAGACCTCAATGTAAGACCAGAAACCATCAAACTCTTAGAGGAGAATATAGGCAAAACCCTCAAGGACATCAATCAAAGCAAGATCTTCTCTGACCCACCAACTAAAATAGCAGAACTGAAAAGAAAAATGAACATATGGGACCTCATGAAACTACAGCAACTTATTGTTATTAACTAAGCTCTCTAAGATCAGGAACAACGGGTCCATTAAGATCAACTGGAAGTCCTAGCAACAGCAATAAGACAAGAGAAAGAAATCAAAGGAATCCAGATTGGAAAGGAAGAAGTCAAGCTCTCTCTTTTGCAGGCGACATGATATTATACATAGAAAATCCCAAAGACACGGTTACAAAGCTACTAGAACTAATCAATGAATTCAGCAAAGTTGCAGGATATAAAGTCAACACACAGAAGTCACTGGCATTCCTATACACAAACAATGAAAAATCAGAAAATGAAATCAAAGAGGCAATCCCCTTCACCATTGCAACCAAAAGAATCAAATATCTAGGAATAAACCTACCCAAAGAAACAAAAGAATTGTACACAGAAAATTACAAGACACTCATGAGAGACATTAAAGAAGACTTAAACAGATGGAGAGATATTCCATGTTCCTGGATTGGAAGAATCAATATTGTGAAAATGACCATACTTCCAAATATCATCTACAGATTCAATGCAATACCTATTCAACTACCACTGACATTTTCACAGAGCTAGACCAAATGATAACAGAGTTCATATGGAAACACAGAAGACCTCGAATAGCCAAAGCAATCCTGAGGAAGAAAAATGGAGTTGGAGGATCAGCCTCCCTAACTTCAGACTCTACTACAAAGCAACAGTCCTCAAGACAGTATGGTACTGGCACAAAAACAGAACTATAGATCAATGGAACAAGATTGAGAACCCAGAGATCAACCCACGCACCTATGGGTACCTTATTTTTGATAAAGGAGGAGAAACTATAAAATGGGACAAAGACAGTCTCTTTAACAAGTGGTGCTGGGAGAATTGGACAGCTACATGCAAAAAAATGAAATTGGAACATTCCCTGACGCCATACACTAAGATCAACTCAAAATGGATTAAAGACCTCAATGTAAGACCAGAAACCATCAAACTCTTAGAGGAGAATATAGGCAAAACCCTCAAGGACATCAATCAAAGCAAGATCTTCTCTGACCCACCAACTAAAATAGCAGAACTGAAAAGAAAAATGAACATATGGGACCTCATGAAACTTAAAAGCTTTTGTACAGCTAAAGAAACTACAAAAAAGCTGAACAGACAGCCCACAGAGTGGGAGAAAATCATAGCAAATGAAACAACAGACAAAGAATTAATCTCCAAAATCTACAAGCAACTCAGACAACTCAGCACAGGGAAAATGAGCAGCCCAATCAAAAAATGGGAAAAAGATCTAAAGAGACGCCTCTCCAAAGGGGACATACAAATGGTCCAAAAGCACATGAAACGATGCTCAACCTCGCTTATTATTAGAGAAATGCAAATTAAAACCACAATGAGATACCACCTCACACCTGTCAGAATGGCCATCATCAACAAATCGACAGACAACAAATGCTGGAGAGGGTGTGGAGAAAAGGGAACCCTCTTGCATTGCTGGTGGGAATGTAAATTAATACAACCTCTATGGAAGACAATATGGAGAGTCCTTAAAAAACTAAAAATAGAAGCACCCTATGACCCAGCAATCCCACTATTAGGCCTATATCCTGATGAAATCAAAACTGAAAGAGGCACCTGTACCCCAATGTTCATTGCAGCTCTCTATACAATAGCCAGAACATGGAAGCAACCTAGATGTCCATCGACAAATGAATGGATCCAGAAGCTCTGGTACATATATACAATGGAATACTACTCAGCTGTTAAAAGAAATGCAGAAGACTCAGTCCTAATGAGGTGGCTGGCTTTAGAACCTATCATAAAAAGTGAAGTAAGTCAAAAAGAGAAAGACAAGTATAGTATACTAACTCATATATATGGAATCTAGTAAGATGGTCATGATAACACACACAGTGAACTCATGAAAAAAAGAATAGACATAAAGACATTGTGGAGACCGAACAATGGGAGGGAGTAACATGGGAACCTTTACTGTCATGTGTAGAAAGGATAGCTATTGTCATTGTGCTAGGGGAATAGGAGTACCTACAACCACTTGGAGCAGTGGTCTGGAGGGATGGGGGAACCTGGGTGGGGGGAGGGCCAAGGGATATGCATCTGATTGATCTGGGAACATACATGTACAAAAATAAATAAATAAATAAATAAATAAATTTAAAAAAAAAAAAAAAAAAGAATATATATATATATATATATATACATACATACATATATATTGAAGCAATAGTTAAGATAAATGATGTTAAGATGAAGTTAAGATAGCTTTATTGTCTTAAATTATATATATATATGTGTGTGTGTATATATATAGAAATAAAAGTAAGATAGATAATGTTTTTTTTCAAAGCTATGGTAAATAATTCTAAATCCCTCATATTTCTATTTTAAAATGGCTATTGTATCCAAAATGGGTCACTGATGAGGTTGTAAAATTATAGAATCTTTATAACTATGGTGAAAAAGAAATACTGTACTGTCCAATCTGTTATTTTATTTTCCATTCACTCTTTATCTTCAGAGACCTCAAGTCTTAAAACTCAGCACCAATTCCCATTCTTTTAGTCTCAGACATTTAGGTTGCTGCTTATATAATAATATATATGTGTTCTATACTCAGAAAACAACATTAAAGTGCAGTACCAATGAACTTATATACAGCACAGAAATTGCTTCACAGACCTAAAAACCTTAAAGGTATCAAACCAAAAGGGGGGGTAGTACTAACAGATGCACACTAGTCTGTATAAAATAGATGACCATCGACAAATGAATGGATCCAGAAGCTCTGGTACATATATACAATGGAATACTACTCAGCTGTTAAAAGAAATGCAGAAGACTCAGTCCTAATGAGGTGGCTGGCTTTAGAACCTATCATAAAAAGTGAAGTAAGTCAAAAAGAGAAAGACAAGTATAGTATACTAACTCATATATATGGAATCTAGTAAGATGGTCATGATAACACACACAGTGAACTCATGAAAAAAAGAATAGACATAAAGACATTGTGGAGACCGAACAATGGGAGGGAGTAACATGGGAACCTTTACTGTCATGTGTAGAAAGGATAGCTATTGTCATTGTGCTAGGGGAATAGGAGTACCTACAACCACTTGGAGCAGTGGTCTGGAGGGATGGGGGAACCTGGGTGGGGGGAGGGCCAAGGGATATGCATCTGATTGATCTGGGAACATACATGTACAAAAATAAATAAATAAATAAATAAATAAATTTAAAAAAAAAAGAATATATATATATATATATATACATACATACATATATATTGAAGCAATAGTTAAGATAAATGATGTTAAGATGAAGTTAAGATAGCTTTATTGTCTTAAATTATATATATATATGTGTGTGTGTATATATATAGAAATAAAAGTAAGATAGATAATGTTTTTTTTCAAAGCTATGGTAAATAATTCTAAATCCCTCATATTTCTATTTTAAAATGGCTATTGTATCCAAAATGGGTCACTGATGAGGTTGTAAAATTATAGAATCTTTATAACTATGGTGAAAAAGAAATACTGTACTGTCCAATCTGTTATTTTATTTTCCATTCACTCTTTATCTTCAGAGACCTCAAGTCTTAAAACTCAGCACCAATTCCCATTCTTTTAGTCTCAGACATTTAGGTTGCTGCTTATATAATAATATATATGTGTTCTATACTCAGAAAACAACATTAAAGTGCAGTACCAATGAACTTATATACAGCACAGAAATTGCTTCACAGACCTAAAAAAAACCTTAAAGGTATCAAACCAAAAGGGGGGGTAGTACTAACAGATGCACACTAGTCTGTATAAAATAGATGACCTATGGCAAAAAAAAAAAAAAAAAAATCACAATATTGCAAAGTAATTATCCTCCAATTAAATAAATAAACTTAATAATAAATTTAATAAATAAATAAACTAAATAAGTAGAGTGACAATTTAAAAAGAATCTGCTATATAACACAGGGAACTATACTCAATATCATGTTTTTAAAAAGTATATGTATATATATTTAATAAAATGCTAATTGATACTCTATAATAATATCTGTTTGTGTGCCTGAAGGCTGCTCTCCTGAGCAGATAAAGCACACATTTCTCATAGCTTTAGCTGACAGCATAATGTGTCATTCTCTTCATGGCCCTACATCTCAAGTTGGCATAACCATTTGTTTTATGGATGGACGACAGGGAGACATTCTAGGTCATTTGTGGGGAGACAATGGTGTTTTCAGCTAGTTTTCCATTGTCAAAATTAGGGTATGATCACAGAATATGTCAGATTTCCCATCAGAATGGGACAGGAAAGCCACGTGACTCTGGAAAAATCAGATAGGACTTGACACGCCTGTATGGATGAAGTGTCAATTTGGGAAGCTGCTAAAAAAATGCTGATTCTCCCAAAGAAACAGTCAAATCAAAGGGCAAAAAAGGACAAATGAGATGGAAAATACGTCCAATCAAAGACTTCCCTGGAGGAGGGAGGTTCTAAAAGCAACAGAAATTCGCCCTTGCCCTAACTATCCTAACTCAGGGATGGTCTGAGAAATGTAAAAGCCCTTATAAAACAGCCAAAACAGATAACGCTAGATTTTCTTTTTTTCAGTATAAACTAAAGACTTAATCACTTATCTAGAACCAAAGCTGAAATTTGGTAACTTGAATATGGCAAAACAATGACAGGACTATTTTCCCATTGTACCCATCGACATTTAGGTTGCTGCTTATATAATAATATATATGTGTTCTATACTCAGAAAACAACATTAAAGTGCAGTACCAATGAACTTATATACAGCACAGAAATTGCTTCACAGACCTAAAAAAAACCTTAAAGGTATCAAACCAAAAGGGGGGGTAGTACTAACAGATGCACACTAGTCTGTATAAAATAGATGACCTATGGCAAAAAAAAAAAAAAAAAAAATCACAATATTGCAAAGTAATTATCCTCCAATTAAATAAATAAACTTAATAATAAATTTAATAAATAAATAAACTAAATAAGTAGAGTGACAATTTAAAAAGAATCTGCTATATAACACAGGGAACTATACTCAATATCATGTTTTTAAAAAGTATATGTATATATATTTAATAAAATGCTAATTGATACTCTATAATAATATCTGTTTGTGTGCCTGAAGGCTGCTCTCCTGAGCAGATAAAGCACACATTTCTCATAGCTTTAGCTGACAGCATAATGTGTCATTCTCTTCATGGCCCTACATCTCAAGTTGGCATAACCATTTGTTTTATGGATGGACGACAGGGAGACATTCTAGGTCATTTGTGGGGAGACAATGGTGTTTTCAGCTAGTTTTCCATTGTCAAAATTAGGGTATGATCACAGAATATGTCAGATTTCCCATCAGAATGGGACAGGAAAGCCACGTGACTCTGGAAAAATCAGATAGGACTTGACACGCCTGTATGGATGAAGTGTCAATTTGGGAAGCTGCTAAAAAAATGCTGATTCTCCCAAAGAAACAGTCAAATCAAAGGGCAAAAAAGGACAAATGAGATGGAAAATACGTCCAATCAAAGACTTCCCTGGAGGAGGGAGGTTCTAAAAGCAACAGAAATTCGCCCTTGCCCTAACTATCCTAACTCAGGGATGGTCTGAGAAATGTAAAAGCCCTTATAAAACAGCCAAAACAGATAACGCTAGATTTTCTTTTTTTCAGTATAAACTAAAGACTTAATCACTTATCTAGAACCAAAGCTGAAATTTGGTAACTTGAATATGGCAAAACAATGACAGGACTATTTTCCCATTGTACCCATCGACTTGATTTTTCCAGGAGCAGAGTTCTTTTAATGACCCAGCCAGACGTCAGTGGTTCTGTCTGTCGTGAATCTACATATGGCAGAGAAAGTCCAGTAATATAGGAGGCGGAATAATGCTGGACTCAGTGTGGCAGCTGTGCTATATCCTCAGATGTGTATGTTTATGCCTGCTTGTGTTAGGACTTGCCCAGGACCTTCAGCTCGGAAAGGGACTCAGCTTTGAACACTTTTGTCCCTGTCTGCAAAGAGACACTTGGGTTGGAATTACCAAGTCAAGGCAACTGCTGTTATTTGGAACAGTGGAATCCTGAGGCTGCACTTCCCTAGAGGCTTCCCTGAGTGTTGTTGTATTTCTTCAAACGATGCTGAGTGGCAATGATGCCTGGATCCTAAGAATCAGCCTTTTCAGGAGGAGAGAATATGGTGTATCTGAAATGTTGCCAGCAAATACATTCTTTGCAGGCAGGACTCTTTCCTGCGGGCTTTCCAGGTGGCAGTAATGGTAAAGAACTCACCTGCCACTGCAGGAAACATAAAAGACCAGGTTTGAACCCTGGGTTGCAAAATTCCCAACCCAGTGGGAGGGCATGGCAACCTACTCCGAAATTCTTGCCTGAAGAATCCTAGGGACAGAGGAGCCTGGAGGGCTATAGTCTATAGGGTCACAAAGAGTCAGAGAAGACAGCACACATACATGCACTTTTTCTACATTACATCTTCATTATCTGGTACATACTACGTGTGTAGCAAATGTTTGCTAGATGAGTAAAATATAGCATAGTTTTGTCGGGTTGAAGCTTTTTACAAGTCAATAGTCTCTCATCTGCATTATTTTTAGGGAAATTTCTGTAGGATCATGACTGCCGAAACAGCTAGAGATTTGTCCCTCTACTGGAGCTGATAACAGATATTGAAGACAACATACAATGAATTTCCTTCCAGTTTATGAATGTGGGTTTGCTATTTTGGTCTATGAGATTTTTCAAAAACGATGATTTTTTTTTTTCAGTATAAACTAAAGACTTAATCACTTATCTAGAACCAAAGCTGAAATTTGGTAACTTGAATATGGCAAAACAATGACAGGACTATTTTCCCATTGTACCCATCGACTTGATTTTTCCAGGAGCAGAGTTCTTTTAATGACCCAGCCAGACGTCAGTGGTTCTGTCTGTCGTGAATCTACATATGGCAGAGAAAGTCCAGTAATATAGGAGGCGGAATAATGCTGGACTCAGTGTGGCAGCTGTGCTATATCCTCAGATGTGTATGTTTATGCCTGCTTGTGTTAGGACTTGCCCAGGACCTTCAGCTCGGAAAGGGACTCAGCTTTGAACACTTTTGTCCCTGTCTGCAAAGAGACACTTGGGTTGGAATTACCAAGTCAAGGCAACTGCTGTTATTTGGAACAGTGGAATCCTGAGGCTGCACTTCCCTAGAGGCTTCCCTGAGTGTTGTTGTATTTCTTCAAACGATGCTGAGTGGCAATGATGCCTGGATCCTAAGAATCAGCCTTTTCAGGAGGAGAGAATATGGTGTATCTGAAATGTTGCCAGCAAATACATTCTTTGCAGGCAGGACTCTTTCCTGCGGGCTTTCCAGGTGGCAGTAATGGTAAAGAACTCACCTGCCACTGCAGGAAACATAAAAGACCAGGTTTGAACCCTGGGTTGCAAAATTCCCAACCCAGTGGGAGGGCATGGCAACCTACTCCGAAATTCTTGCCTGAAGAATCCTAGGGACAGAGGAGCCTGGAGGGCTATAGTCTATAGGGTCACAAAGAGTCAGAGAAGACAGCACACATACATGCACTTTTTCTACATTACATCTTCATTATCTGGTACATACTACGTGTGTAGCAAATGTTTGCTAGATGAGTAAAATATAGCATAGTTTTGTCGGGTTGAAGCTTTTTACAAGTCAATAGTCTCTCATCTGCATTATTTTTAGGGAAATTTCTGTAGGATCATGACTGCCGAAACAGCTAGAGATTTGTCCCTCTACTGGAGCTGATAACAGATATTGAAGACAACATACAATGAATTTCCTTCCAGTTTATGAATGTGGGTTTGCTATTTTGGTCTATGAGATTTTTCATGAGTTGGGAAATCACTTGTGACTGATAGGATTTATACTGCTGTTTTATAAATTTTGTCGTTGTGTCTTTACTTTATGGGCTGGGACGAGATGCTGGTGATTATCCTGGCTTTTAGTGAAATAACTTTCAAAGCAACTACATATCATGGATCCCTATTTTGCAAGATCCTAAGAGGAGGAGAAAGGAGATCAAAGGCACATAATAGTTTGTCTCTGTCATTAAGCAGCATAAATCCTAGTTGAGGGGCAGACACCATAACTATGTAATTGGTGCCTGCATTTCATAGAGGACTTTCTCAAATTCTCTATCACCTTATCTGCGCTTATTTTGCTTTAGAGTACTTATAACATGTTTGTTCATTGTCTGTCTCCTCCTGCTAGAATGTAACCTATGAGGATAAACATGCTTTGTTTACTTTGTTCATTCCTCTGTTTCCAGTTCCCTAGAGGGACAGTGGTTGATACATAGTAACCCCTTAATAAATGGTTATTGTTGAATCTGTCAATATCCAGTAACTTATAATTTCCTCATTGATTTAAGACTAAATCAATGGGGAGGCCTTCAATGATAACAGTTTACAATCACCTATGGGCAATGACAAATGTCCAGTCAATACATAATGTAAGAATTCTAAGGAAAAAAAATCGGTTCTTATTCAGAAAAGAACGATGGAATCCATGGAATTCCACCTCTTTCAAACATGTATTAAGATATCTTATCTTCAGCAAAACATTTTATTTTTTTCTTTTTAGTTTCTGATATTTCTGCTAGCGTTGATTTTCTTCTCCACTTTTGTTGCTGGAGTGACAACAGGACAGATGGGCCTCGAAAGTGTCTGATGGCATTTTGTAGTACACAGAGCCTTATACTCACAAAAATAGAATTTTTATGGATGTTGCAGTCTTTTGGGAAATGAAAACCACAGGATCTGAATTGATTACTTGAGGGGAAAAAAAGAATCAATACATAAGTACTTAATGTCTCCCAGACTTTGAATTACAGAAAAAATAAATGGTTGAAACACAATGAAGTTATACTGTGCAATTCAATCACAGAGTAAATCATTCAGAATTGTTTTTGCCCTAGAATCCATCAATAATAGCAGTAGTGTTTGGTGGCAAATGCAGTTTTGAAGACTGATGTGAACATCTACTTTAATAACCATAACACCAACCAATTAAATTTTTTCATAGTCATTTTCATCTTTTTGTTTTTCTGTATACTGCTGTCTTGGAAAACACCTGATGATGACGACCAAGGAACTATAATTCTGCTGCCTTAGCCTGACTTATTTTTGCCTTAGTGAATGAATAAGCATGTAAATTAGACATGACTCATTTTATTCACTTGTCAGTCCAAAAATATTTGAGCAAGGTAGGCTAAAAATGACTGGCTGGGGATTATAGAATCTATGGAGTATATTGCTTTCTTGAAAATACATTCCTTTCTTTAATTGAATTAGGTTAGTTTCATGTAATTGACAAACCTTAAGGATTGATAAGTGGGAGATGAGAGCCTGAGGGGTCAGGCTAAATTTGAAATCAGGAAATCACTTAAATATTGGGCAAGATGACCTTTCAGTTCCTTTCCAACCAGACAGAGTTTGATTTTTAGAAATCATAACCCATCTCTAGTGGCCTCCATCTGGCAATATTCTGCAGAGTAAGAAGCTAAAATATCTGTAATAGGGTAGAAAACATAATTAACTATTTCATCAACTTGGATTGTCAAATAGTCTCACTGATATTTTCCAAGCCTTTTTGGGTCTTGCATGCATTCTAAGTCATTTCAGTTGTGTCTGATTCTTTGTGACCCCATGGACTGTAGCCTGCCAGGCTCTTCTGGCCATGGGATTTCCCAGGCAAGAATACTGGAGTGGGTTGCCATTTCCTTCTCCATGTTGGGTCTTAAGGTTCACCAGATGAGCTTATTAGAGGCTCACATTCCTCTTCAATCCTGAGCTCTGCAGATTCCGATGAAGGGAGCACAATTTGAAAAAGTGAAAACATTCCTATAATCCAAACAGGAGTTAAATGAATTAAACTGTGCATCCCAGATTGTACAGAAAAATAAATGGTTGAAACACAATGAAGTTATACTGTGCAATTCAATCACAGAGTAAATCATTCAGAATTGTTTTTGCCCTAGAATCCATCAATAATAGCAGTAGTGTTTGGTGGCAAATGCAGTTTTGAAGACTGATGTGAACATCTACTTTAATAACCATAACACCAACCAATTAAATTTTTTCATAGTCATTTTCATCTTTTTGTTTTTCTGTATACTGCTGTCTTGGAAAACACCTGATGATGACGACCAAGGAACTATAATTCTGCTGCCTTAGCCTGACTTATTTTTGCCTTAGTGAATGAATAAGCATGTAAATTAGACATGACTCATTTTATTCACTTGTCAGTCCAAAAATATTTGAGCAAGGTAGGCTAAAAATGACTGGCTGGGGATTATAGAATCTATGGAGTATATTGCTTTCTTGAAAATACATTCCTTTCTTTAATTGAATTAGGTTAGTTTCATGTAATTGACAAACCTTAAGGATTGATAAGTGGGAGATGAGAGCCTGAGGGGTCAGGCTAAATTTGAAATCAGGAAATCACTTAAATATTGGGCAAGATGACCTTTCAGTTCCTTTCCAACCAGACAGAGTTTGATTTTTAGAAATCATAACCCATCTCTAGTGGCCTCCATCTGGCAATATTCTGCAGAGTAAGAAGCTAAAATATCTGTAATAGGGTAGAAAACATAATTAACTATTTCATCAACTTGGATTGTCAAATAGTCTCACTGATATTTTCCAAGCCTTTTTGGGTCTTGCATGCATTCTAAGTCATTTCAGTTGTGTCTGATTCTTTGTGACCCCATGGACTGTAGCCTGCCAGGCTCTTCTGGCCATGGGATTTCCCAGGCAAGAATACTGGAGTGGGTTGCCATTTCCTTCTCCATGTTGGGTCTTAAGGTTCACCAGATGAGCTTATTAGAGGCTCACATTCCTCTTCAATCCTGAGCTCTGCAGATTCCGATGAAGGGAGCACAATTTGAACAAAAGTGAAAACATTCCTATAATCCAAACAGGAGTTAAATGAATGTAACTTTACCTTTTCCCAGTAACTAAAGAGAATGATTGACCCTATATGTGACCATTTCTAATTATTTATATATTTGCCTGATCCAGGGGATTATGAATTATATTTTAAATTACCAGTAACAGAAGTATAATCAAATCCAAATTTGATTAATATTCTATGTGGATACATACTTAGTAAGCATCTTAATATTATATGCATACTCACATAACATTCATACAAAATATTTATTACATATAAAAGTATATATGTGCTTATTTTTGAAAACATTGAATGGGAAAAAGATTGATGTTTTCTACTCCTCATATATATTGTAGTATCAATTCTCAGGAATAGAGGACTTGTCAAAGTTTTAAAATAGTATGCGATTGCCAATCAGGTGTTTTAGATTACAATCTTAACACCCTATTCATCACGGAGAAAATGATATGAAAGGGACGGGCGCACTGAAATATAAACATCATTGAAGAGGAAAAAAAATTTATGGCCTTATGTATATGAACGGAGATGCCATTTAATTATAGACTCAGATAAATGACTCTCTCTGGTAATTTTTTGCATATTTCTATGTGATTACTTTGGGAACAACATACTTATTTTTGATAACTTTAAAGTTCACTCGTTCAAAGTAATAAAAGAAAAAAGTCCTGGGAATTAGTGTGCTAAAATCATTAATGAAAATATTTAGCTCCATGCTGTTGTTCTGTAATGTAGTTGGCACTAGAAAAACACAGCATGAGTAATTTTTCCTATAAGAAGATTTCATATTAATCATAGAGCATGCTCATTGAAGGCACAGATGAAGACATTTGTACTCATGCAGCTGTGTGGACAAATGAACATGCACTATTTGTGCAACTAATTACTTTCTGCATTCAGAGATGAAGAAATCAACACTCATTGCTACATGTTTAAAATTAATGAGAGATTGACCTTCTTTGACACTTTACAAGTTCAAAACAGTATCAAAATATGTTTTTAAATTTCAGAGGAAATTAATATTTCTAGTTTTAAGATGAGACTGAGAACTAGAAGGGTGGATTAACATCAACGTTATGGCTTGGTTCTCCTGACACATGTTCTTCTGTGCTTCACCTTCTTCATTGGTAAAATTACAATATTTTCTGCTAGATTGCAAAGGTTCAGTGAGTTCACACATGTTTGAACAAACATGTCCAAAATCTTTGGAAGGGTGTCCAGCAAATAATAACTGTCATTGTCATCCTTTTAGAACAGGAAGCCCTCTCAAGGAAAAAACAAGTACAAGCTGTCCTCTTCTGTATCATTATAATCACAGGTCTAAAAATGAGGCATGAAGAGAATGTCTAGAACCTGCCTTGTGAGCCAACATTGTTTATGTACATGCATTGAAATGCTTCCCTAGTTCTTCTCTGCTTTGAATAATACTTTTAAAACATTTTCTGAGGCTGTCTGCCTTAGGACCTCTTGAGTGCCCAGTTGATGTGGGACCTGGCCCTCACCCACCAGAGGGTGCAGGACCTGGATCTCCCCACTAGTATATCTGCACTCACCCCACTGGAAGGCTCACCTGTCAGTGATTGGCCCTAGATCTAGGACATGACCTCATCCACCAGTAGGAGGGCATCATCCAAAGTTAGCAGAATATACATTCTTTTCAAATACAGATGGAGCATTCTCCAAGGTAGATTATATGCTAGGTCACAAAACAGTATCTATAAATTTGAGAAAATTGAAATTATATCAAGCATCTTTTCCAACTACAATGCTATGAGACTAGAAATCAACTACAATTTAAAAATTGCAAAAACCACAAACATGTGGAGGCTAAACAATATGCTGCTGAACAATAAGAGGATCACTGAGGAAATCAAAAAAAGAAACAAAAATACATGAAGACAAAGCTAAATGAAACACAATGCTACAAAATCTATGGAACACAGCAACAATAGTCCTAAGAAGGAAAGTCATAATAATGCAATCTTACCTCAGGAACCTAGAAAAATCTCAAATGTATAGTCTAATATTATACCTAAAAGAACTAGAAAAGAAAATAAAAACAAATTAGTAAGACAGAAGTCATAAAGATCAAATCACATAAATAAATGAACCGGAGACTAGAAAAACAATAGAAAAGATCAATTAATCTAGGAGCTGGTTCAATGAAAAGATAACCAAAACTTGAAAAATCTTTAGCCAAACTCATCAAGAAAGAGTGTGACCCCGAATCAATAAAATCAGAAACAGAAAAAGAAGTTACAACCAACATCACAGAAATACAAAAGATCATAAAAGGTTACTATGAACAATTACACATCAATATAATGAACAAACTAAAAGAAGTGGACAAATTCCTAGAAATGCACAATTTCCAAGATTGAATCAAGAAGAAATAGAAAGTGTGAACAATTATTGGAATGTAATTGGATCAGTATTTTAAAAAACTCCCCCAAGACAAAAATCTTGACCAGACAGTTTCACAGGTGAATTCTACCAAACATTTAGAGAAGAATTAAAACCTATCCTTCTCAAACTATCCCAAAGTTTTCAGAGAAAGGGGTTGCTTCCAAACTCATTCTATAAAGCCAGCATCACTCTGATATCAAAACCAAAGATATTGTCTCAAAAGAAAATTTAAGGATAATATTGCTGATGAACATAGGTGCAATTTTTTAAAAGATATTAGCAAACCAAATTTAACAATATATTAAAAGGATTATGCTCCCTGATCAAGTAGGATTTACCCCAGGAATGCAAGGATGGTTCAATATCTGCGACTTTTCCTCTGCATTCTAGACTCCTTAAATCTTTTCTCCGTCTACTTTATTCAACTTTGGATATTATCAGTGAACACAGCCTTTTGCAATAAAGACCAGGGAGTCTTCTAATACAATTCTATTCCCTACCTTGCTTCAAACCTACCATAAATTAATGAACACAGATATAGCTACTTCCTAAAGATGATGAAATAGGAAAAGAGAAGCAGACATGAGGACAGTCCTGTGAATTATTAATAAAGAATACAATCCATCCATGTTGATTAGTTTCTGATAAAGCTTTTGAAAAAAAGCAACAATAGTCCTAAGAAGGAAAGTCATAATAATGCAATCTTACCTCAGGAACCTAGAAAAATCTCAAATGTATAGTCTAATATTATACCTAAAAGAACTAGAAAAGAAAATAAAAACAAATTAGTAAGACAGAAGTCATAAAGATCAAATCACATAAATAAATGAACCGGAGACTAGAAAAACAATAGAAAAGATCAATTAATCTAGGAGCTGGTTCAATGAAAAGATAACCAAAACTTGAAAAATCTTTAGCCAAACTCATCAAGAAAGAGTGTGACCCCGAATCAATAAAATCAGAAACAGAAAAGAAGTTACAACCAACATCACAGAAATACAAAAGATCATAAAAGGTTACTATGAACAATTACACATCAATATAATGAACAAACTAAAAGAAGTGGACAAATTCCTAGAAATGCACAATTTCCAAGATTGAATCAAGAAGAAATAGAAAGTGTGAACAATTATTGGAATGTAATTGGATCAGTATTTTAAAAAACTCCCCCAAGACAAAAATCTTGACCAGACAGTTTCACAGGTGAATTCTACCAAACATTTAGAGAAGAATTAAAACCTATCCTTCTCAAACTATCCCAAAGTTTTCAGAGAAAGGGGTTGCTTCCAAACTCATTCTATAAAGCCAGCATCACTCTGATATCAAAACCAAAGATATTGTCTCAAAAGAAAATTTAAGGATAATATTGCTGATGAACATAGGTGCAATTTTTTAAAAGATATTAGCAAACCAAATTTAACAATATATTAAAAGGATTATGCTCCCTGATCAAGTAGGATTTACCCCAGGAATGCAAGGATGGTTCAATATCTGCGACTTTTCCTCTGCATTCTAGACTCCTTAAATCTTTTCTCCGTCTACTTTATTCAACTTTGGATATTATCAGTGAACACAGCCTTTTGCAATAAAGACCAGGGAGTCTTCTAATACAATTCTATTCCCTACCTTGCTTCAAACCTACCATAAATTAATGAACACAGATATAGCTACTTCCTAAAGATGATGAAATAGGAAAAGAGAAGCAGACATGAGGACAGTCCTGTGAATTATTAATAAAGAATACAATCCATCCATGTTGATTAGTTTCTGATAAAGCTTTTGATTATCCTCCTCAACTCTCTAACCTTTAAATTTTATGAAAGTAAGAACTATTATCTTTACCAATATGTATCTAGCAACTAGTACAATGTCTAGGACAAATTCAACACTTAAAAATTTGTGCTAAATAAGTACAAAAGTATAGTAGACAATAAATACATGCTTAGTGTATTCCTGTTGCTGAATATATTACCTCACAAAGAGAACATATTCAATAAATTGTTGAATGAATAAAATAATACAAGTTTGACAATGAAATGCAGCAACGAAACATTAAAGGTTGTTTCATAGAGCCTTGAGTCAGCTGAGTTGGTGGATGTTGAATATGCAAAACTAACCTTTGATCTAATCATAGCACTAATAACAAATGAAAATCAGCAAGAAAGACTCCTACTATTCATTATGTGTTCCTTGAGTTTTCTGATTCAAGTTGACTATAGTAAATCTCTAACAAGACTTTTGCCTTGACTTTTCAGCAGTGTTTCTGGGCTTATACAAAATTTCACTTTGAGATGGTGATTAGAAAAGAAGGGTATGGAATAAGACTGGCTAAAAAGGAAAAAAATAGTGTGGCAAACTGTCCTAGTTAGCTGAATGCTCCAAACAATTGTATCAATGCAAACAATGTGGAGCATCTCATCTATTGTATAAAGCAAACATAGAAAGGAGAGCTCTTTTGAAATAAATTATATAATATTAGAGAGAACATGCTTTGTCATTAAATAAATTCATGGCCTAGAAAATCCATTTTTCAATTTCTCTGTGAGTTGAGTACTTGAAGGGTAAAATGAATTATCTCATGGTTATTCCAGAAAAAGGACCAAATATGAAATATTACATTTTGCTAGAGTATTCTGAACATACTGTTGCAGTAATGCCATATTATTGACTGTTTATTCACATACACGTGAGACAGGATTGAGTCTTAACACTCTATCCACAGTCAAACACAAAACTTTAGTGAAATTGCACATTCTTCTTTTGACCTCAAATAGCTTAGCGAACATGCTCATACTATCAAATAACATAAAACTTCCTGTTCATCTGTTCTAGTGACTTTCATTTGCTCATATGGACTCACATGGTGTCATTTTCTTAGTTCAGTATAACTTTGGTCCCACCATCTTCTTGGACTTGTTATTTTCAAATATATCACATTCCCATGTTACAGGCTTAAAATACAACAATACAATATTATTTTATATGGAGTATTACCGATTCTTGTGAGTTCCCTGGAAAAAAAGGATGTCAAACCAATCAATTTTAAGGGAAATCAGCTCTGAATACTCTTTGGAAGAATTGATGCTGAAGTTCCAATATTTTGGCCACCTGATGTGAACAGTTGACTCATTGGAAATGACCCTGATGCTGAGAAAGATTGAAGGCAGAAGAGGGCAACACAGGATGGGATGGTTGGATGTTCAATGGACAAGAACGAAACTAATCGAGCCTTGAGTCAGCTGAGTTGGTGGATGTTGAATATGCAAAACTAACCTTTGATCTAATCATAGCACTAATAACAAATGAAAATCAGCAAGAAAGACTCCTACTATTCATTATGTGTTCCTTGAGTTTTCTGATTCAAGTTGACTATAGTAAATCTCTAACAAGACTTTTGCCTTGACTTTTCAGCAGTGTTTCTGGGCTTATACAAAATTTCACTTTGAGATGGTGATTAGAAAAGAAGGGTATGGAATAAGACTGGCTAAAAAGGAAAAAAATAGTGTGGCAAACTGTCCTAGTTAGCTGAATGCTCCAAACAATTGTATCAATGCAAACAATGTGGAGCATCTCATCTATTGTATAAAGCAAACATAGAAAGGAGAGCTCTTTTGAAATAAATTATATAATATTAGAGAGAACATGCTTTGTCATTAAATAAATTCATGGCCTAGAAAATCCATTTTTCAATTTCTCTGTGAGTTGAGTACTTGAAGGGTAAAATGAATTATCTCATGGTTATTCCAGAAAAAGGACCAAATATGAAATATTACATTTTGCTAGAGTATTCTGAACATACTGTTGCAGTAATGCCATATTATTGACTGTTTATTCACATACACGTGAGACAGGATTGAGTCTTAACACTCTATCCACAGTCAAACACAAAACTTTAGTGAAATTGCACATTCTTCTTTTGACCTCAAATAGCTTAGCGAACATGCTCATACTATCAAATAACATAAAACTTCCTGTTCATCTGTTCTAGTGACTTTCATTTGCTCATATGGACTCACATGGTGTCATTTTCTTAGTTCAGTATAACTTTGGTCCCACCATCTTCTTGGACTTGTTATTTTCAAATATATCACATTCCCATGTTACAGGCTTAAAATACAACAATACAATATTATTTTATATGGAGTATTACCGATTCTTGTGAGTTCCCTGGAAAAAAAGGATGTCAAACCAATCAATTTTAAGGGAAATCAGCTCTGAATACTCTTTGGAAGAATTGATGCTGAAGTTCCAATATTTTGGCCACCTGATGTGAACAGTTGACTCATTGGAAATGACCCTGATGCTGAGAAAGATTGAAGGCAGAAGAGGGCAACACAGGATGGGATGGTTGGATGTTCAATGGACAAGAACTTGGGCAAACTCTGGGAGAGGGTGAGGGACAAGGAAGCCTGGTGTGCTGCAATCCATGGGGTGGTGAAGAGTCAGACGTGACTTGGTGATGGAACAACAGTGTTATTGATTTACAGTGTTATATTAGTTGCAGGCATGCAGCAAAGTTATTTTGTTTTATATATGTATACACACACACACACATATATTCTATCTGTGAATAGCTATACACTTATAACTATTCTTTTCAGATTCTTTCCCCATGTAAATCTTTAAGAGATATTGAATACAATCCCCTGTGTTATACAGTGAATTGTCTGGTGCACAAGGAGTCAATTATGTGTGATTCTTCGACTCTTGGGACTATAGTCCGTTAGGCTCCCCAGTCCATGGGACTTTTTTAGGCAAGGATACTGGAGTGGGGATATACATATGATTAATCTGGGATCATACATATCTGTAAATAACAAAACTCTGTAAAAGTAAAAAATAAAATAAAAGTTAAAAAGAAAAAAAAAAAGAATACTGGAGTGGTTTGCCATTTACTTCTCTAGGAGATCTTCCTGAGCCAGAGACTGAACTTGCATTTCCTGCATTGACAAGCAGATTTGTGACTTTCACCTTTACAGATTTTATAACTTTCTATTGTGCTAAGTTGCTTCAGTTGTGTCTGACTCTTTGCATCTTTATGGACTATAGCTAATGAAACTCCTCTGTACATTGGATTCTCCATGCAAGAATACTGGAGTAGGTTGCTGTGCCCTCCTCCAGGGGATCTTCCCAACCCAGGATACGAACCCAGCATCTCTTATGTCTCCTGCATTGTCAGATGGATTCTTTGCCACTAGTGTTACCTGGGAAACTCTCAATACTTATTAACTTATCTCAATAATCATGACACAACTTCCCTTACCTTAAAATGAGCTACAAGTCATATCTGAATATATGACAGGAAAAATATAAATGCAAACAGAAATGAGAAGTATGACTCCATAGCCTTATAATTAAAGAGCTCGCTCTAGCTGTTTATTCTCACTTTTTGATTTACTTTTAATCATTTCTCCCTTTCGTTTTGGATCATTATCCAGAACCATCATCTCAGAATCTTGCTGCTTACTGATTGCTGACAAGTTGCAACTTTTCTCATGAGAAGTTAGAGGTCCAGAGGATGAAGATGGCTAACATGTGCTCTGGAGTTAGGAGTTTAGTATAAGCCATATTGTTATTTTCATGGAGAACTAGTGAGAAGCTGGCATACAGCCTGGAAGGAGTGGACTAATGAGAAGGAGATGAAATCTTGAACCTAATGTCTCCCATTTCTCAATTCACATGGACATAGCTCTTCTGGTAAGTATTATACATACTCTTGAAATGATTGAGAATGTCCACTGGGGGGGGGGGGAATGTTACTTTTATTTTAAGCCATATTTATTGAATTGTAATTTGTTTTCAGTAAAATTTATCCTTTTTAGGGACACAGTTTAATTTTGACAATTGTATGCAATGACATAACTGCCGTGACAACTGTGATATAGAATATTTGTTATCATCTAAGGGAGTTTCTAGTGCCTATTTTTGGTGTATATCTTCCACTTCTTCCCCTGACTTTCTGGTAACTATTGATGTGATTTCTGTATTAATTATTTTGCCTTTTCCAGAATTCTATAATAATAGATTACACAGTATGTAGCTTTTGATGTATCACTTACTACATTTAGCCTAATGCCTTTGAAATTAACGTTGATGCAGGGGATCCCCTGATGGCGCAAACAGTAAGGTTTCCTGCCAAGAAGGATACCAGGGTTCAATCCCTTCATCAGGAAGATCTCTGAGAGAAGGGAATGGCTACCTACTCCCCTATTCTTGCTTGGGGAATTCCATGGGAAGAGGAGGTAAAAAGTTTCTTTCTCCTGCTGAATAGTATCATTTTGTACTATATATCACACTTTCTTTGTGTGTCTACCAATTTGGGGACATTTGGACTGTTACCAACTTTTGGAAATTATGAGTCAGTGTGGGTGCATGCTTAGTCACTGAGTCATGGCCGACTCTTTGCGACCTCATGGACTGTAGCTTGCCAGGCTCCCCTGTCCATGGGATACTCCAGGCAAGAATACTGCAGTGGGTCCATTTCCTCCTTTCAGGGGTCTTCCTGACCCAGGAATAGAATCTAAGTCTCCTGCATTGCAGGGAAGAATTTTTCTTTTGTACCATCTAAGCCACCAGGGAAGCCCAATTATAAATATTCTTGCCTGGAGAATAGAGTCAGAAACGACTGACTGACTAACACACACTTAAGGTATCAGGTACAGGTCAAGCTTAATTTTTTCATATGTAGATGTTTACATGTAAAACCATTCATTAGAAAACTATCTTTTGTCCATTTGATTTATTGTGATATCTTTATTGAAAAGCAAGTAACCATATGTGCATCTGTACATTCATTTCTAAGCTCTACTTTTTTCTTATTTTATGCTAATAGTCATTTCTATCATTATAGTTTTATAGTTAGTCTGAAATCATGTTATCCAAGTTCTCCAATATTTTCTTGATTTCAAAATTGTTTTGGTTATATATAAAGTCAGTTTACAATTTCTACTAAAAAGAAACATTTACGAATTTTGGTTGCAATTGCACTTAATCTATAATCAAGCTATGGGAAATTATTGTCTTAACAATTTAGTTATTTCAATCTATGGACATGATAAAACTCCCATTTGTTAAAACTTTACCACTTTTTCTATTATTTTTAAAATTTTCAGCAGGTTTTATCATTATTAAAAGGTCATATCCAGGAATTTCATGTTCAATGGTCTTATTGTAAATGACACTATTTTTTTAAAATTTTTGATTTCTAATTATGCATTGGCAGTATATGGAAAGCATTTGATTTTTGCATAATGACATTGATCACTCAACCTTGCTAAACTAACATTTTAATTCTAGTTCTTTTCTTTGTAGATTATTTGAGAATTCCTAATTAGATGATTTTATCATCTGTGACTGAAAACTCTTCTATTTCTTCCTTTCTATTTTTATACCTTTTTATTGCCTTAATGCAAAGATTAGGATCTCTAGCACAATGCTTTCTTTGTGTGTCTACCAATTTGGGGACATTTGGACTGTTACCAACTTTTGGAAATTATGAGTCAGTGTGGGTGCATGCTTAGTCACTGAGTCATGGCCGACTCTTTGCGACCTCATGGACTGTAGCTTGCCAGGCTCCCCTGTCCATGGGATACTCCAGGCAAGAATACTGCAGTGGGTCCATTTCCTCCTTTCAGGGGTCTTCCTGACCCAGGAATAGAATCTAAGTCTCCTGCATTGCAGGGAAGAATTTTTTTTTTTTTTTTTGTACCATCTAAGCCACCAGGGAAGCCCAATTATAAATATTCTTGCCTGGAGAATAGAGTCAGAAACGACTGACTGACTAACACACACTTAAGGTATCAGGTACAGGTCAAGCTTAATTTTTTCATATGTAGATGTTTACATGTAAAACCATTCATTAGAAAACTATCTTTTGTCCATTTGATTTATTGTGATATCTTTATTGAAAAGCAAGTAACCATATGTGCATCTGTACATTCATTTCTAAGCTCTACTTTTTTCTTATTTTATGCTAATAGTCATTTCTATCATTATAGTTTTATAGTTAGTCTGAAATCATGTTATCCAAGTTCTCCAATATTTTCTTGATTTCAAAATTGTTTTGGTTATATATAAAGTCAGTTTACAATTTCTACTAAAAAGAAACATTTACGAATTTTGGTTGCAATTGCACTTAATCTATAATCAAGCTATGGGAAATTATTGTCTTAACAATTTAGTTATTTCAATCTATGGACATGATAAAACTCCCATTTGTTAAAACTTTACCACTTTTTCTATTATTTTTAAAATTTTCAGCAGGTTTTATCATTATTAAAAGGTCATATCCAGGAATTTCATGTTCAATGGTCTTATTGTAAATGACACTATTTTTTTAAAATTTTTGATTTCTAATTATGCATTGGCAGTATATGGAAAGCATTTGATTTTTGCATAATGACATTGATCACTCAACCTTGCTAAACTAACATTTTAATTCTAGTTCTTTTCTTTGTAGATTATTTGAGAATTCCTAATTAGATGATTTTATCATCTGTGACTGAAAACTCTTCTATTTCTTCCTTTCTATTTTTATACCTTTTTTTATTGCCTTAATGCAAAGATTAGGATCTCTAGCACAATGCTGAATAGACTGGTAAGAGCAGAGATACTTGCCTCGTCTCCTTTTCTTGTTTTTCATTTTTTTGCTGAGTCAAAGTTAATTCTTGATTGTCTTGGTTCATCTCATCTAATTTAAATCGAACGCAAATCCTTCTTGTTAAGCAAACAGCCTCCTTTTCTCTCCTTTTTAAAATATATTCAATTAAAAGTATGAGTGGTGTCAGAAACTAAGTTCTAGTTCCAGATCTATCATGAACTGTCAACTGAAATTCTATTTCCCTCTTTATTGTAATGAGTATCCTCAAGCAGAAAAATTGTTTAAGACTAAATTAATGAGCTATTTTTAGTATGAAATCCCTGGAGTAGGAAATGACAGCCCAATCCAGTAATTTTGCCTGGAAAATCCCCTGGACAGAGAAACCTGGTGGGCTATAGTTCGCTGGGTTGCGAAGGGTCAGACACAACTGAGCAATTTAACACAGCACACAGACTGTAAAACTCAAAAGATCTGCCCAGGGTTTCCCTGGTGGTCCAGTGGGTAGAGAGTGAGCCTTGCAGTGCAAGGGGCACTGGTTTGATCCCTGGACTGGGAAGATCCCACATGCCACAGAGTGGCTGGATGGGTGTGTCCAATTGCGAGCCAGTGCTCTGGAGTGCATGCGCACCCAGAGCCCGTGCTCTGCAACAAGAGAGGCCACTGTAATGGGAGGCCCACGTAGGCCAAAAGAATAAAGATGGATGAAAAATAAATAAATAAATAAACAATAAAAGAGGCCAAAATTAAAAAAAAAATGATCTGCCCAGGTTAAAAATGAAGTGTTTAAATATTTTATTAGTTGAAAATTTTTTATTTAGATTATTAAATTTTCAATGATAACATTTAATTGCTACTTTTTTAGCCAATGTTTATGAAGAGTCTTTGTATCTGTGAAGTGTGGACAAGCCAGAGAGTCAGAGAAAATGAGACAGGTCTATGCTTTCCCTTCTCCAGGCTTTATCCTCAGGCTTTGCCTTGAGTGTGAACCCTAAAAAGGGAGAAACTCCAGGTGTGGACTTCGGGATTTCACGTCAATTGCCACTCATGTAATCCCCTCTTACACCTCCAACAGAGCAGGTACAGATGAAGCAAACAGTGTCGTGGTATGTCTAAGAGGAAGGATGGCCTAATATAATACAATGTTTCTGAGCAAACCTCAGTCAGTGAGCATGAAATTAAGCTATAGCTGCAGTATGGACCCACAAAACCGTTCTGGCAACACAAGGAAATCGGCAGGGCGCATGAGAGGAAGAGCGGCTGATGTCTTTGGAGGCCATCAGGCTTGCCCAGGCTGAGGAAGCAACTCACAATTGTATAATTTGATATATGATGACAGACACAGTCACATTAATGGCTGCAAGGAGAGTCTCAAAGACAAAGGAGACAAGTTCAGTCAGGGGACAGCAGTTGAATGTCTGATAATCCATGTT
Organism: Tragulus kanchil; assembly: GCA_022376925.1. NCBI lineage: Eukaryota > Metazoa > Chordata > Mammalia > Artiodactyla > Tragulidae > Tragulus > Tragulus kanchil. Next base: position 37,547,672 of record JAIOJX010000003.1, read on the forward strand.
GCAAGATTAGCTTTTTTTCTCTATTTTGGGATGAGGCAGCCATGGGAAGACACCCTTGATGGGGAGGAAAGTCGGCCAGGGAGATGACACTTTGACCTGGCTCTGTTTATATTCAAAAGACAATGACTTCCCTTTAGTTAGAAAGTTAAAATTATTCCTCTAAGCCTGTCATCAGAGGAAAGGACACTCAGAAACAAAGTAAAGCCTGTCTTGAACGATAAAGGAATTTTTTTTCTGTACTTTGGGAGTATCAAGTGTAGTTTCTCATCCTATTCTATCCTGAAAGATAAAGATAATTTTTCAGGACAGAAAAGTTGCTTCATGCATATGATATGTGGCTACAGACCCATTCAGTGATGTTATTAAGTTGAATGCTAGAAATTCTGGCAAACCCTACCTCTTACCTCCCTTTTACTAAATTTAGAACTAGAAATGTTGAGAAAGCTTTGAAGTTTGTCTTTACTGGAGTGAAAACCATATTTTGTGTACCTGGATGAATCAATTTAAATCTAAATTTTTGAATAGTAAAATGTTCTTTACAAAAAAGTAATTTGTTACTGTAACAACATTTAAAAAATAAATATACCATGGAATTTATTTAGGCTTTAATTTAGATGATCAGCCTGAGACAATCCAGTTGCACCTGCCAGCATCAGTTAAAAATAAAATGCTAACATGGTTAGGGATAACGTTCTTGAAAGATTGTGTTGTCTATCTAGAACAAAGCAGGATTCTTTCCTCTTGTAGGCAAAGGGCTTCTTATTTTCCCTGATGCTCAAAATTTTTGTCATGGTGCTATTTATAAGTGAGAATATATCTTTTATATTTTGAAAGTGAGATGTCATCTGAGTTTCAATATTTAATACCGATGCCAATTTTAGTTTTAATATTTTAAGGGAAATTAGAGAGTGTGGAGGCAAGAGTAATTCAAATGTATTATATTATTTATTCTTAGATTAAGTGTGGAACATTAATTTGATGGACATAGGTTTAAAAGTAAGGATGATTTTCTTGCCTCCTGACAATTACTGAACTATAGTAAGGATTCATCAGTTGATGTCCCTAGATCAGCAGCTTCACGTGGGACCATGTTATGGGAACTCATTACATTTCAAACTCCACTCTAGAACTACTGAACTCGGACCTGATAATCCTTGTTGCAAGATTAGCTTTTTTTCTCTATTTTGGGATGAGGCAGCCATGGGAAGACACCCTTGATGGGGAGGAAAGTCGGCCAGGGAGATGACACTTTGACCTGGCTCTGTTTATATTCAAAAGACAATGACTTCCCTTTAGTTAGAAAGTTAAAATTATTCCTCTAAGCCTGTCATCAGAGGAAAGGACACTCAGAAACAAAGTAAAGCCTGTCTTGAACGATAAAGGAATTTTTTTTCTGTACTTTGGGAGTATCAAGTGTAGTTTCTCATCCTATTCTATCCTGAAAGATAAAGATAATTTTTCAGGACAGAAAAGTTGCTTCATGCATATGATATGTGGCTACAGACCCATTCAGTGATGTTATTAAGTTGAATGCTAGAAATTCTGGCAAACCCTACCTCTTACCTCCCTTTTACTAAATTTAGAACTAGAAATGTTGAGAAAGCTTTGAAGTTTGTCTTTACTGGAGTGAAAACCATATTTTGTGTACCTGGATGAATCAATTTAAATCTAAATTTTTGAATAGTAAAATGTTCTTTACAAAAAAGTAATTTGTTACTGTAACAACATTTAAAAAATAAATATACCATGGAATTTATTTAGGCTTTAATTTAGATGATCAGCCTGAGACAATCCAGTTGCACCTGCCAGCATCAGTTAAAAATAAAATGCTAACATGGTTAGGGATAACGTTCTTGAAAGATTGTGTTGTCTATCTAGAACAAAGCAGGATTCTTTCCTCTTGTAGGCAAAGGGCTTCTTATTTTCCCTGATGCTCAAAATTTTTGTCATGGTGCTATTTATAAGTGAGAATATATCTTTTATATTTTGAAAGTGAGATGTCATCTGAGTTTCAATATTTAATACCGATGCCAATTTTAGTTTTAATATTTTAAGGGAAATTAGAGAGTGTGGAGGCAAGAGTAATTCAAATGTATTATATTATTTATTCTTAGATTAAGTGTGGAACATTAATTTGATGGACATAGGTTTAAAAGTAAGGATGATTTTCTTGCCTCCTGACAATTACTGAACTATAGTAAGGATTCATCAGTTGATGTCCCTAGATCAGCAGCTTCACGTGGGACCATGTTATGGGAACTCATTACATTTCAAACTCCACTCTAGAACTACTGAATCAGAAACTCTGGTTGTGTGACTTGTAGTTAATCAAAAATGCATGCTGAAGACTGGAAACAATGAAACTACAGAATACTATGGGCTTCCCAGGTGGCTCAGTGGTAAAGACTCTGCCTATCAATCAGGAGACACAGGCTCGATCCCTGGGTTGGGAATATACCCTGGAAAAAGAAATGGCAACCCACTCCAGTATTCTTGCCTAGAAAATCTGATGGACATAGGAGCCTGGTAGGCGACAGTCCATAGGGTTGCAATAGTGTTAGACATGATTTAGCAACTAAACAACAACAAAGTGAGAGAAACCTCCACTCCCAGAAGGGCTATTTGTGACCCTCAGACATCTAAGCCAAAGGGAGCTGTTGAGCAGCCCACTTCACCTGTGACTGAGTGACTTTAATGCATGGAATCTAGAAAAATAGTATAGATGATGCTATTTGCAAACCATAAATAGAGGCAGGAAAGTAGAGAACATGTGTGTGGATACTAAGCGGGAAGGGGAGGTTGAGAGGAAGTGGAAGATTGGGAATGACTGATGTGAAATATTGATACTGTGCATAAAATGGATAACTAATGATAACATAGCAGTTCCCAGATGACTCAATGGTAACGAATCTGCCTGCTAATGAGGGGACATAAGAGACTCGGGTTTGATGCCTGGGTCAGGAAGATCCCCTGGAGAAGGAAATGGCAACCCACTTCAGTATTCTAGCCTGGAAAATCCCATGGACAGAGGAGCCTGATGGGCTGCAATCTATGCATTCGCAAAGAGTGGGATACGACTGAGTGACTAAACAACGAACAAAAAAAGTGATCATACTCAAGGAACGTCTATTTCATGGAGGCAGGATTCCAGCTAGTTAGATATATATTATTTTGTGCAAAATATTCCTAGATTAAGTGTGGAACATTAATTTGATGGACATAGGTTTAAAAGTAAGGATGATTTTCTTGCCTCCTGACAATTACTGAACTATAGTAAGGATTCATCAGTTGATGTCCCTAGATCAGCAGCTTCACGTGGGACCATGTTATGGGAACTCATTACATTTCAAACTCCACTCTAGAACTACTGAATCAGAAACTCTGGTTGTGTGACTTGTAGTTAATCAAAAATGCATGCTGAAGACTGGAAACAATGAAACTACAGAATACTATGGGCTTCCCAGGTGGCTCAGTGGTAAAGACTCTGCCTATCAATCAGGAGACACAGGCTCGATCCCTGGGTTGGGAATATACCCTGGAAAAAGAAATGGCAACCCACTCCAGTATTCTTGCCTAGAAAATCTGATGGACATAGGAGCCTGGTAGGCGACAGTCCATAGGGTTGCAATAGTGTTAGACATGATTTAGCAACTAAACAACAACAAAGTGAGAGAAACCTCCACTCCCAGAAGGGCTATTTGTGACCCTCAGACATCTAAGCCAAAGGGAGCTGTTGAGCAGCCCACTTCACCTGTGACTGAGTGACTTTAATGCATGGAATCTAGAAAAATAGTATAGATGATGCTATTTGCAAACCATAAATAGAGGCAGGAAAGTAGAGAACATGTGTGTGGATACTAAGCGGGAAGGGGAGGTTGAGAGGAAGTGGAAGATTGGGAATGACTGATGTGAAATATTGATACTGTGCATAAAATGGATAACTAATGATAACATAGCAGTTCCCAGATGACTCAATGGTAACGAATCTGCCTGCTAATGAGGGGACATAAGAGACTCGGGTTTGATGCCTGGGTCAGGAAGATCCCCTGGAGAAGGAAATGGCAACCCACTTCAGTATTCTAGCCTGGAAAATCCCATGGACAGAGGAGCCTGATGGGCTGCAATCTATGCATTCGCAAAGAGTGGGATACGACTGAGTGACTAAACAACGAACAATAAAAAGTGATCATACTCAAGGAACGTCTATTTCATGGAGGCAGGATTCCAGCTAGTTAGATATATATTATTTTGTGCAAATATCTAATATTTACCACAAATGTAATAGATTTTCCTAAATGTAGTGGATTTGGAGGAAATAAATCAGAAGGAAATTTGTTCTTCAACTTCAGCCTTACCTCCCTAAGTTATGTAAGTGCTTCTGTTCTAGCTAGGAGATTCATTAATGACTATGATATGGTATAATTTTGAGGTACTAGTCTCTTAGTAGTAATCAGTGTGCAGATAATAGCATATATTTTATTAATAGGTGATACATTGGAATAAAACCATTGAGGCACAGGTCCATCAGTAATAGTCTTTGTACTTATGATGTGCTTAAATACCCCTTCTATCACTTACCTTTGATATTCTCTTTATAACATGAGCACTTCAGTGCTATTACTTTTCCCATGACTCTACTTTCTGTATCACTACTTAAAAAATATTTTTCATATCTAGGTTAAGAGAAGAGTGTGCAAAAAGAATGCAATTGAAGCAGCAATTTGCTATATCAAAATTTTATTTCATCATTTTAAAAGTGCTTTTCCTCTGAAAACTTGGACTCTCTGCTACATTATTGCTATCTCAAACACTTTTTGGAAAGGGTAGTGATAAACCAAGTTTGAAAAATACCTTACATTCTGTTAGGTTATTTGCTCTTCTGCTCTGTATAAGTACGTACACTATGTGTTAAAAGTCTCTCAGTCAGGTCTGACTCTGTGATCCCATGGTGGTAGCTGGCCAGGCTCCTCTGACTATGGGATTTTCCAGGCATGAATACTGGAGTGGGTTGCCATGCCCTCCTTCAGGGGATCTTCCCAGCCTAGGGATTGAACCCGAGTCTCTTATATCTCCTGCATTGGCCAGCCCTCTTTTGTCTCCTGCATGTGTGTTTACTAGTTTCTGGACCCAATTGCAACACATGTATGTGGAGGCTTCCCCTCACAAACAAACAATTCTTGGACACTTGCAGCATGTCCAAGAATTCAATTCAATTCTGACATGCTCTACCTGGAGATAAAATCAGATTCTACAGGTAAAAGATTCAGTACCACGAGACCACCCTCTACTTCAGACACCAGATGCAAGCCCTGTTTACCTGCATGTCTAACAGATTACAAATTGGGGATTCCAAAAACCCCCTCCAACTCAAGATACCAAATGCAAGTCCTGGTTGTTACTTGAATGTCTAGCTACCTGGCTAGAGAAGTTTCCAAGACTCCCACTTTGGGCTCAATTAATTTGCTAGTGTTGATTAAAAAAAGATGAATAACTTGAGAGTTGTGGGTTAAGTTTTATTTGGAACTCAGTTGGGACTGCAGCCTGGGAAGCAGTACCTCAGAGAGCTCTGAGAGACTGCTCCAAATAGGCAGCAAGAGGAAAATCAATATGTAAGGATTTTGGTGAAGGGGACTCCAGAATCAATTAACAGTCATTTTAAAAGGGATTTTGGGAATGCAAGTTTCTCTCAGAGAGCTCAAATACCCTTTAAAAAAGTGCTTTTCCATTTTTTGTATCACTACTTAAAAATATTTCATATCTAGGTTAAGAGAAGAGTGTGCAAAAAGAATGCAATTGAAGCAGCAATTTGCTATATCAAAATTTTATTTCATCATTTTAAAAGTGCTTTTCCTCTGAAAACTTGGACTCTCTGCTACATTATTGCTATCTCAAACACTTTTTGGAAAGGGTAGTGATAAACCAAGTTTGAAAAATACCTTACATTCTGTTAGGTTATTTGCTCTTCTGCTCTGTATAAGTACGTACACTATGTGTTAAAAGTCTCTCAGTCAGGTCTGACTCTGTGATCCCATGGTGGTAGCTGGCCAGGCTCCTCTGACTATGGGATTTTCCAGGCATGAATACTGGAGTGGGTTGCCATGCCCTCCTTCAGGGGATCTTCCCAGCCTAGGGATTGAACCCGAGTCTCTTATATCTCCTGCATTGGCCAGCCCTCTTTGTCTCCTGCATGTGTGTTTACTAGTTTCTGGACCCAATTGCAACACATGTATGTGGAGGCTTCCCCTCACAAACAAACAATTCTTGGACACTTGCAGCATGTCCAAGAATTCAATTCAATTCTGACATGCTCTACCTGGAGATAAAATCAGATTCTACAGGTAAAAGATTCAGTACCACGAGACCACCCTCTACTTCAGACACCAGATGCAAGCCCTGTTTACCTGCATGTCTAACAGATTACAAATTGGGGATTCCAAAAACCCCCTCCAACTCAAGATACCAAATGCAAGTCCTGGTTGTTACTTGAATGTCTAGCTACCTGGCTAGAGAAGTTTCCAAGACTCCCACTTTGGGCTCAATTAATTTGCTAGTGTTGATTAAAAAAAGATGAATAACTTGAGAGTTGTGGGTTAAGTTTTATTTGGAACTCAGTTGGGACTGCAGCCTGGGAAGCAGTACCTCAGAGAGCTCTGAGAGACTGCTCCAAATAGGCAGCAAGAGGAAAATCAATATGTAAGGATTTTGGTGAAGGGGACTCCAGAATCAATTAACAGTCATTTTAAAAAGGGATTTTGGTTAATCATTAGTATCTGATGTCATCATGAAGGAATTTAGTGCTTTTCTAGATGTGAGGAGATGCAAGCACTGAGATAATAAAATCTGTTCCTAAAAACTTCCACCTATCTAAAGACCTGTCCCACCAGATTCCTTGGAGCACAGAGTGCCTCACTCCACCTTGATCTCCTTCAGAGGGTTTTGAAGGTCAGCAGCTCCCAAGAGCACTGTGTTCAATCTTCGCAGTGGCACATGGCAAATGCTCTTGTTGTCCAGTCATTGGCAATGTAATTGGTAAATGTTAATTTGTAGTTGACACTAGGCTAGCTCAAAGGACTCAGGAAATGGTTAGCTCACTAGATTATCAATTTATTACAGAGGATATGAATCAACAGCCAGATGAAAAGACAGATATTTCAGTGAGGTTCCAAACAAAGGAGCTTCTGTTTTCATGGAGCTTAGGGACTGGCAAGGTGGCTTCTAAAAGCATTCTGATTCCCTGACCTGGAAGCTTCCAAATCTCCACCTTTGGAGTTTTTATGGAGACTTCGTTAGGTTGGCATCATTAACTTATTGACCTGTGGTGGTTGATTTAATCTTTAGCCTCTCTCCTCCCCCTGGAAATCAGGGAATGTGACTGAAAGTCTCAAACCACTATTAAGTTGGTTCCCCTGGCAACCAGCCCCCAACCTTAAGCACTTGAAAAGTTACCTTCATTAACACAAAGTCAGTAGCGGTGAAAAGGGTTTACTATGAATACTAAAAGTACTCATTTCACCTTTATGACTCTGAGCCATTTCCGGGCATTGTAGACAAAAGACTAAATATTGTACTAAAAGATACTCCCATTTATTGTTTAGAAAATCCCAAGGGTTTTGGAACCTGTAAGCTAAGAACAATTGAGGAAAAACTAATGTAAGTGAGAAATATATTTTGGTCATCTGAGTAGTCAACTATATGTACTTTTTTATAAATCATACTTTCACAGCATGAAGCAGAGATGAGGGAGAGTAGGAATTGAAGGGCAGGTGGATAGAGACAGAATCAAGTGCAAGGCAATGGCATGGAGACAATGACCACCAGACCAGCCCCATGGGCTTCTAAATTTGGGGCAATATGTAAGGATTTTGGTGAAGGGGACTCCAGAATCAATTAACAGTCATTTTAAAAAGGGATTTTGGTTAATCATTAGTATCTGATGTCATCATGAAGGAATTTAGTGCTTTTCTAGATGTGAGGAGATGCAAGCACTGAGATAATAAAATCTGTTCCTAAAAACTTCCACCTATCTAAAGACCTGTCCCACCAGATTCCTTGGAGCACAGAGTGCCTCACTCCACCTTGATCTCCTTCAGAGGGTTTTGAAGGTCAGCAGCTCCCAAGAGCACTGTGTTCAATCTTCGCAGTGGCACATGGCAAATGCTCTTGTTGTCCAGTCATTGGCAATGTAATTGGTAAATGTTAATTTGTAGTTGACACTAGGCTAGCTCAAAGGACTCAGGAAATGGTTAGCTCACTAGATTATCAATTTATTACAGAGGATATGAATCAACAGCCAGATGAAAAGACAGATATTTCAGTGAGGTTCCAAACAAAGGAGCTTCTGTTTTCATGGAGCTTAGGGACTGGCAAGGTGGCTTCTAAAAGCATTCTGATTCCCTGACCTGGAAGCTTCCAAATCTCCACCTTTGGAGTTTTTATGGAGACTTCGTTAGGTTGGCATCATTAACTTATTGACCTGTGGTGGTTGATTTAATCTTTAGCCTCTCTCCTCCCCCTGGAAATCAGGGAATGTGACTGAAAGTCTCAAACCACTATTAAGTTGGTTCCCCTGGCAACCAGCCCCCAACCTTAAGCACTTGAAAAGTTACCTTCATTAACACAAAGTCAGTAGCGGTGAAAAGGGTTTACTATGAATACTAAAAGTACTCATTTCACCTTTATGACTCTGAGCCATTTCCGGGCATTGTAGACAAAAGACTAAATATTGTACTAAAAGATACTCCCATTTATTGTTTAGAAAATCCCAAGGGTTTTGGAACCTGTAAGCTAAGAACAATTGAGGAAAAACTAATGTAAGTGAGAAATATATTTTGGTCATCTGAGTAGTCAACTATATGTACTTTTTTATAAATCATACTTTCACAGCATGAAGCAGAGATGAGGGAGAGTAGGAATTGAAGGGCAGGTGGATAGAGACAGAATCAAGTGCAAGGCAATGGCATGGAGACAATGACCACCAGACCAGCCCCATGGGCTTCTAAATAGAAAGAGATGAGGACTTTGGAGAATGTTCCTGGGATCCTGGAGTGTAGCAGCTGGTATTTTTTATATTATAGTCCAATACATCTAAACTAAGAGTGGTGACAGAATGATTCGACAGGACTTAAAGAAGGTGAAGTCAAATTGGAAGAAGTTGGGTTTCATGTAAACGTTTTCTGGTTTAGAATTAGCCTGTAGGGAGAACATCCAATCTACCCTGGATATACAGGATGAGGGCTTCCTAGGTGTCACAGAGGTAAAGAATCTGCATGCAGTGCAGGAGATCTGGGTCTGATCTCTGGGTTGGGAAGAGCCCCTGGAATAGGAAATGGCAACCCATTCCAGTATTCTTACCTAGATGATCCCACGGACAAAAGAGCCCGGTAAACTACAGTGCATGGAGTCACACAGAGTCAGACATGACTGAGGGACTGAACATGGTATGGCTTTGAGGAACAGGGATAGTAAGGACAATGAGACTTGGCTACAACCAAAGAATTAAGATTAGAGAAAAAAGGGTTACCATATTGTACCTAAGTACAAAGCCTTTGAGAGCCAATTTTAAGTATGAAAAATTATGAGCAGTTTGTTTAGGATATAATTTTTCTCCTTTGTCATAAATCTCTAAATGACTTGGTACTTTGTTTTAAATATGAATGAAATATTTGTAAAATTCCACTTTATACTTAAATTCTTTTTCTATGATATAACTGTCTAAGGAATCACTCTTCATTTGAAAAATAATTGGTTGTCCTGCTGTTTTTATACCTCAGGTTTGAAAAACATTGATCCTAATAGTACCCATAAAAATAGGTTTTGGAACCTGTAAGCTAAGAACAATTGAGGAAAAACTAATGTAAGTGAGAAATATATTTTGGTCATCTGAGTAGTCAACTATATGTACTTTTTTATAAATCATACTTTCACAGCATGAAGCAGAGATGAGGGAGAGTAGGAATTGAAGGGCAGGTGGATAGAGACAGAATCAAGTGCAAGGCAATGGCATGGAGACAATGACCACCAGACCAGCCCCATGGGCTTCTAAATAGAAAGAGATGAGGACTTTGGAGAATGTTCCTGGGATCCTGGAGTGTAGCAGCTGGTATTTTTTATATTATAGTCCAATACATCTAAACTAAGAGTGGTGACAGAATGATTCGACAGGACTTAAAGAAGGTGAAGTCAAATTGGAAGAAGTTGGGTTTCATGTAAACGTTTTCTGGTTTAGAATTAGCCTGTAGGGAGAACATCCAATCTACCCTGGATATACAGGATGAGGGCTTCCTAGGTGTCACAGAGGTAAAGAATCTGCATGCAGTGCAGGAGATCTGGGTCTGATCTCTGGGTTGGGAAGAGCCCCTGGAATAGGAAATGGCAACCCATTCCAGTATTCTTACCTAGATGATCCCACGGACAAAAGACCCCGGGTAAACTACAGTGCATGGAGTCACACAGAGTCAGACATGACTGAGGGACTGAACATGGTATGGCTTTGAGGAACAGGGATAGTAAGGACAATGAGACTTGGCTACAACCAAAGAATTAAGATTAGAGAAAAAAGGGTTACCATATTGTACCTAAGTACAAAGCCTTTGAGAGCCAATTTTAAGTATGAAAAATTATGAGCAGTTTGTTTAGGATATAATTTTTCTCCTTTGTCATAAATCTCTAAATGACTTGGTACTTTGTTTTAAATATGAATGAAATATTTGTAAAATTCCACTTTATACTTAAATTCTTTTTCTATGATATAACTGTCTAAGGAATCACTCTTCATTTGAAAAATAATTGGTTGTCCTGCTGTTTTTATACCTCAGGTTTGAAAAACATTGATCCTAATAGTACCCATAAAATTAATGAATGAACATTCTTTGGTGTTGTTTGGGAGGGAGGAATTTCTTTTTACTCTTCTTGAGTTGAACTAATAGTAAAATTCATACAAGGTAGATTAATAAGATAAAAATAAACAGATTTCAATTCATGCATACAGAGATGTCATAGAAATGGGACAGAGAAGTGGCCAAAGCATGTCGCCCTTATACCTTTTGTAGAAAAAGAAGCAATACATTTGTGAGGTATTAATAGGACAAAGAAACTTAGATTTTGTGTGCTCAGTTAGTGAAGTATTTAAACAGAATGTGGAATTTGGGGAGTGAATTAGAATAGCAGCAAGGTTTGTTTATATGTTTCTCAGCCTAAATTGCCTATTTCTGCCATATTCAGTGAGTGAACCTTTCATAAGAGAAATTTACTTCCTGCTTTCAGGGAAATGTGTGTGTGTGTGTGTGTGTGTGTGTGTGTGTGTGTGTGTCTTAAATGACCTGAATAAACAATGCTTCTATAATTGAAGTTTGACATTACGTTTGCCAAAGGAGTTCATTTTAACTGGTAAAGTGAAAGTGTTAGGGCCTTAATTGTGTCTGACTCTTTGCAACCCCATGGATAGTAGCCCACCAGGCTCCTCTGTCTATGAACATTTCCCAGCAAGAATCCTGGAGTAGGTTGACATTTTCTTCTCCAGGGTATCTTCTCAACCCAGGGATTGAACCTGGGTCTCCCACATTGCAAGCAGATTCTTTCCCATTTGAGTCACCAGAATTCCCTTAACTGGTAAATGTGGTATTAAATACAGAACTGTGACAAAGAAAAGCAGAGCACTGTTCACCTGCCAGTTCTACAAGCATTAAATTGTAACCTTATGAGGTTGGATTCTGACAGCAATTAAGGATGATAAGACAGGATGAAGTACCCTGTGCTTGGATAAACAATCACTTAGTTAGATGCATATCTCTGGAAGAATTTCAGTAGCCCCAGATTTTTGCATCTCCCCATATATAAAAACATATTAATGTCATTAACTTCATTGCATCTCCCCATATATAGAAAAACACTAATATCATTAACTTGATGTCTCTGTTCTTTTTAATGAGCAGCAATATTTTACCAAGATATATGATTGACTGCATGGAACCAGTCTTATATAAACTGGCTTCTCCTGAGCCACTGAATGGGTGTCTCCCAGGCTACAGTCCTCAGTAAGTCCTTAAATAAAATTTAAACTCATGACTCTTATGTTTTGCATTTTATTTAAGTCAACATATCTTACATTTTGAAGAACTGGCACATGAACGGAAAAATTCCAATGTTTTGGGGGGCCTAATTTTCCTTTAAAAATAGTAGGGGGGTTAATTTTCCTTTAGAAAATAATTCTAACACTGACTCTTTGGGTTAACAGTGTTCCATCTTCAAACTGTGTAGTTTTAAAAAGTGGATTTAGGTCAAGGGCTATTTTGAAATCAAATAGGGTCACTAATTCCCTCAGAGAATTATAACTCATTGTGAAGTGAACCAGTTTTCCTAACTGCTGACTGAATGGTATGTATTACTTTATTTCAGGAACCGTAACATTAAAGCTTCTTTCAATTGTGGATTATGTATATTTCAAAAAGGCTTCACCTCCTACTTTGATATTGCTCTTTTTTATGAATTTCATTTTATGACCTTCTCAAGAGGCTATGCTACATAAATCAGAAACTCAATTCAGGTTATAATTTCTTCAAAACTATTCATTTCAGTGCAAAATTTAAGCTGGAAACAATTGAGTTTTAAAATATTGTGAATGTATTATTGCATTGAAAGAATCATGATTGCTGCAAGCCTAGAGGGGTCACTTCCTTAACTGGTAAATGTGGTATTAAATACAGAACTGTGACAAAGAAAAGCAGAGCACTGTTCACCTGCCAGTTCTACAAGCATTAAATTGTAACCTTATGAGGTTGGATTCTGACAGCAATTAAGGATGATAAGACAGGATGAAGTACCCTGTGCTTGGATAAACAATCACTTAGTTAGATGCATATCTCTGGAAGAATTTCAGTAGCCCCAGATTTTTGCATCTCCCCATATATAAAAACATATTAATGTCATTAACTTCATTGCATCTCCCCATATATAGAAAAACACTAATATCATTAACTTGATGTCTCTGTTCTTTTTAATGAGCAGCAATATTTTACCAAGATATATGATTGACTGCATGGAACCAGTCTTATATAAACTGGCTTCTCCTGAGCCACTGAATGGGTGTCTCCCAGGCTACAGTCCTCAGTAAGTCCTTAAATAAAATTTAAACTCATGACTCTTATGTTTTGCATTTTTATTTAAGTCAACATATCTTACATTTTGAAGAACTGGCACATGAACGGAAAAATTCCAATGTTTTGGGGGGCCTAATTTTCCTTTAAAAATAGTAGGGGGGTTAATTTTCCTTTAGAAAATAATTCTAACACTGACTCTTTGGGTTAACAGTGTTCCATCTTCAAACTGTGTAGTTTTAAAAAGTGGATTTAGGTCAAGGGCTATTTTGAAATCAAATAGGGTCACTAATTCCCTCAGAGAATTATAACTCATTGTGAAGTGAACCAGTTTTCCTAACTGCTGACTGAATGGTATGTATTACTTTATTTCAGGAACCGTAACATTAAAGCTTCTTTCAATTGTGGATTATGTATATTTCAAAAAGGCTTCACCTCCTACTTTGATATTGCTCTTTTTTATGAATTTCATTTTATGACCTTCTCAAGAGGCTATGCTACATAAATCAGAAACTCAATTCAGGTTATAATTTCTTCAAAAACTATTCATTTCAGTGCAAAATTTAAGCTGGAAACAATTGAGTTTTAAAATATTGTGAATGTATTATTGCATTGAAAGAATCATGATTGCTGTGATGTGCACAGAGATGATGCCAATATATAATATTTTGCATAGATATGAAAATGATGCATCCTAAAAAAGGAGAAAGCATCAAATTTTCTGCCACTAGATTTAAAAGAATTGTTTACAATAAAATAATTCCTGTGAAGATAAATGCTCCAAAGAATTTAATTGTTTTAATTCTCACTTGTCAAATTATATCTTCATCAAATATAAACACAGACATGGAGTTTTTGCAAATAATAGCAATCCACTGTCACAAATAGATTTTTTTTCTCAAGTGTGGTTTCATTTATTTTGATCAGTTTTCACATTTTCATTGAGGGTGATCAGCTGTTCTTTATGATCAATGTTTCCAGGTGAAATAGCTAAATTAAGTGGGTATACTGTAGATGCAGAATAATAATATATAGCATTTATTTAGTGCTTACTCTGTGTCAGGCCCTTTGAAGCTCTATATGCATATTAATACATATATTAGTGACCCGGGAGATTATACCTTAGATCATAATTCAATAGCCCAAGATTCCATAATAATAACTCTCTAGAGGTATTTACTTACAGATTCATCATTAAAAATATTGATTATGGGGCTTCCCTGGTGGTCCAATGGGTAAAGAGTCTGCCTTGCAGTGCAAGGGGCACTGGTTAGATCCCTGACCTGGGAAGATTCCACGTGCCGTAGAGCAGCTGGATGTGGCATGCCCAATTATGAGCCTGCGCTCAGGAGTGCAGGTGCCCAGAACAGGTGCTCTGCAACAAAAGAAGCCACTGCGATGGGAGGCCCACACAGGCCAAAGAATTAAGATGGATGAAAATAAATAAATGAAATGGATTGCTCATTACTTTATGTTTCATTTTGGATGACCCGGTAACATTAAAGCTTCTTTCAATTGTGGATTATGTATATTTCAAAAGGCTTCACCTCCTACTTTGATATTGCTCTTTTTTATGAATTTCATTTTATGACCTTCTCAAGAGGCTATGCTACATAAATCAGAAACTCAATTCAGGTTATAATTTCTTCAAAAACTATTCATTTCAGTGCAAAATTTAAGCTGGAAACAATTGAGTTTTAAAATATTGTGAATGTATTATTGCATTGAAAGAATCATGATTGCTGTGATGTGCACAGAGATGATGCCAATATATAATATTTTGCATAGATATGAAAATGATGCATCCTAAAAAAGGAGAAAGCATCAAATTTTCTGCCACTAGATTTAAAAGAATTGTTTACAATAAAATAATTCCTGTGAAGATAAATGCTCCAAAGAATTTAATTGTTTTAATTCTCACTTGTCAAATTATATCTTCATCAAATATAAACACAGACATGGAGTTTTTGCAAATAATAGCAATCCACTGTCACAAATAGATTTTTTTTCTCAAGTGTGGTTTCATTTATTTTGATCAGTTTTCACATTTTCATTGAGGGTGATCAGCTGTTCTTTATGATCAATGTTTCCAGGTGAAATAGCTAAATTAAGTGGGTATACTGTAGATGCAGAATAATAATATATAGCATTTATTTAGTGCTTACTCTGTGTCAGGCCCTTTGAAGCTCTATATGCATATTAATACATATATTAGTGACCCGGGAGATTATACCTTAGATCATAATTCAATAGCCCAAGATTCCATAATAATAACTCTCTAGAGGTATTTACTTACAGATTCATCATTAAAAATATTGATTATGGGGCTTCCCTGGTGGTCCAATGGGTAAAGAGTCTGCCTTGCAGTGCAAGGGGCACTGGTTAGATCCCTGACCTGGGAAGATTCCACGTGCCGTAGAGCAGCTGGATGTGGCATGCCCAATTATGAGCCTGCGCTCAGGAGTGCAGGTGCCCAGAACAGGTGCTCTGCAACAAAAGAAGCCACTGCGATGGGAGGCCCACACAGGCCAAAGAATTAAGATGGATGAAAATAAATAAATGAAGGACCAATAAAAGAGGCCAAAATTAGAAAAAAATGATGATGCTAAAGTGGGTTACATGTGGAAGAGGGAGGCAAAAGTGACTCTGATGAGCTATGCAACCAAGGAAATTTATTAAATTCATGGTCTTGTGTTCATAGAACTCATTCAATGGCCTGCTCTCTCATTTCTGGAACATTAACAATTAAAAAAAAAAAAAAGAGTAACTAGAAAGAGTCTCCAAAGACCTACAGTTCAAATCGTTAAGTGTTTTAAGTCACAACAGAAGAAAAACGTTCTTGGTCCAGTTTTGATCTTGATCACAGAGGCATTTGGAGTAAACCATATGGGTTATATCTGGAATTCCCACAATTCAACTGCTTTTGGATCCCTTAAATCAATTTAAAAATGAACATTATGGACAAGAGTCCTAGAGAAGGAAATGGCAACCCATTCCAATATTCTTGCTTGGGAAATCCCATGGACAGAGGAGGTTGGCAGGCTATAGCTCATGGGGTCACAAAGAGTCAGAGATGACTGAGTGACTGACCACAAGGACAAGAGTCAATGAAGAGAGAGAGAGAGAGAGACAGAGACAGAGAGAGGTCAGCCATAACCAAGTATCTGAAGAAATGAGACAGCAGACAGTCTTTCTGGACATTCTCAGTGCAAGGCAAGGAAAACAAATAGGTTTGAGTTAGCAACCCAGCTCCAGGGGCTGACTAAGGCTGCCCAGGTGCCCAGGTAATGGCCTTCTGGAGAGTCCTGAGGCTGCATCCAGACACCAAAGGGGAAGACGCTCTCAGTTATTAGCAGTTATGAGGATATTTGTTGTCTTGGCTGAGTTCATTTTAGCTGGTAAAGTGAAAGTTTTAGTGATTCAGTCATGTCCAGCTCTTCTCAGCCACATGGATTGTAGCCCCTCAGGCTCATCTGCCACGGAATTCTCCAGGAAAATACACTGGAGTGGGTAGCCATTCCCTTCTCCAGGAGATCTTCCCAACCCAGGGATCGAACAGGGGTCTCCTGAATTGCAGGTGAATTCTTTACTGTCTGAGCCATCAGGAAAACCTCCAAAGTGAAAGTATTAGTTACTCAGTTCTGTCTAACTCTTTGAGACCCCATGGACAATAGCCTGCCAGGCTCCTCTTGGGCATGGAATTCTCCAGGCAAGAATACTGGAGTGAGTAGCCAGTCATTATGGAGAGTCTTCCAATTCAATGTGTAGCACAAATCAAATTCTCCCTTTACCTCTTATTTGCCTTTCAGAGATGGTAATCATTTACTTGTACCACTCTGCCTCTGTCGCTTGTCAAGACACAATATGTTGCTGATTTAAAGTCTTTTAAATGAAGGTATTATGGAAGTATACAACATTTTAATTTGCTCGCTTAAGGTAGCATCGTAAACCCGGTGAGAAGAATAAACAAATGAGGAAATATACCTCAAAAACATTCTTGCTTTTTACTTGCTGTTCCGAAGAAGTTTTAGTTCTGGAGCAAATTATTTCTACCAAGAAGCAAAGCATCACTTATAATATGAGTGCTTCTGTCACATATACTTGAGAAATAATCACCTGTTCACAATAAAAGCACTGAATCAGAATCTCACTATGCATACACAGTAGTGAAGGTGAGCCCAATTCCTTCTGCACACAGCTATGTCTGCTGTGACTATGTGGATTTAGTAAGACAGTAAGTATTCTGTGAGCAGATTTCATGGTCACAGATTATTTCCAAAGTGGTGGTAGGAGAATACCATTAGTAATGAGTTAACTGTTAAAAATTGTTCAGCATCTGGGCCTTGGGGTTGCCAAGAACCGTGGTGTGTTCTTGACTGTTGGCTGAAATTCTGGAGCAGATGAAGGAGGATGAGGAAGAAGAGCAAAATCCTGTGTTGACATGAGACAGGCAGGTGCTAAAATGACTAATGGGATGTAGTTACAGACAGTGCCTTTAACTCTGCACCCATTCCTGTTCCCTAGTGATAACTAAAAAAGGGGAAAAAACCAGCAAAGTTTGAAGTCTAATCTTTAAAGGCAAAACTAGAGACACTTTAGGCTAGAAAATCAGAAGTTTCCTTATCTGGATATTGATATGTGGTTTTGTGAGCATTCCGGTTGGTGCACATTTATTAATAGGCAAGAGGAAGTTGCCAGGTTTGAATGTAAGGGGAAGTCTTGAATTTGCTGATCCTCATGGGAAAGCACAACAGCTTGGCTCAAATTATGTTAATTCTTCAGCCGGCACAGTTTGCCCTGCTTACTAATCACTCTGTTGTGGTACAAATTTATAACCATTTCTCCCAGAGCACCTTGGGGCTGGTGCTAGGCATTAAACTGAGTGATTTCTGGGTACTTTTCCACTGGAGGGGGCTCTGATATTACCATCTTCATTCAGATCCTTGAGTTCAACCTACCCTCTCACATTTCTGGGCCTTTGTATGGAATTTTCTTACCTGAAACACCTGTTTTCCTTTTTTGCAATAAGAATTTCATTAATCATTCAAAATAAAGAGTAATATTTCAATGGCAACTGAAATAAAGATTTTTTTCTTCTAAGTCTGACCACCAGCTTTAATATTCAAATTTCTCATAATGGTCATGCAAACTATTTATAGATTAATTGTATTTGCTAAACTACAGATCTGTTATAATATGAGTGCTTCTGTCACATATACTTGAGAAATAATCACCTGTTCACAATAAAAGCACTGAATCAGAATCTCACTATGCATACACAGTAGTGAAGGTGAGCCCAATTCCTTCTGCACACAGCTATGTCTGCTGTGACTATGTGGATTTAGTAAGACAGTAAGTATTCTGTGAGCAGATTTCATGGTCACAGATTATTTCCAAAGTGGTGGTAGGAGAATACCATTAGTAATGAGTTAACTGTTAAAAATTGTTCAGCATCTGGGCCTTGGGGTTGCCAAGAACCGTGGTGTGTTCTTGACTGTTGGCTGAAATTCTGGAGCAGATGAAGGAGGATGAGGAAGAAGAGCAAAATCCTGTGTTGACATGAGACAGGCAGGTGCTAAAATGACTAATGGGATGTAGTTACAGACAGTGCCTTTAACTCTGCACCCATTCCTGTTCCCTAGTGATAACTAAAAAAGGGGGAAAAAGCCAGCAAAGTTTGAAGTCTAATCTTTAAAGGCAAAACTAGAGACACTTTAGGCTAGAAAATCAGAAGTTTCCTTATCTGGATATTGATATGTGGTTTTGTGAGCATTCCGGTTGGTGCACATTTATTAATAGGCAAGAGGAAGTTGCCAGGTTTGAATGTAAGGGGAAGTCTTGAATTTGCTGATCCTCATGGGAAAGCACAACAGCTTGGCTCAAATTATGTTAATTCTTCAGCCGGCACAGTTTGCCCTGCTTACTAATCACTCTGTTGTGGTACAAATTTATAACCATTTCTCCCAGAGCACCTTGGGGCTGGTGCTAGGCATTAAACTGAGTGATTTCTGGGTACTTTTCCACTGGAGGGGACTCTGATATTACCATCTTCATTCAGATCCTTGAGTTCAACCTACCCTCTCACATTTCTGGGCCTTTGTATGGAATTTTCTTACCTGAAACACCTGTTTTCCTTTTTTGCAATAAGAATTTCATTAATCATTCAAAATAAAGAGTAATATTTCAATGGCAACTGAAATAAAGATTTTTTTCTTCTAAGTCTGACCACCAGCTTTAATATTCAAATTTCTCATAATGGTCATGCAAACTATTTATAGATTAATTGTATTTGCTAAACTACAGGTCTGTAATTGGAAACTAATTTGCTCCAAAGGAAGAAAGGCAAAAAAAGAATAATTAGACAGCAGCATCTTTATGTGGAACCTAGAAAAAATAGTACAGATGTACTTATTTGCAAAAAAGAAATAGAGTCACAGATGTACAGAACAAACTTATGGTTATCAGGGGAGAAGGGAGGATGGGACAAACTGGGCAACAGAGATTGACATATATACACTACTATGTATAAAAGAAATAATGAGAACCTGTATAGTACAAGGAACTCTACTGAATGATCTGGTAACCTACATGGAAGGAAATTCAAAAAGGAGGAGATATGGAGATTTGTGTGTGTATATACATATACATGGGCTTCCCAGGTGCTGCTGGTGGTAAAGATGCCACCTGCCAATGCAAGACACACAAGAGATGTGGGTTCAATTCCTGGGTCAGTAAGATCGTCTGGAGCAGAGCATGGCGACGTACCCCAGTATTCTTGTCTGGAAAATTCCATGGACAGAAAACGCTGGTGGGCTACCATCCATAGGCTCACACAGAGTTGGACACGGCTGAAGTGACTTAGCATGCAAGCACACATACATACGCCCACATAAGGCCGATTCACTTTGCTGTTTAGCAGAAATTAACACAACACTGTAAAGCAATTGAATTAATTAAAATTAATTGAATTAATGATAAATTAAAGTATATTTACTAAATATGTAATATAAGTCCATCATTTAAAGATTTATTTATTTATTTATTTTGGGCAGGGGTCGGGTTGGGGAAGGAAGGGAGCGGGCAGGCCACTTCTTTTGGTCTTTCATTTCTCTATTTTCATCCGTCTTTGTTCTTTGGCTCCTGTGGGCCTCCCATCACGGTGGCATCTGTCGTTGCAGAGCACCGGCTCTGGGCACATGCGCTCCAGAGCTCTGGCTCGGTAATTGGACATATGGGTCCAGCAGCTCCGCGGCACGTGGGATCTTCCCAGGCCAGGGATCGAACCGGCGCCCCTTGCACTGCAAGGCGGTGTCCTTACCCACTGGACCACCAGGGGAAGCCCTGAGTTCACCATTTATATGAAAACTTTAATTACCTTCTACATACAAATTGTGGTATCTATGTTCACCAGTTTTCATTAAAAGGTAAACTAAGATGGAAACTCAATTCCAAAGCAATCTGTTTTTACATGTAATTGTTGCGTCAGGTTGGAGTTTTTCTTACTGGAAAAGGAGTGAGAAGGACATTTCAGTGTCTTCTTCAGCATTCAGTAAGGCTCTTACTCTATTAAACCATCTTGAAACTATAGGCCAAAATTCAGTTTCATGTTGTCATGCGTGACACACTTTTGTTAAGTATGCCCTTGCCTTTGTGTCCTTCAGAGCATTGTTTAGGAAATTACTTTTACTGGAATTATTTCCTCTCTCACAGCACCCGTGGGAATATTGCTGGATGGAAACGGGAGGGTAATGACCCAAACTCTTCTTAGAACTCTTAAAGGGAAATGATTTTCGAAAACATTTAATTACAAGAAATTGCAACTCATATACACAAATATTTCCTCAGTAAGCATTGTTGTCATTGGTGCTCTGTTCCTAGACTTTGAAGAAGACAGCAAAGCAGACAGTGGTGTCCTTGTTTAGGAAGAGATTCATTGAGTCATCTTCCTGTTGGGTCAGTAGAGTAGACTCCTGGGGGTTCTTCACTTTCAAACTTTTAACAACTAGTGGCTTGCACTTAAATCACATGGATTTGGAGAAAAGCAACTTCATTTCCCCACCCTCAAGACTGCCAGGAAAATCAGTCTTCTTCTCTCCTCTGAAATCTTTTTCTGAGCTATATTTTTTTGTGAAAAAATTTCCAAGAATATCATGTTAGAAAAAAATAATGGTTGGTATTTTGTATATCATTTTATTACTGGAACAGCGCATTCTCATATTTAAATCTCGGCAGGTATCCTTATTTGGCACTTGATACTCACACAGATTCTTAGAGGGGCCATGTCTTGACCAACTCCTCTCCCTTTGGAGAATTGCTTTCTTTTCTTCAATCCTTAGACAATTGTTTCAAATGATCATTTTTTTTTTTTTTTTGACTCTCTGGTTTAACAATTGTTAAAGGTTGGCTATGTGACCAAAGCCAAAGTCACTCCTTGGAGTTTTACTTTTAATATCACGTGTATGCATGGCTACCAAGTAAGTCTAGTGTTTTTGATGGCCATGGCCATGTGCCAACAGTGTGGCATAGTGCTCTCAGATAATAAAATCAGTGTGAGGTACAAGCACTAGATGTACTAGAGGTACAAGCACTGTACCTCAGGAAGCTGTTTGCTTACCCATTAAAATACGGAAACACATCAATATAAGCGGAAAAACACCCCGGATTATCCTCAATAAGAATTTTGAAGAACTTCTTTATATTTTGAAAACATAATATACTTTATAACTGATTTTATTCATTTATTTATGATCCTTCTTTGCTTGACTGGTAGAACAAAGAGATAAACTTTCAGTGTTCCTTTAGCAACTGTATAGGACTGTGTAGTATATAGTTTTCACTGTCTACTTCACCCCTAATTTTGTTAATGCATTTTTTGTGCATTTATTTCTTTTGCAAAAAGTATTAACTTCATTCCTTTTTCATTATATACAATGTAAAAATAAGCAAGAAAATGAATAGATGAAATAGAAAATGAATGACTGAATATCTTTTTTTTATATTTCAGTAAACTAGTTGGGTATGCTTTCTTTCAAACTTCTAATTAAATACTACTGAAAGTGCTTAAAAGCATGGATTAAAAATACTCCCTGAAATTACAGGACGATCAAGTGTGAGGTCTTTTTTCCTTTCATAAGCCAGAAGAATGAACATTGCTTTTATATCCTTGAGAAGCATGGATTAAGATTCTTAAATAAAATAGCATATTTTTTGCTCTCTCACTGAGAAAAACATGAACAGTCACTATTGAGATAGTAAATAACTTTGGCCCCTCATGGTATCCCACTAATTGCTGGAAATAGTGACTAGGAGAAACATGAAGGGGAAATGCAAACAGCTATCCCATTAGTTGCTCAAAATCCATTTTTCTTAGCCAGTCAGCACTGGAGAACCTTTGTATGCAATCTTTCTCCATCCACATCCCAACACATAGGATCATCAACATTTCTCTTAGCCATTCAGAGAGCATATCTACCAGGATATATCATAGTAGAGTTGGACCACATCTTGGACAGCTCAGGTACCTGAAGAAGTTTCATTTCATTGCCCTACTCATCTTTTCACAGATTTCCTTAGGTCACTATACAAAGAATGAGCAACTCTTGGATCACAATTGACTCCTGGTCCCATTGGCTATAACTGGGGATTAAAACTTGAGAGTACCTTGAACTGCAAGGAGATCAAATCAGTCCATCCTAAAGAAAACCAACTCTGAATATTCATTGGAAGGACTGACACTGAAGCTGCAGCTACAATACTTTGGCCAACTTATGCGAAGAGACAACTCAGTGGATAAGATGTTGGTGCTGGGAAAAATAGAAGGCAGAAGGAGAAGAGGATGAGACAGGACAAGAGAGTTGGATGGCATACTGACTTGAATGAGTCACTGACACAGAGTTGAACATGACTGAGTGACTGAACTGAACTGGAGGAAGGATACAGGGTTTCCCTGCGTGGCAGAAAGGTTTGTGAGCACATGGGTCACCTCACAAGAGGCTATAGGCATGGCAGGCATTTTGAAGATTGCCTAGTTTATTGCAAAGTTTTTTGCAATAATTCCATTTTTCTTCCTTTTGAAAGGGGTGAATAGTTAGACTTGGTAAGGAGGCCAGTGCTTTTCAAGGAGGAGGAGGAAGAGGAGGAACAAACATTTTCTAGCCTAAAATGTTTGCCATGATAAAGATCTATTCTGAAAATAACTTTATTGTCTTATAGAGGCAAACTATTTTGCAGTGGAAGGTCTCAACTAGTCCTGATGGCCGGAGACTGTCCTCTGGCTAATCTTATGTTAATATTGTGGGTGTGGGCCTAGCAAGACCTTTGCAACCCTAAAACATTCTTTTGATCTATAGTTAATAACCAACTGGAAAATACAAAATACCTTGTCTAAACTAGTTTCAGGGGGTACTCTGCCATCCCCTCTTCTAGTGCCTATGCTAGAAACTTTCTCTGTCACTTTTTCTTTAATAACCTTTTTATTGCATGAAGCTCTGAGTGACCAAAGCCAAACTTTTTTGATCCCAATGTGAATTGTTCTCCTTTGGAGATCAAGAATCTGACATCTTTACAGTAACCTATGTACTGTCATCTATCACTTTCTATCACTTTCAATTTGAAATTTTCACTTCTAAGAATTTAACCCTTTATGAATTTGTCTATACCAAATTCCTAAAGAGTTCATGCAAAATATTCTTACTTCTAAAAAATACTACGCACTTATTATTTGAATTTCCTCTTTTACCCAGTATTTTTAGGAAGGTTTTTGAATCTTCAGTTGGTTTATTTTAAAGTTAAATATTTGCTATTGCTTTCTAGGCATTTTTGTAGTGAAGTTAGGACATAGTCTGAAAAAGTTATACTTTTTAGAATTTCTTATGATTCTCTTATGGCTTTAAAGAAGCTTTTTGTATAGTTTATATTTTCCCCATAATTTCCTATACATTAAAATGTTATGCTGAAATCATTTGCCTATACTGTATTTTTACCCATTTCTTTTATAATTGTTATGGTTTTCCCCACATATAGTAATGAAATGTATTTGTTGCATCCATTAATTTTACTATTATTGTGACCTGCAGGCTTTTATGGCATCATATTATTTCTTTTGTCCTATCTCATACATTTCATTTTGCATCAAATTCTAGTTTGTTACTATTACCACTAACTTTTAAAATACATATCTTTGTTATTCCTTTTATTAAACTTCTGAAGGATCTTGTTTCATGTGTTTCTTTTAAATAACATGTAGCTGAAATATTGAGTTTCCGGATACTGGCGTATACTTTTCATAATAAACTTTTAAATTTATTTTCATAACTGAGGAACATATTAATGAATATTTACCCAACCTTTGACTGGGGATGTAATCACTAAAAAGAAAAATGATGAAAACAATTTCAAAGGAAAAAAGTAATATGTTATATTGCCTAAACTTAAAAAAAACAGTTTTGTAAAAATGTCACCACCTCCTTGAAAACAGAGGAATCACTGACAAGTGTGACCAAAGCAGAAACAAAACTAAACAGAAATATCAAACATTATGATAAAGACAAATTACATAACTAGCAATGTGGAAAAGAGTAAAAAGAATGAAAGATACACAGTGGATGACTTCGTGGAAACAAATCTGAAAGCAGAGATGAAAACAGACAGAATGTTCCTGAATAGTAGTGTAAATAAGTCACTATTACCAGGTGGCATGAGTGGCAAAGAATCCACCTGCTTCAGCAGGAGACGCAAGAGACTCAGGTTCGGTCCTTGGGTTGGGAAGAGCCCCTGGGGTAGGAAATGGCAACCCACTTCAGTATTTTGCCTGGAGAATCCCATGGGCAGAGGACCCTGATGGGTTATAGACCATGGGTCCACAGAGTCAGACAAGACTGAACAACTTAGCACTAGCACTATGCCTTCAAAGTAATCTATATTTTTCATATTTAGGACATAGTCTGAAAAAGTTATACTTTTAGAATTTCTTATGATTCTCTTATGGCTTTAAAGAAGCTTTTTGTATAGTTTATATTTTCCCCATAATTTCCTATACATTAAAATGTTATGCTGAAATCATTTGCCTATACTGTATTTTTACCCATTTCTTTTATAATTGTTATGGTTTTCCCCACATATAGTAATGAAATGTATTTGTTGCATCCATTAATTTTACTATTATTGTGACCTGCAGGCTTTTATGGCATCATATTATTTCTTTTGTCCTATCTCATACATTTCATTTTGCATCAAATTCTAGTTTGTTACTATTACCACTAACTTTTAAAATACATATCTTTGTTATTCCTTTTATTAAACTTCTGAAGGATCTTGTTTCATGTGTTTCTTTTAAATAACATGTAGCTGAAATATTGAGTTTCCGGATACTGGCGTATACTTTTCATAATAAACTTTTAAATTTATTTTCATAACTGAGGAACATATTAATGAATATTTACCCAACCTTTGACTGGGGATGTAATCACTAAAAAGAAAAATGATGAAAACAATTTCAAAGGAAAAAAGTAATATGTTATATTGCCTAAACTTAAAAAAAACAGTTTTGTAAAAATGTCACCACCTCCTTGAAAACAGAGGAATCACTGACAAGTGTGACCAAAGCAGAAACAAAACTAAACAGAAATATCAAACATTATGATAAAGACAAATTACATAACTAGCAATGTGGAAAAGAGTAAAAAGAATGAAAGATACACAGTGGATGACTTCGTGGAAACAAATCTGAAAGCAGAGATGAAAACAGACAGAATGTTCCTGAATAGTAGTGTAAATAAGTCACTATTACCAGGTGGCATGAGTGGCAAAGAATCCACCTGCTTCAGCAGGAGACGCAAGAGACTCAGGTTCGGTCCTTGGGTTGGGAAGAGCCCCTGGGGTAGGAAATGGCAACCCACTTCAGTATTTTGCCTGGAGAATCCCATGGGCAGAGGACCCTGATGGGTTATAGACCATGGGTCCACAGAGTCAGACAAGACTGAACAACTTAGCACTAGCACTATGCCTTCAAAGTAATCTATATTTTTCAATACAGTTTCTACTGTGTATAATTATAAATTGCTTAAAAATGTTCAATGGAAAAAATCAGCAAAAACAATCACAAATCTTAAAATTATTTTTTCTTTGTGTAAAGAAAAATCTAAACAGAAAGCAAATATGCACAGTGATAATCAGTTACATGAACACATGGATAAACAATACTTTCGTAGTATTAAAATATAGTTTAAAAATATACAGTAATAAAAGCAATATAGTGTTGGTCTTCATGCTGAATCTAAATTCTAGGGATGGAAATTCCATAGAATATGGAATAGGCTTGTTAAACAGAATAGAATAGGGTGGAATAGAATAGAGAATAGAATAGAACAGAATAGGTATTAAAAAAAAAAAAACATCTCTATGATATTGTGGGACAGGATCTACGAATTACTGACAGAGAAAGTAAAGAATATTTTCCAGTATAATAATGGTTAACATTAACACATTGCTTACTATGTATTAGGCATTTTTGAGGTGGTTTTCTAAATTTGATACTAAAAGCAACTATATGAAGTATTTTCTCAATGACAGATATGAAAAGAGAAGCTGAGATAAGTCAAATTATTTAAAAATTTACAAATGAGCAATTTGTGGGCAATTTGTCCCTAGAGTCCATACTTACAACCACCTGGATATATTTTCTTACATTTGTATGTGCTTGTGTGCACATGAATATAAATATACCCATTATATAAATCAATATATGAGTAATATAATCTTATAAAATATATGACAAGCATGGATCGTGGTGTGATTGTCTCTTACAAGAAAGAATTTAGGGAAATATTATAGTTTTGAATTCTGTGCAAAAGATGTGTCATTATTACTAAAAGCAAAGCACGTGTATATATTTTTGGAAATAAAAAGAGAAGCCTAACTTTTCAACAAATACAGTTGAACAACTAGATATCCTTATGGAAGAAAGTCTTAACCACATGATATGTTGGGTTGGAGAAAATGCTAAGTGAGATGTTTGCATAAGCTATTACAGAAAACCTGAATGACCTTTTGGTCAACTCAATACAAAAATACTATTTGGATGGTAAGAAATACAGCTCAAATCTCAAGCAGCCAGAAAGTCTTAGAAAGTGTTAGCGTAGAGGCCAGGGTCTGTGCTTGGGGCTGCTCCCAAAAGCCAGGTGAGAGATTATAAATTGCTTAAAAATGTTCAATGGAAAAAATCAGCAAAAACAATCACAAATCTTAAAATTATTTTTTCTTTGTGTAAAGAAAAATCTAAACAGAAAGCAAATATGCACAGTGATAATCAGTTACATGAACACATGGATAAACAATACTTTCGTAGTATTAAAATATAGTTTAAAAATATACAGTAATAAAAGCAATATAGTGTTGGTCTTCATGCTGAATCTAAATTCTAGGGATGGAAATTCCATAGAATATGGAATAGGCTTGTTAAACAGAATAGAATAGGGTGGAATAGAATAGAGAATAGAATAGAACAGAATAGGTATTAAAAAAAAAAAAACATCTCTATGATATTGTGGGACAGGATCTACGAATTACTGACAGAGAAAGTAAAGAATATTTTCCAGTATAATAATGGTTAACATTAACACATTGCTTACTATGTATTAGGCATTTTTGAGGTGGTTTTCTAAATTTGATACTAAAAGCAACTATATGAAGTATTTTCTCAATGACAGATATGAAAAGAGAAGCTGAGATAAGTCAAATTATTTAAAAATTTACAAATGAGCAATTTGTGGGCAATTTGTCCCTAGAGTCCATACTTACAACCACCTGGATATATTTTCTTACATTTGTATGCGTGCTTGTGTGCACATGAATATAAATATACCCATTATATAAATCAATATATGAGTAATATAATCTTATAAAATATATGACAAGCATGGATCGTGGTGTGATTGTCTCTTACAAGAAAGAATTTAGGGAAATATTATAGTTTTGAATTCTGTGCAAAAGATGTGTCATTATTACTAAAAGCAAAGCACGTGTATATATTTTTGGAAATAAAAAGAGAAGCCTAACTTTTCAACAAATACAGTTGAACAACTAGATATCCTTATGGAAGAAAGTCTTAACCACATGATATGTTGGGTTGGAGAAAATGCTAAGTGAGATGTTTGCATAAGCTATTACAGAAAACCTGAATGACCTTTTGGTCAACTCAATACAAAAATACTATTTGGATGGTAAGAAATACAGCTCAAATCTCAAGCAGCCAGAAAGTCTTAGAAAGTGTTAGCGTAGAGGCCAGGGTCTGTGCTTGGGGCTGCTCCCAAAAGCCAGGTGAGAGATAACACCAACCAGGAAGGCAGGGGGCTCCGAAATAAACACAGAGCCAGACCAGCTCAGTGGGGTCCCAAACAGCCGCACACCTCAGCAGATGTGCTTCTTGAATAACGAGTGCTACGCAAACCTTATTTTTGCAACTATTATTTGCTCAGCCTTGTGTCCCCAAAATCAATCCTGTCAATTCTATCACCTGACTAATGATAAGATAATGTTATCTCTTTTAAACATTGATTTAACAGATCAAAGGACAGTTTCTGCTAGTTAAGATGGGGGCTCAAAATTTGATTATACTTCAAAGAGAAAGTTTTTCTTTACTTTCACCTTAAGTTTCTTTTATTTCTTCATTTTCTCCAGACTTTGTCAGTGGGAGACACCTATTTGTGGATTTGAAAGAAATCTTTGCTGAAGCAAAGAGACAGCTTTCTCCAGAAGAAGAGGAACTACATTTATTGAAAGTGAACTCCCTCGAGAGAATAATTTTACTATCCATGAGCAGCTCATAACAAGTCAGGAAATCATCTAGAAATCCATAAATAATCACTTCTCTTTTAAACTCTTTCTTTCAGAGACTTTTCTCCTATTAATAGATATTTATTGGCATTTATGTAAAATTATGAATTGAGGCTAATAGATTTAGCTACTGTTTATTAAGGGTTTCCCAGGTGGCACTAGTGGTTAAGAATCCACCTGCCAAAGCAGGAAACATAAGAGATGCAGGTTCAGTCCCTTGGTGGGGAAGATCGCTTGGAGAAAGGAATTGCTACTGACTCCAGTAGTCTTGCCTAGAGAATTCAATGGACAGATGAGGCTGGTGGGCTACAGTCCAGAGTGTCACAAAGAGTCAGACGTGACTGAAGCAACTTAGCATGCATGCACGCACTGTTTATTACAGTAATAAATAATATATTTTGGTTTTGGCCACTTCTATTGGTCTTTATTTAGATCTTTGTTCTTTGGCCTGTGTGGGCCTCCCATCGTGGTGGCCTCTGTCACTGCAGAGCACTGGCTCTGGGCGCATGCACTCCAGAGCTCCGGCTCAGTAGTTGGACACATCGGTCCAGCTGCTCCGTGGCACATGGGATCTTCCCAGGCCGGGGATTGAACCGGTGCCCCTTGCACTTCAAGGCGGTGTCCTTACTCACTGAACCACAAGGGAAGCCCAATAAATAAAATTTTTCCCAACAGCCGCACACCTCAGCAGATGTGCTTCTTGAATAACGAGTGCTACGCAAACCTTATTTTTGCAACTATTATTTGCTCAGCCTTGTGTCCCCAAAATCAATCCTGTCAATTCTATCACCTGACTAATGATAAGATAATGTTATCTCTTTTAAACATTGATTTAACAGATCAAAGGACAGTTTCTGCTAGTTAAGATGGGGGCTCAAAATTTGATTATACTTCAAAGAGAAAGTTTTTCTTTACTTTCACCTTAAGTTTCTTTTATTTCTTCATTTTCTCCAGACTTTGTCAGTGGGAGACACCTATTTGTGGATTTGAAAGAAATCTTTGCTGAAGCAAAGAGACAGCTTTCTCCAGAAGAAGAGGAACTACATTTATTGAAAGTGAACTCCCTCGAGAGAATAATTTTACTATCCATGAGCAGCTCATAACAAGTCAGGAAATCATCTAGAAATCCATAAATAATCACTTCTCTTTTAAACTCTTTCTTTCAGAGACTTTTCTCCTATTAATAGATATTTATTGGCATTTATGTAAAATTATGAATTGAGGCTAATAGATTTAGCTACTGTTTATTAAGGGTTTCCCAGGTGGCACTAGTGGTTAAGAATCCACCTGCCAAAGCAGGAAACATAAGAGATGCAGGTTCAGTCCCTTGGTGGGGAAGATCGCTTGGAGAAAGGAATTGCTACTGACTCCAGTAGTCTTGCCTAGAGAATTCAATGGACAGATGAGGCTGGTGGGCTACAGTCCAGAGTGTCACAAAGAGTCAGACGTGACTGAAGCAACTTAGCATGCATGCACGCACTGTTTATTACAGTAATAAATAATATATTTTGGTTTTGGCCACTTCTATTGGTCTTTATTTATCTTTGTTCTTCTGTGTGGGCCTCCCATCGTGATGGCCTCTCTCGTTGCAGAGCACCGGCTGTGGATGCATGCGCTCCAGAGCTCCGGCTCAGTAGTTGGACATATCGGTCCAGCTGCTCCGTGGCACATAGGATCTTCCCAGGCCAGGGATCGAACCAGCACCCCTTGCACTGCATGGTGGTGTCCTTACCCACTGGACCACCAGGGAAGCCCAATAAATAAAATTTTTATTTTTCATTTTTTTATGAGGGAAAGTAGAAACAATCTTTGGGCACTTTGAGAATTATTGTAACTTTCACTCAAAATCAAATACCACCAAATACAACTGCTCAAACTCTGAAAAACAATAAAAATCATAGAGAAGGGCTAAAAGAAGAAGCAAATGAATGAAAGTTTTGGAGTAACAACTGAAAGAAAAGAGCCTAGAGAGAGGGAAATGGACAGATCCATCATCAGTGAAAATCAGACAAAGCACTAGCACTCATTGGTTCGGTGTCTAGAACCAACCAACATCTTTGGACTCAAGCATTTACTCAGTTCTCTGGAATACACACAATGTATGACTTGAAGAAATAAACATGTATGTATTGAAAAACTAAATTTATATACACTTGAAAACAAATATATTCTATAGATTTCCTTAGGTACAGTCTATATAAAGCAACTTAAGGGGTTAAGAAATCTACACTAACAACCAAGAAAAAATTTCCCCAAGTTTACTACATCTTGAAGTTGATTTATGCTTCAGTGAGGGTTTCTGGGAAAAGGTCCATCAGAAAATTGAGGAATATATGCCTGATACTATTGTTAGCTATTACTCAAGTGTCAAAAGGTGGAATGACGGATCAAGGGATAGTTAGTTCAGAGAAGGAAACTTCACCTCCTTCACAATTTCTTACAGACCTGGACATGCATTGTTTTAAATTTACTTTAGCTATAGGAAAGGAAAGAATAAAGACAGTTGTTTCTTTACCTTTTCTTCTAGTTCTCCTTTGAGAATCTGGTATAAGCTATAAATTCTGATATTTGAAGAAAATGTATGTACACATACCCAAAATTGGGGAACAGTTTTTCTCCAATATTCAGAGAGTGTCTGAAATTCATCCAAGAGGGCAGGTTGAGAGCCTGTGATCAAAGGTTTTGCTGGCATCACAAGCATAATGGGGTATTTGTTAGAGGTTCTGAATGTGATGAGTGCTTTCATGGCAGTTGGAAGAGAAGGCATGAGAAAAGATCTGGAAATAAAATTACCAAGTGACGGATAGAATGAGCTGGTTCATCTGGAGTAAAATGTGCAAATGGATAAAACAGAAGGCAAAATTAAAAAATTATAACCAGTACTTAGAACAAGTACAATTTGTAGGATGCAATTCACAGAGCACATTTATTTCTTTTTCTCACTGGTCTCTTGGTGCTCAGTGACCTAGATTTCCCCCTGCCTAGGTTTAGCCCCTGCATCAGAAAGATGCCCTGGAGTAAGAAATCAACCTGCTCCAGTATTCTTGTCTGGGAAATTCCTGGACAGAAGAACCTGGTGGGCTATGGGTTCTCAACAGCTGGACAAAACTGAACAACTGAACACACACACACACACACACAGAGGCATGAAAAAGAGCAGTTATAATACTTTGTAGAACACATACCAAAGATCAAACTCATTTTAAGTCATACAATCACTTCATTTTGGTACTTAAAATGTCTGGTCTAATATATGGAAGTTGATGCTTCCAGCTTCTCCTGGAGTGAGTTCAGGCACATTGTCTAACTCCTGCTTTGATGCTCTTTCCCAACTCCTTAACCCTAACACTGGTCCAATAGCCCTGAGGTTGGAAAGTGGGGAATGAAGGGATGGAGGAGGATGAGAAAGTGCTTGCTCTCTTAGGCTGTTTCCAAGCTAAGTCTGAATCAGGTCTACGTTCAAATTGACTTTTCGACTTAGAGACAGACCCTTCCCCATAGCTGGAGATATTTTTACAGTCAATTCCCTAGATGCACACAAAGACACTCCTTGGGCTTCTCTCTTTCCTTCCACAGTCCCTAGGACATGCATTGTTTTAAATTTACTTTAGCTATAGGAAAGGAAAGAATAAAGACAGTTGTTTCTTTACCTTTTCTTCTAGTTCTCCTTTGAGAATCTGGTATAAGCTATAAATTCTGATATTTGAAGAAAATGTATGTACACATACCCAAAATTGGGGAACAGTTTTTCTCCAATATTCAGAGAGTGTCTGAAATTCATCCAAGAGGGCAGGTTGAGAGCCTGTGATCAAAGGTTTTGCTGGCATCACAAGCATAATGGGGTATTTGTTAGAGGTTCTGAATGTGATGAGTGCTTTCATGGCAGTTGGAAGAGAAGGCATGAGAAAAGATCTGGAAATAAAATTACCAAGTGACGGATAGAATGAGCTGGTTCATCTGGAGTAAAATGTGCAAATGGATAAAACAGAAGGCAAAATTAAAAAATTATAACCAGTACTTAGAACAAGTACAATTTGTAGGATGCAATTCACAGAGCACATTTATTTCTTTTTCTCACTGGTCTCTTGGTGCTCAGTGACCTAGATTTCCCCCTGCCTAGGTTTAGCCCCTGCATCAGAAAGATGCCCTGGAGTAAGAAATCAACCTGCTCCAGTATTCTTGTCTGGGAAATTCCTGGACAGAAGAACCTGGTGGGCTATGGGTTCTCAACAGCTGGACAAAACTGAACAACTGAACACACACACACACACACACAGAGGCATGAAAAAGAGCAGTTATAATACTTTGTAGAACACATACCAAAGATCAAACTCATTTTAAGTCATACAATCACTTCATTTTGGTACTTAAAATGTCTGGTCTAATATATGGAAGTTGATGCTTCCAGCTTCTCCTGGAGTGAGTTCAGGCACATTGTCTAACTCCTGCTTTGATGCTCTTTCCCAACTCCTTAACCCTAACACTGGTCCAATAGCCCTGAGGTTGGAAAGTGGGGAATGAAGGGATGGAGGAGGATGAGAAAGTGCTTGCTCTCTTAGGCTGTTTCCAAGCTAAGTCTGAATCAGGTCTACGTTCAAATTGACTTTTCGACTTAGAGACAGACCCTTCCCCATAGCTGGAGATATTTTTACAGTCAATTCCCTAGATGCACACAAAGACACTCCTTGGGCTTCTCTCTTTCCTTCCACAGTCCCTAGGAACCTTGAGCTTCTCTCCACAGAGGCCTATTCCCCACTGTGCCTCTATGATACCCTTTCTTACCAGTGGTCTCTGTCGTGGCCCTGGGGAGTAGTCACGCTTCCTCTGCTGTGATACATTTTTTGAGCTCTATGCAAAACCTCTCTTTCACTTCTGCTGCTGGAGGTCCTGGTCAGCCTGTCTTTTGCAATTCTCAGGAAGAATTCAAACTCAAGGAGTGAAATCCCTCAACTGTCGGGAACACAGTGGAATCTGTCAGACTGGTCCTGAGGAAGTTAGGTGAAGAAGGTGGCTCACCCTGTTTCTCCTCCTGGGTGATGGTGAGTGCTCACTGCCTGCCAAACACAAGATCCTCATTTTACAAAAATGAAAAACAACACATACGTGCAGACTTTCAACAAAATAGATGTGAATCAATCTATAAGGTTTAATAAATTAACAAACTCTACTCAAGATCATTCTCACAAATTCTCTCTAGATCTTTTATGTGCTCAGTATGGAAGGATATATTTATTATGATCCTGAGCTTCTAAATGTTTGTATCAATAAGTTCTGGTTGGTTTATCCCACAACCCATTTTAGAATCAGCATAGGGTAAAAATCAGATAAAACTTACAACTCACAGAAAATAAAGCTTCCCTGGTGACTCAGATGGTAAAGAATCTGCCTGCAATGTAGGAGATCTGGGTTCAATCCCTAGATCAGAAAGATCCCCTGGAGAAGGGAATGGCTACTCACTCCAGTATTCTTGCTTGGAGAATCCCATGGACAGAGAGGCCTGGCAGGCTATAGTCCATGGGGTCACAGAGTCAGGCACCAATGAGCTACTAACACTTTCATAGTTTAGGGTAAAAATTGGATAAAACTGTGAATTTTAAAAAATAAAGAATATATATGTATAATTTTATAGAAATGAAGGACAAAACATATATTCATACTTTCAACAAAATAGTTGTGAATCAATTTATAAAGTTTTAATTTAACAAATTAACAAACTCTGCTACTGCTACTTTCCCAAGAACTTTAGAAAATAACTCACTTAATCCTCTTAACAGTCAACTGTACAACACAGACACTGCTATTGTCATCCTCATTTTCCGTTAAAGAAACTGATGTTCACAGAGGCTCCACCACCTGTCTGAGGTCAACTGGTAAAGGGCAGAACTGGAATTTAAGCCTATACAGTCTGCTTCCAGCATGATTGATCTTAGCCTCCATGCTCTCCTTCCTCTCAAGGTTACTGGAATCCTTAAGCAGTTAAAAAAGGAGAAAGCATATATTTACTCAATCTGAATTCCATTGTAGTAATGTCAGCCACTCTGTGGCTACAATTCTCAAAAGCTTCCCTTCTCTGCAGCTCTGTCCATCACCTGACAAATCAGATCATATCAATTTTTTACTTCAAATCTTTAGTATTTTTTTATTACCTACCAAGACCACATTTCTGGGTGATGTATGAAATGCCTTTCATGTTCTCATTTCTTTTAACATTCCCAATTTCATTCTCTGTCATGTTGCTAAACACTCTTCTCCATCATACTGATCTACTTGTCTGTGCCCTGAATGTACCAATGTACCAATGTTCTTTTATTCCTCTCTGCCATGCCGTCCACCTGGAAGTATCTCTTTCACGTATACCTTTATAGTGTTCAATCCACAAATGAATTGATTTTTCTTCTAAGAAGGTATATTCTTGACCCTTCCATCCATCTATGCATCCATCTACCTATCTATGCTCTTCATATATTCACCAAATGCCACAGATCTTAGTGTTCCCAGTGCTGGAATATAATGGCTGCTTAAGTAGATGTAAATCTGCATTTCCTCTGTGGTGCTATCCTAATCCCTAGGGAAACATTCCTTTAATTCTTTATTGCATCATTTTGTGATAGTTCATGTATGTTTCTCTTTTGCACTATGATCTGAGATTCTCCAGGGCCTTTAAACAGATCTTTAAAACAATATTATCTCCATTTCTCCAGACACATAGCAGGGTTCTTAGCACATACATGATGTGATGGATTATTAAATTAATAAATGCATGCATTAATGTGAGGTAAATGAGTAGTTGAATCCAAGGACATATGTGCTACTTTTGTATTATTGTTATTATTATTTGGTTGAAGCCGATACAAAGGAAACAAATAACAATGTTTCTGGAGTCTACGTTCAAGGATTTTGAGTCTGAACTAGCTTCCTAAAGCTATGGGAAAAAATATGAAGCCAGAAAATATTTGGCCTACATTGAGACATATTGAGACTATTCATTGGAAGGACTGATGCTGAACCTGAAGCTCCAATGCTTTGGCCACCTGATGTGAAGAACCAACTCATGGGAAAGACCCTGGTGCTGGGAAAGATTGAGGGCAAGAGAAGGGGGTGACAGAGGATGAGATGGTTGGATGGTATCACCAACACAATGGACATGAGTTTGAGCAAGCTCCAGAAGATGGTGAAGGACAGGGAAATCTGGGTTGCTATAGTCAATGGGGTCGTGAATAGTTGAACATGATTAAGCAATTAAACAACAACTTTGAAGGCAAAATGAGTGTAGCTTTTCAGATTTAAGACTTGCTTAGTTTTCCAGGAAACTTTTGGCCAAAATGGAATATTTTAGCAAAGACAGGCAAAATTACAAAAAACATGTCAAAAGTTTTCAAAAACTTATAGTTTAATTTTTTTTTTCTATTCAAAGTTAGATTCTGTCCTTTGATTTCAAGGGATTCCAATAAAGGGTTTTAATATTTAAAGTAACACATCTGGCTGAGCCAAGTTACCCACAGGTGTGTCATGCCAAATGAATTGAATATTCAAAGAATTAAAGAGAAGGTAAATATTTAAGAAGATACTGTTCTTAGTAAATGTGAGTCTTTGTTGACATGTGCGTTCAGTACTTGTATTAGCTTTCAGCACATTTTCCAAAATTCATCACTCAGGCTTCCAGAGAATTATTAACAACTTAAAGGAGGAAGCCTGTCTTTTATTAGATCATTTTAGGCTTATCTAATAAAATAAATAATGGTTTTTTGATGTCACCATATCAAGGATTACATTTCCTCTAAGGAAATTATTCATATCCCTTCCACAATATGGTGAAAACGCTGAGTCACCTGCCATTGACCTTCACATGTTTATGTGTACTTATCTAAACTACACATCTGTTCTTTATTTTCCAATAAAGAGACCATATGCCCCTTGACTCACATATAAGAGCATAATGTTCTAAAACAAACACACTAAAGTTAATTTAGGGATAAAATGAACTTTGAAGAGGATTCACATTCAATGCTCTAGCTGTGAAAAATAGCAGAATATATTCTTAAACTCAAGGATGGTATTCTTTCTCTTTTTCTGTAATGCTCTGGTGAATAAAAATTTAATAAAATAACTTTTTAAGAAAGCTAAAGAGTTAACATCCATTTACCAGTGACTTTTTAATGAAAAGATGTATGAAAATGGCTTTCATAGTTTTGGTCCAGGCTCACAGAAAATACCTCATATATTAGAATCAGTGAACAAAATTTTTTCAAACTTCATACTTTACCTATTTAAAACTCCCAATGGCAGTCTTAGAGACATATCAGTCATAGGTCTAAAGTTTACAAAGTAATAATAAAATGATATTTAATATTTCAAAAAAACTAACATTTAAAAAAGTTTTTTTTACATTATTGATTTTAATTTTCTCCTTGTTGATTGGTTTGCTAAGTCACTAACCCATCTAATGCTTGCAATACCATGGACTGTAGCCCACAAGTCTCCTCTGTCCATGGGATTTCCCAAGCAAGAATAGTGGAGTGGGTTGCTATTTTCTTCTCCAGGGGATCTTCCTGACCCAGAGGTAGATTCCAGGTCATCAGGGAAACCAAATTTGCTCCTTAAAACAACCTACTAGGAGCTATTATTATTTTGGTTTTACCAGTGAGGAAACTGAAGCTCAAAGAGCTTAAACAAACAGTCTAAATTTCTGACAAGGGAGAAGATAAATGTTGAACCCAGGTCCTTTGCCAAACATAATGCTAATAACACAGTGATGATTCAGAAAAGTGAAAGTTAATGGTTTAAGTCACATGAAAATACTTGTTCTCAATAAACACACGGTTTAAAAAAAACCATATCAAGGATTACATTTCCTCTAAGGAAATTATTCATATCCCTTCCACAATATGGTGAAAACGCTGAGTCACCTGCCATTGACCTTCACATGTTTATGTGTACTTATCTAAACTACACATCTGTTCTTTATTTTCCAATAAAGAGACCATATGCCCCTTGACTCACATATAAGAGCATAATGTTCTAAAACAAACACACTAAAGTTAATTTAGGGGATAAAATGAACTTTGAAGAGGATTCACATTCAATGCTCTAGCTGTGAAAAATAGCAGAATATATTCTTAAACTCAAGGATGGTATTCTTTCTCTTTTTCTGTAATGCTCTGGTGAATAAAAATTTAATAAAATAACTTTTTAAGAAAGCTAAAGAGTTAACATCCATTTACCAGTGACTTTTTAATGAAAAGATGTATGAAAATGGCTTTCATAGTTTTGGTCCAGGCTCACAGAAAATACCTCATATATTAGAATCAGTGAACAAAATTTTTTCAAACTTCATACTTTACCTATTTAAAACTCCCAATGGCAGTCTTAGAGACATATCAGTCATAGGTCTAAAGTTTACAAAGTAATAATAAAAATGATATTTAATATTTCAAAAAAACTAACATTTAAAAAAGTTTTTTTTACATTATTGATTTTAATTTTCTCCTTGTTGATTGGTTTGCTAAGTCACTAACCCATCTAATGCTTGCAATACCATGGACTGTAGCCCACAAGTCTCCTCTGTCCATGGGATTTCCCAAGCAAGAATAGTGGAGTGGGTTGCTATTTTCTTCTCCAGGGGATCTTCCTGACCCAGAGGTAGATTCCAGGTCATCAGGGAAACCAAATTTGCTCCTTAAAACAACCTACTAGGAGCTATTATTATTTTGGTTTTACCAGTGAGGAAACTGAAGCTCAAAGAGCTTAAACAAACAGTCTAAATTTCTGACAAGGGAGAAGATAAATGTTGAACCCAGGTCCTTTGCCAAACATAATGCTAATAACACAGTGATGATTCAGAAAAGTGAAAGTTAATGGTTTAAGTCACATGAAAATACTTGTTCTCAATAAACACACGGCATAATCATTGAAGTACATATCCACCAATATTACCTATATATCTAGACACATATTTTCTTAGATTCTACAAAACCACAACCAGATTTAATGTATCTTTTTGGAATTTAATGACTGCAGTTGAGAAATAGAAAAAATGCAGAGAAGTTTGAAACCACATTGACCCCAAACCCAAGAAATACGTGTTGTTTTCAAATAGTCATGGCAAACATAAAAACTGATCACATACTAGAGAAACAGAAAATCTAATACACTCAAAGTTAAAAATCCTACAGTTTGTGGTGAAAAGAGAGTCCTCCACATCTAATCTCTTGGAAATAATAATAATAGACAAATCTTTCAATCATGTATGACTCAGAGGAAATGGTTAAGGAGGCAAATAAACACACAATATTATTTATGTAGATGTTTTTGGCTAACATCATCCATTGTTTAACAAAAATTTACACTGAATTTGTTTTGAGGAGAAATAAGAGTGTTTTAGAATAATGTATGCTCATATTCATATTTTGAACAAGGAAGAAAGTAATCTTAATGGCTTAATGGCTTCCTGATTCATGAACTCAAAATACAGTCCTCCATGAGGAAAAACCATGGAAGTATTTCTGCCAAGAAACTCCTTGAGAAAGTTTATAAAGAATAAAATCAGAGCACCGGTCTCACAGCTCGAGGGTACATCAGTTAGTTCAGTCGCTCAGTTGTGTCTGACTCTTTCCCCAAGGACTGCAGCACACCTGGCTTCCCTGTCCTTCACTGTCTCCTGGAGCTTGCTCAAACTCATGTCCATTGAGTCACTGATGCCATCCAACCATCTCATCTTCTGTTATCTCCTTCTCCTTTTGCTTCTGCTTTCTATTTTTCCCAGCATCAGGGTCGTTTCCATTGAGGCATCTCTTTGCATCAGGTGACCAGAATATTGAAGAGTACACACTTGTGCCATCAATATAATGTAAGTATACACAGATAGATAAATAACATACCCCCAAGACTTTTGCTGTAAGTTCTGCTGTTGCCTTCTTCCTTGTATTTTGGTGTTAAGTAGAAATCGGGTACAAAGTAACATGGAAAGCATATAAAATCTAAAAGGCTGCATACTAGATTAGATTATTTATAGAAGGCTTTCTACTTTTATGGGCTTCCTTAGTGGCTCAGATGTTAAAGAATCCACCTGCAATGAAGGAGACCCAGGTTTGATACCTGGGTTGAGAAGATCCTCTGGTGAAGGGAACAGCAACTCCATCTAGTAGACTTGTCTGGAGAATTTCATGGACAGAGGAGCCTGGTATGCTAAAGCTCATGTAATCACAAAGAGAAGGACAAGACTGAATGACGTACAGCTATAATATTTAAACTCATAAAAACATACATATTTATTAAATGAAGTAAAAATAGTTAATATTCAAAATGTGAGTCTCTTTCAAGGAAGAGTTCATAAAGAAAAAAAGCTAAAATTTATAACATCACAATATTGAAAAATTATGCATAATACATATTCAAAAATATAAAATAGTTATATTAATTATACCATGCTAAAACAATAGATTATTCTTCATATGAAATGTGTAATAGCTGGGGAGCATTTATAATTATACTTATGTTTATTCTGTGCATGAATGTGTACTTCAGCTGTGTCCAACTTTTTGCAATGCTATGGACTGTAGCCTGCCAGGCTCCTCTGTCCATGGGATTTTCTAGGCAAGAGTACTGGAATGGTTTGCCATGCCCTCCTCATATTTATCTTAGATTGTAACAAATATTTTGTATACTTTGGAAATGCACTATTTACAATTCATATATGAAAATGTATTTAAATATAAGTGTAGTAAAAAGTTGCAGTGAAATTATGGAGAATTTTACAGTTTTAAACTTTTCTTCTTGGTATTTTCCAATTACCCTATACAAATACAGGTCAATTTTGTAATTGGAAAAATATTACTTAACGTATATTATACCTACTAAATATTTTAATTAAGATCAATTTAATCATCAACCCTGAGAGTGTTTAATTGTCTGCTTGTGGCTTATTTCAGAGGTTGCTTCTTAGTGGTCTTACCATTTGGTATTTTAATCAACTTTATTCATAGAAAAATGCTTGAAACAAATCTATCAGAATTTTTACAGCCATTGTTTCTATACACTGAGGAATTCTTTGGTTCCTCTATCTATATTTTGTAAGTTTACTATGATAAGAATGTTATTGCAGTTTTACACGAATTATGCTAAGAGCCTTTTATAAGTAGAGTCTAGTTACCTTTAACCTTAACTAGACTTTAATCACCCCATGTGTTCTATGATGCAGATTAAATATATAGCTGTATGACGGATGAATGGATAGGGAAGAAGGAAGGAAGAACCCAGAAAAGCTTTGTGTGCATTAAGGTATCACTTTTAATCTTCACATCTCCATTTTACATGTAAGAACACTAGACACAGAGAGCTTAAATCACTTCTCATCTTTCTCTCTATCCACCCATCCACTTGACAAGTATTTATTGAGCTCCTGCTGTTTGCCTGTAACAGGCATTGGGAATATATGGACATGCAAGATGTTATTCCTGCCCTCAAGGATCTTAGAGTCCAACATGGAATAAAGCATGGTATAGTTAAAATAACTATTGCATATCTAATCAATTGCAATTATGAAAAGTATGTAAAAAAAGTACTTAGGGAAAAATAGCAAATTGAGGTAAGGCTCAGCAGTGAAGGAAGAAAGGATATCTGAGGTTCAGATAATAGGACAGTCAGTCAGGTCAGTTGCTCAGTTGTGTCCAACTCTTTGTGACCCCATGCACTGCAGCAGGCCAAACTTCCCTGTCCTTCACCATTACCTGGAGTTTGCTCTAGCTTATGTCCATTGACTCAGTGATGCCATCTAACCATCACATCCTCTGTCATCCCCTTCTCCTTTTGCCTTTTATTTTTCCCACCATCTGTCTCTTTTCCAATGAGTTGTCTCTTTGCATCAGGTGGCCAAAGTATTGGAGCTTCAGTTTCAGCATCATTTCTTCCACTGATCAGGGTTGATTTCCTTTAGGATTGACTGGTTTTATCTCCTTGCCATCCAAGGGACTCTCAGGAGCCTTCTCCAACACCACACTTCAAAGGCATCAGTTCTTTGACACTGAGCCTTCTTCATGGTCCCAAACCCATACTTTCAAAGTGATCAACTTTATTCATAGAAAAATGCTTGAAACAAATCTATCAGAATTTTTACAGCCATTGTTTCTATACACTGAGGAATTCTTTGGTTCCTCTATCTATATTTTGTAAGTTTACTATGATAAGAATGTTATTGCAGTTTTACACGAATTATGCTAAGAGCCTTTTATAAGTAGAGTCTAGTTACCTTTAACCTTAACTAGACTTTAATCACCCCATGTGTTCTATGATGCAGATTAAATATATAGCTGTATGACGGATGAATGGATAGGGAAGAAGGAAGGAAGAACCCAGAAAAGCTTTGTGTGCATTAAGGTATCACTTTTAATCTTCACATCTCCATTTTACATGTAAGAACACTAGACACAGAGAGCTTAAATCACTTCTCATCTTTCTCTCTATCCACCCATCCACTTGACAAGTATTTATTGAGCTCCTGCTGTTTGCCTGTAACAGGCATTGGGAATATATGGACATGCAAGATGTTATTCCTGCCCTCAAGGATCTTAGAGTCCAACATGGAATAAAGCATGGTATAGTTAAAATAACTATTGCATATCTAATCAATTGCAATTATGAAAAGTATGTAAAAAAAGTACTTAGGGAAAAATAGCAAATTGAGGTAAGGCTCAGCAGTGAAGGAAGAAAGGATATCTGAGGTTCAGATAATAGGACAGTCAGTCAGGTCAGTTGCTCAGTTGTGTCCAACTCTTTGTGACCCCATGCACTGCAGCAGGCCAAACTTCCCTGTCCTTCACCATTACCTGGAGTTTGCTCTAGCTTATGTCCATTGACTCAGTGATGCCATCTAACCATCACATCCTCTGTCATCCCCTTCTCCTTTTGCCTTTTATTTTTCCCACCATCTGTCTCTTT
Source organism: Tragulus kanchil (assembly GCA_022376925.1). Classification (NCBI taxonomy): domain Eukaryota; kingdom Metazoa; phylum Chordata; class Mammalia; order Artiodactyla; family Tragulidae; genus Tragulus; species Tragulus kanchil. Next base: position 37,590,526 of record JAIOJX010000003.1, read on the forward strand.
TCCAATGAGTTGTCTCTTTGCATCAGGTGGCCAAAGTATTGGAGCTTCAGTTTCAGCATCATTACTTCCAATGAATATTCAGGGTTGATTTCCTTTAGGATTGAATGGTTTGATCTCCTTGCAGTCCAAGGGTCTCTCAAGAGCCTTCTGCAACACCACACTTCAAAGGCATCAGTTCTTTGACACTGAGCCTTCTTCATGGTCCAACTCTTAAATACATACATGACTACTGGAAAAATCATATCTTTGATTATACAGACCTTTGTTGGCAAAGTGATGTCTCTGCTTTTTAATACACTGTCTAGATAATGTGAAATTAAAAGCAAAGTAGCTGGTGAGATTGTACTAGATGCTAAGGAGAGAGGTATTTATACAGTGTTGTGGACAGGTCAGTCTCAGGAAGGAAACAGATGTTCTTAGTAAGAATAATGCAGAAGTTGCTGTTTTATAAAGGGTACAGTCAAAGTCAAATTACTGGTAGAAATTTTCCTTTCCTCAGAGAAGGCTTGAGTCTTTGTGAAAAATTCATGTGCACCTGGATGGGGTGTACTAATTGAGGGGCCTTGAATGAGGGATATCCAGCAAAAAGGAAGGAACTGAGAAATGAGGGTCAGCAAAGAAAAGAGAGTCCAAGTGCTCATTTTTATGTAAACATTAATCTCTTACGAGCTGAATTAATAAAATCAGTCTGCAGAGATGAATAAATTTCAGGTGCTTTTATTAAGGTGATTCCTTGGTGATTCAGATAGTAAAGAATCTGACTTTAATTTGGTAAACCTGGATTTGATCCCTGGGTTGGGAGGATCCTCTGGAAAAGGGAATGGAAACCCATTCCAATATTCTTGCCTGGAGAATTCCATGCCTTCTTTGGAACCTAGACTTGGGTATGTGAGACAAAAGGGAAGCTCTGGAAATTCACCGCTACATTACTCCTTGGACTTCGAGTTTTCTTTCCTCCAACGCCGAGAGTCTCCTTATGCTTGTTTTATGTTTATTTCCAAGGTTTTAGTTGCACTTGACAAGAGGAATAGGGAGAACTATGGAAAGTTTATCTTTTGAAGCAGAAGTGGAATTCATTTTAAAAATGCAAAGATAAATTCTGGCTTGCAGGATGGTGATGGATATGTGAAAGGAGAAAATTCTGAGGGAACTCTGCTTACTCCTCACCCAGGTGACCTTTTTTTTTAATTTTGTCCATCTTTATTTTTTGGCCTATGTGGGCCTCCCATTGCAGTGAGCTCTCTTGTTGCAGAGGACCGGCTCTGGGCGCATGTGCTCCAAAGCTCTGGCTCAGTAATTGGACATACAAGTCCAGTCACTCTGTGGCATGTGGGATATGCCCGGTCCGGGGATCAAACCAGTGCCCACTGCACTGCAAGGTGGACTTGTTACTTACTGGATCACCAGGGAAACCCCCAGGTGACTTCTAAGAGCATTTCTGGATGTTCTTGAAGAAAGAGGCTCAAAGTTTGACTTACCAAGAATGTTCTTTAGTAGAATCAAGGAGAAAAGATCAACAAAAAAGCATCTGCTTTTTTTTCTTTTTCTCAAAGAAGCAAATTAACAGTGAGAGAACAGAGGTAAAACCAGATTCATCCAGGATAAATGATTACATTAGAGAGGTAATAAGAAAGATGTGATAATAGTTAGAAATTAAGATTTGTGGTGTTTATATACATGAATTTAGAGGCTTCTAATCTCAGAACCTGGAAGAAGGATATCTCATTCCTGTTAAGACAATATGAATTTCAAAGAGGAGCTATAGAAAATGAGGGTGAAGCTAACATAAAAGAAATGATAAAAAGTAAGCCACAGATATAAGAAACCATATTTTCTGAAACAGAGTGCTCCTCATTCTTCCTAGCTTTATGCTGTCTGGCAATTCAATCACAACAATTTCTGTCACTGTTGAGAAACTATTTGTGAAACTCCCTTTTGTTTTTAGAAAAATTTCATGGGGTTCTATTTCATTGTTACATAGACTTGGGTATGTGAGACAAAAGGAAGCTCTGGAAATTCACCGCTACATTACTCCTTGGACTTCGAGTTTTCTTTCCTCCAACGCCGAGAGTCTCCTTATGCTTGTTTTATGTTTATTTCCAAGGTTTTAGTTGCACTTGACAAGAGGAATAGGGAGAACTATGGAAAGTTTATCTTTTGAAGCAGAAGTGGAATTCATTTTAAAAATGCAAAGATAAATTCTGGCTTGCAGGATGGTGATGGATATGTGAAAGGAGAAAATTCTGAGGGAACTCTGCTTACTCCTCACCCAGGTGACCTTTTTTTTTTTTTAATTTTGTCCATCTTTATTTTTTGGCCTATGTGGGCCTCCCATTGCAGTGAGCTCTCTTGTTGCAGAGGACCGGCTCTGGGCGCATGTGCTCCAAAGCTCTGGCTCAGTAATTGGACATACAAGTCCAGTCACTCTGTGGCATGTGGGATATGCCCGGTCCGGGGATCAAACCAGTGCCCACTGCACTGCAAGGTGGACTTGTTACTTACTGGATCACCAGGGAAACCCCCAGGTGACTTCTAAGAGCATTTCTGGATGTTCTTGAAGAAAGAGGCTCAAAGTTTGACTTACCAAGAATGTTCTTTAGTAGAATCAAGGAGAAAAGATCAACAAAAAAGCATCTGCTTTTTTTTCTTTTTCTCAAAGAAGCAAATTAACAGTGAGAGAACAGAGGTAAAACCAGATTCATCCAGGATAAATGATTACATTAGAGAGGTAATAAGAAAGATGTGATAATAGTTAGAAATTAAGATTTGTGGTGTTTATATACATGAATTTAGAGGCTTCTAATCTCAGAACCTGGAAGAAGGATATCTCATTCCTGTTAAGACAATATGAATTTCAAAGAGGAGCTATAGAAAATGAGGGTGAAGCTAACATAAAAGAAATGATAAAAAGTAAGCCACAGATATAAGAAACCATATTTTCTGAAACAGAGTGCTCCTCATTCTTCCTAGCTTTATGCTGTCTGGCAATTCAATCACAACAATTTCTGTCACTGTTGAGAAACTATTTGTGAAACTCCCTCTGTCAGAATTTCATGTTCTATTTCATTGATTAACATAAATGAGGGTAGATTCAGTCTGGGGGATAGAATCCCATAATAAGGCATCATAACAGTTGTTTACTAAGTCATGTCCAACTCTTCTGCAGTCCCATGGACTGTAGTGTGCAAAGCTCCTCTGCCCATGGGATTCTCAAGGCAAGAATACCGGAGTGGGTGACCATTTCCTTCTTGAAACCATGTCTCCTGCATTGGTAAGTAGTTTTTTTGCCACTGAAATACCTAGCAAGTCCAAAACATCATAATTAAGAGATCGTAAAATTTATTAATTAAAGAAGTCAACTATTGACGTTATCTTTACTATACTGTATGTGTTAAAAGTATTTTTATCATACTCACTTCAGCATGTACAAGTTGCTATACTAGATTCTGTGATCCTATGTAGACAAACCACAAAGCCCTTTCCATAAGGTGTTAGGCAGTACCTGAGAAACCTTGAATTTGTTTTTGGTGTTGGGTGGGATATATATTAAAAATAAGTACATCATGATTATGCCAACCAGAATACTCTACTATCCAAACATGTTATTTTACAAAAGTAGTTGTACTAGAAATATGTAAAAAAAAAAAAAAAAAAAAAAAGGCCATGATTAACTCACTTATGAACTAGACCTTTCACTCTACCTTCTGGTGATATGACCATAACAAGAATATCTACAGGGCACACATGGAAGCAGAAAGATCATTATAAATTGGGTGAAAATATTGGCTCTGAAACTAATTGGATTTACACAAGCTATTTAATTCCTTTAAGCCTCAGCCATTTTGGAGTGTGTGTGTGTGTGTGTGTGTGTGTGTGTGTTAGCCACCCAGTTGTGCCTAGCTTTTTGTGACCCCATGGACTGTAGACTGCCAGGCTCCTCTGTCCATAGAATTCTCCAGGTAAGAATACTGGAGTGGGTTGCCATGCCCTCCTCCAGGGCATTTCCCTGACCCTGGGTCAACATTGCAGGCAGATTCTTTATCATCTAGGCAATCCTCAGTCCTAATTGCAAATGGATTTTTTGAAAATTTAGATTATTTGGGAACTAAAACCTTCTATACACATATGGTTTACTATATGGCTTTGGAAAATTGTACTGTTGAACTGTTCCCACTAGTACAATTTTACTATTCCAGGAAACTTTTGCTCTAAGAGATACAAGTTGGAAGTAGCTGTACATTCCCTTCATTCCCTGCAAAAGACATCTACATAAACATCAGACATTCAACTTTTCAATAGCTACTCTTTTTCCCCTCAAACTACTCTTTTCTCCTTATTATTCTTAGAAACCATAGCCTAAAACAGGTGGAGCTGTTCACCGCATCTCCTCTGAGATGGTTAAGAGACAGAATCAGCTATTTCACATATCCCAGCTCAGAAACTGTAGCAGACCTCTTCTTTTCTCTAATCTTGCTCTATTCTTACTTTATTTTAAGACCATCAAGGTGACACATGCAAGCTGTTAATCCTCATGTCTTGATGCATGCATACACACATGCAGAATGTTAAATAGACATTCCCAAGGAACAACAAAGTCCCAGGAAATAGTTTCTGTATCTGACAACATCATCTTCTCTCAAAGATGATACTTCAATGGATTTGACCTTCCTTTCACGCCAGCAGATTACTGAGCCACACGAGAAACTTTCTGATAGAAGTTAGTTAGATGTGAACTTTTTATTCACCTTTTTTTGGGCTGAAATATAAAATGCCATTTCTAGATTGTACTACTCGAGAAACCAGTTGCAAATAGAGAAATTTGTTTTGTATTTATGGAATACATAGAATTCTTATCATCCCTATGTCAAAGGTTCAACCTAATGAAGAAATGCAACATTCAGCATGGACCAGATTTTCAAGTCTATTTTTTTCCTCGTATTCCAAAGAATGAAGAACCATCTTAACATTTTTAAATCACACACATTCTGAAAGGAATGCATCCTGAATGCTCAGAGAAGGTAATTTTTAGCCCAGCCCTGAAGCATGTAGGTTAGGTGCCCTGAGAGGGTAGTCACCATGACCTGAGGAGGCTAGGTGTACATATCCAGGTTCCATTGAGGATTTTCCACTCTAGAAGAGGCCAGTCAGCTCACGACAATTTAGAGGCAAGAATCAATAATCCCACTGTCTAGAACTTTCCAAAGAGGAAGGAATATCTTTGCCCACCTGCCAGTGGACTTCCTATGTCCCTCTGTGACCATTAGACCAGCCTTTTAGGGCAAGGAGAGCATCTTAAGCAGCTAATTCTCATTGTTGCCTGGTGGAGATGTGGGGCTTAACTATTCCAAGACCCCTCAATTTCAATTATTCCTGAGAATCCTGCAGCAATGCCCCATGGGGTTACTAAATGACATATTTTGAATGACAAAGCCATTTATTAAATCCAGTGAATTAGTGTGTGAAGAATTATCTTTGAGATGCAATGACTGATCTTAAGTCTTTCTTATATGGATAGTTACTATTAGAGTGGACTGTTCAGCATCTCCTCTGAGATGGTTAAGAGACAGAATCAGCTATTTCACATATCCCAGCTCAGAAACTGTAGCAGACCTCTTCTTTCTCTAATCTTGCTCTATTCTTACTTTATTTTAAGACCATCAAGGTGACACATGCAAGCTGTTAATCCTCATGTCTTGATGCATGCATACACACATGCAGAATGTTAAATAGACATTCCCAAGGAACAACAAAGTCCCAGGAAATAGTTTCTGTATCTGACAACATCATCTTCTCTCAAAGATGATACTTCAATGGATTTGACCTTCCTTTCACGCCAGCAGATTACTGAGCCACACGAGAAACTTTCTGATAGAAGTTAGTTAGATGTGAACTTTTTATTCACCTTTTTTTGGGCTGAAATATAAAATGCCATTTCTAGATTGTACTACTCGAGAAACCAGTTGCAAATAGAGAAATTTGTTTTGTATTTATGGAATACATAGAATTCTTATCATCCCTATGTCAAAGGTTCAACCTAATGAAGAAATGCAACATTCAGCATGGACCAGATTTTCAAGTCTATTTTTTTCCTCGTATTCCAAAGAATGAAGAACCATCTTAACATTTTTAAATCACACACATTCTGAAAGGAATGCATCCTGAATGCTCAGAGAAGGTAATTTTTAGCCCAGCCCTGAAGCATGTAGGTTAGGTGCCCTGAGAGGGTAGTCACCATGACCTGAGGAGGCTAGGTGTACATATCCAGGTTCCATTGAGGATTTTCCACTCTAGAAGAGGCCAGTCAGCTCACGACAATTTAGAGGCAAGAATCAATAATCCCACTGTCTAGAACTTTCCAAAGAGGAAGGAATATCTTTGCCCACCTGCCAGTGGACTTCCTATGTCCCTCTGTGACCATTAGACCAGCCTTTTAGGGCAAGGAGAGCATCTTAAGCAGCTAATTCTCATTGTTGCCTGGTGGAGATGTGGGGCTTAACTATTCCAAGACCCCTCAATTTCAATTATTCCTGAGAATCCTGCAGCAATGCCCCATGGGGGTTACTAAATGACATATTTTGAATGACAAAGCCATTTATTAAATCCAGTGAATTAGTGTGTGAAGAATTATCTTTGAGATGCAATGACTGATCTTAAGTCTTTCTTATATGATAGTCTTTGTGAGAACTTTCACATATATGGTCTTTACTATCTTTATAAAGTGCATGCTGCTATTTTTATTTTGCATGTGAGAATCCTGAAGCTCAAAATGTTGTCTAAAATAAGATGTGGGCATAAATGTTTAGTTTGGATTTGGAGCCATGGCTATAGCTCAAAAATGAACGCTTTTTGTATAAACCGCTTTGAGGATCAAGGCAAAATGTGTCCAAGAAACAGATCTTAAAGGCACAGAAGAATATGATATTTTAGTTCAAAAATCTCTGCTTTGACAAGTACAGGAAAATAAGTAGAGATGTTCAGTATGAGGGCTTTTTGTTTTTTTTTTCCTGAAATGAGCTGCAACTAGTTTTGTGTTTAGTTAAATCTTTATATGTTCATTTATCAGTGTGAAGTTTCCCTCCCTTTTTAAACTTCAGGCTACAACAGTCCATGGCATCACAATCAGACATGGCTGAGTGGCTGACACTTTCACTTTCTATGCCTGCTTGCTAAGTCATTTCAGTTGTAGCCTGCCAAGTCTCCCCTGTTCATGGGGCTCTCCAGGCAAGAACATTGGAGTGGGTTGCTATGACTTCCTCCAGCAGATCTTCCACACCCAGGGATTGAATCTGCATCTCCTGCTTTGGCAGGTGGGTTCTTTACCACTATCGCCACCTGAGAAACCTTTAACTCAGTATAGACAAATTTTAATTATTCAAAACTGCTTTTCAATGTAGAATTGATTTTAAACAGCCTTTTCACATTAAGATTATTGCAAGAATTAGACAGATAACAATGCAGAAGCTTTGCCCAGCGATCCGAGTGTGGTGGCTCAGAGCCATCAGCATGCAGACAGGACTGTTTTCCGCAGCGGGGCCAGAAGGGCAGAAACACAAGGTCCTCTTTCTGACTGTAATTCCTTCTTTTCTTTTGGATTCTTGTCTGCATAGAGACTCCCTTTTGCCAGGGGCTTTGGAATCTGATGAAGAAGGACAGAAGATAAGTGCATTTGACAATACAAAGTTCAGTTTTCTAGTTCATTGATTATGGTGCCATGTAGATTTGATACCCACTATAATTAACCATCCGTCAATACTCTGATTGGATTTTCCGTTCCGTGTGTTTAGTGATGGGCTACCTTAGACTGGTTTCTGAACCTCCCTTTCTTGTGACTGTTTACGTTGGCATGTAAGAATATGAATACCAGAAAGTTCCCAGACATAAAGGAGGAATTAAATGATCTGTTTGAGTCATTATATTTTTAGAGAATGCTTACTCTCAGGGTCACAAAAGGACTTGAGGCAAGGCTATTAGATTTTTGGATTCTGGTTCTGCTACTTTATAGCTCTGCTTAGCTGGGGAAATTACTTAATTTTTCCATAGCTCAGTCTCCCTACTTTATGAAATAGAATGATGCCTATTTTATGCAATTATTAAAAAAATTAGAGTCAGGACAAGTTATGCTTTAAAACCATGCTAGTCACACAACAAATGTTAGCTGTTTTTATATTATTATTATTAAGGATACTTGATCATCTTTCTCATGTGTGACTAAAACATTTCAGTTCAAGAGCTGAATAACATCATTGGAATTTTCATGTGAAATATGAAATAATTACTCTTTCTCCAGTCTTTATTTTTCTTTATTAACATTATATTCTATCAAACATTAAGAACATAATACTGAACGCTTCCTCTCACGTCAAACACTGAGAAATCTATTTCAAAATATGCCTACATTTCTATGAAACTTTCAACCAAGTACTCTGCCAGCCGTGTGTAGGAGTCAGGGGAAAATTTCAGTGAATAGTTAGGGATGCTATATAAGAAGAGTTTTCTTAGGAAGGAAAAGTTGGCATTTTTGTGGTGGTGCCAGTCTAGAATTTTAAGTCACCTTGTTATAAGACACATGAATAGACGAATTCTAGCAAATTTGCTGTCTTTGGTCTTATAGAAAATATTTGGTATTAACAACTACATAAACAGGGAACTGGTTTAAATAACAGGTAAATTCACACAAAATTGCGTAGAGGCATCACCTTAAGATAGAATTGGAGGTTCAATTTGGAATCTGATGAAGAAGGACAGAAGATAAGTGCATTTGACAATACAAAGTTCAGTTTTCTAGTTCATTGATTATGGTGCCATGTAGATTTGATACCCACTATAATTAACCATCCGTCAATACTCTGATTGGATTTTCCGTTCCGTGTGTTTAGTGATGGGCTACCTTAGACTGGTTTCTGAACCTCCCTTTCTTGTGACTGTTTACGTTGGCATGTAAGAATATGAATACCAGAAAGTTCCCAGACATAAAGGAGGAATTAAATGATCTGTTTGAGTCATTATATTTTTAGAGAATGCTTACTCTCAGGGTCACAAAAGGACTTGAGGCAAGGCTATTAGATTTTTGGATTCTGGTTCTGCTACTTTATAGCTCTGCTTAGCTGGGGAAATTACTTAATTTTTCCATAGCTCAGTCTCCCTACTTTATGAAATAGAATGATGCCTATTTTATGCAATTATTAAAAAAATTAGAGTCAGGACAAGTTATGCTTTAAAACCATGCTAGTCACACAACAAATGTTAGCTGTTTTTATATTATTATTATTAAGGATACTTGATCATCTTTCTCATGTGTGACTAAAACATTTCAGTTCAAGAGCTGAATAACATCATTGGAATTTTCATGTGAAATATGAAATAATTACTCTTTCTCCAGTCTTTATTTTTCTTTATTAACATTATATTCTATCAAACATTAAGAACATAATACTGAACGCTTCCTCTCACGTCAAACACTGAGAAATCTATTTCAAAATATGCCTACATTTCTATGAAACTTTCAACCAAGTACTCTGCCAGCCGTGTGTAGGAGTCAGGGGAAAATTTCAGTGAATAGTTAGGGATGCTATATAAGAAGAGTTTTCTTAGGAAGGAAAAGTTGGCATTTTTGTGGTGGTGCCAGTCTAGAATTTTAAGTCACCTTGTTATAAGACACATGAATAGACGAATTCTAGCAAATTTGCTGTCTTTGGTCTTATAGAAAATATTTGGTATTAACAACTACATAAACAGGGAACTGGTTTAAATACCAGGTAAATTCCCACAAAATGCTTTTTATGTGACAAAAGGTGCAGAGGCATCACCTTAAGATAGAATTGGAGGTTCAATTTCAGGTTAATCTGCAGACGAGAGCTCCATCATGTGTTTACAAGACTGAAGATGACCACTGAGTTAAACATTGTCATAAATTTGGCACAGGTGTTGGTGAATGTATTCTGGGAATGCCTAAATAAGCAGTAGGCTCATCAGTCTAGCTTCACAAGGATCCTTCAACTGGAACGGTGGTGCTCAAAGCTGTCAGAAACAATCAGCCTTCCACATAGAGAGTCTCTACCATAGTGTGATTCCAGGGGTGTCTAAAGCTCCCTTGCTTATCTACACATGCAGCTTACCAATATCAAGAGTTTCAGCTTGAGAAGGTCTTTGGTTTCAATGCCACGTGTTCTGTTAAAAAAAAAATGTCGTTCCCAGCTATAAGCATCATTAACCTCCACGATGCCAAATGTGTTGTACATGTTTGGTCTTTGGTTTTCTTGATCTCAGAAGCATTTTTGGAGCAGTGCTAAAGAATCTGCTTGCCAATGCAGGAGACACAAAAGACATGGGCTCAATTCCTGGGTCAGGAAGATCCCCTGGAGGAGAAAAGGACAACTCACTCCACTATTCTTGCCTGGAAAGTTCCATGGACAGGCCACAATCCGTAGGTTGCAGAGAGACAGTCACAACTGAGCAAACATACAAGGACAGAAGCATTTGACAAAGCTGACCACTCCCTCTGTTGATATTCCCTTCTGTGTCTTCCTTGACATCTCCCTCTCTCTCTCTTTTCTCCTCTCTCTTTCTTTCTCTATTGCTATCTCTTCCTCTTCCTTGGATTCTCTTCTTAGTTTTCTATCAGTTCTATCCATATCAGTAAATATTGGATGTTTGAAAACTCTTTTCTTTCTCTTTCTGTGACCTTGTTGACACTTGCTCTTGAATTACCACTTCAGAAAAACTTCTATCTTATCTTAGTTTCTTCCAAAAGCAGAATGAGGCAAAGGCTTGTAGTTTATTTAAACTTCAGGAAAACAGCTTCAGGTATCTTATCTTAGTTTCTTGCAAGCAACTACATAAACAGGGAACTGGTTTAAATACCAGGTAAATTCCCACAAAATGCTTTTTATGTGACAAAAGGTGCAGAGGCATCACCTTAAGATAGAATTGGAGGTTCAATTTCAGGTTAATCTGCAGACGAGAGCTCCATCATGTGTTTACAAGACTGAAGATGACCACTGAGTTAAACATTGTCATAAATTTGGCACAGGTGTTGGTGAATGTATTCTGGGAATGCCTAAATAAGCAGTAGGCTCATCAGTCTAGCTTCACAAGGATCCTTCAACTGGAACGGTGGTGCTCAAAGCTGTCAGAAACAATCAGCCTTCCACATAGAGAGTCTCTACCATAGTGTGATTCCAGGGGTGTCTAAAGCTCCCTTGCTTATCTACACATGCAGCTTACCAATATCAAGAGTTTCAGCTTGAGAAGGTCTTTGGTTTCAATGCCACGTGTTCTTTTAAAAAAAAATGTCGTTCCCAGCTATAAGCATCATTAACCTCCACGATGCCAAATGTGTTGTACATGTTTGGTCTTTGGTTTTCTTGATCTCAGAAGCATTTTTGGAGCAGTGCTAAAGAATCTGCTTGCCAATGCAGGAGACACAAAAGACATGGGCTCAATTCCTGGGTCAGGAAGATCCCCTGGAGGAGAAAAGGACAACTCACTCCACTATTCTTGCCTGGAAAGTTCCATGGACAGGCCACAATCCGTAGGTTGCAGAGAGACAGTCACAACTGAGCAAACATACAAGGACAGAAGCATTTGACAAAGCTGACCACTCCCTCTGTTGATATTCCCTTCTGTGTCTTCCTTGACATCTCCCTCTCTCTCTCTTTTCTCCTCTCTCTTTCTTTCTCTATTGCTATCTCTTCCTCTTCCTTGGATTCTCTTCTTAGTTTTCTATCAGTTCTATCCATATCAGTAAATATTGGATGTTTGAAAACTCTTTTCTTTCTCTTTCTGTGACCTTGTTGACACTTGCTCTTGAATTACCACTTCAGAAAAACTTCTATCTTATCTTAGTTTCTTCCAAAAGCAGAATGAGGCAAAGGCTTGTAGTTTATTTAAAAGGCATTCCAGGCAGCAGCAGGAATGCCCAGGGCAAGAAGCACAAGGAAGGAGGAAAATCCAGCAGCAGGATGATTATCAAGGTGGACCACTGCTGCAGAGGCCACTGGTCCTGGATCCTTCTGAGATCATCTGAGCAGCCTTGCAAAATGCAACTCAGATCTGTCCACCCAGGAGAGAAGAAAAATAAGTATTTATTCATTAACTTCTATTTCCCATTGATCAAAGATGATGTCATACGAGTTAACGCCCTCACATTCAGGGTGAGGGGGTTCCATATTACCAGCCTCAGGCAGCCATCAAGAGATACACAACTAAGACCTAGGAGTGAAAATGAAAGTGAAAGTTGATCAGTTGTGTCTGGCTCTTTGTGACCCCATGGACTGAGGACCTCACTAGGCTGTTCTGTCCATGCGATTCTCCAGGCAAGAAAGCTAGAGTGGGTAACTATTCCCTTCTCTAGGGGATCTTACTTATCCAGGGATCAAAACCAGATCTCCCACACTGCAGGCAGATTCTTTACCATCTGAGCCACCAGGGAAGCACAAGGCCTAGGAGAGGTGCTATCAAATTAGACCTGTGAGTATCTGGTTGGAACAAGAGGGGATGCCAGTGGTGACTGTAGAAGCTTTGGTTGGAGCAAGAGGTGGGGTGAAGCGGAGGCACTGGATAAATGAGGGGGCCTGATGAAATGCTGAAGGATCTCTCTCTAGTCCAGACTTTACTGTACTCCAGATGCATGTAACCAACTCAACTCATGCTTTTTTCCAAGAACTTCTTCCAAAATTTCCTGCCTTGGGACACGATACCTAGTTGTTTATGGGACAAAACCTAGTCATCATCCTTGATGTTGTCCTCTCCTCAGTTCTCCATCACCCAATTCCTCCTGCTGGTCTTCTCCCTTTCTACAGACCCTCCTGCACTCTAAATCATCATCATCTCTTACTTTGACTACAGAAATATTTACTCCACATTTACTCTTGATTCCTTTAGATCTGTCCTCCACTGTGAACTAGAAGAATCATCTCTCAATGAAAACCTAAGCAGATAATTCTCTTGTTAAATCCCTTTAGTGACTGCTCTTAAGAAAAAGTCCAAACTCCTTAAAAGTGGGTTGAATTGAATCCTACTCATCTCTGCCATTCATCTTTCTTGTAGTTTATGATGACCCAGCTGCACAGAGCTTCCTTTCCTGTGTTAAATGACATAAGCTCCCTTCTTCCCCTGTTGTTGAACATGTTCCTACAGGAAATGTATCCTTTTCTGTGAGATATTTTGAAAAAAAAAAAAAAAGGGCACATTAATAGAGATGTTTGGAACTTAGAAAGATAGCATGAGCCTAGCACAGGGGACAACCAGGGAGAGGTAAGTATATGACTAATCTGGGATTGTACATATTTGTAAATAAAACTCTGTAAAAGCAAAAAAAAGCAAAATTAAAAAAAAAAAAAGAGGAACCAAGGCCTTATCTCAATCTTGACTGCTTTACTATTTTAATACAGGGCCCATTCAAGCGCTCAGTATTTACTTAACAAACAGTTATATCAGTTATATAGCACTTAGTTTGTGCAAAATACTGTCCCAAGCACTTTGAAACATTAATTCATTTACTTCACTACTACTGTGCTTCAAAATGGAGCTATGTTCCAGATTCTGGTTTCTTAATGTTGTCATGCTTATCAGGCAAAATACTACACCAAAATAACCAGCTTTGGTGGTTTTACAGAATGAGTAGTTTACACCTTGAGATTAGATTATTACACATTATGCACTTCTGGAAACACTTGATCTTAAAACACTGCTGCTTTTTTATTTTTTCTTTGTTTCATTCAATTATTTAATGAGAATTTTGGAATGTGCTTCCAGGGCGTCTGATTCTGCGCCCACCTGAGCTTTCTTCTCCTGCTGGTGTTCCCTGCCATCAGCCATCAGATAAACCTCTTCATAGCTGCCTAAATCCAATGTAACCAACTCAACTCATGCTTTTTTCCAAGAACTTCTTCCAAAATTTCCTGCCTTGGGACACGATACCTAGTTGTTTATGGGACAAAACCTAGTCATCATCCTTGATGTTGTCCTCTCCTCAGTTCTCCATCACCCAATTCCTCCTGCTGGTCTTCTCCCTTTCTACAGACCCTCCTGCACTCTAAATCATCATCATCTCTTACTTTGACTACAGAAATATTTACTCCACATTTACTCTTGATTCCTTTAGATCTGTCCTCCACTGTGAACTAGAAGAATCATCTCTCAATGAAAACCTAAGCAGATAATTCTCTTGTTAAATCCCTTTAGTGACTGCTCTTAAGAAAAAGTCCAAACTCCTTAAAAGTGGGTTGAATTGAATCCTACTCATCTCTGCCATTCATCTTTCTTGTAGTTTATGATGACCCAGCTGCACAGAGCTTCCTTTCCTGTGTTAAATGACATAAGCTCCCTTCTTCCCCTGTTGTTGAACATGTTCCTACAGGAAATGTATCCTTTTCTGTGAGATATTTTGAAAAAAAAAAAAAAAGGGCACATTAATAGAGATGTTTGGAACTTAGAAAGATAGCATGAGCCTAGCACAGGGGACAACCAGGGAGAGGTAAGTATATGACTAATCTGGGATTGTACATATTTGTAAATAAAACTCTGTAAAAGCAAAAAAAAGCAAAATTAAAAAAAAAAAAAGAGGAACCAAGGCCTTATCTCAATCTTGACTGCTTTACTATTTTAATACAGGGCCCATTCAAGCGCTCAGTATTTACTTAACAAACAGTTATATCAGTTATATAGCACTTAGTTTGTGCAAAATACTGTCCCAAGCACTTTGAAACATTAATTCATTTACTTCACTACTACTGTGCTTCAAAATGGAGCTATGTTCCAGATTCTGGTTTCTTAATGTTGTCATGCTTATCAGGCAAAATACTACACCAAAATAACCAGCTTTGGTGGTTTTACAGAATGAGTAGTTTACACCTTGAGATTAGATTATTACACATTATGCACTTCTGGAAACACTTGATCTTAAAACACTGCTGCTTTTTTATTTTTTCTTTGTTTCATTCAATATTTAATGAGAATTATGCCCATGTTAGGAATTTCGCTACCACTGGAATGTGCTTCCAGGGCGTCTGATTCTCTGCGCCCACCTGAGCTTTCTTCTCCCTGCTGGTGTTCCCTGCCATCAGTCTCTCTTAGATTCAGATAAACCTCTTCATAGCTGCCTAAATCCTCTTGCAGTAGAGAACACATTTCATGTATTCCCAATTCCTTACCTTGAAATGAAAGGCCTTTTCCTATGCATGTGTATGGAGCCCAGAGTATGTCCCTGAGAGCTCAGTTTTAATTCCTCTGTCACAGGTCTAGCTCCAAACATCCTGCCATTCCAGTAGGAAAATCTCTCAAGGAATGCCTTCTATCATTGCCCTGTTTTTTCATTTCCTCTTCCTGCTATTTGAAAGTCCTTTAGTGTTACCTTGCTCCAGAGATTCCACTTATCTATCTGTTGGATTTTATTAGGAAAGTTATTTCCCAGAGATGGATGCTGTCTCCTCTGAATTTTGCATCATTTTGTGCATGTGTTCATTTTCCCAAATTTACATATTTGTAAACTCCTAATTCAACTCTGAGCTTTTCAAGTTCACAAGTCATATCTTCTCCATGTTTCTTTTATCAGCACTTTGGAAAGAGACTATCACCATAAAATCAATGAAGATATTTAAAAATAATGCAGAATTAAAAATATCCAGACATTAGGGCTTCCCTGGTGGGTCCAGTGGGTGGGGAGTTGGCCTTGCAGTGCAAGGGGCACCAGTTCAATCCCTGGCCCAGGAAGATCCCACGTGCCGTGGAGCAGCTGGACTGGTGTGTCCAATTACGGGCCAGGATTCTGGAGCGCATGTGCCCAGAGCTGGTGCTCTGCAATGAGAGATGCCACTGCAATGGGAGGCCTGCACAGGCCAAAGAATAAAGATGAATGAAAATGAAAAAAATGAAAAACCAATAAAAGAGGCCAAAATTAAAAAAAAACAGACATTATATAAAAAGAATTATAATATTTCACTAAAGAATATGAAATAAGCCTTAAATAAAAGGAAAGCCATGCCCTGTTTTTAGACAGAAAAACAGAATTTCTATTGTGATTTTCTCAAAAGAAAACAATAAGCTCATTTCTATCTTAATTAAAATAGCATTTTTAACTTAGCAAAAAAATTCCTATAAAATAATCATCACATGAGAATACCTTGTTTCATTCAATATTTAATGAGAATTATGCCCATGTTAGGAATTTCGCTACCACTGGAATGTGCTTCCAGGGCGTCTGATTCTCTGCGCCCACCTGAGCTTTCTTCTCCCTGCTGGTGTTCCCTGCCATCAGTCTCTCTTAGATTCAGATAAACCTCTTCATAGCTGCCTAAATCCTCTTGCAGTAGAGAACACATTTCATGTATTCCCAATTCCTTACCTTGAAATGAAAGGCCTTTTCCTATGCATGTGTATGGAGCCCAGAGTATGTCCCTGAGAGCTCAGTTTTAATTCCTCTGTCACAGGTCTAGCTCCAAACATCCTGCCATTCCAGTAGGAAAATCTCTCAAGGAATGCCTTCTATCATTGCCCTGTTTTTTCATTTCCTCTTCCTGCTATTTGAAAGTCCTTTAGTGTTACCTTGCTCCAGAGATTCCACTTATCTATCTGTTGGATTTTATTAGGAAAGTTATTTCCCAGAGATGGATGCTGTCTCCTCTGAATTTTGCATCATTTTGTGCATGTGTTCATTTTCCCAAATTTACATATTTGTAAACTCCTAATTCAACTCTGAGCTTTTCAAGTTCACAAGTCATATCTTCTCCATGTTTCTTTTATCAGCACTTTGGAAAGAGACTATCACCATAAAATCAATGAAGATATTTAAAAATAATGCAGAATTAAAAATATCCAGACATTAGGGCTTCCCTGGTGGGTCCAGTGGGTGGGGAGTTGGCCTTGCAGTGCAAGGGGCACCAGTTCAATCCCTGGCCCAGGAAGATCCCACGTGCCGTGGAGCAGCTGGACTGGTGTGTCCAATTACGGGCCAGGATTCTGGGCGCATGTGCCCAGAGCTGGTGCTCTGCAATGAGAGATGCCACTGCAATGGGAGGCCTGCACAGGCCAAAGAATAAAGATGAATGAAAATGAAAAAAATGAAAAACCAATAAAAGAGGCCAAAATTAAAAAAAAACAGACATTATATAAAAAGAATTATAATATTTCACTAAAGAATATGAAATAAGCCTTAAATAAAAGGAAAGCCATGCCCTGTTTTTAGACAGAAAAACAGAATTTCTATTGTGATTTTCTCAAAAGAAAACAATAAGCTCATTTCTATCTTAATTAAAATAGCATTTTTAACTTAGCAAAAAAATTCCTATAAAATAATCATCACATGAGAATACCTTGGGATACTCCAATATAGAAAAGTAACTAGCAGAAAGTCTTTTTTTTGGGTTTAAAAAGGATTATTAAGCTACACTAAAGTATTTTGATGCAAGTTCATAAAGAGAACAAGGAGACTGAAAGTCAGAAACAAACACATAAACATAATTGACATATTGTTAAAGAGGATATTTTAAATTGTAGAAGATCTGATAGATTATTCAGAGGGTTCTATTGGGCAATCTGGATGGCTCTTCTCAAAAAAACTAAAGCTAAGTCCCTACTGGAAGTTTTATTCTAAAATAAAAATCGGATATACAAGCATTTAAACAACAAAAGGAATTCTAAATCACCAAAAGAAATAATATTACTTTATAAAAACTTTAGAAAGAAGAAACTCTTTCTAACTTAGAAATTGAGTGGAGAAAGTCATAAATTGGATCACATAAAAACGTATAAATTCGATATTGCAAAAAATTTTCACAATGTCACAAGAAAGATGACAACTATGGAAAATATATGCAAAGTATAAAATCTATGCCAGACAACTGCCATATTTTCTGACTACATAAAGTGTTCTCACAATAGAAAATGAATAAAAATGAAGCAACATTTCACAGGAAAAAAAATTACAAATAGTGAATAGCCAGTCATATGGTAAAATGTTAAAATTCACTCACAACTATAGGTGCAAATTTAAATAACAATGATATACTATTTACCCCTATCTGATTGGAAACACTGGAATGTTTTATAATAGCCAGTGTTGGCTAGAATAAGTACTCTCAAACCATACTGAAAGGCAATTTTAAAATACCAATATTTCTTGTGATTCAGAATTCCACTCACAGGAATTAATTTTATAGTCTTACTTAAGAGCAAAGATGTTCATTGATGCTCAGATCCAGCAACCACACAGATGTCCAGCAAAAATAAAAAGATTAATAATATGTGCTCAGTCATGTTTGATGGTAGCCCACCAGGCTCCTCTCTCCATAGGATTTCCCAGGCAAGAATACTGTTTTGGGTTGTCATTTTCTCCTCCAAGAGATCTTCTCAATCCAGGTATCAAACTGAGTCTCTGAGTCTCCTGCCTCTCCTACATTGGCAGGTGGATTCTTTACCACTGAGCCACCTGAAACGCCCATTAATAATATTTATACATTGTGCTACTTTGCAACTGTGATTGGAAATGGGTAGATTAAACTATTTAAATGGAAACTTGATCAAGTAAAAGGGAGCAAGTATTAGTCGCAGTCATGTCCGACTTTTCATGACCTTATGGATCATAGCCCACCAGGCTCCTCTGTCCATGGGATTTCCCAGGCAAGACTGTTGGACTGAGTTGCCACTAAAGTAAAACATAAATATTTGTCTAAATGAAAGGATCATTTGCATGCAATAATACTCATATTTCTCTGGACGTGAATACATAAACCTTAGCGTGCTTAAATTTGGGGAATAACAACTGAGCGAGGGGAAGGGGCAGAGGGGACAGCCTTCCGTTCAATACTTCTGTTGCTTGGAATCATTTTGTAAATGTAATGAAGGATTGTTTTAGAGTTTCTTTTAAAAATCACCTGTCTTACCTTTGTCAGTAAAAAAAATTTTGGGGTTCATAAATTGGATCACATAAAAACGTATAAATTCGATATTGCAAAAAATTTTCACAATGTCACAAGAAAGATGACAACTATGGAAAATATATGCAAAGTATAAAATCTATGCCAGACAACTGCCATATTTTCTGACTACATAAAGTGTTCTCACAATAGAAAATGAATAAAAATGAAGCAACATTTCACAGGAAAAAAATTACAAATAGTGAATAGCCAGTCATATGGTAAAATGTTAAAATTCACTCACAACTATAGGTGCAAATTTAAATAACAATGATATACTATTTACCCCTATCTGATTGGAAACACTGGAATGTTTTATAATAGCCAGTGTTGGCTAGAATAAGTACTCTCAAACCATACTGAAAGGCAATTTTAAAATACCAATATTTCTTGTGATTCAGAATTCCACTCACAGGAATTAATTTTATAGTCTTACTTAAGAGCAAAGATGTTCATTGATGCTCAGATCCAGCAACCACACAGATGTCCAGCAAAAATAAAAAGATTAATAATATGTGCTCAGTCATGTTTGATGGTAGCCCACCAGGCTCCTCTCTCCATAGGATTTCCCAGGCAAGAATACTGTTTTGGGTTGTCATTTTCTCCTCCAAGAGATCTTCTCAATCCAGGTATCAAACTGAGTCTCTGAGTCTCCTGCCTCTCCTACATTGGCAGGTGGATTCTTTACCACTGAGCCACCTGAAACGCCCATTAATAATATTTATACATTGTGCTACTTTGCAACTGTGATTGGAAATGGGTAGATTAAACTATTTAAATGGAAACTTGATCAAGTAAAAGGGAGCAAGTATTAGTCGCAGTCATGTCCGACTTTTCATGACCTTATGGATCATAGCCCACCAGGCTCCTCTGTCCATGGGATTTCCCAGGCAAGACTGTTGGACTGAGTTGCCACTAAAGTAAAACATAAATATTTGTCTAAATGAAAGGATCATTTGCATGCAATAATACTCATATTTCTCTGGACGTGAATACATAAACCTTAGCGTGCTTAAATTTGGGGAATAACAACTGAGCGAGGGGAAGGGGCAGAGGGGACAGCCTTCCGTTCAATACTTCTGTTGCTTGGAATCATTTTGTAAATGTAATGAAGGATTGTTTTTAGAGTTTCTAATTTTTTCAGAAAAGTCACCTGTCTTACCTTTGTCACTTGCAACTCAGAGTTATTCAGGAATAACTCGTTTGTTCTAAGACACCATGTGTCTTCCTGGCAACTGATGCATCCAGAAACTGAAATATTCATGCTCCCTGATGGTGACAAATCCCCGTTGGGGTTAATTTTTATATTTATGCTTTGCTCTGACAGGAATGCTGAAACCTGCATGTGTGTGTCACAGCTAGGCTGTGTCTGGCACAAGCAGAGGCTCTTGCTGAGGCTGTGAGGAAAGTTGGATGCCGGTGACAGCCATGGCAGCTTGCTGGCGATAAACAACCTCATTTATTTTGGTGTTGCATGCTTCATACTTTTTTCTTTGTCCTTTGCTTTCTGCACATCCATCCAGGTTAGTAGAAAAATAGATTTCACAGTATGAGCATTTTCCTCTGTGGCTTCCTGATAAAATAAAGGGGATGAATATTGCCTTTCTATGTGCTCTAATAACCAAACATGGAAGCCTGGCTCACACTCATGTAACTACAGGGACAACTGGTTAGGTGAGTGACTCTTCTGATGATCATGTGTGACTTTGCACCCAATTCCAATGTGTGTTTTTTTTTCTTTTTTCCCCATGCTACCCAGCAATTCTTCGACACCAGCTGGAGAAACAAAAGCAAAAAATGTTGGCACTTCCCCAGTGATCCAGTGTTTAAGACTCTAAGTTTCCACTGCAGTGGGCACAGCAGGGTTGATTCTTGGTCAGGGAACTAAGACCCTGCAGGCTATGAGGTACAGTCAAAACAACAACAACCAAAAAAGAAGAAAAAAGAAAAAAACATTGCACCCCAATGTTCATAGAAGCATAATTTTTAATAATCAAGACACGAAAGCCACCTGAGCCAATCGACAGATGGATAGATAAAAAAGATGTGGTGTATAAATATAAAGGAATATGACTCAGTCCAACCCTAAAATTAAACTTAATGCTGACACCATCTACCCGGGGATAGCATTGGATTTGGACTGCCCCTTGCTTCAGGTAATAAAAAGGATTGTTTTAAAGGGGGGGGGTTTCTAATTTTTGTAAATGTAATGAAGGATTGTTTTAGAGTTTCTAATTTTTTCAGAAAAGTCACCTGTCTTACCTTTGTCACTTGCAACTCAGAGTTATTCAGGAATAACTCGTTTGTTCTAAGACACCATGTGTCTTCCTGGCAACTGATGCATCCAGAAACTGAAATATTCATGCTCCCTGATGGTGACAAATCCCCGTTGGGGTTAATTTTTATATTTATGCTTTGCTCTGACAGGAATGCTGAAACCTGCATGTCTGTGTCACAGCTAGGCTGTGTCTGGCACAAGCAGAGGCTCTTGCTGAGGCTGTGAGGAAAGTTGGATGCCGGTGACAGCCATGGCAGCTTGCTGGCGATAAACAACCTCATTTATTTTGGTGTTGCATGCTTCATACTTTTTTCTTTGTCCTTTGCTTTCTGCACATCCATCCAGGTTAGTAGAAAAATAGATTTCACAGTATGAGCATTTTCCTCTGTGGCTTCCTGATAAAATAAAGGGGATGAATATTGCCTTTCTATGTGCTCTAATAACCAAACATGGAAGCCTGGCTCACACTCATGTAACTACAGGGACAACTGGTTAGGTGAGTGACTCTTCTGATGATCATGTGTGACTTTGCACCCAATTCCAATGTGTGTTTTTTTTTCTTTTTTCCCCATGCTACCCAGCAATTCTTCGACACCAGCTGGAGAAACAAAAGCAAAAAATGTTGGCACTTCCCCAGTGATCCAGTGTTTAAGACTCTAAGTTTCCACTGCAGTGGGCACAGCAGGGTTGATTCTTGGTCAGGGAACTAAGACCCTGCAGGCTATGAGGTACAGTCAAAACAACAACAACCAAAAAAGAAGAAAAAAGAAAAAAACATTGCACCCCAATGTTCATAGAAGCATAATTTTTAATAATCAAGACACGAAAGCCACCTGAGCCAATCGACAGATGGATAGATAAAAAAGATGTGGTGTATAAATATAAAGGAATATGACTCAGTCCAACCCTAAAATTAAACTTAATGCTGACACCATCTACCCGGGGATAGCATTGGATTTGGACTGCCCCTTGCTTCAGACACCAGTGGCAAGTCCACGTGGTCACTTGTGGTCACTCAACTGACCAGTTAGAAATGAAAGGTTCCCACAACCCTTCTTTTAGCTCGATCAACTTTCTAGCATGGCTCCCACAACTCAGGGAAACAGTTTACTCACTGGATCCCCAGATTGTTACAAAAAGATGTAACTCAGGCTGAGCCCAACAGAGGACATGCATAGTGAGAGGTGTGGAGAAGGGCTCAGCATTCATTCTTTCTGTGTATCTCCATCTGATGCACTCTCTGTGCATCTCCACATGTTCACTGATGCCAAAGCTCTTAAAACTCCATCCTTTTGGGGTTTTATGTGGGCATTATTCCGTAAATATGATTGATTAAAACATTGGTCATTGGTGACTGAATTTGGTCTCCAGCCCCTCTTCCCTCTCAGAAGATAAATGACTGAAGGTTCCAACCCTCTAATTCCATCGTGAGCTCCGTTGAAAACCAGCTCCCATCATTAGGAGGCCTAGATACTTTCCAAAAGTCACAGAAAATGAACAGAAAAAAATGACACCTTTGTCTCTTTTACCATTTAGGAAATTTTGATTGTTTTAAGAGGTCTGTATCACAAGGTTGAGAGGTGGAGTGAGTTAGGAGATTGGAATTGACATATGTGCACTGCCATGTGTAAAACAGAGAGCTGGGGGGGACCTGCCATATTGCACAGGGAGCTCTGCTTGGTGCTCTGGGATTACCTAGAGGGGTGGGATGGAGGGTTAGTGGGGGGTGGGGTGGGGGGACACACATATACATATGGCTGAATCTCTTTTTTGTACAGCAGACACTAAAACTATAAAGTAACTATAAAGAAAGATACTATACTACCATAAAAACAAACAAACAAACAGAGTTCTGTGTCAAGAATGGGGTGAAGACTATATATTTATCTCTTATTATAAATCATGATATTACACCATGTTTAGTCACAATTTTGGAGTCTGAGAGTAACAAATACAAATGAGAAAAACCAAGTAAACAACATGGAGGAATGGTTTCCTTCCTATTGTCTTTTTATTCCGTAGGAGTGCTGCTATCTAGGATTTCTGCTGATACCACTTATTTAAGTCAAAACTACGGAGCTCAGCTTGCATCCTCTTCAGGGAGAAAAATATGGTAAATACCAATCACTTCTAGCCTCGTTTTCTATTCTACTTCAACGTCATTAACCAGATAATAATTGTTCCCAAGTGGTGGTATTTTTTTTTAAATAATAATAATTTCTTAAAGCTGAATTTAGTGTACTTATAGCCTCGTGTGATGATAACTCAAAAAAATTTGTGGGTTACCCAGTTTTTTGTTACTTAAATGATGGGATGCAAAGGACTAATAGTTCTCTAATCAAAATAGTCAGCATTTCTAATAAGTGAGAAAAACAAAAATATAGTAAAGAAAGTCACTGTTGAAAAATAAAAATGTAAAATTATTTAACCCTATGGAATCTGGAGAAATTGGACAGATGAACTATTTGCAAGGCAGGAAGAGAGACACAGAGATAGAGAACAGATATGCATTCACAGGGTTGGGGAAGGGGAGGGTGGGATGAACTGGGAGATTCGGATGGACATAGATACATGACCTTGTGTGAAATAGATGGCTCATGGGAAGCAGCTCTATAGCACAGGAGCTCAGCTTGGTGGTCTGTGATGACCTAGAGGGGTGGAATGAGGGGTTGTGGGACAGAGGAAGATCCAAGAGGGAGGGGATACATGTATACATAGAGCTGATTTTCTTTGTTGTACAGCAGAAACTAAGACAACACTGTAAAGCAATTATATTCCATAGAGATAAATAAACATCAATGTGTATTCTATATTAAAAAATTTATTTAGTCCTCTATTTTTTCCAACACTGAACACAGTACATAGGCAACATCAGAATTCAACTCACCAAGTTTTACAGAACGTACTTGTTGCTATTAATAGAAAGTGGTGCACTTTCTTTTTTCTTTTTTTGAAATTGTGGCCCATAAATCTTCCTAGAACGAAAACTAGCATTTACTTTTTCATTATTTCAATATAAAACTATTAAAAAGTACACTAGCTATTTACCAGAAAAGGAAGGCATTGTTTGCACCAGGACATGGGGAAGCTGTTTCTCTTATTTTTCAAAATGGAATAGTTACTTTTATGGAGCTTTACCGACTTTCTGGGTGGCTCAGCAGTAAAGAATCCATCTGCAAGGCAGGCGTTGCAGGCGATGCAGATTCAGTCCGGGGTCGGGAAGCTCCCTTGGAGGAGGGCATGGCAAGCCCCTCCCGTAGACTTGTCTGGAGACTCTCATCCGCAGAGGGGCCTGGCCAGCTGCAGGTCATGGGGTCGCAAAAGAGCTGGACCCAGCTGCAGTGACTAACCACAGCACATCACATGGAGTTTTACTTTTAATATTAAAATCATGCTCATTGAAAATATTTCAAAGCAAACAGGAAGTTATAGGGTGAAGAGTTTACTTCTCTTTGCCTTACTTTCCTGAGATAAGAGCAATTGTTGTATTCTTAGGGGCTTCCCAGGTGGCTCAGTGGTAAAGAATCTGCCAACAATGCAGGAAACAAAGGTTTCATCCTGGGTTCTCTAATCAAAATAGTCAGCATTTCTAATAAGTGAGAAAAACAAAAATATAGTAAAGAAAGTCACTGTTGAAAAATAAAAATGTAAAATTATTTAACCCTATGGAATCTGGAGAAATTGGACAGATGAACTATTTGCAAGGCAGGAAGAGAGACACAGAGATAGAGAACAGATATGCATTCACAGGGTTGGGGAAGGGGAGGGTGGGATGAACTGGGAGATTCGGATGGACATAGATACATGACCTTGTGTGAAATAGATGGCTCATGGGAAGCAGCTCTATAGCACAGGAGCTCAGCTTGGTGGTCTGTGATGACCTAGAGGGGTGGAATGAGGGGTTGTGGGACAGAGGAAGATCCAAGAGGGAGGGGATACATGTATACATAGAGCTGATTTTCTTTGTTGTACAGCAGAAACTAAGACAACACTGTAAAGCAATTATATTCCATAGAGATAAATAAACATCAATGTGTATTCTATATTAAAAAATTTATTTAGTCCTCTATTTTTTCCAACACTGAACACAGTACATAGGCAACATCAGAATTCAACTCACCAAGTTTTACAGAACGTACTTGTTGCTATTAATAGAAAGTGGTGCACTTTCTTTTTTCTTTTTTTGAAATTGTGGCCCATAAATCTTCCTAGAACGAAAACTAGCATTTACTTTTTCATTATTTCAATATAAAACTATTAAAAAGTACACTAGCTATTTACCAGAAAAGGAAGGCATTGTTTGCACCAGGACATGGGGAAGCTGTTTCTCTTATTTTTCAAAATGGAATAGTTACTTTTATGGAGCTTTACCGACTTTCTGGGTGGCTCAGCAGTAAAGAATCCATCTGCAAGGCAGGCGTTGCAGGCGATGCAGATTCAGTCCCGGGGTCGGGAAGCTCCCTTGGAGGAGGGCATGGCAAGCCCCTCCCGTAGACTTGTCTGGAGACTCTCATCCGCAGAGGGGCCTGGCCAGCTGCAGGTCATGGGGTCGCAAAAGAGCTGGACCCAGCTGCAGTGACTAACCACAGCACATCACATGGAGTTTTACTTTTAATATTAAAATCATGCTCATTGAAAATATTTCAAAGCAAACAGGAAGTTATAGGGTGAAGAGTTTACTTCTCTTTGCCTTACTTTCCTGAGATAAGAGCAATTGTTGTATTCTTAGGGGCTTCCCAGGTGGCTCAGTGGTAAAGAATCTGCCAACAATGCAGGAAACAAAGGTTTCATCCCTGGGTTGGGCTCCTCTTCAGGCACTGGACAGGTCCAGTGGCAGCCACAGTGGCACCAAATGAACCAAGCACACAGTACTTGAAAGTCTCTAAAAATTAAAATAATTATATATATAAAAAAAAGAGAAGTGGGGATAAATGAATCTACACCCACTCGTCCAGACTAGAAGTCTCCAGCTATCTCTTCTTTTTTGGGCCACATCTATTGATCTTTCATTTATTTATCTTTATTCTTTGGCCTGTGTGGGCCTCCCATCGCAGTAGCCTCTCGTCACAGAGCACCGGCTCTGTGAGCATGTGCTCCAGAGCTCCGGCTGGGTAGTTGGACACATCGGTCCAGCCGCTCCGTGGCACCTGGGATCTTCCCAGGCCAGGGATCGAACCGGCACCCCTTACACTGCAAGGCGGTGCCCTTACCCACTGGACCACCAGGGAAGCCCTCTCCAAGTATCTCTTAATGTGCATGGCTCCCTGACTAAATTCTGAGGTCTTAGGCATAGGGACCATGTCTTGCTGTTGTGTCTTCAGTATTAAATTCAGTTTCTGACACAAAGCCAGCACTTATTAAGCATCAATGAATTAGTATACAGAACTTGCTCAGCCTATATTTTACTTTTGGAGAAGGGAATGGCAACCCATTCCAGTATTTTCACCTGGGAAATCTCATGGACAGAGGAGCTTGGAGGGCTACAGTCCATGGGGTCGCAAGAGTCGGATACAGACATATTTTCCTATTGTGAACATGAGGTTTTCTGTGTTGTGTTGCTTAGCAGTGACAACAAATCCAGATTAGGACTCTGTTTAATAATGTAACAATATGGCTTTTTTTTTCTGTCCTTGGATAACTGGCTTTACATTTATCTTTGAATGTTATCTCCATTGCAGGCAACTAAAAGATGTCAGGAAAGGATATCGGGAACACTTCACGCCACCAGGTCATAAGCATCAAAGAACGATTGAGTGGGAAAATTGTTTTCTCAAAGAATTTTAGAAAATGGTCTCTAAATAGCTATGCTGCTCAAGGCTTCTGTTAGAACAAGATAAAAAGAGAAGTTTCACTCTTCTAATAAGTAAGCCTGTGAAACACAAGCACCTAGTATAGTTGAAGGTTTTGTTTGTCTACAACCATGGAATTCCAGGACGAAAAAAGCTAGCTGTTCCCTTTTCCAGGGGGTATTCCCAGCCCATGGATTGAACCCAGGTTTCCCACATGAGAGGCAGATTCTTTTCCATCTAAGCCACCAGGGAAGCCCAAGAATATTGCAGTCGGTAGCCTATCCCTTCTCCACGGGATCTTTCTGATCCAGGAATTGAACCAGGGTCTTCTGCATTGAAGGTGAATTCTTTACCAGCTGATCTACCTGGGAAGTCCAAATGCAGGTTAAAATTGTTTAATAGCAGCGATATTAATTCCTTCTTTTTTAGTGTCTGCTTATACAGAAATCCTACAGATAAATTATGAATTCGAACTGGCACCCCTGACACTGCAAGGCGGTGCCCTTACCCACTGGACCACCAGGGAAGCCCTCTCCAAGTATCTCTTAATGTGCATGGCTCCCTGACTAAATTCTGAGGTCTTAGGCATAGGGACCATGTCTTGCTGTTGTGTCTTCAGTATTAAATTCAGTTTCTGACACAAAGCCAGCACTTATTAAGCATCAATGAATTAGTATACAGAACTTGCTCAGCCTATATTTTACTTTTGGAGAAGGGAATGGCAACCCATTCCAGTATTTTCACCTGGGAAATCTCATGGACAGAGGAGCTTGGAGGGCTACAGTCCATGGGGTCGCAAGAGTCGGATACAGACATATTTTCCTATTGTGAACATGAGGTTTTCTGTGTTGTGTTGCTTAGCAGTGACAACAAATCCAGATTAGGACTCTGTTTAATAATGTAACAATATGGCTTTTTTTTTCTGTCCTTGGATAACTGGCTTTACATTTATCTTTGAATGTTATCTCCATTGCAGGCAACTAAAAGATGTCAGGAAAGGATATCGGGAACACTTCACGCCACCAGGTCATAAGCATCAAAGAACGATTGAGTGGGAAAATTGTTTTCTCAAAGAATTTTAGAAAATGGTCTCTAAATAGCTATGCTGCTCAAGGCTTCTGTTAGAACAAGATAAAAAGAGAAGTTTCACTCTTCTAATAAGTAAGCCTGTGAAACACAAGCACCTAGTATAGTTGAAGGTTTTGTTTGTCTACAACCATGGAATTCCAGGACGAAAAAAGCTAGCTGTTCCCTTTTCCAGGGGGTATTCCCAGCCCATGGATTGAACCCAGGTTTCCCACATGAGAGGCAGATTCTTTTCCATCTAAGCCACCATGGAAGCCCAAGAATACTGGAGTGGGTAGCCTCTCCCTTCTCCAGGGGATCTTTCTGATCCAGGAATTGAACCAGGGTCTTCTGCATTGAAGGTGAATTCTTTACCAGCTGATCTACCTGGGAAGTCCAAATGCAGGTTAAAATTGTTTAATAGCAGCGATATTAATTCCTTCTTTTTTAGTGTCTGCTTATACAGAAATCCTGAGTTCGCCTTATTAGTTATATCCTAATAAACTTCACAATTCTCCATTATGTAGATGTGAAACTTATGAATTTGAGAAATCATACTGTCTAAAATCATACCAGGGCTTTTCTGGTGGCTCAGTAGTAAAGAATCTGCCTGCTAGCACTGGAGACGTAAATTCAATCCCTGGGCTGGGAAGAGCCCACATGTCAAGAAACAACCAAGCCCATGCACCACAACTATTGAACCTGTGCTCTAGAGTCCAGGAGCTACAACTGCTAAGCCCCCACACCTACTAAAGCACGCATGCCCTTGAGATTGTGCGCCATAACGAGGGAAGCCACTGCAATGAGAAACCCAAGCACTGCAACTAGAAAGTAGCCCCGCTCCCGGCAACTAGAGACAAGCCCTTGCAGCAATGAACATCCAGCACAGCCAGAACAAATACACAGATTAAGTAGAGAACAGACTGGTGGATCCAGTGTGGGAAGGAGAGGGTGGAATGAATTGAGAGAGTAACATTGAAACATATACATTACCATATGTAAAACAGATGGCCAGTGGAAATTTGCTGTGACATAATTAGCTCAATCCAGTGCTCTATGACAACTTAGAGGGGTGGGATGGGGTGGGAGATACGAGGGAGGCTCGAGAGGGAGAGGACACGTGTATGCCTATGACTGATTCATGTTGATGTATGGCAGAGACCAGAACAATATTGTAAACACAATATCCTCCAATAAAATTTTTAAAAAATATAGTCATGTAGAACTCTTTTTAAAAAGTCATATTTGGGGCTTCCCCTGGTGGTCCAGTGGGTAAGGACACTGCCTTGCAGTGCAAGGGGTGCCGGTTCGATCCCTGGCCTGGGAAGATCCCACGTACCGCGGAGCAGCTGGACCGATGTGACCAATTACTGAGCCGGAGCTCTGGAGCGCATGCGCCCAGAGCCGGCGCTCTGCAACGACAGATGCCACTGCGATGCGAGGCCCACAGGAGCCAAGGAACAAAGACGGATGAAAATAGAGAAATGAAAGACCAATAGAAGTGGCCCGCCTGCTCCCCTCCCTCCCCAACCTGACCCCCGCCCAAAATAAATAAATAAATAAATCTTAAAAAAAAAGTCATCTTTGGGGAGCTTCCCTGATGGTCCAGTGAGGGAAGAGTCCGCCTTTGTAGGTTGTCTTATACAAGAGACAAAATTTCTAAAAGAAAATCATGAAAAGGTAATATATGACAAAACTTTTAAGGAAAACCTCTTGTTTATCTAAACATGTAGACTCTGCTAGCACTGGAGACGTAAATTCAATCCCTGGGCTGGGAAGAGCCCACATGTCAAGAAACAACCAAGCCCATGCACCACAACTATTGAACCTGTGCTCTAGAGTCCAGGAGCTACAACTGCTAAGCCCCCACACCTACTAAAGCACGCATGCCCTTGAGATTGTGCGCCATAACGAGGGAAGCCACTGCAATGAGAAACCCAAGCACTGCAACTAGAAAGTAGCCCCGCTCCCGGCAACTAGAGACAAGCCCTTGCAGCAATGAAGATCCAGCACAGCCAGAACAAATACACAGATTAAGTAGAGAACAGACTGGTGGATCCAGTGTGGGAAGGAGAGGGTGGAATGAATTGAGAGAGTAACATTGAAACATATACATTACCATATGTAAAACAGATGGCCAGTGGAAATTTGCTGTGACATAATTAGCTCAATCCAGTGCTCTATGACAACTTAGAGGGGTGGGATGGGGTGGGAGATACGAGGGAGGCTCGAGAGGGAGAGGACACGTGTATGCCTATGACTGATTCATGTTGATGTATGGCAGAGACCAGAACAATATTGTAAACACAATATCCTCCAATAAAATTTTTAAAAAATATAGTCATGTAGAACTCTTTTTAAAAAGTCATATTTGGGGCTTCCCCTGGTGGTCCAGTGGGTAAGGACACTGCCTTGCAGTGCAAGGGGTGCCGGTTCGATCCCTGGCCTGGGAAGATCCCACGTACCGCGGAGCAGCTGGACCGATGTGACCAATTACTGAGCCGGAGCTCTGGAGCGCATGCGCCCAGAGCCGGCGCTCTGCAACGACAGATGCCACTGCGATGCGAGGCCCACAGGAGCCAAGGAACAAAGACGGATGAAAATAGAGAAATGAAAGACCAATAGAAGTGGCCCGCCTGCTCCCCTCCCTCCCCAACCTGACCCCCGCCCAAAATAAATAAATAAATAAATCTTAAAAAAAAAAAAAGTCATATTTGGGGGGCTTCCCTGATGGTCCAGTGAGGGAAGAGTCCGCCTTTGTAGGTTGTCTTATACAAGAGACAAAATTTCTAAAAGAAAATCATGAAAAGGTAATATATGACAAAACTTTTAAGGAAAACCTCTCGTTTATCTAAACATGTCAAGGTTATAGCATAGTTAATATTACGGGATGTTTTGTTGCAGTAATAGTACAACTGCCTTTTAACAAAATATGGCTCATTGAACTTAATGGAGCACATTGTTTTCAAAGGCAATAATGTCTTATAATCCAGTGACTTCTGCCCTGTCCCCCGCTGTGTTATTTTCTTTCAACTCCACACTGACAAAGGCATTCAGCAAAATGAGAAAAGAGTGGTGGGCACAGCTGAATCAAATTTTGAAACAAACAGCCTAAGATAAGTGTGTCACATGAGAACAGCTCTTAATTGTTCTATGATAATTCACTCAAAATATAATGATGTTGTTAGAAAGAATGAACTGCTTTCTTGTGGATTAAGAGAAAATCATTTGTAGAAGATGAAAGGGCACTAGCATTTGGATAGACAGAGAAAAGAACTGCAAGAACATGAAATTACTTTTTTGCCCGATAAGACGTTTATCTGTGTTTCTCTATCCTCATACTAAATGAGGTCTAGAAGATAAAGTCCTTTGAAAGCAGGAATGGTATTAGGTTGGAATTCTGTTCAAACCATTCTGAAAAAAGACATAAATAAGCGTTGCAGTGAGCCTGGTTACTAATGAGGAGAACTCCTTTGCAAAAAGTCATCTTAACTAGCTTTTTTTTTTTTTTTTTTTTCCCTGAAAACTGCCCAGGGAGTCTTACCGAAAACCAAGGCTGCATTCTGTATTTGCAGGGAAATAAGATGTCTAAGTAGCCCCCTTCACTGGGAAAATTTGGAACCTAGAATATATTAGTTCAAATCTTGCCTTTAGCGTTCACACAAATTTCAAAGCAGATGTTCCTAGTAATTTGCTTTTCAAGATAAGCCTAAAATCTTACAAATTCACTCAAATTTTTAAGAATGGCTCATCCTTCTACTAGAGGCAGCTAATAATATGAAAAAACCTCAGCATTGAATTTACACTTGAGCGCTCCTGACTGCTCTTTTTGTCCAGTATGGAATCTTCCAGTATGGAATCTTGCGTGCATGCTCATTTGTGTCCAACTCTTGGTGACCCTATGGGCCATAGCCCACCAGGTTCCTCTGTCCATGGGGCTTTACTGCAAGAATACTGGGGTGGGTTACCATTTTCTCCTCTAGGGCATATTCCCAACACAAGGATTGAACCCATGTCTCCTGTGTCTCCTGCATTGGCAGGTGGAGCACCGCTGAGCCACCTTGAACTCTTAGCTACACTTTAAGAATGAAATGTCCCCGTCTATGCTGAACAATGAGTCAATGTTAAGTTTGATGGGAGTAAGAAGAACTTGAAGTCTTTGCATGAAACAATCCAAGTAGGCTCTTGGTGGTTTTCAAACTGGAAATTGCTGGGTACTTTTTGGGAAATTCTTAGGGATTCTTTGAAATACATTCTTTTAATGAGTATTTCCCTAGAAATATGGATCTATCTGGTATATTGTTGTTTAGTCAGTAAGTCATTCATGTGCAAGACTTTTGAGACCTCATGGACAGTAGCCCTCTAGGCTCTTCTGTTGATGGAATTTTCCAGATCAGAATACTAGAGTAGATTACCATTTCCCTCTCCAGGGGATCTTCCCTACCTAGGGATGGAACCTGAGTCTCCTGCATTGGCAGGAGAATTCTTTACCACTGTGCCACCAGGGGAGTATTTGGTATGTTATGGAGGGACAAAGGAATTGAGGACTGAGATTAGTGGGATGAGGGTCCAAGTAATACGACAGATGACTGATTCTGAAGGACTCAACTACTTGAGGCAAGCAAATCTTGCATAAATTACAATGAAGTATTTGTATGTTTAATATACATATTTCTAGGCTTGAGGAAGAGCAATCAGTGGGGAGCAAATACATGTGAAAGCTGAACTTTCTCTTGAGTCAAATGCCCACAATAACAATGGAATCAGGAAATCAGATATTAGGAGTTGAGAGTGAAGGTTATTTGGATATTTCTAATATAAACTGGAATCCTTAAAGGGCTCTCAAGTAGAAAGAATTATGTGTAAAATTTTTTTGGAACGAAGCATTTTAATCATAGTTTACTAGGAGGAACAACTTTAATCAAACATAAGTGTGGATTTAAAAATTATGTCAAATTCAAGAAAACAATTCACCATATGTGACAGTCAACCAAAACAGCAAAAATATTTAGAGCTACACAGTTCATGTATTGCAATTATTAGATAAAAATATAGAGTAACTTGGAGTAGGAAATGGCCACCCACTATGGTATCCTTGCCTGGAAAATTCTATGAACAGTGGAGTCTGGCCATGGGATCATAAAGAGTCAGACATGACTGAGCACACACATACACACATGCCAAAAAAATTAAGAAATAAATAACACCTGCAAAAAAGATCAAGGAAAAGGGAATGGAACCACGGAAAATAATCTATAGCTTTGTTTATGGTAATTCTCAGTTGATTTGGGTCAACTATCCCACAGAGGGTGCTTCTGAGGTAGCACTAGGTTGTAAAGAACAATGCAGGAGATGTAAAAGACACAGGTTCAATTGCTGGATTGGGAAGATTCTCTGGAGGAGGGCATGGCAACCTCATGGACAGTAGCCCTCTAGGCTCCCTTTTTTGTTGATGGAATTTTCCAGATCAGAATACTAGAGTAGATTACCATTTCCTCTCCAGGGATCTTCCTACCTAGGGATGGAACCTGAGTCTCCTGCATTGGCAGGAGAATTCTTTACCACTGTGCCACCAGGGGAGTATTTGGTATGTTATGGAGGGACAAAGGAATTGAGGACTGAGATTAGTGGGATGAGGGTCCAAGTAATACGACAGATGACTGATTCTGAAGGACTCAACTACTTGAGGCAAGCAAATCTTGCATAAATTACAATGAAGTATTTGTATGTTTAATATACATATTTCTAGGCTTGAGGAAGAGCAATCAGTGGGGAGCAAATACATGTGAAAGCTGAACTTTCTCTTGAGTCAAATGCCCACAATAACAATGGAATCAGGAAATCAGATATTAGGAGTTGAGAGTGAAGGTTATTTGGATATTTCTAATATAAACTGGAATCCTTAAAGGGCTCTCAAGTAGAAAGAATTATGTGTAAAATTTTTTTGGAACGAAGCATTTTAATCATAGTTTACTAGGAGGAACAACTTTAATCAAACATAAGTGTGGATTTAAAAATTATGTCAAATTCAAGAAAACAATTCACCATATGTGACAGTCAACCAAAACAGCAAAAATATTTAGAGCTACACAGTTCATGTATTGGAATTATTAGATAAAAATATAGAGTAACTTGGAGTAGGAAATGGCCACCCACTATGGTATCCTTGCCTGGAAAATTCTATGAACAGTGGAGTCTGGCCATGGGATCATAAAGAGTCAGACATGACTGAGCACACACATACACACATGCCAAAAAAATTAAGAAATAAATAACACCTGCAAAAATGATCAAGGAAAAAGGGAATGGAACCACGGAAAATAATCTATAGCTTTGTTTATGGTAATTCTCAGTTGATTTGGGTCAACTATCCCACAGAGGGTGCTTCTGAGGTAGCACTAGGTTGTAAAGAACAATGCAGGAGATGTAAAAGACACAGGTTCAATTGCTGGATTGGGAAGATTCTCTGGAGGAGGGCATGGCAACCCACTCCAATATTTTTTGCCTGGAGAATCTCATGGACAAAAGAGCCTGGCAGGCTATAGTCCATAGGACTGCAAAGAGTCGGACACAACTGAGACAGCACATGCATGCATCCCTGAGAAGACGAGAAGCAAAGCTACAAGGTGTGTGTGTGTGTGTGTGTGTGTGTGTGTGTGTGTGTAAGTATGCATGTGCATCAGATTATAGTAATGACAGGACTGGAAAATGCAGCTAAGACTTTCAGGCCTATGGCCAATATGAAGTGTGAAGCCAGGAAAAAGATATGCCATGTAAAGAGTAATCAAAAGAAAGGTGATATAGCTCTCAGACAGCTGTAGCAGTGAAGAAAGACACTCATGCTAAAATTCAGGAAGAGGCAGCAATAATTTGAATGAAACTCACACATTAACAGGACTAAAATGAGAAACAGACACATTGAGGTGATAATGGATTATTTTTTAACACAAGTTGTTCAATAATTACCAGAATGTAGAGAACAATTAAATAAAAATAAACATTTGAATTACTCATTAATAGATACACACACAACTTTACTCACCAACTAATTATAGTTCTCTAGGACAATGAAGTGGTTGCAAAAAACTTATCATATACTGCCTCACAAAGTACATCTTACCAGTTTTCAAAGAATTGAAATGATGCATGCTGTATTCTCTAAACACAGTTTCATTAATCTAGAAATCTGGTTAAGCAAATATAAATCATGTGACAGTCAACCAAAACAGCAAAAATATTTAGAGCTACACAGTTCATGTATTGGAATTATTAGATAAAAATATAGAGTAACTTGGAGTAGGAAATGGCCACCCACTATGGTATCCTTGCCTGGAAAATTCTATGAACAGTGGAGTCTGGCCATGGGATCATAAAGAGTCAGACATGACTGAGCACACACATACACACATGCCAAAAAAATTAAGAAATAAATAACACCTGCAAAATGATCAAGGAAAAAGGGAATGGAACCACGGAAAATAATCTATAGCTTTGTTTATGGTAATTCTCAGTTGATTTGGGTCAACTATCCCACAGAGGGTGCTTCTGAGGTAGCACTAGGTTGTAAAGAACAATGCAGGAGATGTAAAAGACACAGGTTCAATTGCTGGATTGGGAAGATTCTCTGGAGGAGGGCATGGCAACCCACTCCAATATTTTTTGCCTGGAGAATCTCATGGACAAAAGAGCCTGGCAGGCTATAGTCCATAGGACTGCAAAGAGTCGGACACAACTGAGACAGCACATGCATGCATCCCTGAGAAGACGAGAAGCAAAGCTACAAGGTGTGTGTGTGTGTGTGTGTGTGTGTGTGTGTGTGTGTGTAAGTATGCATGTGCATCAGATTATAGTAATGACAGGACTGGAAAATGCAGCTAAGACTTTCAGGCCTATGGCCAATATGAAGTGTGAAGCCAGGAAAAAGATATGCCATGTAAAGAGTAATCAAAAGAAAGGTGATATAGCTCTCAGACAGCTGTAGCAGTGAAGAAAGACACTCATGCTAAAATTCAGGAAGAGGCAGCAATAATTTGAATGAAACTCACACATTAACAGGACTAAAATGAGAAACAGACACATTGAGGTGATAATGGATTATTTTTTAACACAAGTTGTTCAATAATTACCAGAATGTAGAGAACAATTAAATAAAAATAAACATTTGAATTACTCATTAATAGATACACACACAACTTTACTCACCAACTAATTATAGTTCTCTAGGACAATGAAGTGGTTGCAAAAAACTTATCATATACTGCCTCACAAAGTACATCTTACCAGTTTTCAAAGAATTGAAATGATGCATGCTGTATTCTCTAAACACAGTTTCATTAATCTAGAAATCTGGAAAATAACCACATATGTTGAAAGCTAAGAAAGTATAAATTATTCATGGTCATGGAGGGAATTACAGTGGCATAGAGAAAATATTTTTAATTGAATGCAAGTAAAATACCATTTTCAAAATTTGCAGGTTTCTGTTAAAGTGTGCTTAGAGGGAAATGTTCATCCTTAAAAATGAATATACTAAAAATAGCTGAAAAGCTGAAAATCAATCACCTAGTATCCATCTGTATTAATTTAAGAGAACAGCAAATTAAACTTAATGAATATAGAATACAAGAATGATTACAAGGCAATAAATAAATATAAAAGATTAACTAAACAATGGATACACATTTGGTGAGATTAATCAAGAATGAAAAGAGAGAAGACACAATGTCAGAAGTTTAAAAGAAAACATTAAATAGGTTAGAAAAGTGTAATAAGAATTTGGTAAAGAAATAATCCAATGTATCTAATAAAAGACATTTCTAGCATGATATAACTTACCAAAACAAAGCTAGATAAAGCTAGAAAAATCTTTGTAATTATTTCTACCAAAAGAAAACTGTGGACTACTCCAGAGGCTTCCATTAGTGGCATACCAAATATGAAAGTAGGAAATGCCAAT
This sequence comes from Tragulus kanchil, assembly GCA_022376925.1. Lineage (NCBI taxonomy): Eukaryota > Metazoa > Chordata > Mammalia > Artiodactyla > Tragulidae > Tragulus > Tragulus kanchil. The sequence continues at coordinate 37,627,525 of JAIOJX010000003.1, forward strand.
TTTGCTCTTCCTGAAAATAGAAAACCGAGCAATTTAATCTTTGAAACAAAAATAACAAGCATATGTGAACAAACTTAACAGAATTTTTATAAGGAAATAATCATTGAAATAAAATACTTAATGGATGAATTCAGCAAAACACAGACATAACTGGGGAAAAGGTTAGTAAGACTAGAATATAGAGGTAGGGAAATTACCCAAGTGACAACACAGAAAAACAAAAGATAAAAAGTATGAACACACGATAATTGAGGGGGTCGAATCTAACAATATAACATATCACTGTCCCAGAAACAAAAATAGAATGAAGAAGGGAGCTCATAATTTGCCAGAGCTGATGAAAGGTACAGACTCAAAGACACAGAGAACACATGAGAACAGACACAGAGAACTTCCTCAAGGCAGGATGACAAAAAGAAATATAGACTCAGTAAATCTGTAGAAAGCCTGAGGGAAAAGGAAGCCAGAGAGGAAGAACAAATTACTTACAAAGAACAACACTTTGTCACCAGACTTCTTAAAAAATTGAAAGCCAGATGATAACAGAATAAAATTTTTGAAGTGCCTACAGAAAACGGTCATGGAGGGAATTACAGTGGCATAGAGAAAATATTTTTAATTGAATGCAAGTAAAATACCATTTTCAAAATTTGCAGGTTTCTGTTAAAGTGTGCTTAGAGGAAATGTTCATCCTTAAAAATGAATATACTAAAAATAGCTGAAAAGCTGAAAATCAATCACCTAGTATCCATCTGTATTAATTTAAGAGAACAGCAAATTAAACTTAATGAATATAGAATACAAGAATGATTACAAGGCAATAAATAAATATAAAAGATTAACTAAACAATGGATACACATTTGGTGAGATTAATCAAGAATGAAAAGAGAGAAGACACAATGTCAGAAGTTTAAAAGAAAACATTAAATAGGTTAGAAAAGTGTAATAAGAATTTGGTAAAGAAATAATCCAATGTATCTAATAAAAGACATTTCTAGCATGATATAACTTACCAAAACAAAGCTAGATAAAGCTAGAAAAATCTTTGTAATTATTTCTACCAAAAGAAAACTGTGGACTACTCCAGAGGCTTCCATTAGTGGCATACCAAATATGAAAGTAGGAAATGCCAATTTTGCTCTTCCTGAAAATAGAAAACCGAGCAATTTAATCTTTGAAACAAAAATAACAAGCATATGTGAACAAACTTAACAGAATTTTTATAAGGAAATAATCATTGAAATAAAATACTTAATGGATGAATTCAGCAAAACACAGACATAACTGGGGAAAAGGTTAGTAAGACTAGAATATAGAGGTAGGGAAATTACCCAAGTGACAACACAGAAAAACAAAAGATAAAAAGTATGAACACACGATAATTGAGGGGGTCGAATCTAACAATATAACATATCACTGTCCCAGAAACAAAAATAGAATGAAGAAGGGAGCTCATAATTTGCCAGAGCTGATGAAAGGTACAGACTCAAAGACACAGAGAACACATGAGAACAGACACAGAGAACTTCCTCAAGGCAGGATGACAAAAAGAAATATAGACTCAGTAAATCTGTAGAAAGCCTGAGGGAAAAGGAAGCCAGAGAGGAAGAACAAATTACTTACAAAGAACAACACTTTGTCACCAGACTTCTTAAAAAATTGAAAGCCAGATGATAACAGAATAAAATTTTTGAAGTGCCTACAGAAAACAACTGTTAACTAGAATTGAGTATTCAGCAACTTGTCTGAAAATAAAATAAGTGGAGGGGGCTTCTCTGGTGGTCCAGTGGGTGAAGAGTCCACCTTGCAGTGCAAGGGGCACTGGTTCGATCCCTGGCCTAGGAAGATCCCACATGCTACAGAGTAGTTGGGCCAGTGTGTCTAATCAGGAGCCAAGCTCCAGATCTCATGTGCCCAGAGCCAGTGGTCTGCAAGGAGAGAAGTCACTGCAATGGGAGGCCCACACATGCCAAAGAATAAATATGGATGAAAACAAATGGTGACTCAGAGGCAAAAAAAAAGGAGAGATTGAATCAAATACATGTTCAGATACAGAAAGTCTGAGTTCTTTTACTCCTGATCAACTTCACAAAAGAAATATGCAAACGTTTTCTTCAAGAAGGAAAGTGATCTTACAAGGAATATGCAAAAATAATCATGATAAAAGAAATTGGTAAGTATAACACATTAGTTATCTAATGCTGAGTAACAATCCCCAAACTTCACTCAATAACCTTTATTTCTCGAAGCGTCTGTGAACCAGCAATTTGGAAGTGACTTGGAAAGGTAGTTCTTGTCTGGGATCAGTCATGAGGTTGTCATCATCTGCACGCTGGGGTTGCAGTCATATGAAGAAATGCCTGTAGCTAGAGGATGCACTTCCCAGGTGGCTCATTTGCATAACTTTAAAGTTGGTGCGTGTGTGTGTGTGTGTGTGTGTATCCTTAGCTGTGCAGTTGTGCCTGATTCTCTGTGATCCCATGGACTCTAGTACAAAAGGCAGAATACTGGAGCAGGATGACATTTCCTATTTCAGGGGATCTTCCTGAACAAGGGATTGAACTCAAGTCTCTTGCATCTCCTGTGATACCTCTAGCACCACCTGAGAAGCCCATAAAGTTGGAACTGATACCAAATCTCTTTAATAGTTTTCAGATGTCGTGACAACATGGAGGCCAGATTCTCTCAGAACAGTGATTCAAGACGTCAAGGTGAAAATTAAGATGTCATTATGACCTAACCTTGGTGGTCACATCCCACTGGACAATGAAATATGATAGAAATTATTCTGTTGTATCAGTAATCACAGTAAGTACAAGAAGAATAAATCTGCTTGTTAAAAGATCGACACTGTCAATTTGGCTACAATAAGTGAAATTTAACTATATTAAACATAAGAACATAAAAAGTTAAAGAAACAGTTGGAAAAACATGTATGTAAATGTAAGAAAAATGCAAAATGAACAAATTTTAAAATGTGTAGCTATATTAATATGAAAATGTGGAATAGCAAAAAATAAACCTTTTAAAAATCTAAAAGAAACTCAACTTGTTTATTTATTTATATACATTTTTGGTGCCAACATCTCCATAACTATTGACTATTAAATGCAATTTAACAGATAAAAGACAAATCCAACAGTATGTCTATTTTCCACAGTTTAATCTTATTGGTTCAGTGAAATTGCCATCAAAATCCCAACAGATTTTATTTTTAAACCTTGACAAGCAGATTCTAGTATTTCATTGAAATAGGAAATGTTGAATAATAGCCAGGAGTTTCCTGAAGAAGAATACTGTGGAAACATCCCCTGGAATATTCCAAGACACATTACAAAGCTATTGTATTACCCAGAAATAGAGATGCTGTCCAACTGATCTGAATAGAGACCAGAAACAGCCCATGAATATCCAGAAACTACATATGACATGTGGCCTTGTAAATCACTGGAAAAAGAATAGACTAAACAATAAATGGGGCCAGGACATTTGTTTATCCCTCTAGGAAAAAGGCAAGATTGGATTCCTACCTTGTATCTTGTACTAAAATAAATTCCAGATGGATTAAAGACTCAAATATGAAAGACAACACTTCAAAGCATTCGAAGAAAAGATTTTGGTGGATATTTTAAGATTTGGAGCCTCTCTCGTGGCTCAGACAGTAAAGAATCTGCCTACAGTGCAGGAAATCTGGGTTTACTCTCTGGGTCAGGGACATCCTCTGGATAAGGGAATGGCTACCCAGTCCAGTATTCTTGCCTGGAGAATTCCACAGATAGAAGATGGCCTCGGCTTACAGTCAGGACATGACTGAGTGACTAATATTTTCACTCTAAGATGTCATTATGACCTAACCTTGGTGGTCACATCCCACTGGACAATGAAATATGATAGAAATTATTCTGTTGTATCAGTAATCACAGTAAGTACAAGAAGAATAAATCTGCTTGTTAAAAGATCGACACTGTCAATTTGGCTACAATAAGTGAAATTTAACTATATTAAACATAAGAACATAAAAAGTTAAAGAAACAGTTGGAAAAACATGTATGTAAATGTAAGAAAAATGCAAAATGAACAAATTTTAAAATGTGTAGCTATATTAATATGAAAATGTGGAATAGCAAAAAATAAACCTTTTAAAAATCTAAAAGAAACTCAACTTGTTTATTTATTTATATACATTTTTGGTGCCAACATCTCCATAACTATTGACTATTAAATGCAATTTAACAGATAAAAGACAAATCCAACAGTATGTCTATTTTCCACAGTTTAATCTTATTGGTTCAGTGAAATTGCCATCAAAATCCCAACAGATTTTATTTTTAAACCTTGACAAGCAGATTCTAGTATTTCATTGAAATAGGAAATGTTGAATAATAGCCAGGAGTTTCCTGAAGAAGAATACTGTGGAAACATCCCCTGGAATATTCCAAGACACATTACAAAGCTATTGTATTACCCAGAAATAGAGATGCTGTCCAACTGATCTGAATAGAGACCAGAAACAGCCCATGAATATCCAGAAACTACATATGACATGTGGCCTTGTAAATCACTGGAAAAAGAATAGACTAAACAATAAATGGGGCCAGGACATTTGTTTATCCCTCTAGGAAAAAGGCAAGATTGGATTCCTACCTTGTATCTTGTACTAAAATAAATTCCAGATGGATTAAAGACTCAAATATGAAAGACAACACTTCAAAGCATTCGAAGAAAAGATTTTGGTGGATATTTTAAGATTTGGAGCCTCTCTCGTGGCTCAGACAGTAAAGAATCTGCCTACAGTGCAGGAAATCTGGGTTTACTCTCTGGGTCAGGGACATCCTCTGGATAAGGGAATGGCTACCCAGTCCAGTATTCTTGCCTGGAGAATTCCACAGATAGAAGATGGCCTCGGCTTACAGTCAGGACATGACTGAGTGACTAATATTTTCACTCTAAGATTTTGAACCAGGGAAGAAGCTGTGAACTAAGACTCCAGTAACAATAACAGAAATAAAAAAGATAAAATAAATGAAATGAAAAGAATATTTTGCTCTTTATAAAAACAAAAAAAATAAAGGGAACTCTTGCTAAATTACTTTTTATTTAAAATAACACCTCTGTGTTAAGACATAGTGGAAATGAAATACAAGCAACCAAGCTGAAAGATGATATTATGTAGCTGATCGTTTATATTAGTTTCAATTGTGTCCAAATCTTTGCCACCCATGGACGAGCCATGGAATTCTCCAGGCAAGAATACTGCAGTGGGTTGCCTTTCCCTTCTCCAGGGATCTTCCCAATCCAGGGATCAAACCAAGGTCTCCTGCACTGCAGGAGGATGCAAAATGAGACTAGTACAGACACATTCACAACATCCCAAAATATTTGTGGCACAACCATAAATCTATGTTCTTCCAGTTATGGACTAAATTCTGTCCCCTCCCAACAATTGCTGCTGATTCCTAACCTTCAGTGCCTCAGAATGTAACTTTATATGAAGACAGGGCCTTTAAAAGGTAATAAGCTAAAAGAAACTTTTAGGGTGGGGCCTAATGCAATATCATGTCCTTATACAAAGAGATTAAGACACAGGAAAGGCACCAGAGATGTGTGCACACAGAAAAGGGGCCAGAGTGTGGGGACAGTGAGAAGGTGGCGTCTGCAAACCAAGGGGAGAGGCCTCAGGAGAAACCAGATCTGACTACACCTTGATCTTGGGATCAGGGCCTCCAGAACTGTGAGAAAACACATCTCTATGCCTTTAGCCATCCAGTCTGAGGTATTCTGTTATGGCAGGCCTAGGAAGCTGATATGCTCACCCCCTTCAACAGGGAAGAAAAATGAAAACAATCCAAATATCCACCTATAGGAAAATGGACTTTCTTTCCTGGTGGTCCGGTCCAGTGATTAAAAATCCACCTGCCAATGCAGGGTACATGGATTTGATCTCTGGTCAGGAGGACCCCACATGCCAGGAGAAAGCTAAGCCCAGGCACCATAACTACTGAGCTCGAGCTGTAGAGCCTGCATGCCACAGGGACTGAAATCTGGGTGCCCTGGAGAGCCCATGCTCCACAACAAGAGAAGTCACCACAATGAGAAGGGCACACACCACAAGTAGAGAGAGCTCCTGTGCAGCCACAAAGATCTAACACAGCCAAAAATTAAAAACAAAACAAAAAAACTTTGCAGTAAAGGGAAACTTAATCCCTAATACTTTATGATTTCAATTCCCCAAATTCAGAAGAGAGAATCAGATTCAACTCCGAAACACAGGCAAAGACGAGTCCCACTTGGGTTAGCTACAAAAGGTTAAAATGAAGCATCAGTCTGAGATCTAATGGCATGTGAAATAGTGGTTCCATCTAATCCCCACTGTTACAGGAAATACCGTTTTTCTACTCATAAAAGTGAAATGAACCTCTGACAAAAATTCTATACGCTCTCCTGTGCTGCATTTTCTTCATCTGATTTTGGTTTAGGTCTCTTGTATTTCCTGCAGTGAGAAGGATGTGAGAATCAGGATATGTGTACAGTAGTCAGAATTTAAAACCTGCTGTAGTGAAGTTTATTTCAATCTATTTAATGTCCTTCCTCTGGTTGATACATCTTAGTTTCTAGGCAGACTAAGATGACTTGCTCAGGCTCAAGCAAGACTTGAATGTCAGAGTCCAGGGCTTTGATTTGCAGGAGTTTTGGAGGGTGGATATTATTACAACAGTCATCAATCAAAATTTATAAGATTTGGTACATCTTTGTAGAGTAAGGCAAAATTCACTATAGCAATTTACCAGAGATGTGTGCACACAGAAAAGGGGCCAGATTTCAGGAGAAACCAGGACCCCTGACTACACCTTGATCTTGGGATCAGGGCCTCCAGAACTGTGAGAAAACACATCTCTATGCCTTTAGCCATCCAGTCTGAGGTATTCTGTTATGGCAGGCCTAGGAAGCTGATATGCTCACCCCCTTCAACAGGGAAGAAAAATGAAAACAATCCAAATATCCACCTATAGGAAAATGGACTTTCTTTCCTGGTGGTCCGGTCCAGTGATTAAAAATCCACCTGCCAATGCAGGGTACATGGATTTGATCTCTGGTCAGGAGGACCCCACATGCCAGGAGAAAGCTAAGCCCAGGCACCATAACTACTGAGCTCGAGCTGTAGAGCCTGCATGCCACAGGGACTGAAATCTGGGTGCCCTGGAGAGCCCATGCTCCACAACAAGAGAAGTCACCACAATGAGAAGGGCACACACCACAAGTAGAGAGAGCTCCTGTGCAGCCACAAAGATCTAACACAGCCAAAAATTAAAAACAAAACAAAAAAACTTTGCAGTAAAGGGAAACTTAATCCCTAATACTTTATGATTTCAATTCCCCAAATTCAGAAGAGAGAATCAGATTCAACTCCCGAAACACAGGCAAAGACGAGTCCCACTTGGGTTAGCTACAAAAGGTTAAAATGAAGCATCAGTCTGAGATCTAATGGCATGTGAAATAGTGGTTCCATCTAATCCCCACTGTTACAGGAAATACCGTTTTTCTACTCATAAAAGTGAAATGAACCTCTGACAAAAATTCTATACGCTCTCCTGTGCTGCATTTTCTTCATCTGATTTTGGTTTAGGTCTCTTGTATTTCCTGCAGTGAGAAGGATGTGAGAATCAGGATATGTGTACAGTAGTCAGAATTTAAAACCTGCTGTAGTGAAGTTTATTTCAATCTATTTAATGTCCTTCCTCTGGTTGATACATCTTAGTTTCTAGGCAGACTAAGATGACTTGCTCAGGCTCAAGCAAGACTTGAATGTCAGAGTCCAGGGCTTTGATTTGCAGGAGTTTTGGAGGGTGGATATTATTACAACAGTCATCAATCAAAATTTATAAGATTTGGTACTGAGGACTTTTTAATCTAATAAATAATTAGTAGAGTAAGGCAAAATTCACTATAGATGAGACAGCAATGAACTAATTTATTTAAGCTAGTCTTTTCTATTATTCTTAAGTAATTAATGTTTGTACTGTTAGTATAAATAAACATATTTAAGGAGGTAAGATTTGAGGATTACGTGTAGTAAAAACGATAGGTTAGCAACTATTAATTGTGGTTAAACATGCTACAAATTAAAAAGAGAAAATAAAGAACTAAACTGTTGAACTCTATTTAATCGGCTTTGCTACCAAAAGTTATATTTTGTGTATCGACCGTAGATAAAGAAAATTGTTTCAGCTAGAATTTGACAATAGAAGCAACTATTTGCATAAACAGAATTGTTTCCAGAATTAAACTTGTACAAATAAACAAGAAGTATATTTCCTTGTTATAACAAGGACCAAACATCATAGAAACAATCCTTAATTCTATGTGTAGAGGAAATGGACTCTGTCTTTATGATGTGCTCTCTGAATCTACTCAACCAGCACTTCTTTACGTCTGGTGGCAAGTCAGGCACCATTCCTAGAAGTGAAGATTTAAAAATTAAAAAGTATGTGTCGCCAAGATGGAAAAATGAACAGTTATCATCATCTAGTCAACTGTGATCAAGTTACACAAAATTCAATCACTAACAACTGAGTTAGATTAGGGAGCAATTAGATTAGGGAAGAGTGGTCCAGTTGACTCTTTAAAATAATGCCTGTGGTGGCAGGAAAGGGATCGTAGGCGGATGAGGGGCCCCGTAAGGGGACAGAACCTTTCAGGTAGAGGAGCTATAGGGTGATTCATTAAATAAAGAAAATTCAGTCTTGAAAATACATGAAATTGAGACTCAGAAAATAAAAAATAACAGATTATCCACTTGGTATTAGGGGAGAACTAGATCCTAACTTGTAACTGACTTCAAAAATGACCAGGTTCTCCTTGTAGCATCTTCCACTTTAACAATGCTGATTCTCCCCTAAGTCGCCCGCTGTATTGACTGTCCCTTCCTCCACTCTAATAAACTTTACTTTCCTCTCAAAAACAACCAATGACCAGAAACTCAGCTGCTTTTAAAAATCTGTGTCAGTTCCAGTCCTGTTTTTTGGAGGGTGGATATTATTAAAATATTAAAGAGGTAAAAAGATAAGGCAAAATTCACTATAGATGAGACAGCAATGAACTAATTTATTTAAGCTAGTCTTTTCTATTATTCTTAAGTAATTAATGTTTGTACTGTTAGTATAAATAAACATATTTAAGGAGGTAAGATTTGAGGATTACGTGTAGTAAAAACGATAGGTTAGCAACTATTAATTGTGGTTAAACATGCTACAAATTAAAAAGAGAAAATAAAGAACTAAACTGTTGAACTCTATTTAATCGGCTTTGCTACCAAAAGTTATATTTTGTGTATCGACCGTAGATAAAGAAAATTGTTTCAGCTAGAATTTGACAATAGAAGCAACTATTTGCATAAACAGAATTGTTTCCAGAATTAAACTTGTACAAATAAACAAGAAGTATATTTCCTTGTTATAACAAGGACCAAACATCATAGAAACAATCCTTAATTCTATGTGTAGAGGAAATGGACTCTGTCTTTATGATGTGCTCTCTGAATCTACTCAACCAGCACTTCTTTACGTCTGGTGGCAAGTCAGGCACCATTCCTAGAAGTGAAGATTTAAAAATTAAAAAGTATGTGTCGCCAAGATGGAAAAATGAACAGTTATCATCATCTAGTCAACTGTGATCAAGTTACACAAAATTCAATCACTAACAACTGAGTTAGATTAGGGAGCAATTAGATTAGGGAAGAGTGGTCCAGTTGACTCTTTAAAATAATGCCTGTGGTGGCAGGAAAGGGATCGTAGGCGGATGAGGGGCCCCGTAAGGGGACAGAACCTTTCAGGTAGAGGAGCTATAGGGTGATTCATTAAATAAAGAAAATTCAGTCTTGAAAATACATGAAATTGAGACTCAGAAAATAAAAAATAACAGATTATCCACTTGGTATTAGGGGAGAACTAGATCCTAACTTGTAACTGACTTCAAAAATGACCAGGTTCTCCTTGTAGCATCTTCCACTTTAACAATGCTGATTCTCCCCTAAGTCGCCCGCTGTATTGACTGTCCCTTCCTCCACTCTAATAAACTTTACTTTCCTCTCAAAAACAACCAATGACCAGAAACTCAGCTGCTTTTTAAAAAAATCTGTGTCAGTTCCAGTCTTATTTATTTGCTTCCAACTCTAAGTGATTTATTCTTAGTGTCTGTATGTGTTGTACAATTCTGGACATTTTAATTCTTACTGGTCACAGGACCTAAGAATTCTAAGAAGTATGTTGGACAGTTTTAAAATGCTCTAAAACGTTTAGAACTTTCAAGAGAGGCAATCAAATAAATTTAATTTTCCAGCATCCTTGAGACATTCATGCGTCAAAGGCCCCTCTTATAGCCCAAGGTTATACACCACAGCTTCTCAAGTTTCACTGTAGTTTATTACAGTGAAAAAAAAAAAAGGAAGGAAAAAAATCATCCACATGGTCCTGAGTGTATATTCAATTTATGAGCATTAAAAGAAGAAAGACTTAGATACAAATGTGTTCTCTGTGTTTATAATAATATGCAGCCACATAGAAAAAAATGTATAGAGCACCTCGTCCTATAAAACAGCTTTAGAGAATTTTCTCTGACTAGAGATTATTCCAGTTTGGGAACATTGGCTTAGACATAAACATAAATTCAAGATATTATTCATTTATTTTAAAGAGCTGAACATTTAAGAAGGCTGTTTCTACCAGTAGAAACAAAGATGGAAAACTGTCAAGTAATTTTGAGTTGCTTGGAATTCTGTCTGGCTTCCAGAAGTTAAATTGGGAACAGATATCTGCCCACACAGTGAAAATGATCTTATTAGTAAACGTTTCTTTAGATGAAACACACAAAGAGAGAAATGATTCTTTAGTGGACTCCCAGTCGAAGGGAAAGAGATATTAGATTGAAAATTACACCCTGGTCCTCAAATTTCAAAAGCAGAGACTAGCAATTTTGAGACATTTTTCTGGGATGTTTAGGTTAAAAAAGAGAAGGAAAAAAAACCTTTGCAATTCATTTATTATTTACTTCTGTGAATATTTCGATGAACAACAACAAACAGTTGATGAAAGGTTAGAAACTGAAAGAGTCTCAGATTTCATCCTTCCTGTAAGTTTGGTTTCAGACCCTAATATATTTATTTTAGATTGGTTAGGACCACCAAAGCAGATTTATTTAAATAACTTAAGGAATTTAAACACATGCTGTTTTTACCCCAATTTTTTTGACCAGAAACTCAGCTGCTTTTAAAAATCTGTGTCAGTTCCAGTCTTATTTATTTGCTTCCAACTCTAAGTGATTTATTCTTAGTGTCTGTATGTGTTGTACAATTCTGGACATTTTAATTCTTACTGGTCACAGGACCTAAGAATTCTAAGAAGTATGTTGGACAGTTTTAAAATGCTCTAAAACGTTTAGAACTTTCAAGAGAGGCAATCAAATAAATTTAATTTTCCAGCATCCTTGAGACATTCATGCGTCAAAGGCCCCTCTTATAGCCCAAGGTTATACACCACAGCTTCTCAAGTTTCACTGTAGTTTATTACAGTGAAAAAAAAAGGAAGGAAAAAAATCATCCACATGGTCCTGAGTGTATATTCAATTTATGAGCATTAAAAGAAGAAAGACTTAGATACAAATGTGTTCTCTGTGTTTATAATAATATGCAGCCACATAGAAAAAAATGTATAGAGCACCTCGTCCTATAAAACAGCTTTAGAGAATTTTCTCTGACTAGAGATTATTCCAGTTTGGGAACATTGGCTTAGACATAAACATAAATTCAAGATATTATTCATTTATTTTAAAGAGCTGAACATTTAAGAAGGCTGTTTCTACCAGTAGAAACAAAGATGGAAAACTGTCAAGTAATTTTGAGTTGCTTGGAATTCTGTCTGGCTTCCAGAAGTTAAATTGGGAACAGATATCTGCCCACACAGTGAAAATGATCTTATTAGTAAACGTTTCTTTAGATGAAACACACAAAGAGAGAAATGATTCTTTAGTGGACTCCCAGTCGAAGGGAAAGAGATATTAGATTGAAAATTACACCCTGGTCCTCAAATTTCAAAAGCAGAGACTAGCAATTTTGAGACATTTTTCTGGGATGTTTAGGTTAAAAAAGAGAAGGAAAAAAAACCTTTGCAATTCATTTATTATTTACTTCTGTGAATATTTCGATGAACAACAACAAACAGTTGATGAAAGGTTAGAAACTGAAAGAGTCTCAGATTTCATCCTTCCTGTAAGTTTGGTTTCAGACCCTAATATATTTATTTTAGATTGGTTAGGAGCACCAAAGCAGATTTTTATTTAAATAACTTAAGGAATTAAATAGAATGTGGTTTCAAAAGAGGGAAATGCGATTATAAGAAAATGAAACGAATAATCTTACTTTATACTTATAGTGGTAAATGTAATAGGTTAGAACAAGTTAAGTTTTGCTTTCTCTCAGCATTTGTAATTTCGCATCTCAAAGTTTTCATGGTTATGTATTTAGAGTCATCTTTCAAGGAAAATGACTGTTTTTCTTTAATGTTAAAATATGAATGAAGAAATATCAGATGGTAATTTCCCCAAACCCTGTACTTGATACCTTTGACACAGTTCTCAGCAAATATTTCTTAATTTTATTGCAGAACTATGGTTTAGAGAGGGGTAAGGTAGGTTTAGTAGCTACCACCAGGGGGCAGCAGAGGCTGTCGGATCTCAACACATGGCCATCACTCTAGTGGTTAAAATGGGTGCTGTCTCCCACTCTGCCTCCATTTTCTACGGGATTGTAGCTCTCATGTGGGAGTGCACTTCAAATGGATCAGGGAGTTTTGAATCATAATCTCTGGGGGAGTGTAGTTTACAAAAGCTACAGGTTATTCTTATGCTTAAGGACAGATAAGGAGCGAGAAAAATAGGAAGGAGCCCCAAGATGATTGCCTATTTTCCCATGTGACCTCAGGGAACTGAAGCATGGAACACAGATACCGGGTTTTCAGTAATTTATCTGGAAACACTCAGTCTCATATTCTCTAGTCACTTGATAGAAGGAAGGGTAAAACAGTCTGAACTGTTTTTTTGCGGTCCCCCAAAGACTCCCATTTTAACTGGTAGGGAATGTCCACTGGGGTGAAGTTCATTTAGACTCGCCTTGGCTGTTCATTGGCCCACAAAGACCTTTGATTATTCTCCTTTGCTCTGTTTTTTTTTTTTTTTTTAACTGCAGCTGTTTCCGTGCTTTTAAATTGTCAGTGATTTCAGTATTCACTCAACAAAGCACTTTCTTCTTTAGCTATTTACGAAGCTCCCAATATTTGCACTAAAATCAGTAATGGTGGTTAAAGAGGGTATAGCTCAGATTCTCTTGGATAAGCAGGTTTTTCGAGGTTGAGTTTCTTGTGAATTACCACTCCTCTCATTATGCTCAACTCAGGAGTGGGTAACTTTTATTCTAGTTTTCAAAAATAAAAAAAAAGGTCTTTCCATTTGTATCTTAGAGCTGAATCTACTATGCTTAAACAAGCATTCAAGAAAGATTGTAGAATAACAAAGGGAGAAATAAATATGGACATTTAATGATTCCAGACAATATTTCATACAATATAGGGTTCATTTTCTGGACTCACAAATGTCATTTTATCCAAGAACTGAAGAGATAAGTAGTATATCCTCTGTTATTGATTACTTCTTCTTCCAACTTTAAAGTATTGCAACTTTCTCTCCCAATTAAGTGAAGAGATTTAAGTTGCATTGTGTTGAGAAACCTTTGGAAGGCTTTCACCAGGAAGAATGAGGTTCAATTTGTATTTAAAAGAGAGGAGTCTCACTGTTTAGTGATAAACAGACAGTGAGGAGATGACAGGAAATGCAGAAGGTCAACTAGGAAACTAAAGAGTGATCACAAAGAGAGATGAAGCTGTCTGGACTATGAGAGTAGTGATGGAGATGGAGAAAATCAGCACACTTGGAGCATACTTTGGAGGCCTGAGATGAACTGAATCAGTTTTCATATGGTGAGGTTGGTGATTGGGAAAGAAAAGTCAGAAAGTCTACCTTCTTTACTTTCAGGTTGGTCACCACATCAGATTTTTCAGTTTTCCTTTGGTGTTCTGTTCTTTCCATGGAAGTTCTGCTTTACTTTTTTCTCTTTTCCTCCCATATGTGTAAGGGATTTAAAAAAAAAAAAATGTTGGAAAATGTCTTCGTGGAAGCACTAACTTGCATGGGCCTCTAAGATGCTGCTTGTGCTAAAGAAATTGGATACAGAATTTGTCTTCTCTCTCACACATTTAAAAGGATTTTGTCTGTTTTCCTTTATCCAAGAAAGGGCACTGAAGAAATGACATATTAAGCAGAAAAACAAACACATGTGACCTCACACTCTATAATTCAGAGATAGGAAATGGGGTACCTGGCAGACTAAAACAAGCTGTGGAACATTTGCTAGAGCTACCAGCATGCCCCAGAGTTGTTTAAATGAGATGTACTGCTGAGTGTCCTGTCCTGAGATTAGTCTGTCTGGACATCAAAAGTGAAGCACAGACGGGCTTTGTTGCAGCTTTGTCAACACAACATATTTTCGAGTTTTCCTCTAGTGTTCTGTTCTTTCCAATGAGTCTCTGACTTACATTTTTTTTACCCCCACATGTGTAAGGGAGTTTTTTGTTTGTTTTTAATTTTTGGCCTCTTTCATTTTATTTTCATCCATCTTTATTCTTTGGCTTGTGTGGGCCTCCCACTGCAGTGGCTTCTCTCATTGCAGAGCACTGGCCCTTGGTGCATGTGCTCTAGAGCTCCGGCTCACAATTGGACACATGGGTACAGAGGCTCTGTGGCATGTGGGATCTTCCTGGGGTAGGGATTGAACTGGTACCCCTTGCACTGCAAGGCAGATTTTTTACCCACTGGACCACCAGGGAAGCCTTGTAAGGTAGTTTTAAAAAAGAATGTTAGAAAAAGAAAATGTCCCCATGAAAACTCTAGGTGGGATGTCTAAATTTCTAATAGGGAAATCTGTCTCCCTTAGTAGATAACTGGGCAAGTCACATACCCACTCTGGAGAAGTGATTGTAATATAAGATGCTTGACTTCCAGCTGTCATAATCTGTGACTCTTATCTTCAAGGTCCGGAGGGGGGGCCCTTGGAGTTTTGAAAACTGAATCAGTTTTCATATGGTGAGGTTGGTGATTGGGAAAGAAAAGTCAGAAAGTCTACCTTCTTTACTTTCAGGTTGGTCACCACATCAGATTTTTCAGTTTTCCTTTGGTGTTCTGTTCTTTCCATGGAAGTTCTGCTTTACTTTTTTCTCTTTTCCTCCCATATGTGTAAGGGATTTAAAAAAAAAAAAATGTTGGAAAATGTCTTCGTGGAAGCACTAACTTGCATGGGCCTCTAAGATGCTGCTTGTGCTAAAGAAATTGGATACAGAATTTGTCTTCTCTCTCACACATTTAAAAGGATTTTGTCTGTTTTCCTTTATCCAAGAAAGGGCACTGAAGAAATGACATATTAAGCAGAAAAACAAACACATGTGACCTCACACTCTATAATTCAGAGATAGGAAATGGGGTACCTGGCAGACTAAAACAAGCTGTGGAACATTTGCTAGAGCTACCAGCATGCCCCAGAGTTGTTTAAATGAGATGTACTGCTGAGTGTCCTGTCCTGAGATTAGTCTGTCTGGACATCAAAAGTGAAGCACAGACGGGCTTTGTTGCAGCTTTGTCAACACAACATATTTTCGAGTTTTCCTCTAGTGTTCTGTTCTTTCCAATGAGTCTCTGACTTACATTTTTTTTACCCCCACATGTGTAAGGGAGTTTTTTGTTTGTTTTTAATTTTTGGCCTCTTTCATTTTATTTTCATCCATCTTTATTCTTTGGCTTGTGTGGGCCTCCCACTGCAGTGGCTTCTCTCATTGCAGAGCACTGGCCCTTGGTGCATGTGCTCTAGAGCTCCGGCTCACAATTGGACACATGGGTACAGAGGCTCTGTGGCATGTGGGATCTTCCTGGGGTAGGGATTGAACTGGTACCCCTTGCACTGCAAGGCAGATTTTTTACCCACTGGACCACCAGGGAAGCCTTGTAAGGTAGTTTTAAAAAAGAATGTTAGAAAAAGAAAATGTCCCCATGAAAACTCTAGGTGGGATGTCTAAATTTCTAATAGGGAAATCTGTCTCCCTTAGTAGATAACTGGGCAAGTCACATACCCACTCTGGAGAAGTGATTGTAATATAAGATGCTTGACTTCCAGCTGTCATAATCTGTGACTCTTATCTTCAAGGTCCATATGAAAGTCATGTCAGCTCTTGATACCATCAATGCATGGCCAGTTAATTCCTGATTTAAATGAAAAAAAAGGCTCAGCCATTGCTTAGCACACCAGCAATCTCTAAGAAACACACGTATTTGAACTTTCAAGGCAAAGAGAAACATGATTACAGGATGTTGTTTCAATCCCATTGGATAGAGTCATATTTCTTTTTAGGTTCATTAAACCCTCATTTTGCTTTCCCTTGAGATTGTCTTCATCTTCTTTCATTCATCCTTTTGGTTTAATATAATTTGTTTTTTTATTACACTGGGCTAAGAGTACTGTCTTCAGATTTCTGATTTCTGTGTAATCCAAAAATCTAATTCAATGCCGGTACAGATCAAGGATATGATATAGATGACAGGCCAGCAAGACAAGTGTCTCCTAGCTTGCTTGGATAGATAGAGTCAGAGTGAGCAAGATCTATTGACTTAGTGGGCAACAGGAAGTGGACAATGAGCGATTTCCTCCAAGAGCCCAGAGTGATTAGACCATTCTGCTACCTCCCTCTTGTTAAAATGCTTCCTTAATCATCAGATCCAACAAGAAGTTTAACATTAGGTGCTGCTGTGTCAGCTCAGAAGAACTTCCAGGTACATGCAAGGTATATAAAGAGGAGCTTAGGGATAAATGTTGCCTCCTCCCTTGTTAACTGAAAACAAACCAACTACTAGGCTGCTGGTTTTATTCTTTGTCCATTAACCAAATTTGAGAACATCCAGCATTTTAAAGAATAGACTTGAAACTCTCAGGTAGCCTGTGCTAGGATCAAATGAGACTGCCACTTCCATGCAGATGTCTTGGTATTAACTTGAAGGAAATCATAAATGTTTAAATTGCTCATCTTTGATTTTGCTCCTACTAGAAGTTACCATTCTCACCTCAGAGTAAATCACCCAAATTGGCAGTTGCCAGTTGCTGTTATTGTTTTAGAGTCTGCTTTCATAATGACCATTTAGTTGCCAATACAAAGTCCATAAATAGTTTGCATGCAGGACTAACTCCATAGTGAGCATAGGTAGTTAATGGGCTGTCTAGTCTGAACATGGTTTCTGCTCAGGTTAAAATATTATCTGTACCATACTGCTAAATTCTTGTTAGGTTTTTATTTCATTTGCCTTAACAAGGCAAAGGCATCTTCAAATAGAGCTTGGAACTCGAATTACAGCTTAGTCAAGATGTTATCCTCTACCTACAAAAATCAAAGGGGCTTCTCAGGTGGCACAATGGTAAAGAATCCACCTGCAATGCAGGAGCTGTGGGTTTGATCCCTGAACTGGGAAGAACACGTAGATTAGTTTTCCTTTTTCATCTTCTTTCAGGTTCATTAAACCCTCATTTTGCTTTCCCTTGAGATTGTCTTCATCTTCTTTCATTCATCCTTTTGGTTTAATATAATTTGTTTTTTTATTACACTGGGCTAAGAGTACTGTCTTCAGATTTCTGATTTCTGTGTAATCCAAAAATCTAATTCAATGCCGGTACAGATCAAGGATATGATATAGATGACAGGCCAGCAAGACAAGTGTCTCCTAGCTTGCTTGGATAGATAGAGTCAGAGTGAGCAAGATCTATTGACTTAGTGGGCAACAGGAAGTGGACAATGAGCGATTTCCTCCAAGAGCCCAGAGTGATTAGACCATTCTGCTACCTCCCTCTTGTTAAAATGCTTCCTTAATCATCAGATCCAACAAGAAGTTTAACATTAGGTGCTGCTGTGTCAGCTCAGAAGAACTTCCAGGTACATGCAAGGTATATAAAGAGGAGCTTAGGGATAAATGTTGCCTCCTCCCTTGTTAACTGAAAACAAACCAACTACTAGGCTGCTGGTTTTATTCTTTGTCCATTAACCAAATTTGAGAACATCCAGCATTTTAAAGAATAGACTTGAAACTCTCAGGTAGCCTGTGCTAGGATCAAATGAGACTGCCACTTCCATGCAGATGTCTTGGTATTAACTTGAAGGAAATCATAAATGTTTAAATTGCTCATCTTTGATTTTGCTCCTACTAGAAGTTACCATTCTCACCTCAGAGTAAATCACCCAAATTGGCAGTTGCCAGTTGCTGTTATTGTTTTAGAGTCTGCTTTCATAATGACCATTTAGTTGCCAATACAAAGTCCATAAATAGTTTGCATGCAGGACTAACTCCATAGTGAGCATAGGTAGTTAATGGGCTGTCTAGTCTGAACATGGTTTCTGCTCAGGTTAAAATATTATCTGTACCATACTGCTAAATTCTTGTTAGGTTTTTATTTCATTTGCCTTAACAAGGCAAAGGCATCTTCAAATAGAGCTTGGAACTCGAATTACAGCTTAGTCAAGATGTTATCCTCTACCTACAAAAATCAAAGGGGCTTCTCAGGTGGCACAATGGTAAAGAATCCACCTGCAATGCAGGAGCTGTGGGTTTGATCCCTGAACTGGGAAGATCACGTAGATTAGGAAATGGCAACCCTCGCTATATTTTTGCCTGAAAAATTCCATGGACAGAGAAGCCTGGTGGGCTACGGTCCATGGGGTCAGAGAAGAGTTGGACAGGACTGAGGGACTGAGCATGCATACACAAAAATCAAAAGTGATTAGCATTTCCTTTTCCTTTGACTCAGCCCCCATTCCTGCCAGACCTCTCTCCTAGGACATTTCCAGGGATTTACAAAAGGAATATTTGATATTGTACAGCACCAATCTGTAATGTGAGTGATATAAACTGAAGTGGAAATAACAATGGAAAACCCTTACAGATTGCTCTTTCAGGCCCAAGAAACTTCAGAGAACCTGAAACTTTTCTGCAATGTGTATGCCAGTTTTGATACATGGGAAGTGTCATTCTGTTGTAAGATGGGACAGAATACTGTGGCCTTGGCCTTGGCTTGGAGCATGAAAAGGATGCAGTTGAAGAAGCAGAGGAAGATGGTGATGAACTCATCTTTAAGTTTAAATGAAGTGAACAGTACAGATTATTTCACTGTCAGGGTGCCAGAAGTTTTTATAATATCTGGAGTCCAAAAGTACCAGTTAAAGTGCTGCTAAAATAGGTAGGTGGCTTCGACCAACAATTGAAACCAGATTTTCTTGCCCAGAATGTGTTCCATCCAGGCAGACTGGTCTCTTGATGAATAAAGAATGTTGGTGTCTCAGCGCTTACCACAGATAATTTACCCACATTCAAACCCAAAATCTGGCAGACTCTTTATTTGTCTTTTCCTTAGGAGTATTTTATGAGTGAGAGCAATAATTTTGAGGTCTGGATAAAAATACTCTATAATAAATATATGATTAAATTTTGCCTTTAAATACACAAGCTCAACTCTAGTTAAAGTCATGAGGACTTTCAGATGGGGAGCCGCAAGGAGTCGATCAGGATGTACTCACAGAAAGAGGGCAAAGCTAAGTCTTATATGTTTAGAGAGGAGGGATAAAGGAGATAATTCACAATATATTGTGAATAAATGGAAAGATTTATCACATTTCGAGCACTTTAATTCATGAACCACGATATATCATTCAAATACAATGTTGAAATGCAAAGACAGAGTAGCAAGAAAATTTTGGTATGGAATAAAGCCTGGTGGGCTACGGTCCATGGGGTCAGAGAAGAGTTGGACAGGACTGAGGGACTGAGCATGCATACACAAAAATCAAAAGTGATTAGCATTTCCTTTTCCTTTGACTCAGCCCCCATTCCTGCCAGACCTCTCTCCTAGGACATTTCCAGGGATTTACAAAGGAATATTTGATATTGTACAGCACCAATCTGTAATGTGAGTGATATAAACTGAAGTGGAAATAACAATGGAAAACCCTTACAGATTGCTCTTTCAGGCCCAAGAAACTTCAGAGAACCTGAAACTTTTCTGCAATGTGTATGCCAGTTTTGATACATGGGAAGTGTCATTCTGTTGTAAGATGGGACAGAATACTGTGGCCTTGGCCTTGGCTTGGAGCATGAAAAGGATGCAGTTGAAGAAGCAGAGGAAGATGGTGATGAACTCATCTTTAAGTTTAAATGAAGTGAACAGTACAGATTATTTCACTGTCAGGGTGCCAGAAGTTTTTATAATATCTGGAGTCCAAAAGTACCAGTTAAAGTGCTGCTAAAATAGGTAGGTGGCTTCGACCAACAATTGAAACCAGATTTTCTTGCCCAGAATGTGTTCCATCCAGGCAGACTGGTCTCTTGATGAATAAAGAATGTTGGTGTCTCAGCGCTTACCACAGATAATTTACCCACATTCAAACCCAAAATCTGGCAGACTCTTTATTTGTCTTTTCCTTAGGAGTATTTTATGAGTGAGAGCAATAATTTTGAGGTCTGGATAAAAATACTCTATAATAAATATATGATTAAATTTTGCCTTTAAATACACAAGCTCAACTCTAGTTAAAGTCATGAGGACTTTCAGATGGGGAGCCGCAAGGAGTCGATCAGGATGTACTCACAGAAAGAGGGCAAAGCTAAGTCTTATATGTTTAGAGAGGAGGGATAAAGGAGATAATTCACAATATATTGTGAATAAATGGAAAGATTTATCACATTTCGAGCACTTTAATTCATGAACCACGATATATCATTCAAATACAATGTTGAAATGCAAAGACAGAGTAGCAAGAAAATTTTGGTATGGAATAAAGCCATTTCAGATACTTTCTCCTATGCAAATTTAAAAATTAAAGAAAAAAAAAGGTTCCAGTGGAAATGTTAAATGTTTTAACCACAGAAAAGTATTTGATTCAGCAATGAAATGCATTATTAAATAATTTCTAAAGAATGTTTCACTAAGATGGTTCCCAAGGACATAGATTTGGGGATTGTCATTTTAAAACTGCATAGGTAGACATCTAACTCAGGAAATTCTTTTCAAAAAAATTTGAAACTTAAAATTTAATGTGGTCTAGTAGAAAGCAATTAGTAAAAAACAGAAAGCTGGAAAAAAATCTTAAAAAACTTGTAATTCATTTTTCTGTGTAAAAGACATTGGAATGCTGTTGAGGGAGAACCTATGAACTGAAAGAGATTTAAGATAAGTAACGGTATAACTTAATATGGTGCACTTTATCTGGAATTTGATTCAAATAAACTCATGCTTGATTGGAGGTGCGATGACAACCCCCTCCAGTATCCTTGCCTGGAGAAGCCCATGACGGAGGAGCCTGGGGGGCTACAGCTAGCTCATGGGGTTGCAGAGTCAGGCATGACTGAGCGTGCACACTCACACACACAAACCAAACTGGGAGAGACAAACCAAACTGGGAGAGGGCAACTTTGCACAGCCTATTCGTAGAGAAATTTAGAAAGTGTAAACACTGACAGAATATCTGCTAATACTAAAGAATTATTGTTAACTTTAAACAGACGTGATGATGTTTAAAACAAAAATTCCAGTCATTTGCAGTCACAGGCTGAAATCTCTACCAATAAAACAGGTTAACATGCTTGACTCAGATTTTTTGGTTTTGGAAAGAAAGTCAATGGAAAACTTTCACAATAGCAGAGTACTTCATTTCTTAGCCTGTATCTAATTTAGAGTATTTTTAAATTTTTTCTTTTATAAGAACAAAATAAGAACAATTTTTTTTTTAGTTTCCTGCTATTTATAGATGACTCTATTCAGAGGGAAATAAGCCTTACCACTTAAGAGAGAGAATGCAAGAACCACACATGCAATTTGTAGAATTTGTCCACTGTACATAGTCCTACTTTGATTCAAGGCAAGGAGGTCCATTTTTCCATTTAAGCTGACTTCCCATCACCATGAGGGTACATCAGACATTTTCTTTGCTCTGGGAGGAGATACCCACCAATGTCCTTTTCTAACTGCATGGCCACTGGGAAGGGATGATGACTGTTTGTATGTCTGATGAGCTGTTTTGTATGTGCCAGAGTGTGCCCCTAGGACATAGATTTGGGGATTGTCATTTTAAAACTGCATAGGTAGACATCTAACTCAGGAAATTCTTTTCAAAAAAATTTGAAACTTAAAATTTAATGTGGTCTAGTAGAAAGCAATTAGTAAAAAACAGAAAGCTGGAAAAAAATCTTAAAAAACTTGTAATTCATTTTTCTGTGTAAAAGACATTGGAATGCTGTTGAGGGAGAACCTATGAACTGAAAGAGATTTAAGATAAGTAACGGTATAACTTAATATGGTGCACTTTATCTGGAATTTGATTCAAATAAACTCATGCTTGATTGGAGGTGCGCATGACAACCCACTCCAGTATCCTTGCCTGGAGAAGCCCATGACGGAGGAGCCTGGGGGGCTACAGCTAGCTCATGGGGTTGCAGAGTCAGGCATGACTGAGCGTGCACACTCACACACACAAACCAAACTGGGAGAGACAAACCAAACTGGGAGAGGGCAACTTTGCACAGCCTATTCGTAGAGAAATTTAGAAAGTGTAAACACTGACAGAATATCTGCTAATACTAAAGAATTATTGTTAACTTTAAACAGACGTGATGATGTTTAAAACAAAAATTCCAGTCATTTGCAGTCACAGGCTGAAATCTCTACCAATAAAACAGGTTAACATGCTTGACTCAGATTTTTTGGTTTTGGAAAGAAAGTCAATGGAAAACTTTCACAATAGCAGAGTACTTCATTTCTTAGCCTGTATCTAATTTAGAGTATTTTTAAATTTTTTCTTTTATAAGAACAAAATAAGAACAATTTTTTTTTTAGTTTCCTGCTATTTATAGATGACTCTATTCAGAGGGAAATAAGCCTTACCACTTAAGAGAGAGAATGCAAGAACCACACATGCAATTTGTAGAATTTGTCCACTGTACATAGTCCTACTTTGATTCAAGGCAAGGAGGTCCATTTTTCCATTTAAGCTGACTTCCCATCACCATGAGGGTACATCAGACATTTTCTTTGCTCTGGGAGGAGATACCCACCAATGTCCTTTTCTAACTGCATGGCCACTGGGAAGGGATGATGACTGTTTGTATGTCTGGAAGACAGTGAGCTCTAGGTAATGGGTTTTGTGGGGTCATGATGCCAGATGTGTGCCTGTGGTAATGTCTTCTGGCACAGCTCTTGATTGAAGAAGAAATTCATATCAGTCTGCAGTTCTCCAGTGGTGAACAAACAACATCCTCTGTATCTCCAACTCTTTCCCTTGACTTTCCACATTTTATCTGTGAGACAATGGTCTATGCATGGGCTTTCCCCTGTGACTCAGCAGTAAGAATCCACAAATTCGATCCCTGAGTCTGGAAGATCCCTGAAGGAGGGCATGGCAACCCACTCCAGTATTCTTACCAGGAGAATCCCATGAATAGAGGAACCTGGCAGGCTGCAGTCCATAGGGTCGGAGAAAGTTGGAAATAACTGAAGTGAATGAGCATGTATGTAGGTTTAGCTTTAAAGAATTAATAAATGATGGCTTATTAAAGAATTAATAACTGATATCACTAGAAGAAATGAAATAAAAGAGTAACAAATCAAAGAGAAACACAGAGATGCACAGAGGGAAAACAAACAGAACAAAACAAGCAACAACAACAAAAACGAAAGGAGAGACTGGGTTTTTGTAGTAGAGACAGAGAACCAAACAGACACAATACAGGAAGAAGAATCCAGCTAGTGGCTTAACTTGTGTGTTATAGGTCTCAGAACAAAAAATAAAATACAAAGACTTGGGAACCAGATGGAAGGATGGAAATGGGATGGAAAGTCAGTTGAAATTGAGGGACTTGACAGAGCTACCCACATTACATGAGGCTAGAAAGTGATGGACGCCTTAGTTTTGGGCCTTAACTTAAAGATGATTGTTAATAGGTATGAAACATTTTTTAAACCAAAAAGCCTTAATAGAGAATGCAAGAACCACACATGCAATTTGTAGAATTTGTCCACTGTACATAGTCCTACTTTGATTCAAGGCAAGGAGGTCCATTTTTCCATTTAAGCTGACTTCCCATCACCATGAGGGTACATCAGACATTTTCTTTGCTCTGGGAGGAGATACCCACCAATGTCCTTTTCTAACTGCATGGCCACTGGGAAGGGATGATGACTGTTTGTATGTCTGGAAGACAGTGAGCTCTAGGTAATGGGTTTTGTGGGGTCATGATGCCAGATGTGTGCCTGTGGTAATGTCTTCTGGCACAGCTCTTGATTGAAGAAGAAATTCATATCAGTCTGCAGTTCTCCAGTGGTGAACAAACAACATCCTCTGTATCTCCAACTCTTTCCCTTGACTTTCCACATTTTATCTGTGAGACAATGGTCTATGCATGGGCTTTCCCCTGTGACTCAGCAGTAAGAATCCACAAATTCGATCCCTGAGTCTGGAAGATCCCCTGAAGGAGGGCATGGCAACCCACTCCAGTATTCTTACCAGGAGAATCCCATGAATAGAGGAACCTGGCAGGCTGCAGTCCATAGGGTCGGAGAAAGTTGGAAATAACTGAAGTGAATGAGCATGTATGTAGGTTTAGCTTTAAAGAATTAATAAATGATGGCTTATTAAAGAATTAATAACTGATATCACTAGAAGAAATGAAATAAAAGAGTAACAAATCAAAGAGAAACACAGAGATGCACAGAGGGAAAACAAACAGAACAAAACAAGCAACAACAACAAAAACGAAAGGAGAGACTGGGTTTTTGTAGTAGAGACAGAGAACCAAACAGACACAATACAGGAAGAAGAATCCAGCTAGTGGCTTAACTTGTGTGTTATAGGTCTCAGAACAAAAAATAAAATACAAAGACTTGGGAACCAGATGGAAGGATGGAAATGGGATGGAAAGTCAGTTGAAATTGAGGGACTTGACAGAGCTACCCACATTACATGAGGCTAGAAAGTGATGGACGCTTCAATAGAAGAATAGATGATTTCTGGATCCATTTATTCATTCTTTTAGGAAAGATGGCTACTTCCTGTATAGCATGCACTCTTCTAGGCTCTAGGGATGCAGTGATGAACACACAACATTTTCCTTATTTGTGGTTTGTATCCATTAGCTATTACTGCATTCAAGAAGAGTAACTTGGAATTCTCTTGCAGGAATAAAAGCTTACTCTAAAACTATATATGAAGGAAAACAGACAGACAAAATGTTTACAGCTTGAGAGCTAAAGGAAATATCAAAAGTGGACACTGAATTGTGCCGAAAATCTGACAACATCCTCTCCCCATATCTAGACATAACTCCTGGCATGTGTACTCAGTCGTGTCCAACTCTCTGAGACCCCATTACCTGTAGCCCACCAAGCTCCCTTTTCCATGGGATTTTCCAGGACAAAGACAAGAATACCAGAGAGAGTTGCCATTTCCTAACTTCAGGGGATCTTTCTGATGCAGGGACCAAACATTTCCCCTACATTGGCAGGTGGGTTCTTTACCACTTACCACCATGTGGGAAGCCCAAAACTTCTGGGATAACTCAGGGTAGTCTCCTCACCATAGAAAATGTAAAAGAAATGTTCTGAATCTAGAGATGAAAGTTGAAGGGAGTGCACTGGAATGCTCTTTTTTCTCTCATTTTTGGACCCTCTTTCCCATTTTCAGAATCTTCCCATGAAAAGGAGCCTTGGAGTAGCTGGAATGGTTGCAGGATTAAAAAAAAAAAAATCAGGCACAAGATGTACAACAGAGACCAAAGGCAAAAAAGAGACACCTATCTGAAGGTGAGCTGTGTGTTACCTGTATTTTGAATCATTCGAGAATCTCCACAGATTTGGTAGAGAATGAAGAATATGGCATCTAAGTTCCACAAAGGATGTAAGCTTTCTATTTTTTTCTACTGTAGGATTCTAAGAGACCTAGCAAATTTTCTGGTACATGCTAATAAATATATTTTGAGTGAATGGCAATGACAAAGACTTAACTGATAGTAAAGAAAATGAAATATATACAGATGATGTTCAATCTTATAGTCTTGCATTCCTTAATATTTTTCCTATTCTGTTCCAGACTTAATGTCTGCTTCTCTAGGGATTTATGCTTTTTTGTGTTCTCAGCCTTCTATGATGTGCTGAATTAGAACATTATTAGTCCATGACACAATCTAAGATGGGATTAGATAGATGCATTTAATGTGTTTTATATATCAGTAGTTTGTGTTTGATAGTCCCTTGGGATATTGAAGTGAAAAATGTTTCCTGCTTCTATTAATGATGACTTAAAAATAAATCCAATGAACATTATGTCAACTGTCATTGATTCAAAGACTGGTTATCTATTCAAGGATTATCAAGATTCAGTGCTGTTTTTCTTCTGACTAGATTGTCTAGTCTGGGATCAGTCTGATTTAACATGGCACATTAGTATGTAGGTATAACATTTTATTGCGTCCATAATTTTATAAAGGGGTATGGAATACAGAGATGGGGAAGCAGGAAATAAAATGCATTGGATGACTTTTCTGAAGTTCCTGTCCCTCCGTGTCTCACAAGCAGAAAGTATCCTATTTCTTCACATTCTTTTTCACTTGTTTCTCCTTCTGCGTATGACCTGGGAGGATTGGAATAGACAGAGCCACCCTTGAGTGGGTCTTAGAGTCAGTTTGGAATAAAATCTGTGTTTCTCTCATTCAGAATCCTACATTAGCAGAAGCAAATTCATGGATGAGCCCCTAGGGACAAGCATTTCAGAATCACAGGTGATTCTCAAAGGTGCTATTTCAGGGCTGTTTGACTTTGAGCCAGTTATCAAATCCAATTTTACAATGCTTATCTCCAAATGAGGATATTTATGTCAAACTTTTATAAATATGAGAATTAAATTCATTAACGCATTTAAATGTTCACTATAGTGCCTGGCTATTACTAAGGTTCAATCAATGCTAGCTAATATTATTTTTACTTTGATAGAAAAATAATTATTTTGTTAAAATAACAAAAATCATTCTTTGAGATTGTGATTATCTTTCAGCTTTTCTTCTCAGATTTTTTCATGTTTAGTTAACCACTGAGTTTATTTTCATGTAATATTCAGAGATAACATTCTTTATCATTGACCTATAAGATATTACTTTAAGAAAAATGATTATTGCGGATACTTAAAATATTGACTTGAAGAGATTTTTGGAAATGAGCTATTTCTTATATATGTGAAGAGAACAGATGTGTTTATCAAAAGCAAGAGGGAAGGAGCAGGGACAAATTAGGGGTATGGTATTAACAGATACCAACTACTGTATATAAAATAGATTAACAACAAGAATATAGCACAGGGAATGATAGCTGTTGTTTTTAATAATATAATGGTGTATATTCTGAAAAAATACTGGATCACTATGCTATATGCCTGAATCTAATTTGATAGTGCAAATTAATTATACTTTGATTAACATTTTTCTTTTATTGGCGTTTAGTTGCTTTACAATGTGGTGTTGCTCTCTGCTATACAGAAAGTGAATCAACTATATATGTGTGTAATATACACATATACATTCCCTTTTTGTCAGCACAGAGCATTGAGTAGAATTCCTTGTGGTATGCAGTTGGTTCTCATTAGTTATCTGTTTTATATATCAATTTTTAAAAGGAAATTATGATTCTAACCTATTGATTATGTAGGTGAGATTATGCAAAGCAGTGAGTCTGAGAATGAGGTGATTGAATGGCATGTCCAACTCAATGGATATGAGCTTGAGCAAGCTCTGGGAGATGGTGAAGGATGAGAAGCTGCAGTCCATGGGGTTGCAAAGAGTTAGACACGACTGAGTCAGTTTGGAATCAAATCTGTGTTTCTCTCATTCAGAATCCTACATTAGCAGAAGCAAATTCATGGATGAGCCCCTAGGGACAAGCATTTCAGAATCACAGGTGATTCTCAAAGGTGCTATTTCAGGGCTGTTTGACTTTGAGCCAGTTATCAAATCCAATTTTACAATGCTTATCTCCAAATGAGGATATTTATGTCAAACTTTTATAAATATGAGAATTAAATTCATTAACGCATTTAAATGTTCACTATAGTGCCTGGCTATTACTAAGGTTCAATCAATGCTAGCTAATATTATTTTTACTTTGATAGAAAAATAATTATTTTGTTAAAATAACAAAAATCATTCTTTGAGATTGTGATTATCTTTCAGCTTTTCTTCTCAGATTTTTTCATGTTTAGTTAACCACTGAGTTTATTTTCATGTAATATTCAGAGATAACATTCTTTATCATTGACCTATAAGATATTACTTTAAGAAAAATGATTATTGCGGATACTTAAAATATTGACTTGAAGAGATTTTTGGAAATGAGCTATTTCTTATATATGTGAAGAGAACAGATGTGTTTATCAAAAGCAAGAGGGAAGGAGCAGGGACAAATTAGGGGTATGGTATTAACAGATACCAACTACTGTATATAAAATAGATTAACAACAAGAATATAGCACAGGGAATGATAGCTGTTGTTTTTAATAATATAATGGTGTATATTCTGAAAAAATACTGGATCACTATGCTATATGCCTGAATCTAATTTGATAGTGCAAATTAATTATACTTTGATTAACATTTTTCTTTTATTGGCGTTTAGTTGCTTTACAATGTGGTGTTGCTCTCTGCTATACAGAAAGTGAATCAACTATATATGTGTGTAATATACACATATACATTCCCTTTTTGTCAGCACAGAGCATTGAGTAGAATTCCTTGTGGTATGCAGTTGGTTCTCATTAGTTATCTGTTTTATATATCAATTTTTAAAAGGAAATTATGATTCTAACCTATTGATTATGTAGGTGAGATTATGCAAAGCAGTGAGTCTGAGAATGAGGTGATTGAATGGCATGTCCAACTCAATGGATATGAGCTTGAGCAAGCTCTGGGAGATGGTGAAGGATGAGAAGTCTGATGTGCTGCAGTCCATGGGGTTGCAAAGAGTTAGACACGACTGACCAACTGAACAACAATGAGGCAGAATTGGTGGCGAATGGTCACAGGTACCAGTTAGGGACAACTCTGATGACAGCTGAAATCTCTGCCATTGTGTCCAATTCTCTTTCCCTACAAACTATTTCCTCATTTAAACACATTCTGATTGGACTATGAAGTAAATTCCTTAATCCTTGGTGGACTTATGAGCTTTTCTTTCCTGTTAACATGAAATTCATGACTCAGAAATGGTACAACTTGAGGTTGGTAGTACTTAGAGGGGATGCTGGGTACAGGAGAAAAATTTTTTGCTGTCTAAGCAGACATAGAAGCAAGGAAAACCATCCAACACAGGAAACAGGAGAGAATTAAAATATAGTTGTCTCCCCAAACTCTTCTCTTTCACTTCTGTTCATTGGGATGGGTTTCTGCTACTATAACCGAAAGAGCCTTAATAAAGACTAAGTGAATAATCATTTTGGTACAGATCAATTAAGTGTTTAACTAAAAATTATACCTTATTAATAGACATTAATAAATGCAACTTGGAATTGGATTTTACAAATATGTTGGCTTTTAAATGTACTCTTGTCTTTTGTAAAATAGAGCCAACTGCTAATAGCTTTGATCAAAGCATAAAACATTACTTAAACTAATAAGAGATATTTGAAATGGAAATATGAAGAGAAAGATTCTTTAATTTGCTAATTGCTCTTCCCTGCTATTGAAATTAACTGGCATTTTATTTTTAATGGGAACAATTATGAAGAGAAACATTTGTTGGGTAATTTAAAGGTTAGCCATGATGCCATGACTAATATCTATGGGGAAAAGAATCAGTAAATTGTTGAATTGCAACAATCAGTATGATTGATTGCTCCTATGAATACCTGGAATATTTAACTCCTCATTTTCTTCAATGGATCATAACCACTCAAGTCTTCACAGAGTAGAAATTCAAGACAATAAATGTTATTAATAGGTTTCTGCTTTTGTCAGCTCAAATATGTTTCTAATAATAGCAAGACTTTATCTTTCATTTAAAATATTTTGCTTTTAACAAAGAATAATTTTTACTTTAATGATCAGTTATTACATCCCAGTAATTCTTTCTCATAGGCAGGTAGGAAGAGAGAAGGTTTTGGAAGTAGGGAGGGTGGCAATAACTTTAGAATTACAGTATCTCCAGCATCAAATGTGACCCCTGGGAATGGAAACTGGAGAATTCTTCAAGGCCATTTATCAATTACTCTCTCTTTCATCCTTGTCACCACTCTGCTCTTTTCCATGGTATTTCCAAATATATAGGGAGAAGGGGAAAAGTGATTTTAAAAAATTGACCTTCTCTCTTGGAAAATTTGAAGAAATTAAGCCTTTACTTTTATACAACTAATGCTTTTAAAATAAAATGGCTACCTTTTCATGTTGAAAATTTAACTCTCTATAAAAGCAAAAGCCCAGTCAGATTCATATGACTTCCTGTATTCTGACTGTGGACATGCCATAGAAATGCATCAGACTCAGGTCATTGTTTCTCAAGGCAAAGCACACATTTGTGACCCTGGAATGTCCTGATGAAGATGCTGTTCTTTCTAGCAAGCAATAGGGTCTTCCATTGGATATAACAAAGCCCCTTGAGAAGCCGTATGAACTTGACTGGCTGGCTATATATTCATCTCTGCTGATTAGTTTATCTTTTACAAATTATTTATTGGATTTTATGTATGCACTTGCTCTTAGAAGAAGAAACTGTATCCTCTGAAGAAAGGGAATACTATTTGTTCACCCATAGTGTTTGGGACCTTATTACAATAATTCTGTTCTGATTGAATATAAAGCCTTATCTCAAACGTACAGGTAGCAAGCTCTATCTAGACCATGCAGTCAGAATGACTGGACAGGGGGAAGCTGCCAGCTTGATCTTTAAAGAAGCTCTCCAGTTGGTTCTTAAGCATAGTGAAGTGAGAAATACTGATTTAGTGAACTTCAGCATAAATTCCTTTCCCCATATAACTGATTTACTGAACCCTTTTAACTTAGGTTGGCTGCTTGGCTGAGCCCACGATAGGTCTGCCTAGCCCTGGGGCACATTATCAAAACCTCGTTTATGATCATCCATCATCCTAATATGTCTTTATCTTGCCTTTCCTGACTTCCTTCAGTGGGTCCCAACATGTGTTGGAGAAAGGAATATCATTTATTGGGCAACTTCAGACCCCCAAAACAAATAAACAATATTCTCTGTCTTTAGCCTGGAAGTAGACAGTTCCTACCAGCTTACACTGAACTAGAATCTATTATCCACGTCTGGCTATTGTCCTTCTAACAAAGAACTGCTGAACATCTTTGATGAGCCAAGTACTAAGCAAAGCATCATTGGTAATACTAAGAAGTGCCAGAAACATCCTCAAAAGAGGTTACAAACAGCTGAATAGTGATACACACGAATTTGTAAGGAGCACTGGATCTGACACTGAGATGATTCTATCCTGAGCTAGGCGTGACACTAGGAGGGCTTGAAGTCTTGACCATGGGATACTTGGGCACTGCGATGTTTTTTAAAAGGCTCACTGGAATTCCAACACTTTTGCAAGTAGCATTATCAAATGGAATTCCTGTATTCTGACTGTGGACATGCCATAGAAATGCATCAGACTCAGGTCATTGTTTCTCAAGGCAAAGCACACATTTGTGACCCTGGAATGTCCTGATGAAGATGCTGTTCTTTCTAGCAAGCAATAGGGTCTTCCATTGGATATAACAAAGCCCCTTGAGAAGCCGTATGAACTTGACTGGCTGGCTATATATTCATCTCTGCTGATTAGTTTATCTTTTACAAATTATTTATTGGATTTTATGTATGCACTTGCTCTTAGAAGAAGAAACTGTATCCTCTGAAGAAAGGGAATACTATTTGTTCACCCATAGTGTTTGGGACCTTATTACAATAATTCTGTTCTGATTGAATATAAAGCCTTATCTCAAACGTACAGGTAGCAAGCTCTATCTAGACCATGCAGTCAGAATGACTGGACAGGGGGAAGCTGCCAGCTTGATCTTTAAAGAAGCTCTCCAGTTGGTTCTTAAGCATAGTGAAGTGAGAAATACTGATTTAGTGAACTTCAGCATAAATTCCTTTCCCCATATAACTGATTTACTGAACCCTTTTAACTTAGGTTGGCTGCTTGGCTGAGCCCACGATAGGTCTGCCTAGCCCTGGGGCACATTATCAAAACCTCGTTTATGATCATCCATCATCCTAATATGTCTTTATCTTGCCTTTCCTGACTTCCTTCAGTGGGTCCCAACATGTGTTGGAGAAAGGAATATCATTTATTGGGCAACTTCAGACCCCCAAAACAAATAAACAATATTCTCTGTCTTTAGCCTGGAAGTAGACAGTTCCTACCAGCTTACACTGAACTAGAATCTATTATCCACGTCTGGCTATTGTCCTTCTAACAAAGAACTGCTGAACATCTTTGATGAGCCAAGTACTAAGCAAAGCATCATTGGTAATACTAAGAAGTGCCAGAAACATCCTCAAAAGAGGTTACAAACAGCTGAATAGTGATACACACGAATTTGTAAGGAGCACTGGATCTGACACTGAGATGATTCTATCCTGAGCTAGGCGTGACACTAGGAGGGCTTGAAGTCTTGACCATGGGATACTTGGGCACTGCGATGTTTTTTAAAAGGCTCACTGGAATTCCAACACTTTTGCAAGTAGCATTATCGTAAAGCCACTTTAGGGGTGTAGGAGACAGAGTCACTGGCACCAGGGAGGAGACATTTTATATTTTCTGACAGGGTTGAAATTGTGTTTCCACTGGTGCATAGCTGAGCCCATGTATAGCCTTGGAACTCTTCTTTTTTAGTTCTATTATCCATTTTTCTTCTTTTTTTTTTTATTTATCTTTGGGAGGGTGGGGTGGGGGGGGAGGGGGATGGGCGGGCCACTTCTATTGGTCTTTCATTTCTTTATTTTCATCCGTCTTTGTTCTTTGGCTCCTGTGGGCCTCCCATCGCGGTGGCCTCTGTTGTCATAGAGCGCCGGCTCTGGGCGCACGGGCGCCAGAGCTCCGGCTCAGTAATTGGACACATCAGTCCAGCCACTCGGCAGCACGTGGGATCTTCCCAGGCCAGGGATCGAACCGGTGCCCCTTGCACTGCAAGGCGGTGTCCTTACCCACTGGACCACCAGGGGAAGCCCTTTTTCTTCTATTCTATCCTTTTTAAACTTCTATTCAAGTTAGTGGTTCCCCATGTGAAAATGAGATGGTAATTGTAACAGACAATGGAAAGAACACTAGTCTGAATGCTTTCCAGTTGGTGTGATTGAATGCTTCACATCTTGGCAATTCAGAGCAACGAGGGATCTGTGTAGACTGATGCCTTTCCATCAGGATCTGCACTACCTTGCCCTTCAGAGCAACTGAGGGACATGCCCCAAAACAAATAAACAATATTCTCTGTCTTTAGCCTGGAAGTAGACAGTTCCTACCAGCTTACACTGAACTAGAATCTATTATCCACGTCTGGCTATTGTCCTTCTAACAAAGAACTGCTGAACATCTTTGATGAGCCAAGTACTAAGCAAAGCATCATTGGTAATACTAAGAAGTGCCAGAAACATCCTCAAAAGAGGTTACAAACAGCTGAATAGTGATACACACGAATTTGTAAGGAGCACTGGATCTGACACTGAGATGATTCTATCCTGAGCTAGGCGTGACACTAGGAGGGCTTGAAGTCTTGACCATGGGATACTTGGGCACTGCGATGTTTTTTAAAAGGCTCACTGGAATTCCAACACTTTTGCAAGTAGCATTATCGTAAAGCCACTTTAGGGGTGTAGGAGACAGAGTCACTGGCACCAGGGAGGAGACATTTTATATTTTCTGACAGGGTTGAAATTGTGTTTCCACTGGTGCATAGCTGAGCCCATGTATAGCCTTGGAACTCTTCTTTTTTAGTTCTATTATCCATTTTTCTTCTTTTTTTTTTTATTTATCTTTTTGGTGGGGGGGGTGGGGAGGGAGGGGGGTGGGCGGGCCACTTCTATTGGTCTTTCATTTCTTTATTTTCATCCGTCTTTGTTCTTTGGCTCCTGTGGGCCTCCCATCGCGGTGGCCTCTGTTGTCATAGAGCGCCGGCTCTGGGCGCACGGGCGCCAGAGCTCCGGCTCAGTAATTGGACACATCAGTCCAGCCACTCGGCAGCACGTGGGATCTTCCCAGGCCAGGGATCGAACCGGTGCCCCTTGCACTGCAAGGCGGTGTCCTTACCCACTGGACCACCAGGGGAAGCCCTTTTTCTTCTATTCTATCCTTTTTAAACTTCTATTCAAGTTAGTGGTTCCCCATGTGAAAATGAGATGGTAATTGTAACAGACAATGGAAAGAACACTAGTCTGAATGCTTTCCAGTTGGTGTGATTGAATGCTTCACATCTTGGCAATTCAGAGCAACGAGGGATCTGTGTAGACTGATGCCTTTCCATCAGGATCTGCACTACCTTGCTTCTCATCCTGTGGTTGTTTTAGGCAGGTCTTCAGCCAACTCTCTAGACAGGAATCTCTCCAGTTTCATCCAAAGACAAAATAAATACTGAATCTTCAGTGAACACATGGTTATAAATGATTCTTCACTTTTATTACAAAGGAATTTTTTTTAATGCCTATACAATGCAAAATAATAGAAAACACACCATACAGGAAGAAGAAAAGGAAGATGCCCTTCATAACTTTGTACAGTGTTTAATACCTTGCTAATTTTTCGGTCATACATACTAGGCAAACACATTCTCATTATTTTCCATAAAGTGGAATTCTTTTGTGTATGCAGTTTCCAGTTTCATTATTTAAAATTTAACTCCATATTCTAAACATTTTCCCTATTTTTTAAATATTCACTCTGAATATTACTTTAATAACTAATAATGCCTTATTACATTTGAATGTAACACACTTTAGGTAAACATTTCTCTATTGCTGGACATTTAAGTTATCTAGTTTCATGTGAGTAACACCATATAGTCGAGTGTGGCCAAATATACTTCAGAGTATTAAAATTTCCAGTCAAATGATCAAAATAATCATTTTGAAACAGAGCTAAAGGCTAGAAGCTGGCCAAGGGACTTGAAGTCTCAGCACCTCAGTGGTTAAAATTGTACAAAATTGAGCAGCCTTAGAGAAGACAGTTCTGGGTTTTTAGTTGATGATAAAATGAGTACTGAAAAGTTTAAGTAGTCGCGAACGGGCGCCAGAGCTCCGGCTCAGTAATTGGACACATCAGTCCAGCCACTCGGCAGCACGTGGGATCTTCCCAGGCCAGGGATCGAACCGGTGCCCCTTGCACTGCAAGGCGGTGTCCTTACCCACTGGACCACCAGGGGAAGCCCTTTTTCTTCTATTCTATCCTTTTTAAACTTCTATTCAAGTTAGTGGTTCCCCATGTGAAAATGAGATGGTAATTGTAACAGACAATGGAAAGAACACTAGTCTGAATGCTTTCCAGTTGGTGTGATTGAATGCTTCACATCTTGGCAATTCAGAGCAACGAGGGATCTGTGTAGACTGATGCCTTTCCATCAGGATCTGCACTACCTTGCTTCTCATCCTGTGGTTGTTTTAGGCAGGTCTTCAGCCAACTCTCTAGACAGGAATCTCTCCAGTTTCATCCAAAGACAAAATAAATACTGAATCTTCAGTGAACACATGGTTATAAATGATTCTTCACTTTTATTAAAAAGGGAAATTTTTTTTAATGCCTATACAATGCAAAATAATAGAAAACACACCATACAGGAAGAAGAAAAGGAAGATGCCCTTCATAACTTTGTACAGTGTTTAATACCTTGCTAATTTTTCGGTCATACATACTAGGCAAACACATTCTCATTATTTTCCATAAAGTGGAATTCTTTTGTGTATGCAGTTTCCAGTTTCATTATTTAAAATTTAACTCCATATTCTAAACATTTTCCCTATTTTTTAAATATTCACTCTGAATATTACTTTAATAACTAATAATGCCTTATTACATTTGAATGTAACACACTTTAGGTAAACATTTCTCTATTGCTGGACATTTAAGTTATCTAGTTTCATGTGAGTAACACCATATAGTCGAGTGTGGCCAAATATACTTCAGAGTATTAAAATTTCCAGTCAAATGATCAAAATAATCATTTTGAAACAGAGCTAAAGGCTAGAAGCTGGCCAAGGGACTTGAAGTCTCAGCACCTCAGTGGTTAAAATTGTACAAAATTGAGCAGCCTTAGAGAAGACAGTTCTGGGTTTTTAGTTGATGATAAAATGAGTACTGATGTTTAAGTAGGAGGAATTATTCCAGTCTGCACAGTATACTAAGTAAATAAGATATCTAGCAGATTAATGGTTGGTAGATAGGTTCAGATGAACGTCACTTTACCTTGATTAATGGCCTCCCAGTAAAAAACAAAACAAAACAAAACAAAACAATAATAGGCCCAACAGGAGTTTAATAATCTTTGTTTTTTTAAAAAGAGGGTCCTGCTCTGTCCCATGAGTAAAATTATTTAAATTCTCCCCTAAAAATGATTGTATCAAATCATGTCATTTTTATTTTGGAAACTTCTAAAAGATATGAAAAGATGCATTTAATAAAACCCCCTTTTCGGAAATCATAATCAGCATTTATAACGCGAGAACAGCGATAGGAGGGAGAATTCTTTTCAGAAATAGAAAGAACAATGCCAAGTTTCTGATTTTCAAAGGAGTTTTTAAATAAGGCACAGAAATGAACTAGGGAAAAAAAAGTTAGGAAATTTTCTCAAGTTTCTCTCAAGTCAAAGAAAGTGTACTGTTGAATTTAATAGCATAAAGATTAGGCTTGGGTTTTTAAGATCTGCATGCTGAGATTACAAAACTCTATAAATCTTGTTTATAGTATGACCTGCAATATTTAAAATATTTTATTTCACTATGGAGGCCATGTTTGGTTGATTAAAATAAAGTCTTATGTTTATGCAAGTCTCCTGCCATAAATCAATGCAGACTCACTATTACAATTTATGAGAATAAATATGAAAGACCCTACTACCCTCCTGATGTACATTCTTGAATGGCTTTCCTCCCTCCACAAGAAAAATTACATTTTTAGAATGCAAACTTTTAAAAATGCCTTTATTTTAAAATTAGTGTGTCAATTCCTGCTATTTTATTTTGTAAACTTAAGACTGATGAAAAGATACTGTTCACAAAACCTCTTTAGAGAAATCAATCAAAGAACAATTGAGCATGTATATTATATATGCAAAATAGAACTTACACTTATGCTTATGGATGGCTTCTCCAATGATCGGAAATAAGGAAAACAGAAGTACTCTTTATAGTTACATCCGTTTAACTTCCTTGACTCTATTTAATCTACAATAATGAATAATGAATTCTGGGTTTTTAGTTGATGATAAAATGAGTACTGATGTTTAAGTAGGAGGAATTATTCCAGTCTGCACAGTATACTAAGTAAATAAGATATCTAGCAGATTAATGGTTGGTAGATAGGTTCAGATGAACGTCACTTTACCTTGATTAATGGCCTCCCAGTAAAAAACAAAACAAAACAAAACAAAACAATAATAGGCCCAACAGGAGTTTAATAATCTTTGTTTTTTTAAAAAGAGGGTCCTGCTCTGTCCCATGAGTAAAATTATTTAAATTCTCCCCTAAAAATGATTGTATCAAATCATGTCATTTTTATTTTGGAAACTTCTAAAAGATATGAAAAGATGCATTTAATAAAACCCCTTTACGGAAATCATAATCAGCATTTATAACCCGAGAACAGCGATGGGAGGGAGAATTCTTTTCAGAAATAGAAAGAACAATGCCAAGTTTCTGATTTTCAAAGGAGTTTTTAAATAAGGCACAGAAATGAACTAGGGAAAAAAAAGTTAGGAAATTTTCTCAAGTTTCTCTCAAGTCAAAGAAAGTGTACTGTTGAATTTAATAGCATAAAGATTAGGCTTGGGTTTTTAAGATCTGCATGCTGAGATTACAAAACTCTATAAATCTTGTTTATAGTATGACCTGCAATATTTAAAATATTTTATTTCACTATGGAGGCCATGTTTGGTTGATTAAAATAAAGTCTTATGTTTATGCAAGTCTCCTGCCATAAATCAATGCAGACTCACTATTACAATTTATGAGAATAAATATGAAAGACCCTACTACCCTCCTGATGTACATTCTTGAATGGCTTTCCTCCCTCCACAAGAAAAATTACATTTTTAGAATGCAAACTTTTAAAAATGCCTTTATTTTAAAATTAGTGTGTCAATTCCTGCTATTTTATTTTGTAAACTTAAGACTGATGAAAAGATACTGTTCACAAAACCTCTTTAGAGAAATCAATCAAAGAACAATTGAGCATGTATATTATATATGCAAAATAGAACTTACACTTATGCTTATGGATGGCTTCTCCAATGATCGGAAATAAGGAAAACAGAAGTACTCTTTATAGTTACATCGTCTTCGTTTAAACTTCCTTGACTCTATTTAATCTACAATAATGAATAATGAATTTAAAATGTATCAGCAGAGGGACAATGCTTAGTAAAGCAACAAGTTCAAATGGTTGATCTTTGAAAATGTGTATGTCTAGCTCTTAGAAATACACACTGGATTTGGAGTCTAGGTGTATGCTTGTTCCTCAGATAAATGTTCTGAACTCATTGTTGGGAGGTGTATTCTGTCATTTAGAAATAAGAAAAGAATAGAAGCTGCATAAATAAGAAATATTACAGCTTGCCACCCACAATTTTCTCATCTATTGAACAAAACCATCAGGGAACTCTTCCTCCCCTTGTCTTAGAACATTTTTCATCTCTTTCCTCATATGTACATAACTCTGCTTCCAATATAGTCAGGGGGAAATAGCTAAGGGTTACGATGACTCTGCAGTTTGTCTCCTTAAGAGAAGATACGATTATCACTAACCTCTAAGGGTTGAGAAGGACAGGATGGAAGGCAAAGAATAGACAAGACTGAGCAATTGAACCACACCAACATCATGAGAGAAACCTCCACTCCTGGAAGGGCTATTTGTGACTCTCAGATGTAAGTCAAAGGTAGTTTTTGAGTAACCCACACCACCTGTGACTGATGATCTTAATACGTGGAATCTAGAAAAGTTGTGTAAACGATCCTATTTGCTAAGCAGAAATAAAAACGCAGATACAGAGAAAAAATATATGGATACCAAGGAGGAAGGGGAATGTGGGAGGGACTGGGAGAGTGTCATCATCACATAGACACTATTGATACTATGCCTAAAATTGATACTAATGAGAACACAGCAGTTTCCGGGCATCTCAGCGGTAAAGAATCTGCCTGCTAATTCAGCCCATTCCAGTATTATTGCCTGAATTCCACAGACAGAGGAGCCTGGCTGGCTACAGTCCATGGGATCACAAAGAGTAGGACAAGACTTAACGACTGAACACCCACAATGAGAAAATACCATATAGCACTACTTAATGCTCTGTGGTGACCTAAATAGGAAGGAAATCCAAAAGAGA
Organism: Tragulus kanchil; assembly: GCA_022376925.1. Classification (NCBI taxonomy): domain Eukaryota; kingdom Metazoa; phylum Chordata; class Mammalia; order Artiodactyla; family Tragulidae; genus Tragulus; species Tragulus kanchil. The sequence continues at coordinate 37,667,264 of JAIOJX010000003.1, forward strand.
GTGGAGATTTTATATATATATATATATATATATATATATGTATATATATATATATCACTTTGCTATACAGTAGAAATACAACATTATAAAGCAACTATAGCCAATAAAAATTAATTTTAAAAGATGCAAACAGGGCTTCCCCTGGTGGTCCACTGGGTAAGGACACTGCCTTGCAGTGCAAGGGGCACCGGTTGGATCCCTAGCCTGGGAAGATCCCACGTGCCGCGGAGCGGCTGGACCCATGTGTCCAATTACCGAGCCGGAGCTCTGGAGCGAAAGCGCCCAGAGCCGGCGCTCTGTGACAACAGATGCCACCGCGATGGGAGGCCCACAGGAGCCAGAGAACAAAGACGGATGAAAATAGAGAAATGAAAGACCAATAGAAGTGGCCCGCCTGCTCCCCTCCGTCCCCAACCAGACCCCCGTTCCCCACTCCCCCCAAAAAGATGTAACCAGTCTGATTTATATTTATTTTTCTTTCATATTATCCCAGAACTCCTGGAGTCCAAAGCAACTAAAAAAGACAGGATACTAGAAATGGTAACCCCTCTGGATTAGCAACTTTGATCACTATTTAGCATAACTTGGGCTTCCCTGGTGGCCCAATGGGTGAAAAGTCCATCTCGCAGTGCAGGGGAACCAGTTCGATCCCTGGCCAGGGAAGATCACATGTGCTGTGGAGCGGCTGGACCGGTGCGCCCAACTAAGAGCCTGTGCTCTGGAGCACATGCGCCCAGAGCCGGTGCTTGGCACCAAGAGAGGCCACTGCAATGGGAGGCCCACACAGGACAAAGAATAAAGATGGATGAAAATAAATAAATAAAAACCAATAAAAGAGGCCACAATTAAAAAAAAAAGAATGACTTATCTTTGTTTCCTCCTATTGTTTATATCCATCTTCCAAACCTACTGAGTTCCTTAAATTTAGCTTGTCAATCTTTAAAAACTTTTAAAGTTTCCATCTGTTGTACAAATTTTCCCTTAGTGTTTAAACATTCTTTAAAAATGGCATCATATTTACTTTGTGAATTTAATATTTCCTTTTTTTCCTTAAGTATAAAATTTTTAGTTTGTTATTTTTCTTCCTGCATTGTCTCTTTTATTTTGAGACAGTGACACTGGCTGTTTACATTGTGTGGATGGTGTCTTTTTTTTTTTTTCTGGTGGTGTCTTTTTGTGTGCTTTGTCTTTCTTGTTAGACATAGTTTTCCTCAAATGTCTGTGGATTTCTGACGGACCTAAAGGTGAAGCAGTAAAGTTATGTGTCTGTCAGTTCAGCTATAATATTAAGGCATTCCCAAATCTATAGTTTTCTTTTTACTCTAGAGGAGGTTCTGAGTCTTCCGCCTTGATGGACAGGCCATCAGCTCATTCTGGGTGAGGGAAGAGAACTCACTCTTGGCATGTATACTGTATCTCACTGCTTGGTGTCCCCAAGCCGGGACGCTCCTGGTACAACTTCTTTAGGGAGTAAAACTCATCCCTTGCAGGGATATGGTGTGGGAGGTGCTTGCTGTGATTGAATGCAGACTAGTCCCTCTGATTGGCCCGTGTATAGTGTCAGCCAGTCCTGTTTTCAGTCGCATATGTCTTAACTCAGTTTCCGGCACATCTTCCGCCTACAACCCTTAAAACTCCTGGGTTCCCAGGTGTGAATCATCTTGTTTCTTGTACTGGTTTCCATTGAGCCTTCCACCATGTTTGAATTTACCCAGCATACTCAACTTATAGTGGAGTGTCTTTATTTTAAGAATAAAGGAAATATTCTAACCAGCCCTGAGCAGGATCTCTCAAGCCACTGGCCTCTCTGATGAAGCTGCTCCCTCCTATCCTCTCTCCAATACCATGAAAGACTATTTTTACCTTGTTATCCACACAATACTGACACCAAGATGGATGAAAATAAATAAATAAAAACCAATAAAAGAGGCCACAATTAAAAAAAAAAGAATGACTTATCTTTGTTTCCTCCTATTGTTTATATCCATCTTCCAAACCTACTGAGTTCCTTAAATTTAGCTTGTCAATCTTTAAAAACTTTTAAAGTTTCCATCTGTTGTACAAATTTTCCCTTAGTGTTTAAACATTCTTTAAAAATGGCATCATATTTACTTTGTGAATTTAATATTTCCTTTTTTTCCTTAAGTATAAAATTTTTAGTTTGTTATTTTTCTTCCTGCATTGTCTCTTTTATTTTGAGACAGTGACACTGGCTGTTTACATTGTGTGGATGGTGTCTTTTTTTTTTTTTCTGGTGGTGTCTTTTTGTGTGCTTTGTCTTTCTTGTTAGACATAGTTTTCCTCAAATGTCTGTGGATTTCTGACGGACCTAAAGGTGAAGCAGTAAAGTTATGTGTCTGTCAGTTCAGCTATAATATTAAGGCATTCCCAAATCTATAGTTTTCTTTTTACTCTAGAGGAGGTTCTGAGTCTTCCGCCTTGATGGACAGGCCATCAGCTCATTCTGGGTGAGGGAAGAGAACTCACTCTTGGCATGTATACTGTATCTCACTGCTTGGTGTCCCCAAGCCGGGACGCTCCTGGTACAACTTCTTTAGGGAGTAAAACTCATCCCTTGCAGGGATATGGTGTGGGAGGTGCTTGCTGTGATTGAATGCAGACTAGTCCCTCTGATTGGCCCGTGTATAGTGTCAGCCAGTCCTGTTTTCAGTCGCATATGTCTTAACTCAGTTTCCGGCACATCTTCCGCCTACAACCCTTAAAACTCCTGGGTTCCCAGGTGTGAATCATCTTGTTTCTTGTACTGGTTTCCATTGAGCCTTCCACCATGTTTGAATTTACCCAGCATACTCAACTTATAGTGGAGTGTCTTTATTTTAAGAATAAAGGAAATATTCTAACCAGCCCTGAGCAGGATCTCTCAAGCCACTGGCCTCTCTGATGAAGCTGCTCCCTCCTATCCTCTCTCCAATACCATGAAAGACTATTTTTACCTTGTTATCCACACAATACTGACACCAGTCCCAGAAAAAGGAAGGACATGTCTCCTTCCCCTATGTCCTCATTTTCCATCTTGATATCACCTTCACTCTACACAGGAGGACATGATCCAGCCATGTGGTCTCCAAATTTATAAAATTGTCTGGCTTCATCACATGTCCTGGATTCTGAGTTATTAAGTTCCACCACATGTGGGAGAGCGGCAGCCTGGATATACAGCTCCCAGCTCTATTCAATTTATTTTCAGCCTCCCCTTGGCAATGGGCTAGAAATTATGTGGTCAAAGTTAAAGTGGAGTCTCTCTTGTCCAAGACAAATGAATAAGACAGAGGGTAAGAGTGACAACCGATGCAATAGAAGTGACACCAATTACTTGTGGAGCAGAGACACCAATTTCAGCTGAGAGATCTGGGAAAAGCTTAGCTCTTTTTTCTTTCTTTCTTCCTTTCTTGCATTTTTTTTTAATGACCATGAAGAACTATTCCCAGTTTCCCTTGGAGGAATTCTTCTGTGTTCCAATTCTGGTAGCCAAGAAGTTCTTCATTATATCCAATCGAAATTGTCTCTGACTTAATGCTATTTTATTTCATTCAATTCACCATGGAGAGGGAAAAAATAATAAATTTCAATTTCATAGAATCCCTTCATACACTTGAAGACAGTGATTATTCCACTCCAAGTTTTCTCCTCTAGCCTAAACAACCCTGACAAAAACTTCTCTGAAATGATTTTTAGATTGGGTTCCAAGGATGACGTTTCTCTCAGTAAAATAAGATCTGACTGAAGTGTTCAAAATTCTGTCATTTCTTCTGCTCTTCTGGTTATATATATATAAACTGGGCATGTTCAGAATTCTGTCATTTCTTCTGCTCTTCTGGTGATATATATATATATATATATATATATATATATATATATATATATATATAAACTAGGCATGTACTTCAATCACACTTCATAAACCTCATTTACAATGTTCAGCACCTACATACTCAAAACTTATATCCCTTTAAAAACTGCAACTTCACTCAAATTAACCAAAGCAGATATTGTGGTAATTCAAAAGTGATTACTGGCTGACTTTGGTCTTACGAAAACATAAACACTTGTCTCATGGGCTAAATTTCCTCTTTCCTATGATCACGACAGAGACACTAAGCATGCCAGTGCTGTTTGAGGTAAACAAAGGAACAGTAAAAGTGCAAATTTAATCAAGTCCAGTTGAGAACACAATCTGGGGAATTGTGTCTATGATAAGAGAGATTATATGGCACAGCAGCATTCCTGGAGCTTCTCTAAGAGCATTTAGGTATCACATTTTTTTTGCTTTCAGTTCAGAAAGATCAGCCCACTAAATGATTAATAGCTGCCCATCTTATGCTGACATGATCGACCTTCATATTTAAGATAATCAATTCTAACAGAGAAGGATTACTTAGTCAAGATTATTTAGTAGGTATTAGACCCTGTAAACAGAATCATGTATTTAATCATCTTTAAAATGTGGGGAATTGTTTATTCCAAGGTCCCTGTAATGGATAGGCCCTATATGTAGAGCTTTCCTTTCTTCTTTTTGGTAAGAAATCTCTTTCCTAAGGAAATCCATTCCATGAAGCTTGGACAAAGTGATCCCTCTCCTTAATTCCAGGCCCCACCAGTGTTGAGGGACAGACACAAGATACAGGTCTTTCCTGTCTGAAGACTAGCTGAGAGGCAGTGACTGGGGACAGACCTGATAGTGTTGTGATTATTTCTCAGATTTTTCAGCCTGTCCTAGATAAGGATGATTGAGGATAAGGAGTCTCCATTATGGAGAGAAGCAAGAGCCCCCGTGTCAATGAATTCTGCCTTCATCCACTTAAATTTTTTTTAGTCGGATAATTTTTTATTTGAATTTCTATTACAGTTCAAAGTTCCAATTAATAGGATTGATCAGAAACACTCCATTTTAGAAACAAGGAAAATGAGACATGAAATGTCGAATGATTTGCCCAAGTTAACACACAGCTGCTTTACTGTGCAGCTGCATAATTTCCAACTCTCTTAAGCATTCTTTGAGTCCTTATTTCCTGGGCACCTGCAGTATGCCAGATTTTGGTGGTAGAGTGATAAACCTTCCTTCAGCAAATTTATAGTCGATTTTCATTTAATTCTCCATTTTGGTGAAGCTGTGTGTTTTTAAACAATTTAAAGTCCCCAGTAGAGAATTTCTAAAAGCAACCGTTATAATGAATTGAATTGCAAAGAAGAAAGTTAAAGATGTTCCATAGAATATAATTATTAAATTTAGTAATATCATTTTATCTAAATCTTAAAAGCCTTTTATCAGCGCATTTTGTAGCTAAAATCATGAAAGAGCTAGGAAAATTGAGTGACTTTGCCAAATATATACTCTATTCTGTCTATAAATATTTTTAAAAGTTTTATTTTTTGTTTCATAATTCATTATGAAGACTGAATACAAGAAAAAAATATGGAGGTTTAATTTTTTTCATGTCTTATATAACAGTATGCATGATATTGTTTCTTAAAAATTTACGGTGCTTCTATTACCATAAATATTTGTAAGATTAAATAAGTACTATTAACAGAATGATTACTATGAATATATCTTATTACTAGTTATGTGCACTGTGGAAAGGAATATGAAACCAAAAATTCTTCCTGTTTTTCACCCTGCTTTAAAATTGCAATGACCTCCTCATTTCTTGCCTAGCTCAAATGTCTCAAATATATAATCTCAAAAAGTTAAAAAAGTGAAAGAAGAGGGCTTCCCTCGTTGCTCAGACAGTAAAGAATATGCCTGCAATGCAGGAGATCCAGATTCAATCTCTGGGGCAAATGCCCCAAATGTATAATCTCCAAAACTTCCCATTAAGACAAAGGAGCACATGAAAAGACATTCAGAATAATTAGTCATTAGAAAAATGCAAACAAAAATTATAACAGTATGCAACTACATATCTATTAGAATAACTAAAGCTAAGAAATCTTATTGTAGCAAGTATTGACAAGAATTCTCAAAAAACTGGAACTCTCTACCAATGTGAAATGACACAGCACTTTGGATAACAGTTTGGCAGTTTCTTAAAATGTTTAACTTCTATTTGTCTTATAATCCAGCCAATTAATACCCTGCTAGGTATTTACTGAAGAGAAATGAAAGCATATATCCATTAAATATATATATTCAAATATTCATAGAAGCTTTATTTGTACTGTAAACAACCCAATTGTCCATTAATAGTGAATGAATGAACAAACTGTTATATCTAGTGCTGAATATAAAATGGATTGCTATTTAGCAGCAAAGTGGGTACATGTAGCAACATGAATGAGTCTCAGAATAATTACGCTAAGTTAATGAAGCCAAACAAAATGAATCTTTACTGTGTAATTCAATTTACTCATAATCCTAGAAAATGCAAAGTCATTTACTGCAACAGAAAACAGACGGGGTTGCTTTGGGTTAAGCAAGCTTGGGAGTGTGAAGAAGGAGTTCATAAGCAAAGGTTCTAAGCAACTTTTTGGGTGGGTGGTGGGTATGTATATATCTTGATTTTCATAATACTTCACAGATACAGATATATACCATATAGCTTTATATCATATACAATTGACCCCTAAATAACACACGGTCGAATTTCATGGGTCCACTTATAGATGTATTATTTTCAATAAATACAATACTGTATGATCTGCAGTTGGTTGAATCTGTGATTAAAATTTACATGCAGATTCTTTTCAACTGAGTAAAGGATTGAAGAGTTTAACCTTTCCATTGTTCAAAGATCAACTGCATATCTAAAAAGTTGTCTAACTGTATTCTTCAGGCATGTACATTTCATTTTATTATAGGTTAACTATATCTGAATACTGTATGTGTGTATATATATATATATATATGTAGAGAGAGAGAGAGAGAGAGCAGGTGGCGGGGCTCAGTCACTCAGCTGTGTCCAACTCTTTGTGATCTCTTGGACTGTAGCCTGTCGGGCTCCTCTGTCCATGGAATTTTCCAAGCAAGAATATTGGTGGGTTGCCATTTTCTTCTCCAGGAAATCTTCCTGACCCAGGAATCAAGACTGCATCTCCTGCATCTCTTGCATTGGCAGGTGAACTCTTTACCACTGCACCATCTGGGAAACCCATGTATATAGCTATCCAAGGGAAAAAAAGAATATAAGCTGTTTGGGGTATCTCTTGCTATGTAACTAATTACCCCAAATCTTACTGTTGTAAAACAACAAATATTTCTGAGTTTCACAGCTCTGGAAATGGCCTAGGTAGATGATTCTCTCTCATAGGATCTCAGGAGGTTGCCATCAAGATGACAGACAGGGCTGCAGTCTTGTGAATGTTGGGCTACATAGGGAGTGTGCTCTTTTGAGATGGTTCACTTACACAGCTGTTGGCTGGTGGTCTCAGTTCCTCTTTACACAGACCCCATCAAAAAGTTGGTCTGTATCCTTCAGAACACATAATTCAGGTGAGAGCACATAGGAAGCTGTATTGCCTTTTAAGGCATATTGTCATTTTTCAGATATTCAGTTGGTCACACAAACTAACCCTGATAAAGTGCGGGGGATAACTATAAAAAGAGGTGAATCCCAGGAATTAGGGCATCACTGAGGACCATCTTGGAGCCTGACTCCTACATATATTCACGTAGACTATGGCAGGATTTAACTTTGGAAGTGAGAACTCTTTGTGTTACCATGGCCAGAGTTAACATTTTCTGCTTATAAGTATTTCACATAAAAAAGATCATACTACTGTGTTTTCAATTGTTATCAAAACTTTTTTTGTGAAGATTCTACTAAGCATTTCATCTAATTTTTCATTGAATTATTTGTTTTGTCATTAGAATTTCAGGAGTTCTTTGCATGTTTCCTATCACCTATGGTTTGCAAATATTCTACCCCCCTCCATCTGTATCATGGCTTTTCATTCCTTAAGTAGTGTTATTAACCAGCAGAAGCTTTTAAATATGATGAGATCCAATCTACAATTCATTTTAAAATGGATTATATTTTTTCAGTCACATCAAAGAAATTTTTACCTAATCCAAGGTTGTAAAGACTTTCTTCTAGAAGTGATCTAGAAATTCTATAATTTTAGATTTAACATCTAATATCCACTTCAAGGCAATTTTTATAGAGAGTATTTAACAAAGTTCACTTTTTTTTTGGCCTATGCATGCATAATTGTTAGAAAATAATTTGTTGAACAGAAGACTCTTTTCCACAGAAATGTCATTGTATTTTTGCAAGAATATGCAAATTTGTATGCAAATTTAAGAGGAGAGGATTAGCTGATTCTCTGGAGAAAGTATCCAAAAGAAGACTTGTTCTTTTCCTTGAAAATATTATGTTTAATAACAAAAGCTTTATAGGAATTCAGAAAACACACAAGAATATTAGACAATCATAAAGTCACTGCCTATAGATAATGGTTTTCTAAGCATACAATGTACCCTTTTATCTTTTTAGTAAAAATGGGGTCAGAATACATTATTTTGAAATCTGCTTTACATGTCACTGTATCACAAGTGATTTTGATATTAACATCTTCTATAGCTTGTATAGATTTTAATAAAGCCATAACTGTGACTAAAATGTTCATCTGGAGGCAGAATATATTCTAGCATGCAAAATAAATTCAGAAAATTATTATTCTACAAACAATGAAAACTAGATAGTTGAGGATCAATTTGAAAGCTTCCTTTAAATTATTCAATGTAGAGTACTAGTAACCATTAACTTGTGACTTTTTTCTGTTCATTTTTGTCCACATTTCTCTATTTTTTCTGTGCTAACAATTTGCCTGAATTGTTTATTACTATTTCTTTTTCACAGAAGACAGGAATAATTTTAGAATAAAGTTTTCTTTTATCATAGTGGAGATTTTGATATTAACAAATATTTAGAATTTATATGATTTCATAGGAAGCTGGAGCTGAAAATTAGGGGACATAAGTGGAAATTTGCTGCCTACAGTTTCTGTATCTCAGTTCTCAGAGTCACTCAGAATGATGTTGCTGGAACCTATCCAGAATTAGACAAATGTCCAAGCTCATTGAAATGGTGACAGATAATATATTTGAAAACTGCATGAAGTCCATCTGCGAATAATCAAATTAAGCCTTTAAAGACAGAGAGCACTCTTGACAAGATTCAAATCAATTCCATGAATGATTCAATAAACTGACAGAGTTTCGGTTATCCAAACCCACCTAGCCAGTCTTGAAAACACGTTAATCTTCTTGCATAGAAATGCGACCCAAGAGAAATGGGGCTGTATTAATTTGGTCTGTTGCTAAGGGAAGTGCTGGCTGAGTTTTACAGCTCACTTTCCCACTGTTGTAGTAGAAGGCAATGAAATAGAGAGGATATAAATCCTCTCTGCTGGGACAGTTTTGGAAAGGAGTTTTATGCCATTGTTCTTTTCCTTGAAAATATTATGTTTAATAACAAAAGCTTTATAGGAATTCAGAAAACACACAAGAATATTAGACAATCATAAAGTCACTGCCTATAGATAATGGTTTTCTAAGCATACAATGTACCCTTTTATCTTTTTAGTAAAAATGGGGTCAGAATACATTATTTTGAAATCTGCTTTACATGTCACTGTATCACAAGTGATTTTGATATTAACATCTTCTATAGCTTGTATAGATTTTAATAAAGCCATAACTGTGACTAAAATGTTCATCTGGAGGCAGAATATATTCTAGCATGCAAAATAAATTCAGAAAATTATTATTCTACAAACAATGAAAACTAGATAGTTGAGGATCAATTTGAAAGCTTCCTTTAAATTATTCAATGTAGAGTACTAGTAACCATTAACTTGTGACTTTTTTCTGTTCATTTTTGTCCACATTTCTCTATTTTTTCTGTGCTAACAATTTGCCTGAATTGTTTATTACTATTTCTTTTTCACAGAAGACAGGAATAATTTTAGAATAAAGTTTTCTTTTATCATAGTGGAGATTTTGATATTAACAAATATTTAGAATTTATATGATTTCATAGGAAGCTGGAGCTGAAAATTAGGGGACATAAGTGGAAATTTGCTGCCTACAGTTTCTGTATCTCAGTTCTCAGAGTCACTCAGAATGATGTTGCTGGAACCTATCCAGAATTAGACAAATGTCCAAGCTCATTGAAATGGTGACAGATAATATATTTCGAAAACTGCATGAAGTCCATCTGCGAATAATCAAATTAAGCCTTTAAAGACAGAGAGCACTCTTGACAAGATTCAAATCAATTCCATGAATGATTCAATAAACTGACAGAGTTTCGGTTATCCAAACCCACCTAGCCAGTCTTGAAAACACGTTAATCTTCTTGCATAGAAATGCGACCCAAGAGAAATGGGGCTGTATTAATTTGGTCTGTTGCTAAGGGAAGTGCTGGCTGAGTTTTACAGCTCACTTTCCCACTGTTGTAGTAGAAGGCAATGAAATAGAGAGGATATAAATCCTCTCTGCTGGGACAGTTTTGGAAAGGAGTTTTTACGCCATTTTGTATTCAAAGAGGATATTGCCAACAGGGACAGTTGGTTGAAGAAGTATTAATTTAGGGTTTTGTGGGTAGGGAATCAGGGTATCCAGATGAGTTCAGATAAAGTCAAAAATTACAGAGTATTTGATCAAACCTGAAATAAGTATGTGTGTCTAATAAGTATAGGTGTCTAATGGGACACTATAATCTCAGGAATGACACTAATCAACATATGGGTGAGATACTGTCTGTTGATACTGAGTACCAACCTTCTAAAAGTACTAAGTACCTTACCCTTCTAAGATCCTCCCTATATATACATTTCCCAACCTCCTTTGCTGCATGGTTTAAATTAAGAGGTTGAGTCACATAAGATTTGATGGACAGAATTAAGGTCAATTTTTTGCTTCTAGTAGTAACAGGTAAGATGTTCAGTCAACTGTAGACATAAGGTTTGTAGTATCCTCTGGATGAGCTTTTGAAGCAAGCATCTATAGTAAACAACAACAGAAAACACAGATAATCACTTTAAAATCAGGACCAATATTTATCATTACCCTGATTGAACCCATATGGATACTTCATTGGTCTTGCATGCTCAGTCACTCAGATGTAAATCAATCTTTGTGACTGTAGCCTGCCAGGCTTTTCTGTCCATAGGAGTTTTCAGGCAAGAATACTGGAGTGGGTTTTCATTTCCTTCTCCAGTGGATCTTCCCGACTCAGGGATTAAACCTATGTTTCCTGCATCCAGAATTAGACAAATGTCCAAGCTCATTGAAATGGTGACAGATAATATATTTGAAAACTGCATGAAGTCCATCTGCGAATAATCAAATTAAGCCTTTAAAGACAGAGAGCACTCTTGACAAGATTCAAATCAATTCCATGAATGATTCAATAAACTGACAGAGTTTCGGTTATCCAAACCCACCTAGCCAGTCTTGAAAACACGTTAATCTTCTTGCATAGAAATGCGACCCAAGAGAAATGGGGCTGTATTAATTTGGTCTGTTGCTAAGGGAAGTGCTGGCTGAGTTTTACAGCTCACTTTCCCACTGTTGTAGTAGAAGGCAATGAAATAGAGAGGATATAAATCCTCTCTGCTGGGACAGTTTTGGAAAGGAGTTTTTACGCCATTTTGTATTCAAAGAGGATATTGCCAACAGGGACAGTTGGTTGAAGAAGTATTAATTTAGGGTTTTGTGGGTAGGGAATCAGGGTATCCAGATGAGTTCAGATAAAGTCAAAAATTACAGAGTATTTGATCAAACCTGAAATAAGTATGTGTGTCTAATAAGTATAGGTGTCTAATGGGACACTATAATCTCAGGAATGACACTAATCAACATATGGGTGAGATACTGTCTGTTGATACTGAGTACCAACCTTCTAAAAGTACTAAGTACCTTACCCTTCTAAGATCCTCCCTATATATACATTTCCCAACCTCCTTTGCTGCATGGTTTAAATTAAGAGGTTGAGTCACATAAGATTTGATGGACAGAATTAAGGTCAATTTTTTGCTTCTAGTAGTAACAGGTAAGATGTTCAGTCAACTGTAGACATAAGGTTTGTAGTATCCTCTGGATGAGCTTTTGAAGCAAGCATCTATAGTAAACAACAACAGAAAACACAGATAATCACTTTAAAATCAGGACCAATATTTATCATTACCCTGATTGAACCCATATGGATACTTCATTGGTCTTGCATGCTCAGTCACTCAGATGTAAATCAATCTTTGTGACTGTAGCCTGCCAGGCTTTTCTGTCCATAGGAGTTTTCAGGCAAGAATACTGGAGTGGGTTTTCATTTCCTTCTCCAGTGGATCTTCCCGACTCAGGGATTAAACCTATGTTTCCTGTATTGGCAGATGGAGTCTTCACCCCTGAGCCACCAGGAAAGCCCTAATATATGATACAAACAATAAATGCTGGAGAGGGTGTGGAGAAAAGGGAACATTTTGGCACTAGTGCTGGGAATGCAAATTGGTACAGCCATGATGGAAAATAGTAGGGAGTAAAATAGTAAATATTGAACTAGTAAAAACAGTAAAAATTGAACTACATATGACTCAGCAATCCCACTACTGGGCACATATGAGAGGGAAATCCATGTATTCTTTAAAAGCATTTCCTTTGGTACTGCCCCATGGTGAGTCAGCATGGTCCTCAGGTGAGACAACAGGCCAAGCCCTGCCAGGCAGTTAAAAATGACCTAGTTGGCCACAGAGTACCAGAAGCCTCTGGAAAGCAGCAGCAGAGCCAACATCACCAGGAAGGCCGAGTAGGCCACCAGAAGCCACATCAACTCCAAGTAAGAGGGGATGGAATTGTCTTAATTGTCATTTCAGTTCAGAGAGGAGGATGCTCCCCATTCCCCTAACTGCACCCTGATGACCCCGTGGCTTCTTGACATGCTCTCACAAATTATTTCTATAAGTTACTTGAGTATTTCGTGTCCGTTTTTTAGGATGCTAAGGTGCACACTGTCCTTTTTATAGGACACAATGCCTGGATGGGGTTGCCTGGCAGTGTGGCTCTTCCTGGGCTACAGTGGGCACGGCTGCGATAACCTGGGTGCATCATGCAGTCCGTAGTGTGTTTATGACATGGGTAGAGCAGGTGGAAGCTGAGACTTTTCAGACAAGAATACTGGAGCAGGTTGCCATTTCCTGTTCCAGTGGCTCTTCCTGGACCCAGAGATCAAACTCATGTCTCCTGCATTGGCAGACGCATTGTTTACCACTGAGCCAAGGGTTAGCGCCCATAAAATAGATTCAATATGGAGTCAGGTTTGTTCTTCTCTCTTCTAGTATGGCTACTAGATAGCAACCAACAGTGTCTGCTATAACACACAGTTTTCCCATCTCTTTTTCTGTTCTTCCTAGAAAATTCCATAACCATATGGCTCTGAATTCAATATATGAGAGATGAAATGAGCATTAAATTTCCATATGGAACTGTTTTCTCTTCTGTATCTCCATGCTCTTTTATGCTTTCAGACTTTCATATATGCTCTTGTATCTGCTTATCATTCCTCTATCTATTGCTTTTTTTTTTTTAAACCTTTATTTTGCTTTTAGCTTTTACAGAGTTTTGTTGTTTACAGATATGAATGTTCCCCGATTAGTCATATGTATATCCAAGGCCTGCACTATCATAAGTGAAGAAAATAGCTCTAGTCATTGCTCTGTGAGAAAAGGGGATCCTTCAGGGGTGCTGTGTGATGGTTGGGAGGGGTGGGAAGGGGGGGATATCTATTGCTTTTCATTCAGGATTTAACCAATGGGATTTCATCCATTTATTCATTCACTTTGCACCTGACAAATGTCTGTCTATGATAAGCCAGGCATATAAAAATCATGAAGGTAAGTATAGACACTGCCAATGATGGAAGAGAAGAAGAATGAAGCAACACTCAAATAAATAGTGAGTCCTAATATGGAGAATTCATCTGAGCTTTGAGTTACCAATGTCACCTAAGTTAGAAGGCTGACCTTGTTGGAGGAGGTGATGCTTCAGTGGTCTCTGGAAAAGGTCACAAAGGTAGGAGGAAAGAGTGGCTGTTCCAGGCTGGGCAGAGTCCCGAGAGAATATGGTTCCTTCAGGAACATTCAATGGTAAAGCCTGAGTCCCATTCAGTGGTTAGAGAGAAATCACCTCTTAACACCCTCATGGAGATTTTATATCAGTCTTAGTAGGTTTGTTATATGTGAATGTTTTATAAGCTATCCTATACAAATCAGTGAGTTATTATGTATTAGTGAAAAAAGCAAGAGATTGGAGTTCGATGTATATTTGATTTCTGACACTTTCACTCATTCTGTAATTTTAGGCAAGATAGTCCCCTTCATTGAAGGTCTTTCTTATCTGTAAAAGTAGAAATTCAAAATAAGTTAGAATTTGCAAACAAATGGCTTGGGTTTTCTTCTCTCTTCTAGTATGGCTACTAGATAGCAACCAACAGTGTCTGCTATAACACACAGTTTTCCCATCTCTTTTTCTGTTCTTCCTAGAAAATTCCATAACCATATGGCTCTGAATTCAATATATGAGAGATGAAATGAGCATTAAATTTCCATATGGAACTGTTTTCTCTTCTGTATCTCCATGCTCTTTTATGCTTTCAGACTTTCATATATGCTCTTGTATCTGCTTATCATTCCTCTATCTATTGCTTTTTTTTTTTTAAACCTTTATTTTGCTTTTAGCTTTTACAGAGTTTTGTTGTTTACAGATATGAATGTTCCCCGATTAGTCATATGTATATCCAAGGCCTGCACTATCATAAGTGAAGAAAATAGCTCTAGTCATTGCTCTGTGAGAAAAGGGGATCCTTCAGGGGTGCTGTGTGATGGTTGGGAGGGGTGGGAAGGGGGGGATATCTATTGCTTTTCATTCAGGATTTAACCAATGGGATTTCATCCATTTATTCATTCACTTTGCACCTGACAAATGTCTGTCTATGATAAGCCAGGCATATAAAAATCATGAAGGTAAGTATAGACACTGCCAATGATGGAAGAGAAGAAGAATGAAGCAACACTCAAATAAATAGTGAGTCCTAATATGGAGAATTCATCTGAGCTTTGAGTTACCAATGTCACCTAAGTTAGAAGGCTGACCTTGTTGGAGGAGGTGATGCTTCAGTGGTCTCTGGAAAAGGTCACAAAGGTAGGAGGAAAGAGTGGCTGTTCCAGGCTGGGCAGAGTCCCGAGAGAATATGGTTCCTTCAGGAACATTCAATGGTAAAGCCTGAGTCCCATTCAGTGGTTAGAGAGAAATCACCTCTTAACACCCTCATGGAGATTTTATATCAGTCTTAGTAGGTTTGTTATATGTGAATGTTTTATAAGCTATCCTATACAAATCAGTGAGTTATTATGTATTAGTGAAAAAAGCAAGAGATTGGAGTTCGATGTATATTTGATTTCTGACACTTTCACTCATTCTGTAATTTTAGGCAAGATAGTCCCCTTCATTGAAGGTCTTTCTTATCTGTAAAAGTAGAACAATTATGAAGCTCCAAAATAAGTTAGAATTTGCAAAACACCAAGTGGCTGACTCATAATGAATTTTTAACAAATATTACCTCTCTTCCTTCTACCTCAGTATTAACTTCGGGTATTAATTTCTTGAAATTCTCTCTTTACTTGGCACCATGATTCTCTGTCTTCTAGTTCTCAGCCTCAGTACCATAACTGCTCCTTTTGGTCTCCACCATGGATTTCCTTCCATGGATGCTCAGGAAGATCCCTGGAGGAGGGCATGGCAATCCACTCTTCTTCATCACCGATTCAGTGGACAAGAGATTGAGCAACCTCTGATAGATGGTGAAGGACAGAGAAGCCTGGTGTGCTGCCGTCCATGGAATCACAAAAAGTTGCACATGTCTGAGCAACTGAACACCACCACCACCAAGCTGCACATGAGGTCTCCAGAACCTTACATCTTATAACTGAAAGTGATCAATAACTCTCATTTAACATACTCTCCAGTCTCTGGTAAATAACATTTTGCTGTTACTAGGAATCTGAGTTTTTTTATTTTATTTTTAGATTTCAGGCAATACAAGTGAGATCATGCAATGCTTGTCATTCTGTGGTTAGCTTATTTCACTTAGCATAGTGTCTTTCATTTGCATCCAAATTGTGGCAAGTGGAAGAATATCTTCTTTCTCATGCATGAATAATATTCCATTATATGTTAGAAGGCTGACCTTGTTGGATTGCTTCAAAAGGTCACAAAGGTAGGAGGAAAGAGTGGCTGTTCCAGGCTGGGCAGAGTCCCGAGAGAATATGGTTCCTTCAGGAACATTCAATGGTAAAGCCTGAGTCCCATTCAGTGGTTAGAGAGAAATCACCTCTTAACACCCTCATGGAGATTTTATATCAGTCTTAGTAGGTTTGTTATATGTGAATGTTTTATAAGCTATCCTATACAAATCAGTGAGTTATTATGTATTAGTGAAAAAAGCAAGAGATTGGAGTTCGATGTATATTTGATTTCTGACACTTTCACTCATTCTGTAATTTTAGGCAAGATAGTCCCCTTCATTGAAGGTCTTTCTTATCTGTAAAAGTAGAACAATTATGAAGCTCCAAAATAAGTTAGAATTTGCAAAACACCAAGTGGCTGACTCATAATGAATTTTTAACAAATATTACCTCTCTTCCTTCTACCTCAGTATTAACTTCGGGTATTAATTTCTTGAAATTCTCTCTTTACTTGGCACCATGATTCTCTGTCTTCTAGTTCTCAGCCTCAGTACCATAACTGCTCCTTTTGGTCTCCACCATGGATTTCCCTTCCATGGATGCTCAGGAAGATCCCTGGAGGAGGGCATGGCAATCCACTCTCTTCTTCATCACCGATTCAGTGGACATGAGTTTGAGCAAGCTCTGATAGATGGTGAAGGACAGAGAAGCCTGGTGTGCTGCCGTCCATGGAATCACAAAAAGTTGCACATGTCTGAGCAACTGAACACCACCACCACCAAGCTGCACATGAGGTCTCCAGAACCTTACATCTTATAACTGAAAGTGATCAATAACTCTCATTTAACATACTCTCCAGTCTCTGGTAAATAACATTTTGCTGTTACTAGGAATCTGAGTTTTTTTATTTTATTTTTAGATTTCAGGCAATACAAGTGAGATCATGCAATGCTTGTCATTCTGTGGTTAGCTTATTTCACTTAGCATAGTGTCTTTCATTTGCATCCAAATTGTGGCAAGTGGAAGAATATCTTCTTTCTCATGCATGAATAATATTCCATTATATGTAAATACGCCACACATTTTCTTCCCCGTCCCCCCCCCCCCCCACATTTTCTTGATCCATTTATCTGTTGACAGACACAGGTTGTTTCCATGTCTTGGATTTTTTTTTTTTTTTTTACCACTTTTGTTTTTTTAATTATTTATTTATTTGGCTGCGCTGGGTCTTAGTTGTGGCATGTGGGATCTAGTTCCCCGACCAGGGATCAAACCTGAGTCTCCTGCATTGGAAACACAACTGGACCACCAGGGAAGTCCCTGTCTTGGATGTTTTGAATAATGACGAAAGAATTTGGGAATACAGATAATCTCTTCAAGATACTGATTTAGTTTCTTTTGGATATATACCCAGAAGTGGGATTGTTGGATTTAGTAGTTCTGTTCACAGTTTTTTGAGAAGACTCTGTACTGTTTTCCACAGTAACTGCACCATTTATATTACCAGCAGCACTACACAGGGTTCACTTTTCTTCATAACATCTTTAACACATGTTAACTTCTGACTTATTAATAACAGCCATTTTAGGAAGTGTGTGGTATTTTATGGTAGTTATGATTTGCATTTTCCTGGTTATTAGTGATGGTGGGAAGCCTTTCATTTACCTGTTGGCCATTTGTGCATCTTTGGAAAACTGTTCAGATTCTTCACCAATTTCTAACTGAATTCCTCCTGAATTGTATGACTTCCTTATACATTTTGTATATTAACTCATGTAAGATATATGGCTGGCAAATATCTTCTACCATTTCATAGGTTTCCTTCACATTTTGTGGATTGCAACCTTTGCTGTGCAGAAAGTTTTTAGTTTTATGTAGTCCCACTTATTTATTTTCACTTTTGTTGCTTGTGCCTTTGGTGTCGATTTCAAGAATGATTGCTAAAATCAAAGAGCTTTTCCTTGTATTTTCTTCTATGAATTTTACCATTTCATGACTTATGTATGTCTTTAATCCATTTTGAGTTCCTTTTTTACATATGCTATAAGATAAGGAAGACTGTCTTTCATGCATTCGGATTTTAAGCATAGTGTCTTTCATTTGCATCCAAATTGTGGCAAGTGGAAGAATATCTTCTTTCTCATGCATGAATAATATTCCATTATATGTAAATACGCCACACATTTTCTTCCCCCCCCCCCCCCCCCCCCCACATTTTCTTGATCCATTTATCTGTTGACAGACACAGGTTGTTTCCATGTCTTGGATTTTTTTTTTTTTTTTTACCACTTTTGTTTTTTTAATTATTTATTTATTTGGCTGCGCTGGGTCTTAGTTGTGGCATGTGGGATCTAGTTCCCCGACCAGGGATCAAACCTGAGTCTCCTGCATTGGAAACACAACTGGACCACCAGGGAAGTCCCTGTCTTGGATGTTTTGAATAATGACGAAAGAATTTGGGAATACAGATAATCTCTTCAAGATACTGATTTAGTTTCTTTTGGATATATACCCAGAAGTGGGATTGTTGGATTTAGTAGTTCTGTTCACAGTTTTTTGAGAAGACTCTGTACTGTTTTCCACAGTAACTGCACCATTTATATTACCAGCAGCACTACACAGGGTTCACTTTTCTTCATAACATCTTTAACACATGTTAACTTCTGACTTATTAATAACAGCCATTTTAGGAAGTGTGTGGTATTTTATGGTAGTTATGATTTGCATTTTCCTGGTTATTAGTGATGGTGGGAAGCCTTTCATTTACCTGTTGGCCATTTGTGCATCTTTGGAAAACTGTTCAGATTCTTCACCAATTTCTAACTGAATTCCTCCTGAATTGTATGACTTCCTTATACATTTTGTATATTAACTCATGTAAGATATATGGCTGGCAAATATCTTCTACCATTTCATAGGTTTCCTTCACATTTTGTGGATTGCAACCTTTGCTGTGCAGAAAGTTTTTAGTTTTATGTAGTCCCACTTATTTATTTTCACTTTTGTTGCTTGTGCCTTTGGTGTCGATTTCAAGAATGATTGCTAAAATCAAAGAGCTTTTCCTTGTATTTTCTTCTATGAATTTTACCATTTCATGACTTATGTATGTCTTTAATCCATTTTGAGTTCCTTTTTTACATATGCTATAAGATAAGGGAAGACTGTCTTTTATTATTTCACAGTAACCAATGGCTTCTGAGGTGTCTTAAAATTGTGATATTTTCAAAGAGGCATTATCTGTAGCTTATCTATGCTTATTCATATATATGCAAATGAAGCTAAACCAGAGTTTCCTCTTTTTTTTTTATGCACATAAAAGAAAATCAACCAGGTCTCTGAATTATAAGCCTCAGTTAACTAGAAGGCAACAAAAATATGCTGGAAGCCAACAAATGTTTTTTCTGCCTTTGATTCTACATTTTTTTTTTCCAAATTTTGGCCTCTTTTATTATTTTATTTATTTATTTATTTTCATCCATCTTTATTCTTTGGCCTGTGTGGGCCTCCCACTGCAGTGGCCTCTCCTTGCAGAGCTCCAGCTCTGGGTGCACGCACTCCAGAGCAGTGGCTCGTAATTGGACACACTGGTCCAGCCACTCTGTAGCATGTAGGATCTTCCCAGGCCAGGGATAGAACCAGTGCACCTTGCACTGCAAGGCTGACTCTCTACCCACTGAACCACCAAGGAAACCCTCTACCTTCTTTTTAAAACTGACATTGTTAATGTGGGTTCAGGGTGAGGCTACGGTCATTGTGCTATGGATGATACGGCTTCCTTTTTACCAAAGCTCCACCCAGAGTTGTATTTTTCAGCCACATTGCTCTTCTTGAGGCAGGAGAAGTCCTGGATATTTCTCGCCTGGAATTTCATCTGAACTACTGTACCTTGGCAATTCATATTTATGATCAGAAAAGTGTCCAGTTGTGCAAATGTCTGAGGATGTTGGTGAGAGAAGCCTCAATATGGAATTTCTTTACACACTTTTTTTACTTTACCTATAAAAAAGTAATTTTTTAATTTTTGAATTCCTCCTGAATTGTATGACTTCCTTATACATTTTGTATATTAACTCATGTAAGATATATGGCTGGCAAATATCTTCTACCATTTCATAGGTTTCCTTCACATTTTGTGGATTGCAACCTTTGCTGTGCAGAAAGTTTTTAGTTTTATGTAGTCCCACTTATTTATTTTCACTTTTGTTGCTTGTGCCTTTGGTGTCGATTTCAAGAATGATTGCTAAAATCAAAGAGCTTTTCCTTGTATTTTCTTCTATGAATTTTACCATTTCATGACTTATGTATGTCTTTAATCCATTTTGAGTTCCTTTTTTACATATGCTATAAGATAAGGGAAGACTGTCTTTTATTATTTCACAGTAACCAATGGCTTCTGAGGTGTCTTAAAATTGTGATATTTTCAAAGAGGCATTATCTGTAGCTTATCTATGCTTATTCATATATATGCAAATGAAGCTAAACCAGAGTTTCCTCTTTTTTTTTTATGCACATAAAAGAAAATCAACCAGGTCTCTGAATTATAAGCCTCAGTTAACTAGAAGGCAACAAAAATATGCTGGAAGCCAACAAATGTTTTTTCTGCCTTTGATTCTACATTTTTTTTTTCCAAATTTTGGCCTCTTTTATTATTTTATTTATTTATTTATTTTCATCCATCTTTATTCTTTGGCCTGTGTGGGCCTCCCACTGCAGTGGCCTCTCCTTGCAGAGCTCCAGCTCTGGGTGCACGCACTCCAGAGCAGTGGCTCGAATTGTAAACACAGGTCCAGCCTCTCTGTAGCATGTAGGATCTTCCCAGGCCAGGGATAGAACCAGTGCACCTTGCACTGCAAGGCTGACTCTCTACCCACTGAACCACCAAGGAAACCCTCTACCTTCTTTTTAAAACTGACATTGTTAATGTGGGTTCAGGGTGAGGCTACGGTCATTGTGCTATGGATGATACGGCTTCCTTTTTACCAAAGCTCCACCCAGAGTTGTATTTTTCAGCCACATTGCTCTTCTTGAGGCAGGAGAAGTCCTGGATATTTCTCGCCTGGAATTTCATCTGAACTACTGTACCTTGGCAATTCATATTTATGATCAGAAAAGTGTCCAGTTGTGCAAATGTCTGAGGATGTTGGTGAGAGAAGCCTCAATATGGAATTTCTTTACACACTTTTTTTACTTTACCTATAGTATACATCAAAACAAAAATTAGTATTCAATTGAAATAGTATTTTGGCCACATCTTCCCCTAGATTTGTGCTTAACTTTGTTCCGGCATTGTATTACTTTTATTTTTATATTTTAATATGTGTTTTCCACTATGAGGTGGACTGTTTTCCATCATTTCTGGAAGTACTGAGGGTTCAAATTAGAAATAATTAATAAATATTAAAGACACAAACTGAGTCCAAGGTTTAATTTACATGAGCCATTTAAAAGATATTTTAAAATGTATATGAATGCCATATATAGAACTCCAAATACATGCCCAGATTCTAAATAGTAAGCAGAAATAATTCATTATTAACTATTGAAATTCTCATGTTTTCAACCATGAATAAATACTAATGAGAGAAATCAAAGTAGTTTGTACAAATTATTTGATCACTCATCCTGGAAAATGAAAAAAGAGAGGAAGATGTAAGAATAGTATTTTCAAACTCAAATCAAACCAGGGAGATCTGCTTCTTTAATGAGTAGATTGAAGCATCATCAGTCTTGATTTGGAAAAACGTAAGCTATTAAGTGGAAATTGGATGGCTAAGTCTTCTCACAAGAAATGAATAGTATAACACCACTGTTTCTTTGAATATGACTTTCATCAATGAATAAATTGGAAGACAGAGTTCTCTAGCATGATCAATTCAAGATAGATGATCAAATATTAAAGAGCATATCCTTATTATTATTACTTTTGACTCTCTGATGGGGAAGTTATACATTAAAGAGTACTTTAGAAAAACATCTTCCAGAAAAATGTTTCTTTTGCAAATATTTCTCTGGATCTTCCCTATATTTTGTTAGGACTTAGTCGTGCCTGTTATGTAATAATCCACAGTGTTGTCACTTTACTAAAATCTTCTGGAACTGAACATCTAATTCGTCAATGGCAGTTTAAAATCTGGGCTACAGTGAAGACCATCCTTCACAAATCTGCAGGTTTAACTTTGATTCTTTGACAAGAGCTGGCTAGAGGTAAGGGAAGGTCTCACTCCTGCAAGCCTGGACTTTGTATTGTAGCTATTTATAGACGCCTTCCTTCCTGAACCAGTGGCCTGATGAGGTAACACTCTGGGAATTGTAATGAGAACCATTGTTTCAACTGCCTTTGGGCTGGCTTCAGGTGGCTGTACTCTTATCTTAAAGCTAAACTTTGTAGAACGATGTGTCCAAATATTCATGCATTAGAACTTTCACAGGATTTCAAAGCTTCAGTAAAATAATTTGACTCGTCATACTGGAACCAAGAGAAACTCCTTTCAACAAAGATCTCTTTCAGGGGAACAGTGCTGAAGGATAGAGCAAAACCCACGAGGCCTTGTCTTCAGCCTCAGGCCAGCTGTTCACTCCCCTTATTTATGTGCTTGGATAAACAAATCAAATCTTGAGTGTATTTTCTCATTTGTCATATAAGTGAAGTAGATTACTATTATTATTTGAGGGTCCCGATTTTCCTTTTGCTTTTTAAGCAAAGTGAAAATGAACAAAACAACAAATTGTGTCTCTTTTAACAGAGACTGTAGTCATTCATTTATACATATCACAAGAAGAAAAAAAAGAAAAAGAATTAATTTAACTGATTTTCCAGTTTCAAAAATCAATACATAAATTATAAAAAAAAAAAGGGAGGAAAACTTTAGGGACTTTTAAATCAAACAGAGCCTCATAGCAAAACAGATATATGTGAATAATAAAAATAAACACAAACACCAAACACTGAGAAGTTAACTTTAATACTGTTTCTAATTAAGAAAGAGCTTATTCATGCCATATAAATTAAATCAGACCTAGTGATCCAACAATATTTCTTTAAACTAGGGCAGAGTGTATCTGGCCTTTCACTGTGGAGTCCTCTAAATGCAAATCATTTAAAGCTTTTCCACAGGATCCAGAGCAAAGTCAAGGAGATGCTAGAAGGCATATTTAGGACTGGGAAACATTTCTTTACTAAAATCTTCTGTCAATTCGTCAATGGCAGTTTAAAATCTGGGCTAGAGTGAAGACCATCCTTCACAAATCTGCAGGTTTAACTTTGATTCTTTGACAAGAGCTGGCTAGAGGTAAGGGAAGGTCTCACTCCTGCAAGCCTGGACTTTGTATTGTAGCTATTTATAGACGCCTTCCTTCCTGAACCAGTGGCCTGATGAGGTAACACTCTGGGAATTGTAATGAGAACCATTGTTTCAACTGCCTTTGGGCTGGCTTCAGGTGGCTGTACTCTTATCTTAAAGCTAAACTTTGTAGAACGATGTGTCCAAATATTCATGCATTAGAACTTTCACAGGATTTCAAAGCTTCAGTAAAATAATTTGACTCGTCATACTGGAACCAAGAGAAACTCCTTTCAACAAAGATCTCTTTCAGGGGAACAGTGCTGAAGGATAGAGCAAAACCCACGAGGCCTTGTCTTCAGCCTCAGGCCAGCTGTTCACTCCCCTTATTTATGTGCTTGGATAAACAAATCAAATCTTGAGTGTATTTTCTCATTTGTCATATAAGTGAAGTAGATTACTATTATTATTTGAGGGTCCCGATTTTCCTTTTGCTTTTTAAGCAAAGTGAAAATGAACAAAACAACAAATTGTGTCTCTTTTAACAGAGACTGTAGTCATTCATTTATACATATCACAAGAAGAAAAAAAAGAAAAAGAATTAATTTAACTGATTTTCCAGTTTCAAAAATCAATACATAAATTATAAAAAAAAAAAGGGAGGAAAACTTTAGGGACTTTTTAAATATAACAAAGCCTTATAGCAATACATATATATGTGAATAATAAAAATAAACACAAACACCAAACACTGAGAAGTTAACTTTAATACTGTTTCTAATTAAGAAAGAGCTTATTCATGCCATATAAATTAAATCAGACCTAGTGATCCAACAATATTTCTTTAAACTAGGGCAGAGTGTATCTGGCCTTTCACTGTGGAGTCCTCTAAATGCAAATCATTTAAAGCTTTTTCCACAGGATCCAGAGCAAAGTCAAGGAGATGCTAGAAGGCATATTTAGGCTTCTTGAACTTGAATTCATTTTGCTTTGCACTCAGGGTGTTTTCTTAACAAAACTATTTTTTTAAGTTTTCTCACTCACATTTTGAAAAATAAAGAGAAAAAATATCTTTCAAATGTGTGGAATGGCTAATAGTTTGGGATTAAAAGATTGTTTTGTGATAGCCCAGATAAATGAATTAGAAATAGATCTTGGCTGCTCCTCAGTTTCTGCAATGCAAAGCCTTCATAATAGGAAGTGTCATTGCCTTTAAATTACAACAGTAGGTTTTTAAAATTTCAATTTAGTTGCTCCTTTTCCACAAAAATGTCTAATTTTAATTCCCCGTGGAATGGTGTGAACTGTTTCAGTGTTCGTTTGCTAAGATGTGAATCAGGAGTCTGTTAGCTATAAACATCAAGACGTGTTGGAAATGAAGAAAGTAATCCTGTAATTTAAACTCAGAGTATCCTTTTCACATTGCTAATTGAGGTTTAATAAACAATAGCCCAAGGATATTGTCATGTGGAACTTTTCCTCTTTCCCTCTGATGTCAACACATGCTCTGTCAAAAAGGTTTCCAAAAATAAGGTGTTTTTCCTATTTTTTAGTTCATCAGCACAATATGTACAACGATTTTAATCCTCTCTATGGATAGCAAGTAATAATTAAAATGCAATGAGTAACCAACCATGATACAGCTGGCTTTCATCTCAGAAAGCCAGTCAAGCACTCGTTTATTTACAATGTGACAGAAATGGTCAAAAGTCAGCTTGTTGACAATCGTATCATCATAAGGTATGGACTTTGATTCAGCTTGCCATTGCTGAGACTGTCTCTTGGGATATAAAATACCCTTTGGGAAAGAAACTTTAGGGACTTTTTAAATATAACAAAGCCTTATAGCAATACATATATATGTGAATAATAAAAATAAACACAAACACCAAACACTGAGAAGTTAACTTTAATACTGTTTCTAATTAAGAAAGAGCTTATTCATGCCATATAAATTAAATCAGACCTAGTGATCCAACAATATTTCTTTAAACTAGGGCAGAGTGTATCTGGCCTTTCACTGTGGAGTCCTCTAAATGCAAATCATTTAAAGCTTTTTCCACAGGATCCAGAGCAAAGTCAAGGAGATGCTAGAAGGCATATTTAGGCTTCTTGAACTTGAATTCATTTTGCTTTGCACTCAGGGTGTTTTCTTAACAAAACTATTTTTTTAAGTTTTCTCACTCACATTTTGAAAAATAAAAGAGAAAAAATATCTTTCAAATGTGTGGAATGGCTAATAGTTTGGGATTAAAAGATTGTTTTGTGATAGCCCAGATAAATGAATTAGAAATAGATCTTGGCTGCTCCTCAGTTTCTGCAATGCAAAGCCTTCATAATAGGAAGTGTCATTGCCTTTAAATTACAACAGTAGGTTTTTAAAATTTCAATTTAGTTGCTCCTTTTCCACAAAAATGTCTAATTTTAATTCCCCGTGGAATGGTGTGAACTGTTTCAGTGTTCGTTTGCTAAGATGTGAATCAGGAGTCTGTTAGCTATAAACATCAAGACGTGTTGGAAATGAAGAAAGTAATCCTGTAATTTAAACTCAGAGTATCCTTTTCACATTGCTAATTGAGGTTTAATAAACAATAGCCCAAGGATATTGTCATGTGGAACTTTTCCTCTTTCCCTCTGATGTCAACACATGCTCTGTCAAAAAGGTTTCCAAAAATAAGGTGTTTTTCCTATTTTTTAGTTCATCAGCACAATATGTACAACGATTTTAATCCTCTCTATGGATAGCAAGTAATAATTAAAATGCAATGAGTAACCAACCATGATACAGCTGGCTTTCATCTCAGAAAGCCAGTCAAGCAGCTCGTTTATTTACAATGTGACAGAAATGGTCAAAAGTCAGCTTGTTGACAATCGTATCATCATAAGGTATGGACTTTGATTCAGCTTGCCATTGCTGAGACTGTCTCTTGGGATATAAAATACTTTCTGCTTGGAGTGAAGAAGAAAATTTCCTTTTTGTGTTCAACTTATAAAAAGGAGTTAATTTATTTGTGTTCCGACAATGGAAGTAATGATAGTAACTTTTAGCTTATCATTTAAAATACCTATATATATACCATATAGTCTTTTGGGTGTGTATGTAAGCATTTATATTGTATACATAATTCTAGACACATAAATAATTAATTATATAGGCTATGTAATTATTTTTGTATAAAAGTTTTTTTCTTCCTTACACACACCTCCTTGCACACACCTCTAGGTCATCACCGAGCACCGAGCTTAATTCCCTGTGCTATATAGCAGCTTCCTACTATCTATTTTATACACATTGTTGTTGTTTGTTTGTTCTTGTTACTGTTGCTGAGTCTTGCACTTGTAACTAAGTGTGCCTTTTTTGTGATCCCATAGACTTTAGTCCCTCCAGGCTCCTCCGTCTGTAGGATTTCCCAGGCAAGAATACTGGAGTGAGTTGCTATCTCTTCCTCCTGAGGGCCTTCCCGAGCTGGGATTGAACCCACGTCTCCTGCATTGTCAGGCAGATTCTATTTATTTATTTATCTATTTTTTGGCCTCTTTTATTGTTTTTTTTATTAATTTATTTACATTTGTCTTTATTCTTTGGCCTATGTGGGCCTCCCATTGCAGTGGCATCTCTTATCACAGAGCACCGGCTCTGGGCACATGCGCTCCAGAATGCTGGCTTGGTAGTTGGACACACCTGTCCATCTGCTCTGCAGCAGGTGGGATCTTTCCAGGCCAGGGATCCAACCGGTGCCCCTTGGATTGCAAGGCGGACTCTTTACCCACTGGACCACCAGGGAAGCCCCAGGCAGATTCTTTATCACTGAGACACAAGGAAGCCATTTTACACACAGTAGTGTATATATAAATATGTCAATGCTCCTCTCTCTATTGACCTCACTCTCTCCTTGCCCACCCGTGTCCGCGAGTCCCAATGTTCTTTGCAGCGCTATTTACTATAGCCAGGACATGAAAGTAACCTATATTTCATCAACAGATGAATGGATATAGAAGGTATCACACATATATACAATGGAATATTACTTAGCCATAAAAGGAACAAAAATGTGTGTTTGTAGTGAAGTCAATGAACCCAGAGTCTGTCAGACAGAGTGAAGTAAGTAGTAAAGAGAAAAATGAGTATCATGCATTAATGCATGTATATGGAATCTAGAAAAACGGAACTGATGAACGATTCTGCAGGGAAGGAACAGAGATGCAAACGTAGAGTATGGACTTGTGATAATGGGTTGTTTAGAGATACTCACTATGACCCTCTATGATCATTTTTCTCTCAGCCGTGAATGGCATTCAGAATTTCTGCTTTCTGAACCTTTCTCATTCTTTGAACCCTTTCCTTTCGGAAGCTCTAGCTTCTCTAAAAATATAATTTGTCTCTGCATTTAATCCTGATGCCAAATTGTCAATTGAGAAGAAGAATATTCAAATCTGAGATTATTTTACTTCAGAGAAATCATAAACTATGTATATATATAATAATTTCCTCCTTACCAATGTTGACAGCTATTGAAAATTCAATTTCATATAAAAGCTAAGAAAAGCAGTTTAAAATATTTCCTTTGCACCTCTATAGACATATATTGTGTATTCTCATTTGACTTGGGTTTGAGTTTGTTCTGATGAGATTCTACAGAATGGGCCACAATTTTTAAGGGAGATAAAAAACCTCATTAAAATAAGAATAAGAAGTCAATTTAAGTTGTAACAAGAAATGCTTTGATAAATATAAATAGAACACCTTTACCTGTGAAATCTCTGGAGCAGCAAAGAAACTGCACGCTTACCACTTCTGAAGACATTTAAAAATATCGATAATATAATTTAAGAACAAACCTGCCAATTGCATAGAACATATAGTTAGTGAGTATCTTTAAGATAAGGAAAGCAATCATTTAAAATTCATTATGGTATAAGTTGGTAATGATTAAAGTTTAATGAAATGAGTTGGAAATAATCAGTTTTGGTTTTTTTTCTATAATTGAAAGACTGCTTATTTTTAAAATTTCTCCCCAAGCCCCAAACAAATAAACATATTACAGGCTTTATGTGTCTCTTGTATTGAAAACTATACTGCCATTTCCTGGTATGACCACAGCCACTGGATCTATAATTAGGATTTTTACTCTGGGCAACTTTCCAAGGGCAACTCCAAATTAAAGCCACAGGATGGGCATCATAACACATGCCAGATAGTAAATCCAACTGGAAGGTAAAAGGGTTGCCTTGGCCAATTGCATTATAAGCACAGTTGCCGACAAATTTTCTCTTTTTCCTGGTTTCAAACTTACTTAATTGAATATTGATCATTTTTCAATGACATTGACTCAGGGAACTTGGATCTTGGAGGATATTCATGATTGCTTTTTAGGGAGCCAGTATTGCAGTGATGAGAGTTTTCTGACAATATTTTGGAATAAACATCTTTTCATCTTCAAACCTTGGGCAGGCTGAACAATGAAGGGGAAAAGAAAAGAAAGAGAGCACAAAGAAGGGCAAGAAGAAAGAAAGAGGGAAGGAAAGAAAGGGGGAAGGGAAAAGTAGAAGAGGGAGGAAGGAATTCTCTTATCACAACGCCTAATGTTAAAAAGAGTTCTCCCCAGGTGGCTCAGTGGTAAAGAATCCACCTGCCAATGCAGGAGATGCCAGTTAGATCCTTGGGTTGGGAAGATCCCTAGAGAAGAAAATGACAGCCCACTCCAGTATTCTTGCCTAAAACATTCCATGGACAGAAGAGTCTGGAGGGCTACAGTCCATGGGGTCATAAAGAGTCAGACAGGACTGAGCAACTAAACAACAGCAATAAATCCTAATAAGTCATAGTGCTTGTTGGAACCAAAACTGAATTTTAGAGCTTCACAGTCAGAATCTGAAGATGAAAAGGATGCAATAAATCACTAAAATAAACAAAGAAGCTACCTATTCCTGGCTTGTCATAATACATATTATGTAATAACCTGGCAGGGAGCTTATGTATTTTACTAGAGACCAAGCAGAAATCTTTAACAACCATAAGATTTGGAGGAGGAAAACAATGGAAAACATCATCCTTTATTGGAGCTGTTCTATTTTATTGCATGTATCACCAGATTTCAACAGACAGAATAAAGCTGGCTTTATATTAGAGCCATAAGCCTTTCAACTTTTGATGGTTTCTAGCAAGATGCTTTATCAAAAGTACCCTCAGACTTTCACATAAATTGGGGTTTTATGTTTGTCCTTAAAATTTAAGGCAAGATTGTCATTTGGATGCTATTATACAACAAGGTCTATCAGTTGCTTTATAAGACAAAGTGTAAAAGGGGAAAATTCCATTGTTAAATGTATTCTCTATTTAGCTGCATTTATTGTGTCTGTTTTTACATCTTAAATTTATAGAAAATATAAAGCATACTCATATGTAAATCATATAAAGTAGAGTTTAAAATATTTTATAATTAGTAAGATC
The DNA here is from genome assembly GCA_022376925.1 of Tragulus kanchil. Lineage (NCBI taxonomy): Eukaryota > Metazoa > Chordata > Mammalia > Artiodactyla > Tragulidae > Tragulus > Tragulus kanchil. The sequence continues at coordinate 37,697,192 of JAIOJX010000003.1, forward strand.
ATATCACATTTACTGAAAGGGGTTAGACAAACTTTAGTCTTCATTCTTTCCCATACGTTCCATACTTTTACCATCCTGCATGAAATTTCATCTGTATGGACCATTTCAGTCTTCTTTCTAGAGAGGAGGAACGGAAAAAAACAAAGAAGGGCAAGAAGAAAGAAAGAAGGAAGGAAAGAAAGGGGGAAGGGAAAAGTAGAAGAGGGAGGAAGGAATTCTCTTATCACAACGCCTAATGTTAAAAAGAGTTCTCCCCAGGTGGCTCAGTGGTAAAGAATCCACCTGCCAATGCAGGAGATGCCAGTTAGATCCTTGGGTTGGGAAGATCCCTAGAGAAGAAAATGACAGCCCACTCCAGTATTCTTGCCTAAAACATTCCATGGACAGAAGAGTCTGGAGGGCTACAGTCCATGGGGTCATAAAGAGTCAGACAGGACTGAGCAACTAAACAACAGCAATAAATCCTAATAAGTCATAGTGCTTGTTGGAACCAAAACTGAATTTTAGAGCTTCACAGTCAGAATCTGAAGATGAAAAGGATGCAATAAATCACTAAAATAAACAAAGAAGCTACCTATTCCTGGCTTGTCATAATACATATTATGTAATAACCTGGCAGGAGCTTATGTATTTTACTAGAGACCAAGCAGAAATCTTTAACAACCATAAGATTTGGAGGAGGAAAACAATGGAAAACATCATCCTTTATTGGAGCTGTTCTATTTTATTGCATGTATCACCAGATTTCAACAGACAGAATAAAGCTGGCTTTATATTAGAGCCATAAGCCTTTCAACTTTTGATGGTTTCTAGCAAGATGCTTTATCAAAAGTACCCTCAGACTTTCACATAAATTGGGGTTTTATGTTTGTCCTTAAAATTTAAGGCAAGATTGTCATTTGGATGCTATTATACAACAAGGTCTATCAGTTGCTTTATAAGACAAAGTGTAAAAGGGGAAAATTCCATTGTTAAATGTATTCTCTATTTAGCTGCATTTATTGTGTCTGTTTTTACATCTTAAATTTATAGAAAATATAAAGCATACTCATATGTAAATCATATAAAGTAGAGTTTAAAATATTTTATAATTAGTAAGATCATATCACATTTACTGAAAGGGGTTAGACAAACTTTAGTCTTCATTCTTTCCCATACGTTCCATACTTTTACCATCCTGCATGAAATTTCATCTGTATGGACCATTTCAGTCTTCTTTCTAATGACAAAGGGAAAATTCTACTTCTGTTGAATTTCAACACCTCTTATTTTCTAACTTCTTTTTTTTTTGGTTATTTCCTTTGGATATCCATTCTATTTCACCTAACAGGATCTTCCCCAACAACTTGAAATTAGTTCTGGCAATTCTTTTTTTTAATTTTAAGTCAAATACCAAAGATTTCTTTGGTTTCACATTCTTTTGTTAGCCCTACTGTATATTTCTATTCCTTTGTATAACCCCAAATCCCAAAGCATCATCTGCTATCATGTTTCTATGTTCTTACCTATCTTTCATTCTTTTACTTACACCATTTTCAATTCTCCCCTCACTGTTGATAAAGTTTCTCCATAGCCAGAATGCAATGGCTCGCTTAACCTTTAGTGACTCGATCTCTCTCTCTCTCACTCTCTTTTTTACCTTTCAGACTCTTGAGAGTCCAAGGACTGATGCTGAACCTAAAGCTCCAATACTTTGGCTTCCTGATGTAAAGACCCAACTCATTGGAAAAGACTCTGATACTGGGAAAGACTGAAGGCAGGAGGAGAAGGGGACAACAGAGGATGAGATGATTGGATGGCATCACCGACTCAATGGATACGAGTTTGAGCAAACTCTGGGAGATGGCGAAGGACAGGGAAGCCTGGTGTGCTGTAGCCCATAGGGCTGCAAAGAGTTGGACATGACCTACCAACTGAACACAACAAGCTTTCAAACACCACACTTTCTTGTCCACTGTTGTCTTCTGACCTCCTGAGTTCTCACAGTTCTGTTAACTGTTGCTTCCTTTTCTCAGCAATTGCTTGGATTTGGAAATTTACAGAGGTTGGCCTTGAACATCTATGGTTTTTATTCTAGATTTTCTCCTTGGGTCATGTAATCTATTTCTTTGGTGTTTGGTGACATTTATATGGTGGTAACTCTCAAATTTGTGCTCCTAGCTCATGCCACTCATCTTGGGGATGTCCAACTCAAATCCCTTAATATGTTTGTGTGCATGCTAAGTCACTTCTGTCGTGTCTGACTCTTTGTGACTCCATGGAGTGTATCCCTCCAGGCTCCTGTCCATGGAATTTTCCAGGCAAGAATACTAGAGGGTGTTGCCATGACCTCCTCTAAGCGATCTTCTCGACCCTGCACATTTACTGCAGTGTCAGGAGGGTTCTTCAGCACTAGTGTCACCTACCTAAAACTGAACTCTCCATCTTTGAGTTAAACAACCTTACTCTGGTCCTCTTGTATACTTAGTCACTCAGTCCTGTCAGATGCTTTGTGACCCTCTGGACTACAGATCACCAGGCTCCTCTTTCCTCTAATTATAAGCAATTTTTATCAAAATACCCAGCTATTTGCCTCAGAGGAGAGGAAGCTCTTTTGCCTCTCTTCACTTAACCCATCAACTCAAAAAATGGTTCCTCATTTTCCTTCTGGTTCCACTGCTTTCTCAAAAATATGTGTGTCAGGGCTTCCCTGGTGGTCCAGTGGGTAAAGACACTTCCTTGCAGTGCAAGGGGTACCGGTTCGATCCCTGGCCTGGGAAGATCCCACGTGCCGTGGAGCAGCCAGACCAGTGTGTTCAACTACTGAGGCAAAGCTCTGGAGCACATGTGCTCAGAGCCAGGGCTCTGCAACAAGAGAGGCCACTGCAATGGGAGGCCCACATAGGCCAAAAGAACAAAGATGGATGATAAATAAATGAAAGACCAATAGAAGTGGCCAAAACAAACAAACAAACAAACAAAATGTGTGTCATCTATATACTCTGGGCCACATCAGTTGCTGCTCCTCTCTCATCTTATCTGCTTCCTCTTTTTTTTTTTTTTATCATTCATTCTCTCATAATCATTCAGTTAACCTTGTCCCACACTTATTTAATGCACTTTTAAAATACTACCCATTATATTTAGAATAAGATCCTAAGTTTTCCAATCAAGTTGTCTTTCAATTTTTTGAAGGTATTAAGCTCTTTCATGCATCAGTGTCTTCATCCCTTATTTCATCCACTTGAAATGCCCTTGATTACACTTGCTCCTGGCAAAGGTCTTCTTATTCCTCAGGTATTAGCTTCCAGTTCATTCTTCAGACAATTCTTACCATATCTTCCAATTTTAATTAAATTAAGTTGCTTCTACGTTCATATTAGAAGACTATTATTACTGTCATTAATAATTTATAGCATATTTGAGTTTGTTTGCTTTGCTCATGCTTACCTCTTGAATAGATTTTAGGGTTCTGATAGATCCGGGCCCTATCTTAAGCACTATATATTTAATACTTAGCAAGCCCTAGCATTCTACAAGAGAGTAATTATTAAGTATTGTTGAACAAACATATCTGAATTATTTTGGTTGCTATGGTAAACCAGTTTCCCCCAGACTCAGTAATAGGGTGATGTGAGTATTGCTACACAGATAGTTATTGTAAGAAGAGGCAGTTAACAGTTTTCTCACCCAGATTTCTTTCTTTTTTTTAATTTTTTTTAAGCATTTATTTATCTTTTGGGGGGTGAGGTGGGGACGGAGGGGGACAGGGGGGGGGCACTTCTATTGATCTTTCTTTTATCTATTTTCATCCATCTTTGTTCTTTGGCTCCTGTGGGCCTCCCATCGCGGTGGCCTCTGTCGTTGCAGAGCACCAGCTCTGGGCGCATGTGCTCCAGAGCTCCAGCTCGGTAATTGGACACATCAGTCCAGCCGCTCCGCGGCACGTGGGATCTTCCCAGGCCAGGGAACGAACCGGCACCCCTTGCACTGCAAGGTGGTGTCCTAACCCACTGGACCACCAGGGGAAGCCCCTCACCCAGATTTCTTATCTTCCCTACTTCAATACTAGAATTGACACTCTTATTGATATCTCATGACAGATATTCATGTAAATCAGTTCTTGTTGGCTTTCTTCAGCATAAAATTATATAAATATATATAAAAATTATATAAAATTTGCACACACTTATAAGTTCTAGCTCAAGCTACACCCAGACCCTGATGCATTTACAGAAATGTGAGTGGGAAGAGTCAGTGAATATGAAGTTCTTTGAATTAACCTAACTTCTTTTGTTTATTAATATTTTAGATACATTCTGAAAAAATACTCTTAAAAATAGCACTTGGTAGTAGAATTCACTTCAGTTTAGGAAAGGTACACATACTACATTTGCTGATAAATTTCATTTCTTTTTAGAAAAGGCACAATACCATTAAAATGTTTGTCTCTAAAAGCAGGTTCAAAAAGAGAGTCAAATTATACAAGCTAAAGAAAGGTTTAGAAAAACCAATAGACAATTGAAAAGGAAAATATATATTCCATGCAGAGTAGGCCCAGAGTGATACTAAAGACATCCGAGAAAGGAAATGGCAAAATGCTATATATATTTTAAAGCTTGTAAACTACTCATTACCTTAAAGCTTACTTTTTGAGATAACCCTTTTCATGTCTCCAAATCTTAATTGTTTCTGTTTTCATATAGATCATTATTATTTGCATTAATAAATTAATAATTACTCACATATTTATGTGTATTTTAAACAGTAGATTTTAAAATTTAGGGAAACTTAGCACAAAGGATAGAAAAACAGCACAGAGTCAATTCTCAGACTTACAGATGATCCTCTCAGTAGTGTTTAGTGGAGTACTAATTAGGTCATACTTGTGAAGAAACTTCTAGTAGCTGGAGAAAAGAACCACATGAAAGGGTCTGAAAAAATATACCTCATACTGGACAATACTAGGGTTAAATCTATTCTCTTAAAAATTTACAATTCATGGATCATCAGTTAAAGTACAAAGAAGTATCTTGCCTTAGTAATGGGAAATAAGCAAACCTTCAGGACGAACCGGCACTTGCACTGCAAGGTGGTGTCCTAACCCACTGGACCACCAGGGGAAGCCCCTCACCCAGATTTCTTATCTTCCCTACTTCAATACTAGAATTGACACTCTTATTGATATCTCATGACAGATATTCATGTAAATCAGTTCTTGTTGGCTTTCTTCAGCATAAAATTATATAAATATATATAAAAATTATATAAAATTTGCACACACTTATAAGTTCTAGCTCAAGCTACACCCAGACCCTGATGCATTTACAGAAATGTGAGTGGGAAGAGTCAGTGAATATGAAGTTCTTTGAATTAACCTAACTTCTTTTGTTTATTAATATTTTAGATACATTCTGAAAAAATACTCTTAAAAATAGCACTTGGTAGTAGAATTCACTTCAGTTTAGGAAAGGTACACATACTACATTTGCTGATAAATTTCATTTCTTTTTAGAAAAGGCACAATACCATTAAAATGTTTGTCTCTAAAAGCAGGTTCAAAAAGAGAGTCAAATTATACAAGCTAAAGAAAGGTTTAGAAAAACCAATAGACAATTGAAAAGGAAAATATATATTCCATGCAGAGTAGGCCCAGAGTGATACTAAAGACATCCGAGAAAGGAAATGGCAAAATGCTATATATATTTTAAAGCTTGTAAACTACTCATTACCTTAAAGCTTACTTTTTGAGATAACCCTTTTCATGTCTCCAAATCTTAATTGTTTCTGTTTTCATATAGATCATTATTATTTGCATTAATAAATTAATAATTACTCACATATTTATGTGTATTTTAAACAGTAGATTTTAAAATTTAGGGAAACTTAGCACAAAGGATAGAAAAACAGCACAGAGTCAATTCTCAGACTTACAGATGATCCTCTCAGTAGTGTTTAGTGGAGTACTAATTAGGTCATACTTGTGAAGAAACTTCTAGTAGCTGGAGAAAAGAACCACATGAAAGGGTCTGAAAAAATATACCTCATACTGGACAATACTAGGGTTAAATCTATTCTCTTAAAAATTTACAATTCATGGATCATCAGTTAAAGTACAAAGAAGTATCTTGCCTTAGTAATGGGAAAAAAGCAAACCTTCAACTAAATTACATGCTAGCCTATGTAACAGAGCTTAAAAGGAAGACTTGAAAGGATCAAACTATCTAAATTACTTTATGATGTCCCAGAACAAAGCTCATAAACACTGCCTGGAATATAAAAAACATATCATTACAAAAGAGCAAATCACAATATCTAATATTTAATCAGAAATTACTGGGCATTCAAACAAGCAAAAAATAGAATTCATAGTGAGAAGAAAAATCAATCGTTTGAAAATGACACATGGGAAAATTAGTAAATAAAGACATTAGAACAATTTATGACTATATGCCACATGTTGAAGAATCTGGAACAAAGATTGAACTTTTTCTTAGAAACATGAAATATATATATATATATCCATACATGTTTAATGTGACCCAAATTAAACTTGTAGGGCTTCCCAGATGACTCAGTGGTAAAGAAACTGCCTTCCAAGCAGGAGACATGAGTTCAGACCTGGGTCAGCATAGTTCCCCAGAGGAGGAAATGGCAACACCCTCCAGTATTGCCTAGGAAACCCGATGAGCAGAGGAACCTGGCAGGCTAGTCCATGGGGTTGCAAAAGAGTTTGACCCAACTTAGCAAGTAAACAGCAAACAAAAAATTAAACTTGTAGACATGAAAACCTATAATTTCTGACATGAAAAATTCACTGGGTAAGATGAATGAGAGATTAGATATTGCAGAAAAAGTTATTAATGGACTTAAAGGCATAACCACAGAAACTATCTAAAATGAAACACAATGAGAAATAACTTAAAAAATATGGGCAGAGAATCAATAAAATATGGAGTAAATTTAAGAAGTTAAATATACACGCACTTAGAATCATGAAAAAAGAAAATATGAAGGAGAAAATTTATTCAAAGAAATAAAGACTAAGTATGTTTCAAATTAAATTAAAACTATAAATACATAGATCTAAGAATTTCCATGAACTTCAAGAGATATGAAGAAACTATATACCAAGGTAAATTTTAAAATTAAATTACTATAAATACATAGATCATCAGTTAAAGTACAAAGAAGTATCTTGCCTTAGTAATGGGAAAAAAGCAAACCTTCAACTAAATTACATGCTAGCCTATGTAACAGAGCTTAAAAGGAAGACTTGAAAGGATCAAACTATCTAAATTACTTTATGATGTCCCAGAACAAAGCTCATAAACACTGCCTGGAATATAAAAAACATATCATTACAAAAGAGCAAATCACAATATCTAATATTTAATCAGAAATTACTGGGCATTCAAACAAGCAAAAAATAGAATTCATAGTGAGAAGAAAAATCAATCGTTTGAAAATGACACATGGGAAAATTAGTAAATAAAGACATTAGAACAATTTATGACTATATGCCACATGTTGAAGAATCTGGAACAAAGATTGAACTTTTTCTTAGAAACATGAAATATATATATATATATCCATACATGTTTAATGTGACCCAAATTAAACTTGTAGGGCTTCCCAGATGACTCAGTGGTAAAGAAACTGCCTTCCAAGCAGGAGACATGAGTTCAGACCTGGGTCAGCATAGTTCCCCAGAGGAGGAAATGGCAACACCCTCCAGTATTGCCTAGGAAACCCGATGAGCAGAGGAACCTGGCAGGCTAGTCCATGGGGTTGCAAAAGAGTTTGACCCAACTTAGCAAGTAAACAGCAAACAAAAAATTAAACTTGTAGACATGAAAACCTATAATTTCTGACATGAAAAATTCACTGGGTAAGATGAATGAGAGATTAGATATTGCAGAAAAAGTTATTAATGGACTTAAAGGCATAACCACAGAAACTATCTAAAATGAAACACAATGAGAAATAACTTAAAAAATATGGGCAGAGAATCAATAAAATATGGAGTAAATTTAAGAAGTTAAATATACACGCACTTAGAATCATGAAAAAAGAAAAAAATGAAGGAGAAAATTTATTCAAAGAAATAAAGACTAAGTATGTTTCAAATTAAATTAAAACTATAAATACATAGATCTAAGAATTTCCATGAACTTCAAGAGATATGAAGAAACTATATACCAAGGTACATCATTATCAAATTGCTTATGATCAATGATGAAGAGAAAACTTAAAAATAGTGACAGAAAGCAAATAGTAGATACAGTGGGTAAACTATGGTAACAGCAAATTTCTATTTTATAAACAGAGAGGTAATATCTATTATTGTATACAAAATTTCCTAGAAACCTGAAATGCCACACCAAGGATAAAGATCTCTCAGAATCAAAGGCAAAATACTCACTCAAACATACAAATGCTGGAAAAATTTCTCACCAGCAGAAATATGATACAAGATATGCTAAAGAAAGTCATTCACACAGAAAAGAAAAATTATACCAGATGGAAATATGACTCTATAGGAAGGAGCAAAGAGAAGCAAAAATGGTAACCATTATGGCCACATTAAATTTTTTCTTTTTATTTAAATTTTTAAAAATTTAATTGTTAATACATAAATCCAGAAATATATATTTTCAAAGCAAAAATAATCATGCATATAATACATTGAAATAAGTTATCTAATAATATTATATTGGCATAGAAGCAAGAAATAGTAGTATATTTTTGTAAGGTTCTTATACTGTATATGGGCTTCCCTGGTAGCCCAGCTAGTAAAGAATCCATTTGCAATGTGAAAAACTTGGGTTTGATTCCTGGGTTGGGAATATCTTCTAGAAAAAGGAATGGCTACCCACTCCAATACTCATGATTGAACACTGGAGAATTCCGTGGCTCGTCCATGGGGGTCACAAAGTGTCGTACATGACTGAGTGATTTGACTTTCACTTTCACTTTATACTATAAAAAATAGTATAAGTATACTATTTCCCAGTATAATAGAACTGGAACATAGCCAGTGATAAAATAAATATATATACCACAAACAATAAGGAATTAAGCACTAAAATAACTTCTAAATATTTATAGCTAATAAGCTGAGAAATGGAATAAAATAGAAATCATAAAATATGTTCATTTCATCAAAAAGAAGAGAAAAAATTAGGGAAAACAAGATAGAAATGTAAGTATCTTTTATAAAAAAGACAAGTAGTAATAATGTAGATTTAAACCTAACAATATCAGTAATCCCCCTAAGTATATATATATTATTTATGCATGGTATATATATACACTTAGGGAGACTACTGTGGTAATGGTGTCAAAGGGCTTCCCAGGTGGTACAGTGGTAAAGAATCCACCTGCCAATGGACGAGATGCAGGAGGCCTGTGTTCAATCTCTAGAATAGGAAAATCTCCTGGGGTAAAAAATGGGAACCCACTCCAGTATTCTTGCCTGAAAAATTTCATGGACAGAGGAGCTTGGTTGGACATAATTGAGTGACATGACACACACAATAGTGTCAAAACAAGGAAACCGTTCAATTAAATAGTGTATAAAATGGAAAAACAGAGTCACATATTTATGGACCATTGATTTTGAGCGAGAATACAAAGGAAACGGAGTGGAAAAAAGGATAGTCTTTCAAATGGAATGTGACAGTTGCATGTGTGTGTTAGTTGCTCAGTCGTGTCTGACTCTTTGTGACCCCATGGACTGCAGGCCACCAGGTTCATATGTCCATGGGACCCTCCAGTCAAGAATCCTGGAGTGGGTTGTCAAGCCCTCTTCCAGGGATATTCCTCACCAAGTATCAAACCTATGTCTTTTAAGTTGTCTGGCATTGGCAGGCGGATTCTTTAACACTAGCACCACCTGGGAACCCCATCCAAAAGAGTGGCCCATACCAAGCTCTAATCAACTGAGCTAACAGGCCAACAATTGCATATTCATATGCAAAACGTAAGAATAAATTACCTTATATCTTATAATGTTCACTAAAATTAATGTCAAGTAGATCATTTACTTAAAATCTAACTTTATAAAACTTTTAGAAGAAAACATAACAGGGAATTTTTACCTAGGCTAAAGCAAACATTCCTTAGAGACACCAGCAAAAGCACGATCTATAAATTAAAAATAGACCACTAAATTAGATTTCATGAAAATTAAGAAATCTAATCTTTTTAAGACTCTGGTCATAGATTGAAAAAATATATTTCATACTTGTAGAAGATATTTGCAAATCACACGTTTGTGAAAGGACTTGTATCCAAAATACAAAAAGAACTTTGAAAACTCACTGTAAGAAAACAGTCCAATTACAAAATAAGCAATTTACATAGATGCCTTACCCAAGCAGACAGATATATCAATGACAATAAAAGCACATGCTCAGTATCTTTAGCAATTAGGGAAATTCAAATGTTAACCACTGTAAGATAATACTATATATTGCTCCCCCAAAAGAACACATGGTACATAGTTCTATTTATATCAAATTCTAGGAAATAAACTATATTGAGAGAAAGCAGATCATTAGTGATGGGAAGGGTAGGAATTTTAGGCAAAAAAATTGCAAAGGAGGGTGAGAAATTGGAGAGAAGTAATATGCATATGTTCATTATCTTCATTGTGATGATGGTTTATCAATCTATTTATCTGCCAAAAGGCTTCAGATTGTACATATTTAGCATAAAGTATATTGTAAATTTATTTTATGTACCTAATAAAACTGTTTAAAGGAGCAAAATATAAAATGTTGGTAGTTTAGTTCCATTTATATAAAAATTTCCTACAGGGCTAACCACAGATAATCAGAGAAAGCAAGGGTGAAATAAAAATATGCTTGACTTTTGACTGAAGTTTTTCTTTATTACATTAATATTAAAGTGTTTGAAAAAGACATAGAGTAATTTTAATCTTCAAAAAAGGTAAGAATTTTGTAGGTACAAATGTGTCATTTTAACTGTGAAAATAACTTTTCCTTCGAGTTTAAAGCACAACTAATACTCTTAAGTTCAAAATACATCTTCCTTTCCTCTCTTTCTTGCCTTCTTCTAAAACAGAATGTCAGCAGTAATGCTGTCATCCACTAGACTACCCTTTTCAATGTCAAACGTGCAAAAAATGCTAAAACTAGACATTTACTGTTAGATGTAGGAAAATAAACAAAGCTCTGGTTATCAAACAATAACTCAATATGCTTGAGTATCTCTTCTGCTCTATGATAGAAGGAAAAAAATCCCTCTCTTGGTCACCAAGGATTCTGGAAAATTAAGATTCTCATTGCATAGGCAGATCTACAAGAAGAAGGAAACCAGTTACAGGAGACTAATTAGCCAAAATACAAAAAGAACTTTGAAAACTCACTGTAAGAAAACAGTCCAATTACAAAATAAGCAATTTACATAGATGCCTTACCCAAGCAGACAGATATATCAATGACAATAAAAGCACATGCTCAGTATCTTTAGCAATTAGGGAAATTCAAATGTTAACCACTGTAAGATAATACTATATATTGCTCCCCCAAAAGAACACATGGTACATAGTTCTATTTATATCAAATTCTAGGAAATAAACTATATTGAGAGAAAGCAGATCATTAGTGATGGGAAGGGTAGGAATTTTAGGCAAAAAAATTGCAAAGGAGGGTGAGAAATTGGAGAGAAGTAATATGCATATGTTCATTATCTTCATTGTGATGATGGTTTATCAATCTATTTATCTGCCAAAAGGCTTCAGATTGTACATATTTAGCATAAAGTATATTGTAAATTTATTTTATGTACCTAATAAAACTGTTTAAAGGAGCAAAATATAAAATGTTGGTAGTTTAGTTCCATTTATATAAAAATTTCCTACAGGGCTAACCACAGATAATCAGAGAAAGCAAGGGTGAAATAAAAATATGCTTGACTTTTGACTGAAGTTTTTCTTTATTACATTAATATTAAAGTGTTTGAAAAAGACATAGAGTAATTTTAATCTTCAAAAAAGGTAAGAATTTTGTAGGTACAAATGTGTCATTTTAACTGTGAAAATAACTTTTCCTTCGAGTTTAAAGCACAACTAATACTCTTAAGTTCAAAATACATCTTCCTTTCCTCTCTTTCTTGCCTTCTTCTAAAACAGAATGTCAGCAGTAATGCTGTCATCCACTAGACTACCCTTTTCAATGTCAAACGTGCAAAAAATGCTAAAACTAGACATTTACTGTTAGATGTAGGAAAATAAACAAAGCTCTGGTTATCAAACAATAACTCAATATGCTTGAGTATCTCTTCTGCTCTATGATAGAAGGAAAAAAATCCCTCTCTTGGTCACCAAGGATTCTGGAAAATTAAGATTCTCATTGCATAGGCAGATCTACAAGAAGAAGGAAACCAGTTACAGGAGACTAATTAGCCAGGTGAAAAAGAAAAGAAAATGGAAAACAGAAGAGACTGTAGAAGAGGCAGCAGTGGCTGGAAACTTGGAAAATGAAAACAGAACAGAGATGGAGGAAACACAGAACTACTTACTGCCTATTTCATGGCACTTCCATCCTTGCCCACCTTTCTCCCCTGGGTGCCACTAGGGGAGGATTTAAAACCTATGTCTTTTACAGATTTAGAAAACAACTTATGGTTGCCCAGGGGAAAGGATAGTTAGGGAGTTGGGATGGTCATGTACACACTGCTTTAATTAAAATGGATGACAAACAAGGACCTTTTGTATGGCATGTGGAACTCGATTTAATGTTTTGTGGCCACCTGGATGGGAGAGAGGTTTGGGGGAGAATGGATACAGGGCTATGTATGGCTGAGTCCCTCCACTGTTCATCTGAAACTATTACACCATTGTTCATTGACTATACCCCAATAAAAACAAAAAGCCCAAAAAACAAAACAAAAACATAAAACTTATGTCTCTCCCCACAATTCTATATTGTAACTTTTTTCTGACATTTTCATTTTTCCTGACTTATTTTACATCTTTCTATGTTATTTCATTCTCCTACTATTTAATTTTTCTAAGAACCAGGATCATGTCTTTTTCTTCACTGTAAGTTACCCTCCTTGACCCATATTTTTTTTCTATTTTAAAAATATTTTATTTATTTATTGGCTGTGCTAGGTCTTCATTTCTATGTGCTGACTTTCTCTAGTTGCATTGTTCAGGCTTCTCATTATAGTTGTTTTTCTTATTGCAGAGCCTGGGCTCTAGGGTACGTGGGCTTCAATAGTTCCAGCACTAACGTTCAGTTCAGTCATTGCAGCTCTTGGGCTCTAGAGTGCAGGCTCAGTGGTCACAGAGCACAGGCTCAGTTGCTCTGCAGTATGTGGGATCCTCCTAGATCAAGGATCAAGCCAGTGTCCCCTGCATAGCAAGGTGGATTCTAAATCACTGGATCATTAGGGAAGCCTCTAGTTTTCTTGGAAAATTAAGATTCTCATTGCATAGGCAGATCTACAAGAAGAAGGAAACCAGTTACAGGAGACTAATTAGCCAGGTGAAAAAGAAAAGAAAATGGAAAACAGAAGAGACTGTAGAAGAGGCAGCAGTGGCTGGAAACTTGGAAAATGAAAACAGAACAGAGATGGAGGAAACACAGAACTACTTACTGCCTATTTCATGGCACTTCCATCCTTGCCCACCTTTCTCCCCTGGGTGCCACTAGGGGAGGATTTAAAACCTATGTCTTTTACAGATTTAGAAAACAACTTATGGTTGCCCAGGGGAAAGGATAGTTAGGGAGTTGGGATGGTCATGTACACACTGCTTTAATTAAAATGGATGACAAACAAGGACCTTTTGTATGGCATGTGGAACTCGATTTAATGTTTTGTGGCCACCTGGATGGGAGAGAGGTTTGGGGGAGAATGGATACAGGGCTATGTATGGCTGAGTCCCTCCACTGTTCATCTGAAACTATTACACCATTGTTCATTGACTATACCCCAATAAAAACAAAAAGCCCAAAAAACAAAACAAAAACATAAAACTTATGTCTCTCCCCACAATTCTATATTGTAACTTTTTTCTGACATTTTCATTTTTCCTGACTTATTTTACATCTTTCTATGTTATTTCATTCTCCTACTATTTAATTTTTCTAAGAACCAGGATCATGTCTTTTTCTTCACTGTAAGTTACCCTCCTTGACCCATATTTTTTTTCTATTTTAAAAATATTTTATTTATTTATTGGCTGTGCTAGGTCTTCATTTCTATGTGCTGACTTTCTCTAGTTGCATTGTTCAGGCTTCTCATTATAGTTGTTTTTCTTATTGCAGAGCCTGGGCTCTAGGGTACGTGGGCTTCAATAGTTCCAGCACTAACGTTCAGTTCAGTCATTGCAGCTCTTGGGCTCTAGAGTGCAGGCTCAGTGGTCACAGAGCACAGGCTCAGTTGCTCTGCAGTATGTGGGATCCTCCTAGATCAAGGATCAAGCCAGTGTCCCCTGCATAGCAAGGTGGATTCTAAATCACTGGATCATTAGGGAAGCCTCTAGTTTTCTTGTATCAATACCTAGAAAAGTGCTTTTCAAATTCTTGGGCTAATTAATAGGCATTCCAAGTGCTTTATATCAGGATAAACTTTCTGTGAGTTCTACGTACTGGTCCTTCTGTTCCTCTACACAGTCTGTGTTTCACCGTCTCAACTGCAAATTGGGGGTAGGTATGTGAAACACATGATTAGTGTGTTAAAAGCTAAGGGTGTCTTTGCCTCTGTGAGCCACGCGATCATCACATTCATGAAGACCAAACGATATTCTCCAATGTTCTGCTTAAAAGTACTGGAAAGTATGGTATATTTTTATCTTTTGTAACAAAAATTTTTAATTGTATAATTTGGAGAATTCACTTGTGTGAGCTAATCCACAGAAGAGGCAACCATGCCAAGGGACTTGAACACTTAAGAAGAGATAGAGATGGAAGAAATATGTGGTTCAGATAATGCTTAATGATTAAACAGAGATCCAGTTGCTAGAATTCAGCAGGAAGAATATTCATTTTGGATTTACCCTTCAACACCAGTGCTTGTTAGCTGAGGGAGAATTCAGTGTTAGAATTTTTTTTCTTTGTGCTTCTGCTGTAAGCTATGGAAATTCTTTCATATGCCTGTGTGTCAAGAGGACATAGTCTGAATCATCTGGAGTCTTCTATTTTATCAATATAGACACTCAAATGGAGGCCATATGGTTTGTGTCTCTAACAGTTAAGGCAAAATAAGACCTTTAATTTGGTCACAATTTATATCCTCTCTATACTGATGTCATTCCTATTTAGTGCTGACTATGCTCTAGGTGAAATAGAAAACCGTGTTATTGGTGGATAAATGCCTTCCCTAGCTAGGCATTCATGTGCTTTGAAAGTATGAAAAAGAACATATCTCAGAAAACAAAACTTATAGTTTGGAGCATAATTTGTATTATGGTTCAATTAATGTTTTAAACACAGCTATAACAGATTGAGATTTTATTTCAATTATAATGGGAAATTTATAAAAAAAGTAGAATGATTCATTGCAACTCATAATATCACTAATGAAATGTGGGAAAACATTTTAATTCAGTTGTTCAACTAAAGGCATATTCCATTATAAGATATTCAGCCAATAAATTGAGATTCATTCTGAACATTATTTTCAGAGTCCTATTTAAGGTCCTTCATTATGACACATAGACAAGGATGTCTTTTGACATTTTCCTGGTTATGTAAAAGATTAAGTTGCCAAGGAACCTGTCTGAAATGATTGGAGGCTAACTTGAATAACTAGATTCATATCAAGTGGTGATACAAACTTCTGGTATTGGAGAAGTTATACTGAGGAGGGATAAGAAGGAAGTAGGGACAAATGGAGGTCAAATAAAATAATATGAAGGATAAATCTGAAGACCAAACGATATTCTCCAATGTTCTGCTTAAAAGTACTGGAAAGTATGGTATATTTTTATCTTTTGTAACAAAAATTTTTAATTGTATAATTTGGAGAATTCACTTGTGTGAGCTAATCCACAGAAGAGGCAACCATGCCAAGGGACTTGAACACTTAAGAAGAGATAGAGATGGAAGAAATATGTGGTTCAGATAATGCTTAATGATTAAACAGAGATCCAGTTGCTAGAATTCAGCAGGAAGAATATTCATTTTGGATTTACCCTTCAACACCAGTGCTTGTTAGCTGAGGGAGAATTCAGTGTTAGAATTTTTTTTCTTTGTGCTTCTGCTGTAAGCTATGGAAATTCTTTCATATGCCTGTGTGTCAAGAGGACATAGTCTGAATCATCTGGAGTCTTCTATTTTATCAATATAGACACTCAAATGGAGGCCATATGGTTTGTGTCTCTAACAGTTAAGGCAAAATAAGACCTTTAATTTGGTCACAATTTATATCCTCTCTATACTGATGTCATTCCTATTTAGTGCTGACTATGCTCTAGGTGAAATAGAAAACCGTGTTATTGGTGGATAAATGCCTTCCCTAGCTAGGCATTCATGTGCTTTGAAAGTATGAAAAAGAACATATCTCAGAAAACAAAACTTATAGTTTGGAGCATAATTTGTATTATGGTTCAATTAATGTTTTAAACACAGCTATAACAGATTGAGATTTTATTTCAATTATAATGGGAAATTTATAAAAAAAGTAGAATGATTCATTGCAACTCATAATATCACTAATGAAATGTGGGAAAACATTTTAATTCAGTTGTTCAACTAAAGGCATATTCCATTATAAGATATTCAGCCAATAAATTGAGATTCATTCTGAACATTATTTTCAGAGTCCTATTTAAGGTCCTTCATTATGACACATAGACAAGGATGTCTTTTGACATTTTCCTGGTTATGTAAAAGATTAAGTTGCCAAGGGAACCTGTCTGAAATGATTGGAGGCTAACTTGAATAACTAGATTCATATCAAGTGGTGATACAAACTTCTGGTATTGGAGAAGTTATACTGAGGAGGGATAAGAAGGAAGTAGGGACAAATGGAGGTCAAAAATAATAATTAAATTACTGAAAAAAGGAAAATCTGCAGTAGTTAGAAATGATGCAAAATTTAATATAGAGAAAATTTTGAACAAATAAAAGACAATACCAGAACCAAAACTTAGCTTGCTTAAAGAGAAAAGATTACTTTTGTTGAAATACACCTACACAAGCATTTTAAGAACCAAATATATCAACTGATTTATATTTACTAAACAATGAGTCCCATTGTTACTTGTAAAATTAAATGTCGGCAATATGAATCTTGTAGAAAAACTAATTTTTGTTAAAGGCAACCAATAAGATCTTTAAATATTTATTTTTAAATGAAAAACGAGAGGAAATATACCAATCCCTCTTTTGCTGATTGATTCAACAAGCAGAAGTTTGTTACATTAGAAGCAAAGCAATTGCCACATCCAACTTTGCATTACATTGTCAGGGTCTCAGTAAACTAATGGGCAAGGGATGGGTTTGAGGCAGCTTGTGGCCCACCATTCCTTGCATCTGTGTAGGATAAAGTCCTTCATTATGTCTTCTAAGACAATGTTGCCCAGTCTACTGACTGGCTCAATATGTTTCTCTGAACTTCAACCTATAAAATTACAGTGAAAAGAGGTATTGATATATAGCTGATTCTCATTATCCTTTGTAACAAGAGATGTGGATTTGATCCTTGGACTGGGAAAATTCCCTGAAAGGAGGAAATGGCATCCCACTATGGCATTCTTGCCTGGGAAGTTCCACGAACAGAAGAGCTTGATGGGCTACAGACCAGGGGTCACAATCAGATACAACTGAGCACACATATATACATACATATTCCTGCTGGCTAATGTTGAAAACACTGTATTAGTGAAAACTGAACCAAGACATACAGGATTAGGTTTCTGCAAGACTCTGATAAAAATATTTTCAACTGAGCAATCCATAATCTTGTTTTACATGTGTGACTGTTTAAAGACACTGCATTAACATTGAACTCAGCTCTATAAGTCATGACTGAACAAAGCTTATCTAACTAACATACATTTTCTTCCTAAGGCTCATCTCAACTTAGGAACACTTAAATGCACTTAACTGTACGTTAGCACTACACGTGGGCCATTTTTAAAAGCAAGATCATCAACCAAAATGGAGGGGAGTGGCAATAAATAGGCTGTATAAAGGATATTGTGGTATGAGAGCTGAAATAGGAAGGCAGAGTGTCGTCTTATACAAAATCAGGTCAGAACACACAAGTAGGGCAAATAAAAACTTTCACTGCTCTGTGCATGTCTGCAGAATGATAGTAAAAGCACCATGGGTATTGATTTTAGGGTTACAAACAAATTTTAGCATTTAGGCAAATTCTCATATTTGGGATCTGTGAATAATGAGGAAGCTTAGGATGAGATAAAATGAACACAAATGGACTCAGAACAAAGCTGACCCAGCCACTAAGTCTAAATTCAACTGCACATTCATGTTCCTACTCAGCTCAAGTGCTACTTTATCAGGTTGGAAAATGTGTGGTCTACTTGTGGTTTCCAGCAAAAGTCCAAAAATAAATGGATTTCTGGACCTGCTACCTGATGCTCTGCCATGTATTGACCTATAATTCTTACCTGAGAAGGGAGTTGACATTTACTGAGAACTGAACACACTGCTAGTTGCTTGTTCTCTTGCTAATTCTTTTCTACTAATAGCACTCCTACTTGTTGGGTGAAGACAGCAATATGCTCAATAAAAATAAAAACAAAAAGACCAGGCTTCCCTGGTGGTCCAGTGGGTAAGGACGTCACCTTGCAGTGCAAGGCCTTGATCCTTGGACTGGGAAAATTCCCTGAAAGGAGGAAATGGCATCCCACTATGGCATTCTTGCCTGGGAAGTTCCACGAACAGAAGAGCTTGATGGGCTACAGACCAGGGGTCACAATCAGATACAACTGAGCACACATATATACATACATATTCCTGCTGGCTAATGTTGAAAACACTGTATTAGTGAAAACTGAACCAAGACATACAGGATTAGGTTTCTGCAAGACTCTGATAAAAATATTTTCAACTGAGCAATCCATAATCTTGTTTTACATGTGTGACTGTTTAAAGACACTGCATTAACATTGAACTCAGCTCTATAAGTCATGACTGAACAAAGCTTATCTAACTAACATACATTTTCTTCCTAAGGCTCATCTCAACTTAGGAACACTTAAATGCACTTAACTGTACGTTAGCACTACACGTGGGCCATTTTTAAAAGCAAGATCATCAACCAAAATGGAGGGGAGTGGCAATAAATAGGCTGTATAAAGGATATTGTGGTATGAGAGCTGAAATAGGAAGGCAGAGTGTCGTCTTATACAAAATCAGGTCAGAACACACAAGTAGGGCAAATAAAAACTTTCACTGCTCTGTGCATGTCTGCAGAATGATAGTAAAAGCACCATGGGTATTGATTTTAGGGTTACAAACAAATTTTAGCATTTAGGCAAATTCTCATATTTGGGATCTGTGAATAATGAGGAAGCTTAGGATGAGATAAAATGAACACAAATGGACTCAGAACAAAGCTGACCCAGCCACTAAGTCTAAATTCAACTGCACATTCATGTTCCTACTCAGCTCAAGTGCTACTTTATCAGGTTGGAAAATGTGTGGTCTACTTGTGGTTTCCAGCAAAAGTCCAAAAATAAATGGATTTCTGGACCTGCTACCTGATGCTCTGCCATGTATTGACCTATAATTCTTACCTGAGAAGGGAGTTGACATTTACTGAGAACTGAACACACTGCTAGTTGCTTGTTCTCTTGCTAATTCTTTTTTCTACTAATAGCACTCCTACTTGTTGGGTGAAGACAGCAATATGCTCAATAAAAATAAAAACAAAAAGACCAGGCTTCCCTGGTGGTCCAGTGGGTAAGGACGTCACCTTGCAGTGCAAAGGGCGCCGGTTCGATCCCTGGCATGGGAAGATCCCACGGGACCGATGTGTCCAACTACTGAGCCGGAGCTCTGGAGCACGTGTGCCCAGAGCCGGTGCTCTGCAGTGACAGAGGCCACTGCGATGTGGGGCCCACACAGGCCAGAGAACAAAGATGGATGAAAATAGACGGATGAAAGACCAATAGAAGTGGCCAAAAAAAACCAAAGCCAAAAAGACCCATGACACCCCCAGATCCCTTTCCAGATAGGATAGTTAAAGTAAGAAAGATTTCATCAATGAGAAGCAAGTAAAAGTTGGGTTGGTCTTCAGGGAAAGGCTCCCTCTTGGCTTCCCTGGTGGTTCAGTGGTAAAGAATCCATCTACAATGCAGGTGATATGGGTTCAGTTTCTGCGCTGGAAAGATCCCCTGGAAAAGGAAATGGCTACCAAGCCAATAGTCTTTCCTTGGAAATCACATGGGCAGAGAAGCTGGGGGATGACAGTCCAAAAGTTCATAGAGTTAGACATGACTTAGCAACTGAACAAAAGAAGGATTCAGCCTAAAACAAAGGTACAAGGGCTGAAGCATCAGTAACCATGTAACTGAATGATCTTGACTTCAAATAGCAATCATTCATCAAGGCTAGAGGAATAGAAAAATAAAAGAGCCTAGATTTCTGATTGTATAACAGAAGTTCCATACCAGCCTTGTCTCTAGATTTCCCACTAGAAGGAAATAAACCTGAAAATTTCTATGATGGGTTTGATTATTTTTGCAGCTCTATACTCACTGCTATCAACTTTCCATGTGCTTCTCTTACTATTTAATAATTTCATTTTTAGCATTTTAATTTTTGATTAATATTACTCTTTCAAAGCTTCTATAGTTTCCAGTTCTGTTTGCTGTTTGATCCACTTGCTAAGAATTGCATTGCAAGAGACTCTGATTCACTTTGGGGTACATGTTGGCCATTTCTGGATTCCCAAGTACTTGACATTAAAAACAAAAAAAAAAAACAAAAAGCAACAACAATAATTTCCTTTTCCTCCTCTGGTGCAGGTTAAACCCATTCAGGTAATTTACTCCCACCAAATTTATATTCTGGTATTGGAAAGACATTTTTCGTCTAACTTTGTTTAACATTTTGTGCATAGATATTTTCCTTTGCTTCCTAGTTTCTCTGTTTGTTTTAATGAAAGTGTTTGAATAGATTAAAATGTCATAGCCTCTCTCATGATCTTTCCCCTCTAGAAGTTTTACCTTCATTCTATCTAATAGAGCACTTTCCAGCAAGCAAGTAGGTGCTTTCTATGTGTTGCTTTATCTCTCCTTCAGAAAGCCATTTGAGATAAGTATTGCTAGCCACATTTTCAGATGACAAAATGAAAGCCCAGAGAAGTTAAGCAATTTGTAGAAAGTCATCAAGATAGAAATAGATGTAACCTACATTTAAAGTTGACTCTCTTTGGCCCACTCCAAAGTGCTATGTAAATCTTTTTAAAATGAATCTTAAAGCACTGTTTCACAGTTGTGCTCTTGCAGTGGGATGCTGTACCTGGCCTCAGAAGGTGCGTGAGAGACTCATGATGTTGACACTTAACTTATGAGTTAAAATACATGTTAAAATAGATGACTAAACATTTTGAGATGGAAGAAGAACATGGCAAAAGTTTAAAAGAGAAACAGAAATGCTTTTGTTTGTGAAAGAAGTCTAGGCAAATTCTAGTCAGTACATTGGTCCCCATGCTCTTTCCCCATACACCACTAAAAACATAAGTAGTTTTAAGATAAAGAGAACACAGTACTCTAAATAGTATTGCAGCTGTGTCTCTGTCTGTTTTGATTTCCTCAGGGTATATGCCTAGTAGTGGGATTGCTGGGTCATATGGTGGCTCTATTCCTAGTTTTCTGAGGGATCTCCATACTGTCTTCATGGTGGCTGTATCAGTTTACCTTCGCACCAGTAGTGCAAGAGGGTTCCCTTTTCTTCACGCCCCCTCCAGCATTTACTGTTTGTAGACTTTTTGATGGTGGCCATTCTGACTGGTGTGAGGTGATATCTCATTGTAGTTTTTAAGAATTGCATCGCAAGAGCCTCTGATTCACTTTGGGGTACATGTTGGCCATTTCTGGATTCCCAAGTACTTGACATTAAAAACAAAAAAAAAAAACAAAAAGCAACAACAATAATTTCCTTTTCCTCCTCTGGTGCAGGTTAAACCCATTCAGGTAATTTACTCCCACCAAATTTATATTCTGGTATTGGAAAGACATTTTCGTCTAACTTTGTTTAACATTTTGTGCATAGATATTTTCCTTTGCTTCCTAGTTTCTCTGTTTGTTTTAATGAAAGTGTTTGAATAGATTAAAATGTCATAGCCTCTCTCATGATCTTTCCCCTCTAGAAGTTTTACCTTCATTCTATCTAATAGAGCACTTTCCAGCAAGCAAGTAGGTGCTTTCTATGTGTTGCTTTATCTCTCCTTCAGAAAGCCATTTGAGATAAGTATTGCTAGCCACATTTTCAGATGACAAAATGAAAGCCCAGAGAAGTTAAGCAATTTGTAGAAAGTCATCAAGATAGAAATAGATGTAACCTACATTTAAAGTTGACTCTCTTTGGCCCACTCCAAAGTGCTATGTAAATCTTTTTAAAATGAATCTTAAAGCACTGTTTCACAGTTGTGCTCTTGCAGTGGGATGCTGTACCTGGCCTCAGAAGGTGCGTAGAGAGACTCATGATGTTGACACTTAACTTATGAGTTAAAATACATGTTAAAATAGATGACTAAACATTTTGAGATGGAAGAAGAACATGGCAAAAGTTTAAAAGAGAAACAGAAATGCTTTTGTTTGTGAAAGAAGTCTAGGCAAATTCTAGTCAGTACATTGGTCCCCATGCTCTTTCCCCATACACCACTAAAAACATAAGTAGTTTTAAGATAAAGAGAACACAGTACTCTAAATAGTATTGCAGCTGTGTCTCTGTCTGTTTTGATTTCCTCAGGGTATATGCCTAGTAGTGGGATTGCTGGGTCATATGGTGGCTCTATTCCTAGTTTTCTGAGGGATCTCCATACTGTCTTCATGGTGGCTGTATCAGTTTACCTTCGCACCAGTAGTGCAAGAGGGTTCCCTTTTCTTCACGCCCCCTCCAGCATTTACTGTTTGTAGACTTTTTGATGGTGGCCATTCTGACTGGTGTGAGGTGATATCTCATTGTAGTTTTGATTGGCATTTCTCTAACAATGAGCGATGAAGATGGTGCTGATAAATGTATATGCAGAGCAGCAATGCAGAGGCAGACATGGAGAACAGATTTATGGACATTGGGGTGAGAGAGGGGAATATACTATGGGACTAGGCGATCTCACGCAGGGGCTCTGTGGTGATCTGGAGGGGTGGGAAGTGGAGGGAGATGGGGGGTAGGTTTGGAAGGAGAAGGCATATGTATACCTATGGAAGATTCAGGTCAATGTGTGACAGTAAACAACACAATTCCGTAAAAAATAAATAAATGAAATAAATTAGTATTGCAACTGCCTGACAGTGCACACTAGTGTTCTGTTACAAGGTTAAAAATTCCAGTTCCGGGCTTCCCCTGGTGGTCCAGTGGATAAGGACACCGCCTTGCAGTGCAAGGGGCGCCGGTTTGATCCTTGGCCTGGGAAGATCCCACGTGCCGCGGAGCGGCTGGACTGATGCGTCCAATCAACGAGCCGGAGCTCTGGAGTGCATGCGCCCAGAGCCGGCTCTCGGCGACGACAGACGCCACTGCGATGGGAGGCCCACAGGTGCCAAAGAACAAAGACGGATGAAAATAGAGAAATAAAAGACAAACAGAAGTGGCCCGCCCGCTCCCCTTCCTCCCCAACCCCCGCCCAAATATAAAACAAATAAATAAATCTTTAAAAAAAAAAAAAAAAAAATTCCAGTTCCTGGGGCTTCCCTGGTGGTCAAACGGGTAAGGACACCGCCTTGCAGTGAAAGGGCCACAGGTTCGATCCCTGGCCTGGGAAGATCCCACGTGCCGCGGAGCTGCTGGACCGATGTGTCCAATTACCGAGCCGGAGCTCTGGGGCGCATGCGCCCAGAGCCGGCTCTCGGCGACGACAGACGCCACTGCGATGGGAGGCCCACAGGTGCCAAAGAACAAAGACGGATGAAAATAGAGAAATAAAAGACAAACAGAAGTGGCCCGCCCGCTCCCCTTCCTCCCCAACCCCCGCCCAAATATAAAACAAATAAATAAATCTTTAAAAAAAAAAAAAAAAAAATTCCAGTTCCTGGGGCTTCCCTGGTGGTCAAACGGGTAAGGACACCGCCTTGCAGTGAAAGGGCCACAGGTTCGATCCCTGGCCTGGGAAGATCCCACGTGCCGCGGAGCTGCTGGACCGATGTGTCCAATTACCGAGCCGGAGCTCTGGGGCGCATGCGCCCAGAGCCGGTGCTATGCAGCGAGAGAGGCCGCTGCGATGGGAGGCCCACACGGGCCAAAAGAACAAAGACAGATGAAAATAGAGAAATGAAAGACGAATAGAAGTGGCCCGCCAGCCCCTCTCCCTCGCCAATCTGCACCCCCCGCCCCCAAATTCTAGTTCCTTTACCTCTATATATGGTGCATGATTGCTCAGTCATGTCTGACTCTGTGACGCCATGGACTGTAGCTTGTCAGGCTCCTCTGTCCATAGGATTTTCCAGGCAAGAATACTGGAGTGGGTTGCCACTACCTCCTTCAGGGGATCTTTCCAATCCAGGGATCAAATCTGTCTCTGGTGTCTCCTGCACTGGCAGGCAGATTCTTTACTGTTGAGCCACTAGGAAAGTCCATCTCTCTCAAAAGCAAAAATGTTTGTATCTCTTTTTAAATTTTTTGAAAACTTATTGAGGTATATTTCATTTACAACGTGTGTTAATTTCCGCTATACAGCAAACTGACTGAGTTATATCATTTTTGATATTCTTTTCAATTATGGTTTTTGCAGGATGCTGGAGATATCTCCCTGTGCTACACAGTCGGGCCTTGTGCTGATCCATCCTATGCAGTGTATTTCTCCTTTAAACTTTTCCCAGATACCTTTCCCATATCTCTGCTTGCATGTACAAAATAATCTTTCTTTCCCCTGGTTTCCTCTTACTATTGTCTCCTATGGATGCTATTTTCCCTTTTGAACTATTAGGACAGAGAGACATCAGGTACTGCGCTAGACAGAAGAGCAGAGCAGATGGTGTGTGAGTGAGTGATAGTTGCTCAGTCGTGTCTGACACTTTATAACCCTATCGACTGTAGCCCGTCTGGCTCCTCTGTCCATGGAATCCTCCAGGAAAGAATACTGGAGTGGATTGCCATTTCCTTCTCTAAGATGGTGTGTACCATGTGCAATTCCCGGGACAAGTGATTTCCACTGAACATGTAAATTTATCTATGCAAGGCTGTTTCCTTCACATCACTACAATTTGAGCCTAAATGCTATCTCTCTTTTTTTAAAGGTTTATTTATTTATTTATTTACTTATTTTGGGCAGGGATCGGGTTGGGGAGGGAGGGGACCGGGCGGGCCACTTCTATTGGTCTTTCATTTCTCTATTTTCATCCGTCTTTGTTCTTTGGCTCCTGTGGGCCTCCCATCACGGTGGCATCTGTCTTTGCAGAGCCCCAGCTCTGGGCGCATGCGCTCCAGAGCTCCGGCTCGGTGATTGGACACATCGATCCAGCTGCTTCGCAGCACGTGGGATCCTCCCAGGCCAGGGATCAAACAGGCACCCCTTGCACTACAAGGCGGTGTCCTTACCCACTGGACCACCAGGGGAAGCCCTAAATGCTATCTCTTTAGATAAACTTTTCATTATCTCCATAGTTAAATCCACAAACTTTCTCCTTATCTTTCAATTTCTCAATCAGGGCTCTCTTCTATTTTCTCTGCAGCAATTTTTTTTTTTTTCATTCTTTGAAATTGTCTTACCTATTTGCTACAATCTATGCTTATTTTTTCTTACTTAGAAAGTAAGTTTGTAGAACAGAAATTGGGTCTGTCTTTTCTGTCAAAAGACCCTAGTTCCTAGACATTGTTCAATGCACAATATTTGCTCAATAAATGTTTATTACGTAAATAAATGATTAAGTAAATAAGAGAACAAGGAATTCTGTGCAGGTCATCAACAGAATCAAAATATTCATGAGGATAAGATCTTGAACAAGAGAAGAAAAGAAGACTTGTGAGAAAAACTCAATGGACATGAGTTTGAGCAAACTCTGGGAGATGGTGAAGGACCATTGTCCGTGGGGTCACAAAAAGTCAGACATGACTGAGCAACTGAATTGAACCAAAGAAAAAACTCAGAAAACATAGATGGAATCATATGTCCTTCATTCCCTCTGAGGCACTGTACAATGGATTGCAGTTAAAATAAACACATCTACCACTGGATAAAACGAATAAATAGTCTGTCTTCTGTTTTCCATGTGGTGACCTCTGCTATTTTCTTTCTTCTCATGTTACTAAACAATTACTAAATTGACAAGGAGCTTGTTCTATTGAGATGAACTTTCTGGATAAAGTCAATCATTTGCCAAATACTAATTATGAATATCCTAAGGCAAAGCTCACTGCTACCACATTTACTGTCTGATAGGCATGATTTCGCTGATGAACATTTGTTTGCCCAACTCATGTTGATTTAGGTTAATTCTTTCACACTGGGACTTGGATATAGTAAATTTATGCATTATCAGTAATTATTGTTATGAGAAGGTCCACATTAGTATGTTAAAATTTCCTTCAAGATACACTTATCTAAGCTTATTGTGTGACAGACTAGAACTTACAGGTGGAGTCTGTCAGAATTTCTTTCTTGAAATGTTTAGGATATTTTGGTGCTCAATTTTGCAAGTTTAAAAAACAGGAATATCTTCTACAATAAGGACCCTTTATTTTCTTGATTTAGGCTATATAGCTTTAGTTATGAGGTACAATCAAGGGTATAAGAATTACATTTTCAATATCTAAGTAATCAATTGGATGTTCAGAAACTTACATGCTATAATTTGTGACGAAACTAAAAATAATATATCTGTTTTGATTGCTAATCTCAGTGTGGCCCACACCAAATAATACTCTATAAAATTTTTAATGTATATGACTTTAAAATTAATCATTCCCATATTAGTTTTACAATTTAGGCGATAGAAATTCCCTTTCCTTTCCCCACTGTGTCCACAAGTCTGTTCTCTGAGTCTCCATTGCTGTCCTGCAAATAGGTTCATTAGTAACATCTTCCTAGATTCCATGTATATGCATTAATATATGATATTTTTCTCTTTCTGACTTAATTCACAGGGCTCTAGATTCATCCACCTCATTAGAACTGAGTCAAATGCTTTTTTTTTTTTTTTTTTTTGGTGCAAGGAGCTCAAACCTAGTGCTCTGTGATAATTCAGAGGGTGAGATGGGGTGGGAAGTGGGAGGGAGGTTCACGAGGGAGAGGACACATGTATACCTATGGTCGATTCATATTGGTGTATGGCAAAAATCAGCACTAACACTGTAAAGTAATTATCCACCAATTAAAATAAATAGCTAAATTCAAAATTTTCAATAATAATAAAATGAACAAATAGTGTCCAGACCAGAAAAATAAAAAAGAAAGACTTCTATATAGATTAAAAAAATTTCCTTTTCAATCACAAATAAGCCTACTGCTACAATTTACTGTCTGATAGGCATGATTTCGCTGATGAACATTTGTTTGCCCAACTCATGTTGATTTAGGTTAATTCTTTCACACTGGGACTTGGATATAGTAAATTTATGCATTATCAGTAATTATTGTTATGAGAAGGTCCACATTAGTATGTTAAAATTTCCTTCAAGATACACTTATCTAAGCTTATTGTGTGACAGACTAGAACTTACAGGTGGAGTCTGTCAGAATTTCTTTCTTGAAATGTTTAGGATATTTTGGTGCTCAATTTTGCAAGTTTAAAAAACAGGAATATCTTCTACAATAAGGACCCTTTATTTTCTTGATTTAGGCTATATAGCTTTAGTTATGAGGTACAATCAAGGGTATAAGAATTACATTTTCAATATCTAAGTAATCAATTGGATGTTCAGAAACTTACATGCTATAATTTGTGACGAAACTAAAAATAATATATCTGTTTTGATTGCTAATCTCAGTGTGGCCCACACCAAATAATACTCTATAAAATTTTTAATGTATATGACTTTAAAATTAATCATTCCCATATTAGTTTTACAATTTAGGCGATAGAAATTCCCTTTCCTTTCCCCACTGTGTCCACAAGTCTGTTCTCTGAGTCTCCATTGCTGTCCTGCAAATAGGTTCATTAGTAACATCTTCCTAGATTCCATGTATATGCATTAATATATGATATTTTTCTCTTTCTGACTTAATTCACAGGGCTCTAGATTCATCCACCTCATTAGAACTGAGTCAAATGCTTTTTTTTTTTTTTTTTTTTTGGTGCAAGGAGCTCAAACCTAGTGCTCTGTGATAATTCAGAGGGTGAGATGGGGTGGGAAGTGGGAGGGAGGTTCACGAGGGAGAGGACACATGTATACCTATGGTCGATTCATATTGGTGTATGGCAAAAATCAGCACTAACACTGTAAAGTAATTATCCACCAATTAAAATAAATAGCTAAATTCAAAATTTTCAATAATAATAAAATGAACAAATAGTGTCCAGACCAGAAAAATAAAAAAGAAAGACTTCTATATAGATTAAAAAAATTTCCTTTTCAATCACAAAATGAACTAGCTTATTTAGACAAAGTACTGTACTGAAAAAAAATTATAAATGTTTTATGTAATACATTTAAAAAATATTTTTAAAGTATTGAGGAAATGAGGAAGAAAATATGAATGACAATACAAATGAAATGAGAACACAGACAGGCAAGCAGGGTTTTGTGACTATTTTTGTGCTTACACCTACTGCCAACATTGAGAACTTGAACTTAGGCTTTGGTAGTATTTTGAATAAAGGAAAAAGTCTAGCATTTGACACTGAACAGAGCTGACCCAAAGAGATGTGGGAGATACCATCACCAAGAAGTTGTAATCACTAGAAACTTTTTCTATGGACACATAGCCCAAATTTCTCTCTCTTGGTTTTTTTCTTTATTTTTTCTCTTTAAATAAAAACACCCTTAATCTGTGAACTTAAAAGGAAGCAAAACATTTTTTGTGGGAAACAGAAGAAACAATAGATACAGAAACAGACCTGCAAGACTTCAAATACTCTAAGTATCAATAAAAAAATAAAGCAAATATTCAAGACCATTCAAAACAACATTTAAAACCAAAAGCAAGCAAGGGAACATATGTGTATAAGAAAATGTTATAGATTTTTTTTTTAAGAAGTGGAAACTCTAGAAATGAAAACTATAATATTAAAAATAAGTTAAATACATTAGCCATTTTGAAATACTTACAAAGAAAATTCACAATTTGGAAATCTGATTGGTCAAAGATACTATCTAGAAAGTTACATGGTGAGGCAAAGTGATACAAATCAAAAATACAGAATTTAATACACATACAATTATAGTGTTGAAAGGATGAATAACTCCAAATATTGGAGAAGCCCAAGGAATCCCTAAAAATTCCTTCAGTAAATTTAGATAGGTAGGAAAAGGCCAAATACCCTGAAATTTCATGATAAAACAGTAATTACTATTTGAAATGTTTTTCTTTTTTTTTTCTAAAAGAGAAGTTGAGATACCTTACAACTCTAGACATATTTCATCAGACCAATAAAATCAAAACAGAAGTGAAAAAGCTTTATTCAGAGACAAAGGGCATAGTAAGACCAAATCATTAAGTTATGCCATTAGTATGATTAACAGTAACCTGAACAAGAAACAAAAGGAAACGTGAAGGACTATATCTTAACACATCTTTTCTTTTTCCAATAAAAGGGATGATCTTCTTTTCAGTGTTACAGACTTTCAAAATGATTTTTTGCAGGAAAAAAGCATGTACTTTCAAGAAATAAAAATAATCTGGTGGAATATGTCAAAATTGTTTATCAGAAGTTGAAGGAATGGCCTTACCATATTTTTCTTAATAAGTTATTCGGTATTTTAAGATGCATCTGAGCAAAGTTGATGTACATTTTCATCAGCTCAGTTCCATTTTGTGACACAGCAAGTTTAGTGAACTCCACAAGCCAACTTTGCCACATTCAATTGAAGGTGGCAAATTGAAACACATATTCAATTTTAACTCTGATCTCTGTGTTCAGTTTGCAAATATTTACAGCTCGGCTTCAAACCAAGATTTATTTCCTTTCTTTTTCTAAGATGGCTTTCTCCACTGCAGTGGCCAGTCATTACCAACCCCAGGCTGGCAGCTGACCACACGGATGCCTGTGTTATGGAAGGGGTCTGCCACTCTCTCAATCAAGAAAGCCAAACATCCAGGGGTGTTAATAGCTGTTTATATATTCCTATTAACAAGATGCAGGTTTAGAAACATTCCTTCATTGTGAAGCTCTTAAATGCACATTCTCTTCCATTAAGAAAGGTTGTATATACAGATGTCTATACAAATTTTGACTGTGCAGCATTTTTCAGTCATTTCTTATTTCCTGTTGTCCATATATCATTTGTTGTAATTTAGACACTAAATCATGTCTGACTCTTTTGTGAGCTCATGGACTATAACCTGCTTTGCTCCTCTATCCATGAGATATCCCAGGCAAGAATACTGAAGTGGGCTGCCATTTCCTCCTCCAGGGGATCTTCCCAACCCAGGGATTAAACCTATGTCTCCTGCAGCTCCTGTATTGGCAGGCATATTCTTTACCAGTGAGCCACCAGGGAAGCCCTCCATATATCACAGGAAACTTTGAGAGATATCCTAGAAACTTTCACGTAATATTTTTTATTCCTTTCGACCAGTTGCTGCTGTGCTTATTCAGACAGGTGATGAAGCCAGACAGCATTGTTCTCTGTGTCTTCCTCCACACCTATTCCAGACATTCCCTCTACAGATCACAGCTTTAAAAATACTACTCAGCTTTTCCTTTTGGTGAGATGAAAATTTCTACCTTTTCATGATATTAAATTTTAGAAAAATAAGTCTTATTGAGCCCTTCATAACGATGCTGCTTGTACATTATTCTTTTTCAAAAGGACAAAGCTCTCTCAAATGACATTTGGTGATGTTCTGACAGCTAACGACAGAGATGTCATTATGATTCTGAGTAATTTCCATGTCATGGAGGCTGTTCTAGCACTGACTTTAAGTTTTTAAGGCTCCCTTTTGTTAAAAAAGGACCACTTGTTTTTGTGCAATATTAAAATTCCATTGGCTGTTCAAAGAGATAGTTGAGAGCGTCTAATCCATTCTTCCAGACAGGTCATAAAATCCTTTTAGTCATTTTAGAGAACATTAAACTGTATAGCATCCAACCATGAATCAGACATTATTCATGGTGAAACTTAAAAGAATAGGGGTTGTTTTCAAGTTCAGTCCCTCATCTGGGAAGATCCCACATGCTGCAGAGTAGCTAAGCCCTTGTGCCACAACTACTGAAGCCCATGGGCCCTAGAGTCTGTGGTCTGCAACAGGGAAAACCACAGCAATGAAAAGCTGTGCACTGAAAATAGAGAGTAGCCCCTGATTGGCAAAAACTAGAGAGAAGCCCAAGCAGCCACAAAGACTCAGGACAGTCAAAACTAAGTGAATAAAAGGATGATAAGATGAAACAAAACAAAAGAATAGGGATTGTTCTAAGGAAAAATTGCAAATAGACTTGGCTTACTGATGTACATCAAATGAGATACCATATAGGAAGTGGTTAGCAAAAGTTTGTTCATGGGAATAATAAACACTTGCTGTTTGAACTTTGAGTGGGAGATTGGTTACTCCATGATTTAGGATGGAGTGTGTATAACTAACACTTTTCTATCTGTTCTTCTAATCTATTCTCTAGATTGGTAAGTATTACTGCTGCTTTTGTTCATCTTAAATGTAACCCACAGGACATTTTTCATCAACCTTGATCTTTCCTCCACCAACTCATTGCTTCAGATGATGGAGGCAGGAACCCAGGCCAAGCAGACCCAGATGGAACCTCAGATTCCTCTGCACACATCTCTCTAATTAGTTCCTCTCAATTCACTATGGAGGTGGCTCTGAAATTTTGACAAAGCAATCTAAAACCTGACTTTGCTTTGAACTATAAATGCCAATTTATGAAAGAGAGACCAAAATGATACAAATCATGCAGCCCCATCTTAGTCAGGTGATTTTTGACCTTAAGCATTTTCCACTGACTATACTGAGGCCCTTGACTGTGTGGATCACAACTGTGGAAAATTTTCAAAGAGATGGGGATACCAGGCCAACTTTCCTTTCTCCTAAGAAACCTGTATGCAGGATAAGAATCAACAATTGGAACCAGACACGAACCCACACACTGGTTCAAAATTGGGAAAGGAGTAGGTCAAGGCTATATATTGTCACGCTGCTTATTTGACTTCTATGCAGAGTACATCATGAGAAATACCAGACTGGCTGAGTCAAAAGCTGGAGTCAAGACTGCCAGGAGAAATATCAATAACCTCAGATATGCAGATGACACCACCTTTACGGCAGAAAGCAAAGAGGAACTAAAGATCCTTTTGATGAAGGTGAAAGAGGAGAGTGAAAAAGGGCCTAAAACTCAACATTCAAAAAATTAAAACCACGGCATCTGGTCCCATTACTTCATGGAAAGTAGATGGAGAAAAATTGCAAACTGTGACACACTTTATTATCTTGGGTTTGAAAACCACTGTGAACAGTGATAATAGCCACAAAATTAAGACGCTTTATGTACACCTATGGCAGATTCAGGTTAATATGGGGCAGTAGACAACAAAACTCTGTTAAAAAAAGAAAAGATGCTTGTTCTTTGGAAGAAATGCCATGACAAACCTAGACAGCATAATTCAAAAGCACTTTGCCAACAAAGGTTCGTATAGTCAAAGCTATGATTTTTTCAGTAGTCAGGTATGGGATGTAAGAGTTGGACCTTAAAGAAGGCTGAGTGCCAAAGAACTGATGCTTTCGAACTGCAGGGCTACAGAAGACTCTTGAGAGTCCCTTGGACTGCAAGGAGATCAAATCAGTCAATCCTAAAGGAAATAAACCCTGAGTATTCATTCAGATGATGGAGGCAGGAACCCAGGCCAAGCAGACCCAGATGGAACCTCAGATTCCTCTGCACACATCTCTCTAATTAGTTCCTCTCAATTCACTATGGAGGTGGCTCTGAAATTTTGACAAAGCAATCTAAAACCTGACTTTGCTTTGAACTATAAATGCCAATTTATGAAAGAGAGACCAAAATGATACAAATCATGCAGCCCCATCTTAGTCAGGTGATTTTTGACCTTAAGCATTTTCCACTGACTATACTGAGGCCCTTGACTGTGTGGATCACAACTGTGGAAAATTTTCAAAGAGATGGGGATACCAGGCCAACTTTCCTTTCTCCTAAGAAACCTGTATGCAGGATAAGAATCAACAATTGGAACCAGACACGAACCCACACACTGGTTCAAAATTGGGAAAGGAGTAGGTCAAGGCTATATATTGTCACGCTGCTTATTTGACTTCTATGCAGAGTACATCATGAGAAATACCAGACTGGCTGAGTCAAAAGCTGGAGTCAAGACTGCCAGGAGAAATATCAATAACCTCAGATATGCAGATGACACCACCTTTACGGCAGAAAGCAAAGAGGAACTAAAGATCCTTTTGATGAAGGTGAAAGAGGAGAGTGAAAAAGGGCCTAAAACTCAACATTCAAAAAATTAAAATCACGGCATCTGGTCCCATTACTTCATGGAAAGTAGATGGAGAAAAATTGCAAACTGTGACACACTTTATTATCTTGGGTTTGAAAACCACTGTGAACAGTGATAATAGCCACAAAATTAAGACGCTTTATGTACACCTATGGCAGATTCAGGTTAATATGGGGCAGTAGACAACAAAACTCTGTTAAAAAAAGAAAAGATGCTTGTTCTTTGGAAGAAATGCCATGACAAACCTAGACAGCATAATTCAAAAGCACTTTGCCAACAAAGGTTCGTATAGTCAAAGCTATGATTTTTTCAGTAGTCAGGTATGGGATGTAAGAGTTGGACCTTAAAGAAGGCTGAGTGCCAAAGAACTGATGCTTTCGAACTGCAGGGCTACAGAAGACTCTTGAGAGTCCCTTGGACTGCAAGGAGATCAAATCAGTCAATCCTAAAGGAAATAAACCCTGAGTATTCATTGGAAAGGATGATGCTGAAGTTGAAGGTGCAATACTTTGGCCACATGATGCGAAGAGTCGACTCTTTGAAAAATACGCTGATGCTGGGAAAGACTGAAGGCAAGAGGAGAAGAGGATGAGATGGTTGGATGGTATCACTGACTTAGTGGTCATGAGTTTTAGCAGATTCCAGGAGATAGTGAAGGACAAGGGAAGCCTGGCATGCTGTAATTCATGGGGTTGCAAAGCATTGGACATGACCAAGTGACTGAACAACAATCTTCCATTGCATTTTATGTTTGAGTTTTTGTCAGCTGAACAACCTACATACTTTTCATATTCAATTTGGGAACATAAATAATAGTCTTCTTGAGCATATATTTATCTTATTTCTTGACTTAAAACTCACTCTGCCCATCAGAGCCTCTATCTGTAACATATCTGAGAATTCTGAAGAAATATCATAATAATTTATATTGAATGCTTTCTATTTTAAGACATATACTAAAATTCTGTACTTTTTTCTTTACCTTAAAAATTGTCTTTGCTAACACTTTTTCTAGACATTTTAAAATTAGCTGTATTAAACTAATAAACAGTAGCAGTCATAATAAGAGTAATATCACCTTCACAAATGTAGTTCTGTATATTCATTTCATGCCCTTTTCATATATGTTCATTAATCAACTATCAGTGACATTTTTACTGAGTGTTTTTTCCCCATGGTTAATATTAACTTCACAACTCCTTTAAAATTTTCTCTCTCAAATAATTGTTTTTATACATACAAAACATTGTCAGTGCTTTATTTCCTTTCCAGGTTAATTCGTAGACAACAAAACTCTGTTAAAAAGAAAAGATGCTTGTTCTTTGGAAGAAATGCCATGACAAACCTAGACAGCATAATTCAAAAGCACTTTGCCAACAAAGGTTCGTATAGTCAAAGCTATGATTTTTTCAGTAGTCAGGTATGGGATGTAAGAGTTGGACCTTAAAGAAGGCTGAGTGCCAAAGAACTGATGCTTTCGAACTGCAGGGCTACAGAAGACTCTTGAGAGTCCCTTGGACTGCAAGGAGATCAAATCAGTCAATCCTAAAGGAAATAAACCCTGAGTATTCATTGGAAAGGATGATGCTGAAGTTGAAGGTGCAATACTTTGGCCACATGATGCGAAGAGTCGACTCTTTGAAAAATACGCTGATGCTGGGAAAGACTGAAGGCAAGAGGAGAAGAGGATGAGATGGTTGGATGGTATCACTGACTTAGTGGTCATGAGTTTTAGCAGATTCCAGGAGATAGTGAAGGACAAGGGAAGCCTGGCATGCTGTAATTCATGGGGTTGCAAAGCATTGGACATGACCAAGTGACTGAACAACAATCTTCCATTGCATTTTATGTTTGAGTTTTTGTCAGCTGAACAACCTACATACTTTTCATATTCAATTTGGGAACATAAATAATAGTCTTCTTGAGCATATATTTATCTTATTTCTTGACTTAAAACTCACTCTGCCCATCAGAGCCTCTATCTGTAACATATCTGAGAATTCTGAAGAAATATCATAATAATTTATATTGAATGCTTTCTATTTTAAGACATATACTAAAATTCTGTACTTTTTTCTTTACCTTAAAAATTGTCTTTGCTAACACTTTTTCTAGACATTTTAAAATTAGCTGTATTAAACTAATAAACAGTAGCAGTCATAATAAGAGTAATATCACCTTCACAAATGTAGTTCTGTATATTCATTTCATGCCCTTTTCATATATGTTCATTAATCAACTATCAGTGACATTTTTACTGAGTGTTTTTTTTCCCCCATGGTTAATATTAACTTCACAACTCCTTTAAAATTTTCTCTCTCAAATAATTGTTTTTATACATACAAAACATTGTCAGTGCTTTATTTCCTTTCCAGGTTGATATTTACATAGTTTAGAGAACTGTGAAATTGTCGGTTCTTTATTTCTGGATTAACTGAAGATTCATATGACTGTGGACTGTGTATATATCAATTCAGCTTCATCCTTTGCCTTTGTGGATTTTGTTTGAAGATAGTTCCACAAATGTACATAGACACATTTGAGCTCAGTAATACTTTGTCTTCCTTAAGAGATCAATTTCAGTTAAATTATTGCTGCTTTAAAAGATGGCCTCATGGTATTTCATGTTTTCAGTGACTGTGAAGAAACATTGAGGGCTTTTCCGCCTGTCACATATCAATTTGACATATTCTGCCTTACTCTGTAGCTTTTGGTTTTCCTTCAAAATTGCTTGGAAAAAATTGAGAACATTCTTAGGTTTTTAGAATCATACTTCTTTACCTTTAATTCTTATTTTGTTTTAAAAAGCCCATCCACTACTTGACTGGGTTCAATCAAGAAAGCTGATATCCATTCAGCCTCATTAGTAACTACTCATTCTTTTGTTTTATGTCACACCATCTTCATGAACAATGACCACAGTTGACTCATATCTTGTACACCAAACATCTAGCACAATGTCTGCCAAGTCACAGGTAGCCAATTTAGTATTTATTGGTGTTTGGAACTGTTTCATGCATTATCTGAGCAAGTCACAAATACAATGGCCAGCTGGTAATCAATACTTGACAGACACATAGTTCCCTCTATTCATAGATCTGTAAGGACAAGGACAGACAGTTCTGTAAATCATCTGCTACTTGGTCACATATTAAGCATTCAGTGAGTATGTGTTTAATAAATAAATGCCATATTTTGGGTCTTAAGTGAGTCATAATTTCAAGTTTTGTTACTTTGAGTCAATGTTAGTATTTTCTTCAATTCATATAGTGGCATAGCCATGACTAACTCAGTAATTTTTGCCAGAAGTGATCATGGCTTGTTGTACTCACAACTGTAAATTTTGATCGAGAAATTAAAAAAAAGATGGCTTTACAAGTTGCATTTGGCTCTTTCTTTCTCGATTCACAACTCCTTTAAAATTTTCTCTCTCAAATAATTGTTTTTATACATACAAAACATTGTCAGTGCTTTATTTCCTTTCCAGGTTGATATTTACATAGTTTAGAGAACTGTGAAATTGTCGGTTCTTTATTTCTGGATTAACTGAAGATTCATATGACTGTGGACTGTGTATATATCAATTCAGCTTCATCCTTTGCCTTTGTGGATTTTGTTTGAAGATAGTTCCACAAATGTACATAGACACATTTGAGCTCAGTAATACTTTGTCTTCCTTAAGAGATCAATTTCAGTTAAATTATTGCTGCTTTAAAAGATGGCCTCATGGTATTTCATGTTTTCAGTGACTGTGAAGAAACATTGAGGGCTTTTTCAGCCTGTCACATATCAATTTGACATATTCTGCCTTACTCTGTAGCTTTTGGTTTTCCTTCAAAATTGCTTGGAAAAAATTGAGAACATTCTTAGGTTTTTAGAATCATACTTCTTTACCTTTAATTCTTATTTTGTTTTAAAAAGCCCATCCACTACTTGACTGGGTTCAATCAAGAAAGCTGATATCCATTCAGCCTCATTAGTAACTACTCATTCTTTTGTTTTATGTCACACCATCTTCATGAACAATGACCACAGTTGACTCATATCTTGTACACCAAACATCTAGCACAATGTCTGCCAAGTCACAGGTAGCCAATTTAGTATTTATTGGTGTTTGGAACTGTTTCATGCATTATCTGAGCAAGTCACAAATACAATGGCCAGCTGGTAATCAATACTTGACAGACACATAGTTCCCTCTATTCATAGATCTGTAAGGACAAGGACAGACAGTTCTGTAAATCATCTGCTACTTGGTCACATATTAAGCATTCAGTGAGTATGTGTTTAATAAATAAATGCCATATTTTGGGTCTTAAGTGAGTCATAATTTCAAGTTTTTGTTACTTTGAGTCCATGTTAGTATTTTCTTCAATTCATATAGTGGCATAGCCATGACTAACTCAGTAATTTTTGCCAGAAGTGATCATGGCTTGTTGTACTCACAACTGTAAATTTTGATCGAGAAATTAAAAAAAAAAAGATGGCTTTACAAGTTGCATTTGGCTCTTTCTTTCTCTTGGATTGGTAGGTTGGCAACCCTTGCCATGAGCTTAATGTTTGTGTCCCCACCATAGCTCATATGTTGAAGTATCAATCTTCCATATGATGGTATTAGGAGATGGGGCCTTTGGTAGGTACTTAGGTCATGAGGGTGAAATCCTCAAGAAATCTTGAGGACTTTTCAGCCTGACATTTTCTGCCTTACTCTGTAGCTTCCGAGTTTCCTTCAAAATCATGAGAGAGCTTGCATCACCTCTATCTCTTCTCTACCATGGGGAGATACAATAAGAGGTCAACCACATGCAAGCTACGAAGAGTGGTCTCATTAGGCACTGGGTCTTCAGTCATCTTGGTTTTAGACGTCTGGCCGCCAGAACTGAGAGAAATAATGCTTGTTGTTTAAGTCAACCAGTCTATGGCATTCTGTTACAGTAGCCTTCACGAATACAGCCCTTTGTTCTCTGTAAATTGTCCTCTGCATCTAGACTAAATTTTTCCTTCATATTAGGGATGCCCATTATAGAGTTTCTAGTGTCCTAATTAAGCTCAAGTTAAGTGACTGTTTTTTGCAACTGCTAAAAAATGATGACTCAGAAGATATATATGGTGTTTTTGCCCTTTGCTAAAAAATAAAATACAAAATTTAGCAATTTCAGGTACATGAAAAGAGTACAAAAGTTAGATGAGAAAGGTGGAGGTGACCCAGTGAGACTTGCTGCTACCTTATATTCCCACAGTAACATAATGGGTTGTGTTTTAAATCAGCTATGTTCATTAAAGTTTCTGGAGACTATCATGATCAGTTGCTTCAGTCTTGTCTGACTCTTTGTAACCCTACATTCTAGCTGTCCAGGCCCCTCTGTCCATAGGGATTCTCCAGGCAAGAATAGTGGAGTGGGTTGCCATTTCCTTCTTCATAGGCCCAAGTCAAATACCACTCTGTGTTTAAAGCAAATATCCTTCCATATATACCCTGTAAATCATCTGCTAGATAAAGTTATGATAGTTTAATAAATAAATGCCATATTTTGGGTCTTAAGTGAGTCATAATTTCAAGTTTTGTTACTTTGAGTCCATGTTAGTATTTTCTTCAATTCATATAGTGGCATAGCCATGACTAACTCAGTAATTTTTGCCAGAAGTGGTCATGGCTTGTTGTACTCACAACTGTAAATTTTGATCGAGAAATTAAAAAAAAAAAGATGGCTTTACAAGTTGCATTTGGCTCTTTCTTTCTCTTGGATTGGTAGGTTGGCAACCCTTGCCATGAGCTTAATGTTTGTGTCCCCACCATAGCTCATATGTTGAAGTATCAATCTTCCATATGATGGTATTAGGAGATGGGGCCTTTGGTAGGTACTTAGGTCATGAGGGTGAAATCCTCAAGAAATCTTGAGGACTTTTCAGCCTGACATTTTCTGCCTTACTCTGTAGCTTCCGAGTTTCCTTCAAAATCATGAGAGAGCTTGCATCACCTCTATCTCTTCTCTACCATGGGGAGATACAATAAGAGGTCAACCACATGCAAGCTACGAAGAGTGGTCTCATTAGGCACTGGGTCTTCAGTCATCTTGGTTTTAGACGTCTGGCCGCCAGAACTGAGAGAAATAATGCTTGTTGTTTAAGTCAACCAGTCTATGGCATTCTGTTACAGTAGCCTTCACGAATACAGCCCTTTGTTCTCTGTAAATTGTCCTCTGCATCTAGACTAAATTTTTCCTTCATATTAGGGATGCCCATTATAGAGTTTCTAGTGTCCTAATTAAGCTCAAGTTAAGTGACTGTTTTTTGCAACTGCTAAAAAATGATGACTCAGAAGATATATATGGTGTTTTTGCCCTTTGCAAAAAAATAAAATACAAAATTTAGCAATTTCAGGTACATGAAAAGAGTACAAAAGTTAGATGAGAAAGGTGGAGGTGACCCAGTGAGACTTGCTGCTACCTTATATTCCCACAGTAACATAATGGGTTGTGTTTTAAATCAGCTATGTTCATTAAAGTTTCTGGAGACTATCATGATCAGTTGCTTCAGTCTTGTCTGACTCTTTGTAACCCTACATTCTAGCTGTCCAGGCCCCTCTGTCCATAGGGATTCTCCAGGCAAGAATAGTGGAGTGGGTTGCCATTTCCTTCTTCATAGGCCCAAGTCAAATACCACTCTGTGTTTAAAAAGAGCAATTCATCTCTTCCTCCATATATACCACGACACAGCTTAGTGAGGCACAGCAGGCAATGGTAACAAACTGCCCCAGGAAGCAGTGACAAGGGATCTTAAGTAGTGGGCCTAAGTCAGACAACAAGGGTAGATTTGTTCTTAAGCACATGTGTCCCAGGATGCTGTGAATATCCCAACATCACTGAAACAGTTTTGAAGATAGAGTCTAAATAATCTGGGGGAGAGAGAAGTAATTAGAGACTGATATTAAAGACTTAGGGAATTTGAGGATGAGATTAGAGAGTAATTCAAAGATACCACTGCTGTTTCCTGAATTAGTCTCCAAGTGGCTAAGAAAGACAGCCAGATCTTACTTGGAAAATAGAATGATACAGTATTTGTCTACTTAATATAAAGCATCTAAAATGTAGTATTTCTTCTAATAAGGAATTCTTTTTTTTTTTTTTTTAATTTTACTTTTTTACTTTTACAGAGTTTTGTTGTTTACAGATATGTATGATCCCAGATTAGTCATATGTATATCCCCCCATCCCACCATTCCAGGCCGTCGCACAGCACCCCTGAAGGATCCCCTTTTCTCACAGTGCAATGACAATAGCTATTTTTTTCACATACGATAGTATAAGTTTTCATGCTACTTTAATAAGGAATTCTTATCAGAGGTTATGTTGTAAAACACACACACACAAAGATGAATATAGTTTTTAAAATTTCTTAGATGTAACAATATAAAATTGGGAAAAATTCATAGATAATAATCATGTAGTGATTTTTTACATGGGCTTGAAAAAAAAAAGAATAATTTAGTTCACTAAAGAAAGGATAAGTTAGGAGGTCCCGGAAGAATAACTTATATAGTATATAAGCCATATTAATTACACATTCTCTGAATAAACTAGTATGATTCTGAAAGACTAAGGAAATCCTAATGAAACTAGATTAGACTTCAAAATTTGATGGCTTTTAGATATTTATTGTGTAAAATCAATTAACTCTGTAACAATAGAAAGTCACCTTGTGTTGTTAGCATCATGGATGTTTTCAATAATGGAAAAATTATTTTTGAATACCAACTATGTGCTTAATTTGCTTTTGTAGACTTACGATGTATCAGAGAGCAAAGCAAATATCTTTGTCTGTATGGTATTTTGTGAAGGAAACGGCAACCCACTCCAGTATTCTTGCCCAGGAAATCCTATGGACAGATGAGCCTGGTGGGCTACAGTCCATGGAGTGGCAAAGAGTTGAACACAACTTAGCAACTAAACAACAACAATATGACATTTACATTCTGGAAGAATAGCAGAAAATAAATGACAATAAAATGAAAATCTGTGTAAACTATATACTTTTTAAGAGGCCAAAATATTATGGAAAAATGAAAGCAGGGAATTAGTCTCCAAGTGGCTAAGAAAGACAGCCAGATCTTACTTGGAAAATAGAATGATACAGTATTTGTCTACTTAATATAAAGCATCTAAAATGTAGTATTTCTTCTAATAAGGAATTCTTTTTTTTTTTTTTTTAATTTTACTGTTTACTTTTACAGAGTTTTGTTGTTTACAGATATGTATGATCCCAGATTAGTCATATGTATATCCCCCCATCCCACCATTCCAGGCCGTCGCACAGCACCCCTGAAGGATCCCCTTTTCTCACAGTGCAATGACAATAGCTATTTTTTTCACATACGATAGTATAAGTTTTCATGCTACTTTAATAAGGAATTCTTATCAGAGGTTATGTTGTAAAACACACACACACAAAGATGAATATAGTTTTTAAAATTTCTTAGATGTAACAATATAAAATTGGGAAAAATTCATAGATAATAATCATGTAGTGATTTTTTACATGGGCTTGAAAAAAAGAATAATTTAGTTCACTAAAGAAAGGATAAGTTAGGAGGTCCCGGAAGAATAACTTATATAGTATATAAGCCATATTAATTACACATTCTCTGAATAAACTAGTATGATTCTGAAAGACTAAGGAAATCCTAATGAAACTAGATTAGACTTCAAAATTTGATGGCTTTTAGATATTTATTGTGTAAAATCAATTAACTCTGTAACAATAGAAAGTCACCTTGTGTTGTTAGCATCATGGATGTTTTCAATAATGGAAAAATTATTTTTGAATACCAACTATGTGCTTAATTTGCTTTTGTAGACTTACGATGTATCAGAGAGCAAAGCAAATATCTTTGTCTGTATGGTATTTTGTGAAGGAAACGGCAACCCACTCCAGTATTCTTGCCCAGGAAATCCTATGGACAGATGAGCCTGGTGGGCTACAGTCCATGGAGTGGCAAAGAGTTAAACACAACTTAGCAACTAAACAACAACAATATGACATTTACATTCTGGAAGAATAGCAGAAAATAAATGACAATAAAATGAAAATCTGTGTAAACTATATACTTTTTAAGAGGCCAAAAATATTATGGAAAAAATGAAAGCAGGGTAGGGAATCAAGTGTACCATGTAGCCTCACTGATGTTTTGTTACAACAAAGAATGAAAGAAACAGAGTTCAGTGCATTAATTTCTAATGGCTCAAGTAAATGGAAAACAAAATACATAGTGTGCTTGTACCATGGGATCCTTGTATTCCAGACTCCAGTTCTTATGCTGAAAATGAAAGTCACTCAGTCATGTTCAGCTCTTTGCAACCCCATGGACTGTAACCCACCAGGCTCCTATGTCCATGGAATTTTCCAGGAAGAATTCTGGAATGGGTTGTCATTTCTTACTCCATGGGATATTCCCAACGCAGGGATTGAACTGGGTGTCCCACATTGCAAGCATATTCTTTACTGCTTGAGCTACCAGGGAAGCCCAATTCTTATGCTACTATTATGAAAATAGCCGAGTTTAAAAAATAAAGTAAATAAAAATTCATACTAACGTAGATATACCAGGAAGTGCTCATGGGAACAATATTCTCTAAATTTCTTATGTTAATAACAGTTTTCTTAGGAGTTCTTTGAACCTGAAGAACATTTTGTCTGGCTAGAAAATCTTATTTTCTTTCTTTGGAATACCTTAAATATATCATTCCATTGTCTTCTGGAATAAAGTGTTGCTATCAGAAAATAATATAAATGTGATACTCTTTCCTTAAAACTAATTTGAAAGGAGACACTGTATGTCTTTTAATACACTCATCCTCTTTCTGCTATGAATGTCGGTTAATGAAAACTCAAAACTGTTCTTTCTTCAGGTTTTCAATAATGGAAAAATTATTTTTGAATACCAACTATGTGCTTAATTTGCTTTTGTAGACTTACGATGTATCAGAGAGCAAAGCAAATATCTTTGTCTGTATGGTATTTTGTGAAGGAAACGGCAACCCACTCCAGTATTCTTGCCCAGGAAATCCTATGGACAGATGAGCCTGGTGGGCTACAGTCCATGGAGTGGCAAAGAGTTGAACACAACTTAGCAACTAAACAACAACAATATGACATTTACATTCTGGAAGAATAGCAGAAAATAAATGACAATAAAATGAAAATCTGTGTAAACTATATACTTTTTAAGAGGCCAAAAATATTATGGAAAAAATGAAAGCAGGGTAGGGAATCAAGTGTACCATGTAGCCTCACTGATGTTTTGTTACAACAAAGAATGAAAGAAACAGAGTTCAGTGCATTAATTTCTAATGGCTCAAGTAAATGGAAAACAAAATACATAGTGTGCTTGTACCATGGGATCCTTGTATTCCAGACTCCAGTTCTTATGCTGAAAATGAAAGTCACTCAGTCATGTTCAGCTCTTTGCAACCCCATGGACTGTAACCCACCAGGCTCCTATGTCCATGGAATTTTCCAGGAAGAATTCTGGAATGGGTTGTCATTTCTTACTCCATGGGATATTCCCAACGCAGGGATTGAACTGGGTGTCCCACATTGCAAGCATATTCTTTACTGCTTGAGCTACCAGGGAAGCCCAATTCTTATGCTACTATTATGAAAATAGCCGAGTTTAAAAAATAAAGTAAATAAAAATTCATACTAACGTAGATATACCAGGAAGTGCTCATGGGAACAATATTCTCTAAATTTCTTATGTTAATAACAGTTTTCTTAGGAGTTCTTTGAACCTGAAGAACATTTTGTCTGGCTAGAAAATCTTATTTTCTTTCTTTGGAATACCTTAAATATATCATTCCATTGTCTTCTGGAATAAAGTGTTGCTATCAGAAAATAATATAAATGTGATACTCTTTCCTTAAAACTAATTTGAAAGGAGACACTGTATGTCTTTTAATACACTCATCCTCTTTCTGCTATGAATGTCGGTTAATG
The DNA here is from genome assembly GCA_022376925.1 of Tragulus kanchil. Lineage (NCBI taxonomy): Eukaryota > Metazoa > Chordata > Mammalia > Artiodactyla > Tragulidae > Tragulus > Tragulus kanchil. The sequence goes on from JAIOJX010000003.1 coordinate 37,741,909, forward strand.
AAAACTCAAAACTGTTCTTTTCTCCAGGAGATTGCTCTTAGCTGATGAGACCATCTTCCTAGGAGGTCACGTACTTTTTGCAGAACGGCCAACAGCTCATGACTGTCTGATACGGAGATTTCTTGCCTAAAGGTAGAAACAACTCTACTGTGCACACATCTTCGGTTCTTATCGTCCTGCACACCTTGGATCAGATAGAGGTCTGACCTGAGACCACATCATCTCTCAGATTTGTCTCTTTTCTAACCCTGTTCCCCTCACTCCTTCAAAGATTTTGTTTCTTCTGAAGAACACCTTGGCAATAAAATCACATGCATACAGATCTCTGTCTCAGGCTGTATTTCTAGGTAACTTGTTCTTTTCAAATCATCCTTTTCTTCATTCAGTTTATAATTAAGCTTGTTTGTGGTTTACATTTTTCCTCAGGTTATGTTACCATGCTGTGCTTAGTCACTCAGTCCTGTGCGACTTTTTGCAAACCTGATGGACTGCAGCCCAGCAGGCTCCTATGTCTATGGGGATTCTCCAGGCAAAAATACTGGAGTGGGTCACCTATCCCATCTCCAGGGGACCTTCCTGACCCAGGAATGAAATAAGTGTCTCCTGCATTGCAGGCAGATTCTTTACTAGCTGAGCTACCAGGCAAGCATTACTTTATGTGTCATTACTATTTTTAACTTACTTTTAGTGCTTTGTAAAATATTTGATTACTGTTTTCATCAGCTAATGGCTATACTTTTCAGATTGCCTTCTGGACTGCCTTCATTTCTTTAGTATGAGCATTCTGCTTTTAATTTCTTTCTTCCTAATGTAATTTTGTATGGGATTCAATAGCGATATTTGCCTTTGTTCTTTTTAGTTGACATAATTATTTTTGGTTATTTCAGGAGGAAAATGAACCAGAATAGTTTTCCTAGCCTTATAGCTCTTAAGATTTCTTTTCTAATATAATCACAGGTAATAAAACTATAACTCTATAATTTCTGAACTATGCTGGCTTTTTTCTTCTCAATTTTAGGTAAAACCACTTATTTTTCCTTAATATTCCTAGGATAGACTTTTTTTTTTTTTTGCAATTATTACAAAGTAGAAATCACCCTTATTGGTATATTTCCTTAGAGCTCTACCCTAAAAGAGAGCTTGAATTTGTTTCCTGGATTTCAGAAGTCCAGATAACTTCAGGGCCATCTGACATCTGAAATGATGGCTATCACGCCCTCTCTCTGTCTCGTTCTATTCTCTGATCAGTCCGCAAAGGTTTCCAGTGTATAGTTTTTATGATAAAAGGGTCTTTGTTTTCAGAGTGGTTGTAATTATGTTGCCTTGTCTTTGACTCTTCCTGCTCCTTTTCTAATTCCTTGTGAGTTTTGTTGCTGTCAATATTTCACTTCCATCCATTCAGATTTGTGGTCATACATTTTGCTGAACCTTGTTGTATATATTAACTCTAAGTTTTCAGTTTTGTTACTCTAATGGCTGTCAGCTTTTTTTGTACAATTTATATAGGTTCAGAAACTATGCCGTTACTAGAACCATCCTTCTATTGCTACAGATTTATTAGTAAGTGTTTAAGATCAGCACCTTCCCAGGTGACTCAGTGGTAGACAATCTACCTGCCAGTTCAGGGGATCCAGAAGACATGGGTTCGATCCCTGGGTTGGGAAGATCCCCTTAAGAAGGAAATGGCAATCTTCTCCAGTGTTCTTGCCTGGAAAATCTCATGACCAGAAGAGCCCCATGGGCTACAGTCCACGGAGTCCCAAAGAGCTGGGTAAAACTCAGCAACTGAGCATGCACTTGTGTTTAAGTTTAATCAGGCAAAAACAACCACGACAAAAGGTGACAGAAAATAAACTTCAGAGTTAAGTCAGTTCCGGTAGACTCAGTTAACAGTTTGGATTGCCTATTTGTAGTTCATTAATTAGCTCTGCAGGACCATAATAGATTTATGCACTGTCTGACCTGCTGTTGGTAAGGAAATTTATTACAAAAAAAACCAACCCTTATATTGATTTCTTTTCTAATATAATCACAGGTAATAAAACTATAACTCTATAATTTCTGAACTATGCTGGCTTTTTTCTTCTCAATTTTAGGTAAAACCACTTATTTTTCCTTAATATTCCTAGGATAGACTTTTTTTTTTTTTTGCAATTATTACAAAGTAGAAATCACCCTTATTGGTATATTTCCTTAGAGCTCTACCCTAAAAGAGAGCTTGAATTTGTTTCCTGGATTTCAGAAGTCCAGATAACTTCAGGGCCATCTGACATCTGAAATGATGGCTATCACGCCCTCTCTCTGTCTCGTTCTATTCTCTGATCAGTCCGCAAAGGTTTCCAGTGTATAGTTTTTATGATAAAAGGGTCTTTGTTTTCAGAGTGGTTGTAATTATGTTGCCTTGTCTTTGACTCTTCCTGCTCCTTTTCTAATTCCTTGTGAGTTTTGTTGCTGTCAATATTTCACTTCCATCCATTCAGATTTGTGGTCATACATTTTGCTGAACCTTGTTGTATATATTAACTCTAAGTTTTCAGTTTTGTTACTCTAATGGCTGTCAGCTTTTTTTGTACAATTTATATAGGTTCAGAAACTATGCCGTTACTAGAACCATCCTTCTATTGCTACAGATTTATTAGTAAGTGTTTAAGATCAGCACCTTCCCAGGTGACTCAGTGGTAGACAATCTACCTGCCAGTTCAGGGGATCCAGAAGACATGGGTTCGATCCCTGGGTTGGGAAGATCCCCTTAAGAAGGAAATGGCAATCTTCTCCAGTGTTCTTGCCTGGAAAATCTCATGACCAGAAGAGCCCCATGGGCTACAGTCCACGGAGTCCCAAAGAGCTGGGTAAAACTCAGCAACTGAGCATGCACTTGTGTTTAAGTTTAATCAGGCAAAAAACAACCACGACAAAAGGTGACAGAAAATAAACTTCAGAGTTAAGTCAGTTCCGGTAGACTCAGTTAACAGTTTGGATTGCCTATTTGTAGTTCATTAATTAGCTCTGCAGGACCATAATAGATTTATGCACTGTCTGACCTGCTGTTGGTAAGGATAGGAAAATTTCAGATTATTTTATGAACTAATGCTCAGTGCCTTTCGCTTTGTGTAGATGTTCTTTCTAAAGTTCATGACAGGAAAGATTAATGTTTCAGACATGAAAGGGGGGCTCGCATTGCAGATAATAGGAAGAAATGCATACAACTCAAGTTCATTTGAATATGGCCTAATTTGTCTACTATCCAAAAGTCTTGGCATCCTTCCCAGCCTTCTGGCCATCCTCCTATATTCAGTTTATATAGTAGGTTTCTAAGAAGCTTCTTAAAATTTCGTTTGGGGGCTTCCCTAGTGGTCCAGTGGGTAAATAGTCTGCCGTACAGTGCAACGGGCACGGGTTCGATCCCTGGCCTGGGAAGATCCCAGTCGCTGCAGTGTGACTGGCCTGGTCTGTCCAATTACGAGCCAGTGCTCTTGAATGCATGCACCCAGAGCCAGTGCTCTCCACGGAAAGAGGCCATTACGATGGGAGGCTCACACAGGCCAAATAATAAAGATGGATAAAAATAAATAAACAATAAAAGAGGCAAAAAAAAAAAGTTTTTTGTTTGACTATGTGTCTCTTGCCAGGTAACAACATGGGAGCAAGTGTTAGCCTAGGTAAAAAGATGAATTTTCTAAAATGCACTGTTACAATCTTATCATTTTGCAAAGGAAAAATTTAGGGTCATACTTATTTAGGTTCAGATACTCATACTGTCCGTGTTAGACTCACATTTGTTTTAAAAAGCACTTTCAATAAGAGCTCAGATTGTTTTAATGGCAAGTTATTAACGACCTGTCACTCTCTAATGAGATAAAAACCTTAAACTAATAAAAATTGAAATTACAGCCCTCTCTGCTTTAGTTTTCCAAAAAACTAAACCTCTACCAGTAATATGAGAATCCTGGGATAAAAAGGCCAATGGGAGGTGGACCTTGCACACTCAGATGCAGTCTAGTGGTATGCTGTACATTTGTAAATGTTGTTTAGCCCTTTTCCTTGAATGATGCCCTGAGATCCACTCCTGTTCTTCCAACTCTTTTGTAAGTAGTCCCCATACTTACCATGGGACTTACCATGGCTGAAAACTTGTTTTGAGGGCCACAGAGTACATATTTTACATGAACTAATGCTCAGTGCCTTTCGCTTTGTGTAGATGTTCTTTCTAAAGTTCATGACAGGAAGGATTAACGTTTCAGACATGAAAGGGGGTCTCGCATTGCAGATAATAGGAAGAAATGCATACAACTCAAGTTCATTTGAATATGGCCTAATTTGTCTACTATCCAAAAGTCTTGGCATCCTTCCCAGCCTTCTGGCCATCCTCCTATATTCAGTTTATATAGTAGGTTTCTAAGAAGCTTCTTAAAATTTCGTTTGGGGGCTTCCCTAGTGGTCCAGTGGGTAAATAGTCTGCCGTACAGTGCAACGGGCACGGGTTCGATCCCTGGCCTGGGAAGATCCCAGTCGCTGCAGTGTGACTGGCCTGGTCTGTCCAATTACGAGCCAGTGCTCTTGAATGCATGCACCCAGAGCCAGTGCTCTCCACGGAAAGAGGCCATTACGATGGGAGGCTCACACAGGCCAAATAATAAAGATGGATAAAAATAAATAAACAATAAAAGAGGCAAAAAAACAGTTTTTCGTTTGACTATGTGTCTCTTGCCAGGTAACAACATGGGAGCAAGTGTTAGCCTAGGTAAAAAGATGAATTTTCTAAAATGCACTGTTACAATCTTATCATTTTGCAAAGGAAAAATTTAGGGTCATACTTATTTAGGTTCAGATACTCATACTGTCCGTGTTAGACTCACATTTGTTTTAAAAAGCACTTTCAATAAGAGCTCAGATTGTTTTAATGGCAAGTTATTAACGACCTGTCACTCTCTAATGAGATAAAAACCTTAAACTAATAAAAATTGAAATTACAGCCCTCTCTGCTTTAGTTTTCCAAAAAACTAAACCTCTACCAGTAATATGAGAATCCTGGGATAAAAAGGCCAATGGGAGGTGGACCTTGCACACTCAGATGCAGTCTAGTGGTATGCTGTACATTTGTAAATGTTGTTTAGCCCTTTTCCTTGAATGATGCCCTGAGATCCACTCCTGTTCTTCCAACTCTTTTGTAAGTAGTCCCCATACTTACCATGGGACTTACCATGGCTGAAAACTTGTTTTGAGGGCCACAGAGTACATATTTTACATTTTGTGGGGCTAAAGTCTCAGTTGCATTACTCAACTCTGCTATTAAATTGAGAAAGCAGCCATACCAAAACCAAAAAGAATGGCCTGGTTAACAGACAGCAGGAAAGATAGGGTTGTTGTTGTTCAGTCACTGAGTCATGTACCACTCTCTGTGGCCCCATGGACTGCAGCATGCCAAGCTTTCCTGTCTCCTTCACTGTCTCTCAGAATCTCCTCAAACTCATGTCCATTGAGTCAGTGATGTCATCCAACCATCTCATCCTCTGTTGCCCCCTTCTCTTCCTGACCTAAATCTTTCCCAGCATCATGGTCTTTTCCAATGAACTGACTCTTCACATCAGGTGGCCAGAGTATTGAAGATTCAGGTTTAGCATCCATCCTTCCAATGAATATTCAGGGTTAATTTCCTTTTAGGATTGACTGGTGCGATTGCCTTGCTGTCCAAAGGCCACGCAAGAGACTTCTCCAGCATCACAATTCGAAAGCATCAGTTCTTTGCACTCAGCCTTCTTTATGGTCCAACTCACACATCCATACATGACTACTGGAAAAACCATAGCTTTGACTATATGGACTTTTGTGATGTCTCTGCTTTTTAATATGCTGTTTAGGTTTGCCATAGCTTTTCTTCCAAGGAGTAAGCATCTTTTGATTTCATGACTGCAATTGCCTTCCATATTGATTTTGGAGACCAAAAAAAAAAAAATCTGTCACTATTTTCCACTTTTTCCTCCATCTATTTGCCATGAAGTTATGGAACTTGATGCCATGATCTTATTTTTTTGAATGTTAAGATTTAAGCCAGCCTTTTCACTCTCCTCTTTCACCCTCATCAAGAGGTCCATAGTTCCTCTTCACTTTCCACCACTAGAGTATTTCATCTACATGTCTGAGATTGTTGATATTTCTCCCAGCAATCTTGATTCCAGTTTGTAAGTCATACAGGCCTGCATTGTGCATGATATACTCTGCATATAGATGACAATATATAGTCTTGATGGGCTCCTTTCCCTGCTTTAAAATAAGATCTTATTGGATGAAAAGGCCTAGCCAAGTCTTCATACAAAAGAAAAATTTAATAAAAAGACCATTATGAACAACTTCCATTAAGAAGGGAAATTACATTCATATGAGAATAACCTGCTCTGGGACCAAATATAGGGGAATGGGATTGAGTGGCCCCAGTGAGATTAGGAAGAAGTTACCGCCACAGCTCTTCTCTTGTGTACTATGTATATTTAAAGGTTATTTCCTTTATTTATACATTTGTGCTATGAAATCAAACCACAATGACATAGAGAGAATTGTAAAGAGTTCTCTTAACTATCTAACAAATAACAAATCCATAAGAACACCAAAGGCGACTGCCTGAAAAAACACTCTCTAATGGAGACATAAGAGTAAAAAAGACTTGGGATCATTTTTGGTAATTTTTATGCATGAGACATTGAAGACAACTTGTGAATTTATTTCATATGTTGGCAAATAGATTTTGATTCAGCAGTACTTTGTTAAGAAAATAGAAGAGGCAATTGAAGAAGATCAATTTTTAAACAATTATAATTTACTCAGATTGAGACAAAACCTCTAATTACTGTTTGGGTATAGCCTACTTTGCCTGTTTGTTATTCCCATTTTACACTTGAGTATATTTATTATAATGAATAAGAAATATTTTTTCCAATATATCCTTTTTTATTAAAAAGTTATTGAATTGTAATTGCTTTACAATGTTGCATTAGCTAGTTTCTGCTATATAGTAAAGTGAATCAGCAAGATGTGATAGAAAGAAGCCCTAGTAACAGAAAAGATGGTAATACTTGTTGGGATATGCATTAGTCTGCTAGGGCTACCATGGAGGCTAAAAACCTGCCGGAGACGAGGGTTTGATCCTGAATTAGGAAGATCCCTGGAGAAGCAAATGGCAACCAGCCTTTTCACTCTCCTCTTTCACCCTCATCAAGAGGTCCATAGTTCCTCTTCACTTTCCACCACTAGAGTATTTCATCTACATGTCTGAGATTGTTGATATTTCTCCCAGCAATCTTGATTCCAGTTTGTAAGTCATACAGGCCTGCATTGTGCATGATATACTCTGCATATAGATGACAATATATAGTCTTGATGGGCTCCTTTCCCTGCTTTAAAATAAGATCTTATTGGATGAAAAGGCCTAGCCAAGTCTTCATACAAAAGAAAAATTTAATAAAAAGACCATTATGAACAACTTCCATTAAGAAGGGAAATTACATCATATGAGAATAACCTGCTCTGGGACCAAATATAGGGAATGGGATTGAGTGGCCCCAGTGAGATTAGGAAGAAGTTCCCGCCACAGCTCTTCTCTTGTGTACTATGTATATTTAAAGGTTATTTCCTTTATTTATACATTTGTGCTATGAAATCAAACCACAATGACATAGAGAGAATTGTAAAGAGTTCTCTTAACTATCTAACAAATAACAAATCCATAAGAACACCAAAGGCGACTGCCTGAAAAAACACTCTCTAATGGAGACATAAGAGTAAAAAAGACTTGGGATCATTTTTGGTAATTTTTATGCATGAGACATTGAAGACAACTTGTGAATTTATTTCATATGTTGGCAAATAGATTTTGATTCAGCAGTACTTTGTTAAGAAAATAGAAGAGGCAATTGAAGAAGATCAATTTTTAAACAATTATAATTTACTCAGATTGAGACAAAACCTCTAATTACTGTTTGGGTATAGCCTACTTTGCCTGTTTGTTATTCCCATTTTACACTTGAGTATATTTATTATAATGAATAAGAAATATTTTTTCCAATATATCCTTTTTTATTAAAAAGTTATTGAATTGTAATTGCTTTACAATGTTGCATTAGCTAGTTTCTGCTATATAGTAAAGTGAATCAGCAAGATGTGATAGAAAGAAGCCCTAGTAACAGAAAAGATGGTAATACTTGTTGGGATATGCATTAGTCTGCTAGGGCTACCATGACAAAATAACACAGATGAGAGTTTCCCCAGTGGTTCAGTGAAAAGGAAACTACCTGCAACACAGGAGACGAGGGTTTGATCCCTGAATTAGGAAGATCCCCTGGAGAAGCAAATGGCAATTCACTTCTGTGTTCTTGCCTGGCAAATCACAGGGACAGGCATCCAGAGGAGCCTCGTGGGCCATGGGGTTGCAAAGAGTCACGACTTGGTGACTAAACAATGAGGATGCTTAAACTATAGAAATTTATTTTCTTACAGTTTTATAGGATGAAGGTCAGAGATCAGGGTGTGGTTGGGTTTGGTTTCTCTTGAGGCCTTTTCTTGAGTTGATAGGAGCCTGCCTTCTCTCTGTGTCCTCATTGGGCCTTTCTCCATGGGCTCACTCACACCCGAGTGTCTCTCTTCTTATGAGACTGCCACTCCTGTCGGGTGACAGCCCCACCCTTATCACAACATTTAATCTTAATTTTGTCTTTAAAGGGCTTTATCTTCAAATATAGTTTCAGTGGGAGTTAAGACTTCAACATATAAATTATCAGGGAACACAGTTCAGTCCATAACATAACAAATGGAATATAGAAGTTGAAAATGTTTCTGCTGTCAACATTTTAATTGTAGGACCAAAAACTTAGTATTATTGAAATAGTAATAGGAATTTCTGGTTATATGGACAGGTAGAGACATATTTCTCCATGAATTACCACTAGTAAGCAAGCAGCTTCGTGAAAATTCCATACCAACATTTTCCAAATTGATTATCTCAAATAATAAAGCATCGGTTTTTAAGCATAGCCCCAAGCTGTCATTGCATAATTTTTAAAATTAAAATTTTAAACAATTATAATTTACTCAGATTGAGACAAAACCTCTAATTACTGTTTGGGTATAGCCTACTTTGCCTGTTTGTTATTCCCATTTTACACTTGAGTATATTTATTATAATGAATAAGAAATATTTTTTCCAATATATCCTTTTTTATTAAAAAGTTATTGAATTGTAATTGCTTTACAATGTTGCATTAGCTAGTTTCTGCTATATAGTAAAGTGAATCAGCAAGATGTGATAGAAAGAAGCCCTAGTAACAGAAAAGATGGTAATACTTGTTGGGATATGCATTAGTCTGCTAGGGCTACCATGACAAAATAACACAGATGAGAGTTTCCCCAGTGGTTCAGTGAAAAGGAAACTACCTGCAACACAGGAGACGAGGGTTTGATCCCTGAATTAGGAAGATCCCCTGGAGAAGCAAATGGCAATTCACTTCTGTGTTCTTGCCTGGCAAATCACAGGGACAGGCATCCAGAGGAGCCTCGTGGGCCATGGGGTTGCAAAGAGTCACGACTTGGTGACTAAACAATGAGGATGCTTAAACTATAGAAATTTATTTTCTTACAGTTTTATAGGATGAAGGTCAGAGATCAGGGTGTGGTTGGGTTTGGTTTCTCTTGAGGCCTTTTCTTGAGTTGATAGGAGCCTGCCTTCTCTCTGTGTCCTCATTGGGCCTTTCTCCATGGGCTCACTCACACCCGAGTGTCTCTCTTCTTATGAGACTGCCACTCCTGTCGGGTGACAGCCCCACCCTTATCACAACATTTAATCTTAATTTTGTCTTTAAAGGGCTTTATCTTCAAATATAGTTTCAGTGGGAGTTAAGACTTCAACATATAAATTATCAGGGAACACAGTTCAGTCCATAACATAACAAATGGAATATAGAAGTTGAAAATGTTTCTGCTGTCAACATTTTAATTGTAGGACCAAAAACTTAGTATTATTGAAATAGTAATAGGAATTTCTGGTTATATGGACAGGTAGAGACATATTTCTCCATGAATTACCACTAGTAAGCAAGCAGCTTCGTGAAAAATTCCATACCAACATTTTCCAAATTGATTATCTCAAATAATAAAGCATCGGTTTCATAAAATAACATATTAGTTCTAGTGCATAGCCTCCAAAGAGCTGTCATTGCATAAAACCAAAACAGAGCCAAAGATTTTAAACTTATAATTAACAGTTGGAAACTTAAGCAGGGTAAAATACAAAGCATGCAGTGCAAAGTTTTTATAATTGAGTTTTGAAAAATACTGTATTATCCCTATTCAAACTGATGTTGCAATTGTTTTCTCTAGGAACAGAGAGACTTTCAGTCTAGATAAATTGGCTACTCACTTCTACTTGATAATCCTCGATTCCAGACCACTGACTTTCTTCTGCCTTTGTGCTAGGGAATGGCAACACAAAGTAGAAAATGAACAATTCTATGGTTATGTGGAGGATGGTCAAGACAATACAAGAGATCGTTCTCAGGAGCAAAGAGAATTACTGGTTAAGTTCAAAGATTAAGCCAACTTTGCATAACACCTATAAGAGTTCAAGATATGTGATCTTATTTGCATGAAGTCTATAAAACTTTTATACATATCTAATTATTGTGTGAATTACATTTTCAGTCCACTTAAAGCATTCAGAAATCAGAATATGAGCTGTATGTAATACTCTAATAAAGTAAAAGAAAAAAATAACAGTGTGAAAGTAAACAACCCAATCAAAAAAATGGGAGGGGGACCTGAACAGACACCTCTCCAAGGAGGACATGCGGAAGACCAAAACCACACACGAAACAACGCTCAATCTTGCTTATAATTAGAGAGGTGCACATCAAAACTACAATGAGGTGTCACCTCGCACCAGTCAGAATGGCCATCGTGGAGAAGTCTGGCGGAGAGGTGCGGAGAAGAGGAACACTCTTGCATTGCTGGGTGTGAGACAGCCTCACAACATTTAATCTTAATTTTGTCTTTAAAGGGCTTTATCTTCAAATATAGTCGCATTGGGAGTTAAGACTTCAACATATAAATTATCAGGGAACACAGTTCAGTCCATAACATAACAAATGGAATATAGAAGTTGAAAATGTTTCTGCTGTCAACATTTTAATTGTAGGACCAAAAACTTAGTATTATTGAAATAGTAATAGGAATTTCTGGTTATATGGACAGGTAGAGACATATTTCTCCATGAATTACCACTAGTAAGCAAGCAGCTTCGTGAAAAATTCCATACCAACATTTTCCAAATTGATTATCTCAAATAATAAAGCATCGGTTTCATAAAATAACATATTAGTTCTAGTGCATAGCCCCCAAAGAGCTGTCATTGCATAAAACCAAAAACAGAGCCAAAGATTTTAAACTTATAATTAACAGTTGGAAACTTAAGCAGGGTAAAATACAAAGCATGCAGTGCAAAGTTTTTATAATTGAGTTTTGAAAAATACTGTATTATCCCTATTCAAACTGATGTTGCAATTGTTTTCTCTAGGAACAGAGAGACTTTCAGTCTAGATAAATTGGCTACTCACTTCTACTTGATAATCCTCGATTCCAGACCACTGACTTTCTTCTGCCTTTGTGCTAGGGAATGGCAACACAAAGTAGAAAATGAACAATTCTATGGTTATGTGGAGGATGGTCAAGACAATACAAGAGATCGTTCTCAGGAGCAAAGAGAATTACTGGTTAAGTTCAAAGATTAAGCCAACTTTGCATAACACCTATAAGAGTTCAAGATATGTGATCTTATTTGCATGAAGTCTATAAAACTTTTATACATATCTAATTATTGTGTGAATTACATTTTCAGTCCACTTAAAGCATTCAGAAATCAGAATATGAGCTGTATGTAATACTCTAATAAAGTAAAAGAAAAAAATAACAGTGTGAAAGTAAACAACCCAATCAAAAAAATGGGAGGGGGACCTGAACAGACACCTCTCCAAGGAGGACATGCGGAAGACCAAAAAAACACATGAAACAATGCTCAATCTTGCTTATAATTAGAGAGGTGCACATCAAAACTACAATGAGGTGTCACCTCGCACCAGTCAGAATGGCCATCGTGGAGAAGTCTGCGGACAGTGAATGCCGGAGAGGGTGCGGAGAAGAGGGAACACTCTTGCATTGCTGGTGAGAATGTGAACTGATACAGCCTCTATAGAACAGTATGGAGATTTCTTTAAAAACTAGAAATAAAAACACCATATGACCCAGCAATCCCACTATTAGGCTTATACCCTGATGAAATCAAAACTGAGGGAAGCACCTGTACCCCAGTGTTCATTGTAGCTCTCTATGCAGTGGCTGGAACATGGAAGCAACCTAGATATCCATCGATGAACAAATGGATACAACAGCTCTGGTACATATATACAATGGAATACTACACAGCTGTAAAGAGAAATGCAGAAGAATCAGCCCTAATGAGGTGGCTGGATCTAGAGCCTGTAGTAAACAGTGAAGTAAGTAAAAAAAAAGAAAAGGACAGGTACAATATACGAACACATATATATGGAATCTAGTAGGGTGGTAATGATAACACATGCAGTGAAGCGATTGAAAAACAGACACGGGCAGTAGACATATGGACATTGTGGGGAATGAACAGTGGGTGGGAGGCATAAAAGAAGTAGCATGAAAACCTGTACTATCATATGTGAAGAAAATAGCTACAGTCATTGCGCTGTGAGAAAAGGGGATCCTGCAGGGGTGTTGTGTGATGGTCTGGAGGGGTGGGATGGGGAGGATATACATATGACTAATCTGGGAACATACATATCTGTAAACAAAAAAACTCTGTAAAAGTTAAAAGTAAAATAAAAATTAAAAAGAAAAAAATAAAGTAGTGATGTGCCCCTCCCCCCAAAAAACCTGTGTGAAATACTTTAGAAATTTTTCGTTTGAAGTTTTCCTTATAAATTATAAACAATTTAGATTTAGAAAGGGAAGTCAGAAAGTATAATTCCTACGCTTTTTTGCTGTTTAGTTACTAAGTCATGTCTGATATTTTGTGACTCCATGAACTGCAGCATGCCAGGTTTCCCTGCCCTTCACTATCTCCCAGAGTTTGCTCAAACTCATGTCCACTGTGTTAGGGACGGCATCCAATCACGTCATCATCTGTTGCCCCCCTTTCCTCCGGCCTTCAGTCTTTCCCAGCATCAGGGTCTTTTCCATTGAGTTGGTTCTTTGCATCAGGCGGCCAAAGTACTGGAGCGTCAGTTTCAGCATCAGTCCTTCCAATGAATATTCAGGGTTGATTTCCTTAAGGATTAACTGGTTTGATCTCCTTGCAGTCCAAGGGACACTCAAGAGTCTTCTCCAGAACCACAGTTCAAAGGCATCAATTTTTTGTCACTCTATACTGGCCTGTCACAAAGTGTTTTGAAATAGTCACCATTTTTCTAAGATGATAAATTATACAGAATCATTTCAGTTTTAAAGCAAATACACAGTTTATTTTGAAGTTCCTCAGAAAAATAATTTCCTAATACTTGTATTTAACATGTGCTCATTATTATTTATTTATTTTTTTGGAAAATAATAATCTCTAAATGGAAATCAAATTCAGCCAACCATTCAATACATCAGCCACCTGTGTATCTGAAATAGTCCTTTGATGCCACTTCCAATGTTTCAATATTATCTGAACATTTTTAGACAGACTCCAATATCTGGTAATAGTTAATTTAATCTAATTTTATCAGCCATACAATTTTCTCAATATATTTGTCTGGTTTACAATGTACTGAAATCCTGCAACCTTTTCACAAATGCCTGATACTGTTGTTCAAAGAGTTATTAACACTTACATAGTTTTGAGTTCCACTTGCTGACAGAAATTCCTCCCAATTAACACTAAATGGTGATCACAACAGTACATACAAAAAGGTCCTGGGCTTCCCCTGGTGGTCCAGTGGGTAAGGACACCGCCTTGCAGTGCAAGGGGCACCGGTTCGAGCCCTGGCCTGGGAAGATCCCACGTGCCTCGGAGCGGCTGGACTGATGTGTCCAATTACCGAGCCAGAACTCTGGAGCGCATGCGCCCAGAGCCGGCACTCTGCAACGACAGACGCCACCGCGATGGGAGGCCCACAGGAGCCAAAGAACGAAGACGAAGATGAACATAGAGAAACGAAAGACCAATAGAAGTGACCCGCCCGCTCCCCTCCCTCCCCAACCTGACCCCGCCCAAAATAAATAAATAAATAAATCTTTAAAAAAAAAAAAAAAAAAGGTCTTGTCTCTCTTCCTAAACTTTGAAGAAAGTATTAAACATTCCACCCATGCTATCAGCACTATTATATTTCTGCCTGCTCAATTAGGCTAAAACAAACTCATTTGCTACAGATAAATTTTTAGAACTCTATTCAGATCAGTCATCTCTCCAATGTAATGAACATCAAAATGCTCCCTTATTTGAGAGAATCTCTGTTACTCTTTGAGAGCATTTTACATGAATTGACAGCCATACTACTTCTGCTTCATTGTTTGTTGATTGACATTTTGTGGAGTTAATGGAAACAAGGCATTCTCACATTCTGCATCATTTTGGACGTTATTATTTTTCTGCCTATAGAACCATTCAAATCAATCTGTAAGCTCATACATAAAACATTTCTTCTTTACCTTTCTGATTTCAATAGCCAAAAAAATTACTTTTCTTTACAAATGAAACAGACTGTCTTAATAAGAAACACTATTTCCCAACAAATAAATATTTTCAACTATGAATTTCAGGTTTGTTCCATTTCCTTCAATATGTTTTGTGAGTAAATTATTTATCTGCAACAGTTTCATCACAAAATCCATTTTGATTTCAAAAGCAATCACTTCAAATATATATTCCTTTTCCATGTGTTCTAATTGTCTAAGTATTCTTTTTTATTAGAAGTTTCTACTTCTGTTTCCAAACAATTATAGCTGCCTAGAAAATACATCATAGTTACAAATAAGCTGGACAAAATGTCTAAATATTGAAAGACAGAGGAAAGGGAAAACAAAGTGTTTCTGAGACAGACACTGTTGAAATAAGTAAGCAGGTTTATGTGGATAGGATGGTGCAATGAAAGTGCCATTGATAATTGTAATATTGTTCATTACTTTCGTTGTATTTTATTTTTTCTTTTAATGTCAGAAAATTGTCTGTTTTGTGCTGTCACAGAACAAATAAGATCACTGATATATTTCACAATTTAAATAACTGTTAATTTGTAGCACATAACATACTTTTTTGCTATGTAGAAAAACCAGAAGCAAATATTCGGATTATAAGGAAGAAGAGTTATAATTTTGACTGTCATTTCATCATTCCTCTGATGATAAGGCATGAAGCCCTGTATCAGAGTTTCCAGAACTTCTGTGTTGTAGCTTGTGGCTGGCTGCCTTTATCAGTCTTCAGTATCTCTCAGGCTTTCACTTGGGTTGTGTGTTTGCAAGTAGTCAGTTGGTACCTTTGGTTTTATTATCTCACAAAGTCTTTCACACTGCACTTAAATTCCACCATTAATCTGCACACAAGGCAGCACACAAGGAAAACAACCAAAACCTTATCAAAATAAGAAAGGAAAATTCTAGTGCTCCACTCAGCTATATAATCTTATCCTTGCTACTGCGTGTTCCCATGGTTCAAAATATATATTGCCTAAGGAATCCCATGCACACAGGATCCCTGGTGGGCTACCGTCCATACAGTTGAAAAGAGTCATATTTAAATATGTATCAATATAACTGAATCACATTGCTATATACCTGGAACTAACACAGCATTGCAAATCAATTATACATCAATAAAAATTTTTTATGAAAGAAAATTAATAGTCCCCCACAGACCTGTCACTGAACTTAAATAATTTTTAATATTTTTTCAATAACATTTTCTTTATTGATTTAGATCCCCTTACTACCTCTAAGTTTGATTCAGAAGTCTTCAAATAATAGACCATTGTCTTTTGCTTTAAATCTGGCTTAACAGGGACTAGATTTACTCACATACCTGAAATAACTATGATATAAAGAATAAAAACAACTCATTGATTGTCAAGACAGTGGACATCACTGACAAGGACAGATAAAAATTCCTTAAAGATGGGAAAATAATTGATGAGCCTTACAGTTTCATCCTGCTTATTGCCTGGAAAGAGTTTTCTGGCCATGGTGCAGGAAGGGGAAATTTAGGCAGAGTCTGGTAGACACCCTTAATTGAAGAGATAGAGTTGAGAGTTATAGGAGACTAAGGCAGATTAAGGAGACAGTTTTCAGAGCTGACTACTGCACAGGAGAGAGAGACATGAAGAAACTTCCAGAGTTCCAGAGAGGGCAAGATTTGAGAGACAAGTACAGAAAAAAACACAAATTGATTTCTCCCTGAGGAACACATTATAAATATATAGTTGAACACTTGGGCATCTGCGTATTTCCATTAAAATTAAGGCTCTGGGTGAAACCCTTAGGAAGATCCTCCAAGATGCCTCGTGGAACAAAAGAGGTGACAGCTGCCAAGCACAGAGCCAAGGAAAGCCAAAATTGCAGCAGGGACAGGCAATGCTAAGGCTGATACTGGAGACATGAAAAAGAAATGTCATGCTCTAACAAGGGGTAAAGCAAATGAAATCAGATTAAAACAAGGGAATTAAAAATAGAAGCCAAGAGGAAAAGTGGCAGGGGTGGGGAACAAGAGCAGCCAAACTTAAGAAAAAGGGAGTGCTAATAACCTATGAGATATTTTTGCCTAAAAATCTGAATCAAAATCTAATTGAGAATGTACACCCAAACTATGGTTAATGGTTTATTAGGGTCAATAGAAGAACAGGTAAAATGGCACCATGAAGAAACATAGTTAAACTCAGAATATGGATCATTCTCTATGATGGAAAATTAAGAGACCTGTAATAAACCAATGACATGAAGTCCAAAGGAAGAGTATTGCTAGAGAATGAAAGATCCATAAAAGAGAAAAAGTAACTGCAGTGTAGGGAACTGGTTTGAATTTCATTTCAAACAAATAAACAGAAAAAAAGGTAGTGTTGAGACAACTCAGGCAAATTTAAATAGCAAGGAATTAAACTTTTTTTGGTTGCAAAGATCAGGAATGGTGGTTATAGGAAAAATTGTCCTTAAAAATTATTGTTCATACTCAGGTATTTATAAGCAAAATGAGATAATATCTGAGAACTTCCATAAAGAATCTAAATAGAAAGAGATGAAGCAATATACAGAAATGATTGAAAAATCTTTTAAATTATTAAAGTTCAGTGACAATAAAAATTTTATTGATAGACAGTTGATTTACAGTGCTGTATTAGTTTCAGATGTACAGCAAAGTGATTCAGTTATATTGATACATATTTATATCTGATTCTTTGCAATTTGATGGACTGTAGCCAAGCAGGCTTCTCTGTCCATGGGATTCCCTAGGCGAGAATACTGGAGTGGGTTGCCATGCTCTCCTCCAGAGAATCTTTCCAACCCGGGATAGAACCGTGTCTCTTACATCTCCTGTATTGGCAAGTGCGTTCTTTACCACTGGAACCACCTGGGAAGCCTCTCTCTCTGTTTATGTATATATTCTCTTTTAGATTTTTTTTCATTAGAGGTTATTACAAGTTATTGAGTATAGTTCCCTGGGCTATACAGGATGTCCTTGTTGGTTATCAATTTTTATATAGTAGTATATATATTTCAGTCCCAAACTCCTAATTTATCCCTCCCTCCTTTCCACTTTGGTAACCTCAAGTTTCTTCTCTATGTCTGTGAGTCTGTTTATGTTTTTGTAAATAAGTTCATTTGTATCATGTGTTTAGATTCTGCATGTAAGTAATATCATATGATGTTTGTTTTTCTTTGTGTGACTTACTTCACTTAGTATGATATCCTCTAGGTCCATCCATATTGCTGCAGGTGCTATTATTTCATTCCTTTTTGTGACTGAGTAATATTCTACTATATATATATATATATATATATATATATATATACCACATCTTTATATATTCATCTATCAATGGATATTTAGCTTTCTTCTATGTCTTGGTTATTATAAATAGTGCTGCTATGAACATTGGGGTTTATGTATCTTTTTTCTTCACTTTTCACTTCTTTCTAGACATGTCTAGGTGTGGGATCATTAGCTCATATTATACTTTTCTATCTGCTTTTGTGTTTGTTTGAAATTTTCCATAATAATTTTTAAAATGAAAAGATGTGGCCATCCCTTCAAAACTTACTAGTTGCTTTTACTTGAGCCAGCCCTCAAGAGAGCATGGGAATGAAAACCAAAAGGCTTAGTTTGGTGTGTGTATGAATTTAAGCAAGTCCTTTCACTCTTTTGAGATTTGACGTCCTCACCATAAAGTTGAAATCATAATGATAATGACCTGTCTCAATCGGTAGAGAGGACTAATATAATGTATGTACATGAGGGCTGTAAACTAAGAGAGTATTATTAAATATACCCGTCATTACTTATCAAGCTTCAGTTATGAATTACTTTCATTGTGAGGAACTCTTACATATGCTGTTTAAGTTTATCCCCCCATATCTCCTATGAAGTTGGTGTTCAATACACAGAATCTAAGAACTAGAGTCCAGGTGGGATCAGTAGGGTTTTCAGGGCCTCAGGTCTTGCGAGCAGCACTGAGGAGACTGAGCAGTCCCGATTGGCTACCAGCACAGGCCCCTTCCATCCACTCAGACCTATTTCCCTGTGTTGTCAGCTTTAGGATGAGCAGGAAAGCATGAATATCCATCAAGGCATTCTGCGTGAGCCCCTCGATGAATAATTTACAGCCCCAGATCTTTGCAAACTGTCAATAGGAAAACCATTCATTTGTCTCTAATATCCTATGTAAAGGCTTCCCTGGTGGCTCAGATGGTAAAGAATCTGCCTGGAATGCAGGAGACCTGGGCTTCATCTCTGGGTATGGAAGATCCCTGGAGAAGGAAATGACGACCCATTCCAGTATTCCTGCCCAGAGAGCCCCAGGTACAGGAGCCTGGGGGGTATAGTCCATGGGATTGCAAAGAGCCAGGCAAAACTGAGCGATCAATACTAACTAATCCTATGTAAAGGTCTTCCCAGGTGGTGCTAGGGGTTAGGAAACCCACCTGTGAATGCAGAAGACATACAGCCATGGGTTTGATGTCTGGGCCAGGAAGGTTCCTTGGAGGAGGAAATGGCAACCCACTCCAGTACTCTTGCCTGGAGAATCCCATGAACAGAGAAGCCTGGTAGGCTACAATCTATGCGGTCTCAAAGAGTTGGACACAACTGTAGTGACTTACACACACACACACACACACACACACCCCTTATGTAAAAATACTTCACACATCTTATGTAAAAATACTTCAGAAAATATTGATATCAAAAGGAAAACTAGAGAGAACATGAACTAAGTCAGATGGAAACAATACCTTGAGACAGATAGCAGCTTGCTGCCACAGTCGCCAAGGACAGAAGGAAATTAATAGCCTCCTTGGCTTGATGGTAGACCTGATCCCCAAAGAAGAGGCTAAATATCCAGGGAACAGAAAGACACCCAAGTATCTTTAAGTCCTAACCCTGCAGATGAACTTTCTTGTGCATACCAATGAAGCCCTTACTGACACTTGCCCTATGACATCGGCCCTAGGAAAAACACAGCTTTAGAAGATACGATTGCCTTAAAATGCCTTTCTCTACAGACTAACATTTACACAAGTTGCCATTAATTCCCAATGTAACAAGTTAATGCAAACAGTGCTGGAAATTACATCCAAGTTCTGTTAAAAACAAGCCATGTGTAAATACAGCTAATGGTAAGAGGCAACATGCAAGAAACAATGCCAGCGTCAGCAGCATCTTAAGACTACAAAGACAAACTACATGTCACCAAGCTCAGTTGAAACCTTTACTCCCACAAGGGTCATTCTGCATCACAAATGATCAAAGCCATCAGCTTGAAGGAGAGTCTAATAATGATAGGAACCTGGGGGTAAGGGTTTATTATTTTTTATTAAATCTCTTTTATGACTTGAGTCTTGAATAAAATTAAGTTTTAGCAAATTGTTAACAGCCTGAGCAGGATGGAGTATGGAGGGAAGGAATGAGGGATTCAGAATTTTGAGAGGTTCTGAGTTTTTATATCCTGGAGCCCATCCTCACTATTGGTACAATTTGAGAGGCATGACTTATGTTGACTATGCATCCGGTCAACCTCAGTATTTCCTATCATGGGTCTTATGAAATAAATGGTCTGCTTACAGTCCTTATTCTTGTTAGCATGTATTCCTTAAGACCAGGAAGAAAATAGGGCTTCAAAGATCCTGGAAAAGCAACACTCTGCCTATGAAAGAAGCAATGAGGATTTCATAAAGCCATTAGAAGTCCAAAAGCAGGTTGAATACAGGATGGGAGATTAATTTTGTGATTTATGTGTTGGGAGCATGAATGGGCTGTCATGCTGGTTGGCAGGAGGGAACCATTGTAAAATCTTAAAGAATCCAAAATTCAAACTAACATCACAGAGAGGTCCTTGAATCCACCTTGCTATTGAGACAGATAGCAGCTTGCTGCCACAGTCGCCAAGGACAGAAGGAAATTAATAGCCTCCTTGGCTTGATGGTAGACCTGATCCCCAAAGAAGAGGCTAAATATCCAGGGAACAGAAAGACACCCAAGTATCTTTAAGTCCTAACCCTGCAGATGAACTTTCTTGTGCATACCAATGAAGCCCTTACTGACACTTGCCCTATGACATCGGCCCTAGGAAAAACACAGCTTTAGAAGATACGATTGCCTTAAAATGCCTTTCTCTACAGACTAACATTTACACAAGTTGCCATTAATTCCCAATGTAACAAGTTAATGCAAACAGTGCTGGAAATTACATCCAAGTTCTGTTAAAAACAAGCCATGTGTAAATACAGCTAATGGTAAGAGGCAACATGCAAGAAACAATGCCAGCGTCAGCAGCATCTTAAGACTACAAAGACAAACTACATGTCACCAAGCTCAGTTGAAACCTTTACTCCCACAAGGGTCGTTCTGCATCACAAATGATCAAAGCCATCAGCTTGAAGGAGAGTCTAATAATGATAGGAACCTGGGGGTAAGGGTTTATTATTTTTTATTAAATCTCTTTTATGACTTGAGTCTTGAATAAAATTAAGTTTTAGCAAATTGTTAACAGCCTGAGCAGGATGGAGTATGGAGGGAAGGAATGAGGGATTCAGAATTTTTGAGAGGTTCTGAGTTTTTATATCCTGGAGCCCATCCTCACTATTGGTACAATTTGAGAGGCATGACTTATGTTGACTATGCATCCGGTCAACCTCAGTATTTCCTATCATGGGTCTTATGAAATAAATGGTCTGCTTACAGTCCTTATTCTTGTTAGCATGTATTCCTTAAGACCAGGAAGAAAATAGGGCTTCAAAGATCCTGGAAAAGCAACACTCTGCCTATGAAAGAAGCAATGAGGATTTCATAAAGCCATTAGAAGTCCAAAAGCAGGTTGAATACAGGATGGGAGATTAATTTTGTGATTTATGTGTTGGGAGCATGAATGGGCTGTCATGCTGGTTGGCAGGAGGGAACCATTGTAAAATCTTAAAGAATCCAAAATTCAAACTAACATCACAGAGAGGTCCCTTGGAATCCACCTTGCTATCTTCCTTGATATACAGATAATTTGGCCTTCAATACTTTGGTGTGCTTCCTCGATGGCTCAGCTGTAAAGAATCTGCCTGCAGTGCAGGAGACTCAGGAAACTCAGGAAACCTGGGTCAAGAAACAATTCCACCCCCCTGGGAGAAATGGCAATGCACTCCAGTATTCTCGCCTGAAAACTCCCATGGACACAGGAGCCTGGCAGGTTAGAGTCCAAAGGAGCACAAAGAGACAGATGCGACTGAGCACACGTGCATGCCATTCGGTAAGCTGATTGTATAAGGCAGTCATGCAAAAAAACGAAGAGGCCAATATGAAAGAATACAACTAAAATAAGAACGGTGGGCTGATAATTGGGAAGTCTGAGGTCTAACCTCTTTCTAACCTTAAATCACTTCACTGAGAAGGAAATGGCAAGACCCTCCAGCATCCTTGCCTGGAGAATACCACGGAAGGAGAAACCTGGTGAGCTGAAGTTCATGGGGTCTCATATCTATCTATCTATCTATCTATCCATATATTTATATATGTGTGTGTGCGTGTGTGTGTGTGTAGCTTTCCTGATGGTTCACTGTTGAGGACTCTGCATGCAGTGTGGGAGACCTGGATTCCATCCCTGGTTTTGGAAGAGCCCCCTGGAGGAGGGTGCAGCAACCCACTCCAGTATTCTTGCCTGGAGAATTCCTTGGACAGAGGAGTCTGAAAGGCTGCAGTCCATGGGGTCACACAAAATTGGAAATGACTGAAATGACTAAGTAGCAGCCCCTCAGTTTCCTCATGTGTGGAATGATTAGACCATAAATCATTATAGACGTGTTTCTGTTTTGAGTGGGGTTCATTGATTGATAAGGATCCCTTTGTCTGACACATTTAAATCTTCATTAAGCTTTAGTTATTATTGTAATACCCCTGTGATTTATGGTGTTGGGAAGCATAAAAAATGGGTTCATAAAGCCATTAGAAGTCCAAAAGCAGGTTGAATACAGGATGGGAGATTAATTTTGTGATTTATGTGTTGGGAGCATGAATGGGCTGTCATGCTGGTTGGCAGGAGGGAACCATTGTAAAATCTTAAAGAATCCAAAATTCAAACTAACATCACAGAGAGGTCCCTTGGAATCCACCTTGCTATCTTCCTTGATATACAGATAATTTGGCCTTCAATACTTTGGTGTGCTTCCTCGATGGCTCAGCTGTAAAGAATCTGCCTGCAGTGCAGGAGACTCAGGAAACTCAGGAAACCTGGGTCAAGAAACAATTCCACCCCCCTGGGAGAAATGGCAATGCACTCCAGTATTCTCGCCTGAAAACTCCCATGGACACAGGAGCCTGGCAGGTTAGAGTCCAAAGGAGCACAAAGAGACAGATGCGACTGAGCACACGTGCATGCCATTCGGTAAGCTGATTGTATAAGGCAGTCATGCAAAAAAACGAAGAGGCCAATATGAAAGAATACAACTAAAATAAGAACGGTGGGCTGATAATTGGGAAGTCTGAGGTCTAACCTCTTTCTAACCTTAAATCACTTCACTGAGAAGGAAATGGCAAGACCCTCCAGCATCCTTGCCTGGAGAATACCACGGAAGGAGAAACCTGGTGAGCTGAAGTTCATGGGGTCTCATATCTATCTATCTATCTATCTATCCATATATTTATATATGTGTGTGTGCGTGTGTGTGTGTGTGTAGCTTTCCTGATGGTTCACTGTTGAGGACTCTGCATGCAGTGTGGGAGACCTGGATTCCATCCCTGGTTTTGGAAGAGCCCCCTGGAGGAGGGTGCAGCAACCCACTCCAGTATTCTTGCCTGGAGAATTCCTTGGACAGAGGAGTCTGAAAGGCTGCAGTCCATGGGGTCACACAAAATTGGAAATGACTGAAATGACTAAGTAGCAGCCCCTCAGTTTCCTCATGTGTGGAATGATTAGACCATAAATCATTATAGACGTGTTTCTGTTTTGAGTGGGGTTCATTGATTGATAAGGATCCCTTTGTCTGACACATTTAAATCTTCATTAAGCTTTAGTTATTATTGTAATACCCTGACATTCAATTGATGTTTATATCACACTAACACAAATAATACATAAACATGGAAATGGTGCAAAAAGCTCAAATAACTTACTCAAGTGTCTATCTACTAAAAATTTCTCTTTCCTTGTTTTGAATTTTTGGTTAAGCATCAGTGTCATTGTTCATTTAATCTAGAAAGCAATGATGTAGACAGCCATGTGAATTATTCACTCACTCAATAATTAAATCTGCTACATGACAAATTTTCATAGAAAACTTTTTTCATACAAAAGTATGTGAGGTTTTAAAACTGTCATCGATGTTCCACCAATATGCATAGACACAAGGTAGACAGAAAAGAAATCAAAGCAGTATTGGTTTGCTCTGAGCATGAAGTATAACAAGTACTCATTTGTCTTTCAGGTGGCCCACTTAGGTTTAAGCAATGAGGATGAAGGGAGGAATTCAGATGCTGAAATCATTCTAGGGACAGAGAAAGGTGCGAAGCCTGAAGAGTGAAACCAACTCTGTCACTTACAAACTTTTGACTTTATTCAAAGTATTAATTACTCTGAGCCTTGATTCCCTCACTTGTAAAGTGGGTATGATAATTCCATTATAATACAATGCAATGAGAGTTTACTTAGTTAATGTACACAAAACATTTAAACTATTCCATGACTTTTAGTGTATGTTCAATATACATTAGCTACGAAAGTACAGGCTTATAAAACTTAAAATTCTAAACTTTTATGATCTTTGAGTGAAGCCAATACTATTACTGTTCCATTAAGAGCATCTTCTGAGGTCCTGCTTAAGACTGATGACTTTTTTAAGATTTTTTTTGATGTGGACCATTTTTGAAGTCTTTATTGAATTTGTTGTAATATTACTTCTGTCTCTTATGTTTTGGTTTATTGACCCCGAGGCATGTGGGCTCTTAGCTTCCTGACTGGGGATCCAACCCATACCTCTTCCATTGGAAGGTGAAGTCTTTTTTTTTTTTTAAAGATCTTTTATTTTATTTTATTTTCGTGGGGGGGCGGTGGGTTGGGGAAGGAGGGGGCGGGCGGGCCACTTCTATTGGTCTTTCATTTATCTATTTTCGTGCATCTTTTGTTCTTTGGTCCCTATGGGCCTCCCATTGCAGTGGCCTCTGTTGTCGCAGAGCACCGGCTCTGGGCGCATGCGCTCTAGATCTCCGGCTTGATAATTGGACACATCGGTCCGGCCGCTCTGCGGCACGTGGGATCTTTCCAGGCCAGAGATCGAACCGGCGCCCCTTGCATTGCAAGGTGGTGTCCTTATCCACTGGACCACCAGGGAAGCCTGGAAGGTGAAGTCTTAACCCTGAATTGCCAGGGAAATCCCAATGCATGCTATTAAACTATTATAACTATACATTTCTCCCTGTATATTATTGTTCGCTTTTATGTGCTGACAGACGTAAAATAATTATCTGTAACATGAAAGTAATCAATATTATTTTCATGTAACTAATTTTAGAAGTTTCAGGCTTCAGATACATAGGTTTCTCAGTTGTGGTAAGTATAACAAGTACTCATTTGTCTTTCAGGTGGCCCACTTAGGTTTAAGCAATGAGGATGAAGGGAGGAATTCAGATGCTGAAATCATTCTAGGGACAGAGAAAGGTGCGAAGCCTGAAGAGTGAAACCAACTCTGTCACTTACAAACTTTTGACTTTATTCAAAGTATTAATTACTCTGAGCCTTGATTCCCTCACTTGTAAAGTGGGTATGATAATTCCATTATAATACAATGCAATGAGAGTTTACTTAGTTAATGTACACAAAACATTTAAACTATTCCATGACTTTTAGTGTATGTTCAATATACATTAGCTACGAAAGTACAGGCTTATAAAACTTAAAATTCTAAACTTTTATGATCTTTGAGTGAAGCCAATACTATTACTGTTCCATTAAGAGCATCTTCTGAGGTCCTGCTTAAGACTGATGACTTTTTTAAGATTTTTTTTTTGATGTGGACCATTTTTGAAGTCTTTATTGAATTTGTTGTAATATTACTTCTGTCTCTTATGTTTTGGTTTATTGACCCCGAGGCATGTGGGCTCTTAGCTTCCTGACTGGGGATCCAACCCATACCTCTTCCATTGGAAGGTGAAGTCTTTTTTTTTTTTTAAAGATCTTTTATTTTATTTTATTTTCGTGGGGGGGCGGTGGGTTGGGGAAGGAGGGGGCGGGCGGGCCACTTCTATTGGTCTTTCATTTATCTATTTTCGTGCATCTTTTGTTCTTTGGTCCCTATGGGCCTCCCATTGCAGTGGCCTCTGTTGTCGCAGAGCACCGGCTCTGGGCGCATGCGCTCTAGATCTCCGGCTTGATAATTGGACACATCGGTCCGGCCGCTCTGCGGCACGTGGGATCTTTCCAGGCCAGAGATCGAACCGGCGCCCCTTGCATTGCAAGGTGGTGTCCTTATCCACTGGACCACCAGGGAAGCCTGGAAGGTGAAGTCTTAACCCTGAATTGCCAGGGAAATCCCAATGCATGCTATTAAACTATTATAACTATACATTTCTCCCTGTATATTATTGTTCGCTTTTATGTGCTGACAGACGTAAAATAATTATCTGTAACATGAAAGTAATCAATATTATTTTCATGTAACTAATTTTAGAAGTTTCAGGCTTCAGATACATAGGTTTCTCAGTTTTAAGTGGTTGAAGTTTTTTCATACTTTAAATTCTTAGTCTCCTGTTCACCTTGTTTGCAAAGACCTGCACGGTGTCTAAACACACACACACACTCACACACACACATGCACACACACACACACACACACCCCACATTAAAACAAGTCTGCTGGCACATAATTAGTTACATCTGAGCAAACTGTAAAGCACTGTTTTTTTTTTTTTTTTTCTTGAATCTTCTTACCTTATCTTTTCCCTACCTCTGTGTTTATACACCCTCATACACTTCCGCAATTAAATCCTGGACAAATAAACTTGCACATTGTGCAATATTTCCATAGAGATATGTTGCAGGTCCCTGTGAGTTTCCTTTGTGTCTGTCAAGTGACCCTACTCTAAATACATTCTTGCACAGTTGGTCTCTGCCTGTCCATGGACTAAACTCAGTTCCAGCCAAACAGGAAGGCATTGTAGACTCCAGACATTGTATTTTTATCCACAGGACTTTTCCATAATTTTGTTGCCTGCAGATACTCAAACAAAGCAAAGGGTGATAGATAGAACAAGCCTTTTGGAAACACAGAAAAAAAATGTAACCTTGTGCAGAGCCTAAGCAGATGTTTTATATGCATTTATATGTTTCATCTTTTTTCTCTTTTTGAGAAAACAGTTTAAATTTAATTATACAGAACAGATTATATAGTTACAACAGATTCATTATATACAACAGATTCATTCATTTGTACAACAAAGTGTTGTCATGTGAGCCCTTACATATTCTCCTTAAGAGCCAAGAGGTTAGGCAATTGCTTTAATATCATAAGGAAAAACAGATGTAGTTTCAAGGTCTCAGGCTGATGGAATTGAGCCTGTGGGGAAGAATTGGAAACCTTACCCTTTTCTGAAGCTGCCACTCTTGGGTTTGTTCACCAAACAAAAGAGCCCAGGCTGCCTGGCTTGGAAACACAAGTCAAAGTCATTCATTCTTCCTGCTGAAAAAGACATTCATATGGACTTCCCTTCCACTGGTGTTCCAGGGGTTAAGAATTCACCTTGTAAGTCAGGGGACACGGGTTTGTTTCCTGATCAAGGAACTAAAATTCCACCCACTATGGGGTACTTAGACCCACTCTCCACAACTAGAGAGACCGTGTGCCACAACAAAAGATCCCACGTGACGCATCGAAGATCCTGCATGCCACAGCTAAGATCTGACACAGCCAAATAAATTAATGTTCAAAACAATACATCAGTCAATACAAGAAAGTCAATAGATGAATTTTCCTGTTTACTTGATACATTCTATCTGGGGAATATTAGGTTGTAGAACCAAAAGCCATTAAGAATTATTAAAGATAGTAGACAAGAAATTTTTCATAAACTGTTTTTGCTGTCATCCAGCATAGCAGTAGTTCAATTTATTCCATAAAAGATAAAAAAAAAAGCACTATAGAAACTGCAGTGTATGGGAACAAACTGTATATCATATCTGACTACTGTACCATTGTCTTCCTAAGGTTAATTTAAACCGCTAGTTCCCAAATATACCTGATTATTTGTAACTTGGGACATTTATAAGAATATGAGTTCTTTGCACCACTTCAAACTTATGAAATCAGAATATTCAGGGATGGAGTCTGGGAATTTGTGTCTTTAAAGGTCCTCAAGTGATTTTGACGATTAACCCAGTTTGGGAATTACTGATTCACACAGGAGATTTGCTAATGGCTTAATTGCATCATGGCAAACTGTTCCTAGATGCTTAAGAGTAAAAAGCCAACAGTTGATTCTAGGATACCTAGAATTTTGTCTTGAGAGCATGTATGCTTGTTAGATCTAAAGGACTGACTGTACTGGTGCGAGGCAAAGTTAAAACTCCAAGGTTTCCAGAAAATTAGTTGAATTATTTCTTTTCTACCTCAGGATTCTGAGGCCCCATATGATGATGGAATATTTGAAACAAACGTGTGTGCATGCTTCAGTCATGTCTGATTCTTTGCAACCCCATGGACTGTAGCCCGTGAGGCTCCTCTGTCCATGGGCTTCTCTAGGCAAGAATACTGGAGTGGGATTTTATGCCCTCCTCCAGGGGATCTTCCCAACCCAGGGACTGAACTCTCATCTCTTACAGCTCCTGCATTGGCAGGTGGGTTCTTTATCACTAGTGCCACCTGGGAAGCCTTTGAAACAAGCACACCAGGACTTCATTTCAAGATCACTACATTTGTGGCTTCCAGTGCCTCCTGGTGACTGCCAATTTTATTGTTATACACTTTTGCTGTGAAGTCCACCCACATGCATCTTCATGTGGCCAAGACAGATCACCATTACCCTCAGCTTGCCTAACTTCAGACAGGCTTCTCCTTGCCTTTCAGTCCCTGGCATCACTTTCCTTAGATCATCTGTGTTAGAAAACTGGTCATTGTAAATGTTTTTTTCAACCTTCAAATTCTTTAAACGGCCTCTTGCCAGTACTGCAACTTTGAGCTGTCTTTCTCAAGGACATGGGAATCATCCTTTTAAAATATGATCCTTAGGGAATAGACTGGTCCCATTTCTCATTCTCCGTGGGAGGGTATGAACCTGACTTTTGAGGATACCTTTCTGCAAGTTGTAAACCTTAATTCCATCATGAAGATATGGGAAAGTTTAGTTTTCCTCTGGGCAAGGATAATTACTAAACACATGAGTGCTATCTTCCCCTTCTCCCCCAGGCCTTAAAAACTCTCCAGCTTTTCATTTCAGTGGCACTGAGCTCTAACTGAATTCTGGTCTCTCTCCTCTATTGCAACAACCTTCTATAAAATCTTCCATGACTACTTAACCTTGTTCATTGCCATTTTTTCTATGACACAAGACACTGGGCATGTTACAGTAATCATCGTTCATGTGGTATTCTAGCATAGTTCATCTGTTTTCAAATAAACAGATTTCCTGTAAGTCTTAGTGTCTCTTTCTGAGAGAGCAGTTAATCATATGTGCCATCTATCTAAAAGAGAAATGAGCATTATATATTACAGTAATACATACCAACTATATATTACAGTAATATACACTATATGTTACTGTAATAGGTGCTAGCTATATATTACAAGTAGGCCAGATGATGGAGAGGGCTTCAGCCATGGGTCATAGCCAGCCATCATACTAAATAACTGGATAGGAGTGGCAGAGAAACTACAATGATGCTAAAATGCCAGTGACGATCACAGAAGTGTCTGTTCTCCAGTCTGCTCCTCTGATCAGAAAAGGGGGATAAAAGCAAGAAATAAAGCGGAGCCCTTAGGGCTTGTTCAATACATATCCATGTACATATCACTACATTTGTGGCTTCCAGTGCCTCCTGGTGACTGCCAATTTTATTGTTATACACTTTTGCTGTGAAGTCCACCCACATGCATCTTCATGTGGCCAAGACAGATCACCATTACCCTCAGCTTGCCTAACTTCAGACAGGCTTCTCCTTGCCTTTCAGTCCCTGGCATCACTTTCCTTAGATCATCTGTGTTAGAAAACTGGTCATTGTAAATGTTTTTTTCAACCTTCAAATTCTTTAAACGGCCTCTTGCCAGTACTGCAACTTTGAGCTGTCTTTCTCAAGGACATGGGAATCATCCTTTTAAAATATGATCCTTAGGGAATAGACTGGTCCCATTTCTCATTCTCCGTGGGAGGGTATGAACCTGACTTTTGAGGATACCTTTCTGCAAGTTGTAAACCTTAATTCCATCATGAAGATATGGGAAAGTTTAGTTTTCCTCTGGGCAAGGATAATTACTAAACACATGAGTGCTATCTTCCCCTTCTCCCCCAGGCCTTAAAAACTCTCCAGCTTTTCATTTCAGTGGCACTGAGCTCTAACTGAATTCTGGTCTCTCTCCTCTATTGCAACAACCTTCTATAAAATCTTCCATGACTACTTAACCTTGTTCATTGCCATTTTTTCTATGACACAAGACACTGGGCATGTTACAGTAATCATCGTTCATGTGGTATTCTAGCATAGTTCATCTGTTTTCAAATAAACAGATTTCCTGTAAGTCTTAGTGTCTCTTTCTGAGAGAGCAGTTAATCATATGTGCCATCTATCTAAAAGAGAAATGAGCATTATATATTACAGTAATACATACCAACTATATATTACAGTAATATACACTATATGTTACTGTAATAGGTGCTAGCTATATATTACAAGTAGGCCAGATGATGGAGAGGGCTTCAGCCATGGGTCATAGCCAGCCATCATACTAAATAACTGGATAGGAGTGGCAGAGAAACTACAATGATGCTAAAATGCCAGTGACGATCACAGAAGTGTCTGTTCTCCAGTCTGCTCCTCTGATCAGAAAAGGGGGATAAAAGCAAGAAATAAAGCGGAGCCCTTAGGGCTTGTTCAATACATATCCATGTACATATCTAGAGCATGACAACACTGCTGAGCTCTTTAATAGTTTTAAATTGTTGGGAAAAGTAACAGTGGGATACAAGGTTTTCTATTTTTTTTCCAGCGTCATTTTCTTGTTGAGGCCTAGAAAGTCACAACAGTAGGTCTATTCAAGCTGGAAAGAACAGAATACCATTCATTGATCTTTCTTGGTGCCCAGATGACTGGATATTCCAGACACTAGCTCACAAAAGCATGCCAATAATAATAAAAGAAAGCTATGTCTGGGGAGAAGGGGGAAGCATTCAGAGCTAAGGGACAGTTTTGGAACTTCTCATTAAATCAGAGTCAAGGACAACATATGGTGTGATATTCTTTCTATAGAAATATATTTTATTTCCATATAAGTTCACTCACACTGCTGGAATAAATAGTACAAATTAGGTGGGTTTTCTGACAATCTTTGAAATTCCTTGCTCTACAGAAGCTTCACCTCTATCTTTCCCTTTATGTCTATGGTGCTTGTCATGTGTGTGCAAATCTGTACCCAAATTTCCCCTTTTTAGAGGAACGTAAGTCATATTGGACTAGGGCCTACCCAAATGACCTATTTTGAAATAATTAGATCTGCAATGACCTTATGTCATTCAGAACCTTAGGTCACGTCCTGAAATTCTTGGGGCTAGGACCTTAACATATGAATTTGGGATGAGGGTAAATTTCAACTCATAACACTCAAGAGAGAAAAAGAAAAGCCTTTTTGGGTCATAGTAATTTTTCAGTTATTGAATTATGAATGCGATTCTTTTCCACTTCAAGGGTAGTCTGTGTTGACTGAAACAACTGCATAATATGAGAGTTATGAGTTAAGTTTTATTTGGGGAAAAATGAGGACTGCATTTCAGATAGCTCTGAGAAACTGTTCCAAGGAGGCAGGGGGAAGGTCAGTATGTATGTGATTTTGTTGAAGGGTTAGCACATGCAATCAAGCCCATATCCTTTTGTGGAAGGTATCTGCCAGTCTCATGAGGGTGACCAGTAGTCACGAGGAGTGGACTTCACCATGAAGGGTTTTAGTGCTTACCTAGATATGAGGAGATGTAAGAACTGGGCTCATAGAGGCAGCTCCTGAAAATGTCTAACTGAAGACCTGTTCTGCTAGCTTTTCCCAGAGCACACCGTGCCTCATTACTGCTCTCCACACTGAACTCCTTTCAGCAGGTGTTGAACGCCCCAAGCTGTAGCAGCAACTGACTAAATCCTTATAGAGGTAGATGGCTAGTGCCCATAGCAAGTGGTAATTTGTAGTGGACATCTGCAGCACCCAGGAACTTGTTAAGTGGGCAGAGTTTCTGGCCCCCTTGTTTGCATGTGTGCAAGCATGCTAAGTCTCTTCAGTTGTGTCCCTATAGACACTACTGTGTCAAGATATTCTGTCCATGGCATTCTCCAGGCAAGAATACTCGAGTGGGTTGCCATGCCCTCCTCGAGGGAGCTTGCCAACCCAGGGATCAAACCATCATCTCTTATGTCTCCTGCATTGGCAGGCGGGTTCTTTATCACTGGTGCCACCTGGCCCCACCTTCGTCCTACTAAATCAGAATCTGCATTTGAACCAGATTTCCAGCCAACTCGCCCGAACGTTTGAGTCTAAGAAGTGCTTCTGTAGTCTCATTGTGTTTCCTTATCCATCCATATCCTTGCAGATATGTCTGAATGAAGCTGTACTATCATGGGGTGGGGTGGTAGGTCAGTCACTAAGTTGTGTCTGATTCTTTGTGACACCATGGACTATAGCCCACTGATCTCCTCTGTCCATGGGATTTTTTCTAGCAAGAATACTGGAGTGGGTTGTCATTTCCTTTTCCAGTGGATTATCCTAACCCTGGCATTGAACCCAGGTCTCCTGCATTGCAGGCAGATTCTTAACCATCTAAGTCACAAGGAAAGTCCGCATATGACCTGTTACTACCTTTTCTCCTTTCTATTTCCTTTCTGTTATATGATACCTGCCTTATTTTATCAATTAGCTTTGTTGTTTTATCACATCTCTTTTGAAATGTATTTTATCTGTTCTTTTTTACTTGAAATCACCTTAAGTCACTTTAAGAAACTGCAGGTTAAACTCTATCTTTCCATTCCACCTAGCTAATAAAAAATTGCCTTCCTTCTCAAGGCCTCTGTTAAAACCAGCATGGCTCCTGAGCCCTGAACTCCACACCGTACTACAATGTCAGACTGAGAATTTGGCTAGACATTGGCTTTGTCTCCTTGGTTTTTTGAAATCTTTTATTTGATTATGGTGTGCAAGTTTGATCTTGAAAGTGAAATACTGTCTGGTAATTTGATAATAGGGCTTCCTTGGTAGTTCAGATGATAAAGAATATGCCTGCAATGTAGGAGACTTGGGTTTGATCTCTGGGATGTAAAAGTAAGAAAAGTAACCAGAAAGGATTGTACTCATTTAACAAGTGGTGTAACATAGTGGGTAGCTGAATCCTGTAACTGGAAGAGATGAATTTTCAGAGTCAAAGAGATCTGATTTTGGATCAGAATGATTCTTTCACTGTGCATATGACACAAAATGAGATGTTCAGGCCATCTAAGTCTCAGATTGCTTACCTGTAAAAAAGGCCATCATATCTACCAACTAGGAATATTCGCAATGGAAACATTAAATTAGATGATATGGTCAAAACCACATAGGAACAGTCCCTGGACCATAAAAACAAAGTCAAAGAAAGGGTCATTTTTTGTTACTTAGTGCTGTATAAGTTTTAAACTGCTTTTTATTCTTGAAAATCAAGTCACCTTCATCTGCCAGAGCCATTGCACTACATATTTATATGACAAAAGTCTCTGGAACTCATCAACCATTATGGAAAATAAAACACATATAATTGACCTAGAGTAATCTTATGAGATAAAACAAGCTTGGAGAAATACATGACTTTGGCATAGAAATGCTAGTGTACAGATGACGTGTGTGAGGGAAAGGTAGACCCTGGCTTTGTCGGAGGAAAGTAAAATTGGAATGACAGGTCCATAAGTCACAAGGAAAGTCCGCATATGACCTGTTACTACCTTTTCTCCTTTCTATTTCCTTTCTGTTATATGATACCTGCCTTATTTTATCAATTAGCTTTGTTGTTTTATCACATCTCTTTTGAAATGTATTTTATCTGTTCTTTTTTACTTGAAATCACCTTAAGTCACTTTAAGAAACTGCAGGTTAAACTCTATCTTTCCATTCCACCTAGCTAATAAAAAATTGCCTTCCTTCTCAAGGCCTCTGTTAAAACCAGCATGGCTCCTGAGCCCTGAACTCCACACCGTACTACAATGTCAGACTGAGAATTTGGCTAGACATTGGCTTTGTCTCCTTGGTTTTTTGAAATCTTTTATTTGATTATGGTGTGCAAGTTTGATCTTGAAAGTGAAATACTGTCTGGTAATTTGATAATAGGGCTTCCTTGGTAGTTCAGATGATAAAGAATATGCCTGCAATGTAGGAGACTTGGGTTTGATCTCTGGGATGTAAAAGTAAGAAAAGTAACCAGAAAGGATTGTACTCATTTAACAAGTGGTGTAACATAGTGGGTAGCTGAATCCTGTAACTGGAAGAGATGAATTTTCAGAGTCAAAGAGATCTGATTTTGGATCAGAATGATTCTTTCACTGTGCATATGACACAAAATGAGATGTTCAGGCCATCTAAGTCTCAGATTGCTTACCTGTAAAAAAGGCCATCATATCTACCAACTAGGAATATTCGCAATGGAAACATTAAATTAGATGATATGGTCAAAACCACATAGGAACAGTCCCTGGACCATAAAAACAAAGTCAAAGAAAGGGTCATTTTTTGTTACTTAGTGCTGTATAAGTTTTAAACTGCTTTTTATTCTTGAAAATCAAGTCACCTTCATCTGCCAGAGCCATTGCACTACATATTTATATGACAAAAGTCTCTGGAACTCATCAACCATTATGGAAAATAAAACACATATAATTGACCTAGAGTAATCTTATGAGATAAAACAAGCTTGGAGAAATACATGACTTTGGCATAGAAATGCTAGTGTACAGATGACGTGTGTGAGGGAAAGGTAGACCCTGGCTTTGTCGGAGGAAAGTAAAATTGGAATGACAGGTCCATAAGTGAGGTGAATGTAGTGAAAGTTAGGAAATAAATCATCAGAAGTCCAAGAGAGAATTTCACTATGTGTGCTGCTGAAGCAAGCACCCAAGATTGAATTTTAAAATACTGTGTTCAAGTCAGCTTCGTGGATGAGGAAGTGAAGATACAGAGGGTCAGTGGTGGGCTTCGGCTCTTCCTCCACTCTCTAACATATGTACACCACTGGGCACTCTGCTGATAAATCTCTACCCTGCTGCCCCCTTGTCAGCCAGGCTGCTGTTTCAACCAGTCTCCTAAGTAGCATTCCTTGAGATCCCCTACTTAGATGATCATTGAGGAGCTGAGTCTAGAAAGTGTTTGACTCTGTACTTACTGATTTTTCTCTATGGCACTTTGTTTTTAAGAAAACAGTAGTAGGGCTTCCCTGGTGGTCCAGTGGGTAAAGAGTCTGCCTTGAAATGCAAGGGGCACTGGTTCGATCCCTGGCCCAGGAAGATCCCACATGCCATGGAATGACTGGACCGGTGTGTCCAATTGCAAGCTGGTGCTCTGGAGCACATGTGCCCAGAGCCGGTGCTCTGCAACGAGAGAGGCCACTGCAATGGGAGGCCGACACAGGCCAAAGAATAAAGATGGATGAAAATAAATAAATAAATAACCAATAAAGGAGGCCAAAATTTAAAAAAAAAAAAAAAAAAAACCACAGTAGTAGATAAAAAAGAGTTACATAAAAATAAAAAGGAGTTATAAGGGGTGGGAAGTGGGAGGAAGGTTCAAGAGGAAAGCCTATTATGCCCATGGCTGATCATGTTGATGTATGGCAGCAACCAAAACAATCTTGTGAAGCAATTATCCTCCAATTAAGAACAGACTTTATAAAGGAGTTACAGATATTGAAATGATGAAAATAATCATGCATGTAAAAGTGAGAATATCATACAAAATATTTAGTCTTGAGGATTGCTATTATTTAGTTGCTAAGTCATGTCCTACTCTTTGCAATCCTATAGACTGTAGTCCGCCAGTTTCCTCTGTCCATGGATTCTAACGGCAGAAATACTGGAGTGGGCTGCCATTTCCTTCTGTGGAGGATCTTTCCAACCCAGGGACTGAGCCTGTATCTACTGCTTGGCAGATGAATTCTTTTCCCCTGAGCCACCTGTGAAGCCCATCTTGAGGATTATGCAACTCTAAAACATATTTTGTTTCTTTTTAATAGACTAAGCATAAAATGCATCCCACTTCATTAAGACCATTTTCATCAGATGGCAGTTTATTCTTGGCATGAAGCACTGAAATAGAAAGATTTAGAATTGCTATCCATTGGGCCCATGCAGTGTCTTACATTACTGAAGTGTGCCTTTAGAATTACTAAGCACCCTTAGAATTCATGAGGGCATAAAGTGATGGCAAAAAAAGACATCTGAAAACTCATTTTAAAATCAGTGATTTTTTTTTTGCTTTCATATATGAAATTCTGGGCTTCTCAGGTGGCTCTAATGTTAAAGAACTCAGCTGCCAATGCAGGAGACATAAGAGACACGGGTTCAATCCCTGGGCCAGGAAGATCCCTTGGAGAAGGGCATGGCAACTCACTCCAGTATTTTTGCCTGGGGAATCCCATGGAGAGAGGAGCCTGGGAGGCTACAGACCATCGGGTCACAAAGGGTTGAACACGACTGAAGTGAGTTGGCACACATCCATGAAACTCTGTTTTCCTAAATGATAAAGAATTGTATGATGCATTCTCTTTGAAGGACTAGCTCTCTAGTTTTAGGGAGAAAACTCAGATATCAATTTTAATCATTATCACTTTAATTCAGTTGCTCAGTAGCATCTGATTCTTTGTGATGCCATGGACTGCAATACATCAGACCTCCCTGTCTTTCACGGTCTCCTGGAACCTGCTCAAACTCATGTCTCAACCACTGACTCCATGATGCCATCCAACCATCTTGTCCTCTGTTGTCCTCTTCTCCTTTAATCATTATAACCACAGTGTAAGTTGCTGTAAGAAGCAGAGACACTGGGTTCCAAGCTCCAATGAATCCAGACAAGTAATCCATATTCCTTAATCTAGTGTACAGTAGCAAAGTGTGGGTGTCCAGAATGAAGAACCAATGAAATATCAGGGATAAAAAAAATCTATCAGGTAGACAAGAGTCCTCTGGCTACCTGCCAACAGCCTGACTCTCTGATGGGCAGTTCTTCTTAAAAGTAAGAAAATCAGTAAACATATCAACCAGGAAGGAGTTTTACTTCAAGTGACAGAAGGTAGATCTACCACAGGCTCAAATAGATAAGGGCTTTTATCCCTTCAGAATAAGATGTGGCAGCCTAGGTGTGGTGGAGCTGCTCAAGGATGTCATTCAGAACAGAAGGGCCTCTGTTCTTCCCACTCCACTAGCCTCAGTGGGAGGTTTTCAACTTAATTCTTGTGATATGTCTGGTCTCCCTCCAGGCATTGTGTCTGCCTGCTGGCAAGAAGGAGGAAAGGAAAATTCAAAGAACATACTACTAAAGTGATTTGCATGCAAAAAAGAAAAAATCTGAAAACTCATTTTAAAATCAGTGATTTTTTTTTTGCTTTCATATATGAAATTCTGGGCTTCTCAGGTGGCTCTAATGTTAAAGAACTCAGCTGCCAATGCAGGAGACATAAGAGACACGGGTTCAATCCCTGGGCCAGGAAGATCCCTTGGAGAAGGGCATGGCAACTCACTCCAGTATTTTTGCCTGGGGAATCCCATGGAGAGAGGAGCCTGGGAGGCTACAGACCATCGGGTCACAAAGGGTTGAACACGACTGAAGTGAGTTGGCACACATCCATGAAACTCTGTTTTCCTAAATGATAAAGAATTGTATGATGCATTCTCTTTGAAGGACTAGCTCTCTAGTTTTAGGGAGAAAACTCAGATATCAATTTTAATCATTATCACTTTAATTCAGTTGCTCAGTAGCATCTGATTCTTTGTGATGCCATGGACTGCAATACATCAGACCTCCCTGTCTTTCACGGTCTCCTGGAACCTGCTCAAACTCATGTCTCAACCACTGACTCCATGATGCCATCCAACCATCTTGTCCTCTGTTGTCCTCTTCTCCTTTAATCATTATAACCACAGTGTAAGTTGCTGTAAGAAGCAGAGACACTGGGTTCCAAGCTCCAATGAATCCAGACAAGTAATCCATATTCCTTAATCTAGTGTACAGTAGCAAAGTGTGGGTGTCCAGAATGAAGAACCAATGAAATATCAGGGATAAAAAAAATCTATCAGGTAGACAAGAGTCCTCTGGCTACCTGCCAACAGCCTGACTCTCTGATGGGCAGTTCTTCTTAAAAGTAAGAAAATCAGTAAACATATCAACCAGGAAGGAGTTTTACTTCAAGTGACAGAAGGTAGATCTACCACAGGCTCAAATAGATAAGGGCTTTTATCCCTTCAGAATAAGATGTGGCAGCCTAGGTGTGGTGGAGCTGCTCAAGGATGTCATTCAGAACAGAGGCCCCTCTGTTCTTCCCACTCCACTAGCCTCAGTGGGAGGTTTTCAACTTAATGCTGGTGATATGTCTGGTCTCCCTCCAGGCATTGTGTCTGCCTGCTGGCAAGAAGGAGGGAAAGGAAAAATTCAAAGAACATACTACTAAAGTTGTCTGTTCCACTTAAAAAGTTTCCCAAAATCCTCTCCAGTAACACTGCTTCCCTCTCAGTGACTAAAATGACATCACATGGCCATGCCTGGTTCAAGAGAGCCTGCAGGAGCAAGCACTTGGGTTTTCTAGACTTCATAGTAGAGAAAAAAAGAGAGAATGAAAGCACGCAACGATTTGGAAAAGTCAACCTACATAGCCTTTTGTAGCAAGTACTTTTATCTACACGAGGTGCTGAAGCTGAAATTACAAAGTTTATTGTCTAACATTTTAACTCCACAGTCTTTCTTACCAAAAATAATAAGTCATCAATTCATGTACTCTTGAGTGCTTCATTATGTTAATGTACAGAATTCAGAATACTATTATTATGAATGAGTAATAATCTAGTGAAAAGGATAGTGTATATGTGTGTGTTTGTCTGAGTGTGTGTGTCTGTGTGTGTATGTAAATTCTAGAATTGTATGGGTCACTGGTATGATGATAATGTTATTTACCATTCTGATACTGTTGGATCCACTTTTCATCCTTTCAGATCTGCACTGTACCCTGAAAGATTTATTTCCATTCTATACTGATTCCCTAGAGTTTTATGTTCACTAATTCTACATGAAATAAATTGGGAACAGAGCTTCTCCTAGAAGAAAATTAACTGGTTCTACAGAAATTTTAAAGGAGGAATGATATTATAGCAGTATGTATGGTCCTCCATTGGTTTCCAAGGGGCCTTGGTTCCAGGAATCCCCAAAGTATGTCAAAATTCGACGATGCTCAAGTCCCACAGTAGGTACTGTGTCTGGGGTTACACATTCTTGGATTTAACTAAACATTAATTATGTGAAAAAAGTGAAAGTGATAGGTGCTCAGAAATGTCCAACTCTTTGCGATCCCATGGACTGAAGCTCAGCAGACTCCTTTGGCCATGGAATTCTGGTCTCCACATCCAGGCATAGCCTCAGTGGGAGGTTTTCAACTTAATGCTGGTGATATGTCTGGTCTCCCTCCAGGCATTGTGTCTGCCTGCTGGCAAGAAGGAGGGAAAGGAAAAATTCAAAGAACATACTACTAAAGTTGTCTGTTCCACTTAAAAAGTTTCCCAAAATCCTCTCCAGTAACACTGCTTCCCTCTCAGTGACTAAAATGACATCACATGGCCATGCCTGGTTCAAGAGAGCCTGCAGGAGCAAGCACTTGGGTTTTCTAGACTTCATAGTAGAGAAAAAAAGAGAGAATGAAAGCACGCAACGATTTGGAAAAGTCAACCTACATAGCCTTTTGTAGCAAGTACTTTTATCTACACGAGGTGCTGAAGCTGAAATTACAAAGTTTATTGTCTAACATTTTAACTCCACAGTCTTTCTTACCAAAAATAATAAGTCATCAATTCATGTACTCTTGAGTGCTTCATTATGTTAATGTACAGAATTCAGAATACTATTATTATGAATGAGTAATAATCTAGTGAAAAGGATAGTGTATATGTGTGTGTTTGTCTGAGTGTGTGTGTCTGTGTGTGTATGTAAATTCTAGAATTGTATGGGTCACTGGTATGATGATAATGTTATTTACCATTCTGATACTGTTGGATCCACTTTTCATCCTTTCAGATCTGCACTGTACCCTGAAAGATTTATTTCCATTCTATACTTATTCCCTAGAGTTTTATGTTCACTAATTCTACATGAAATAAATTGGGAACAGAGCTTCTCCTAGAAGAAAATTAACTGGTTCTACAGAAATTTTAAAGGAGGAATGATATTATAGCAGTATGTATGGTCCTCCATTGGTTTCCAAGGGGCCTTGGTTCCAGGAATCCCCAAAGTATGTCAAAATTCGACGATGCTCAAGTCCCACAGTAGGTACTGTGTCTGGGGTTACACATTCTTGGATTTAACTAAACATTAATTATGTGAAAAAAGTGAAAGTGATAGGTGCTCAGAAATGTCCAACTCTTTGCGATCCCATGGACTGAAGCTCAGCAGACTCCTTTGGCCATGGAATTCTCCAGGCAAGAATATTGAAATGGGTAGCCATTCTCTTCTCTGGGGAATCGTCCCAACTCAGGGAAGGAACCCAGGTCTCCTGTATTGCAGGCAGATTCTCTTCTGTCTGAGCCACCAGGGAATCCCAATAAATTGTGTAGTGCTATAAACATTTATTGGAAAAAAACTATATCTAAGTAGACCTTCAGAGTTCAAATTCATGTTGTTCAAATGCCAACTGTATAATTATATAGGCTACTTATTACAGCATATTCAGTTTTATTTTAACCATTAAGCTGTGACCAGGATGGTAAAGCACTTAGAGAAAACATCTTCCTAATAGACTATGTGATGCTGAGAATTCTCATATACTGATAGTATGTGTCTATATCATTTCAGTATGGGGGAGTTGTCCATAGTATTTTTATTATTCAGTATCTTATTCTTCCATCCTTTTTCAACTCATTTTAGTACTGAATTTTTTTGATAAATCATTTTAATTATTCTTTATTTGTTCCATTACATTACAGTGGAACATGGTATCATGCTGTCATAGCAATAAGATTATGCATGATACAGGAATTAAAAAAAAATAACCTCAGTGTTCAAAACAGCATGAAATAGAGTACAATCATTTTAGTTTGCTTTTTGACAGATGTGTTAAGCAATTTCAAGCTGTATCATTTCCTTCCATCTGCATTATAAAAAGGTGAACTCTGGCAGTAATTAGTAACCTTTTGTATTTATATCACCATTTTCTTCCAAATGATGTAGGTGTTTTCATCAAGCACATCATCTAATTAGCTATTCCCATTTCCCTATACATACCTTACACTTTAGTGTGGATAGACTGTAGCTTATTTTCCATAATGGAATTCATAGTCAACCATGGATATGACATGCTGAAACATTTGTTGTTCAGTCGCTAAGTGCTGTCCAACTCTTTGTCACCCCATGGACGGCAGCAAGCCAGGCCTCCTTGTCCCCCACTATCTCCTGGAGTTTACCCAAGGTCTTGTCCATTGGATCAGTGATGCCATCTAACCATCTCATCCTCTATCATGCTCTTATCCTTTTGCCTCCAGTCTTTCCCAGCATTAGGATCTTTTCCAATGAATCAGTTCTTCACATCAGAGAGTCAGACTACTGGCGCTTCAGCTTCAGCATCAGTCCTTCCAATGAATATTCAGGGTTGATTTCCTTTAGGATTGACCGGTTTGATCTCCTTTCAGTCCAAGGGACTCTCTAGACTCTTCTTCAGCACCGCAGTTCAGGACCATCAGTTCTTCAGTGCTCTGCCTTCTTCATGTTCCAACTCTCACATCTGTACACGACTACGGGAAAGACCATAGATTTGACTCTATAGACTTTTGTTGGAAAAGTGATGTCTTTGCTTTTTCACACACTGTCTAGGTTTGTCATAGCTTTCTGTTTAAGAAGCAAGCATCTTCCAATTTCATGACTGCACACTGAAGAGAAAATCTGTCACCACTTCCACTTTTTCCCCTTCTCTTTGCATAAAGTGATGGGACCAGATGCCATGATGATAGCTTTTTAATATTGAGTCTTAAACCAGCCTTTTAACTCTTCTATTATCCTCATCAAGAGGCTCTTCAGTTCCTCTTTGCTTTCAACTATTTGAGTGGTGTAACTCTAATGAAACATTTATCTTTTGTTATTTGCATTGAATTTACATATACACAAATTCTTTTCCATTATTCATCATTTTTTTCTGCCCTTACATTCCTTTCTTGGTGCAAATATGAAAGCCACTCTAGAAGCTTCTAGTGTCTTCCTATGGGAGGAGGGTGGAAGGGAGAAGGTGTTTCACGTGTGCCGAGACAGTCCTCCTTTACTGAGATATCTTTGGTAGTTTGTTTATAATACTGGATGGTGACTCTTCTGGCATGATATAAAGAAATTATTTTCTCCTTTATATTAAACACATAGTGAATTATAACATAAATTTGTTGGTATTAAAATAACTTTGCATTTATTTCATAAATCATATGTGGTCATGGTGTAACTTCTTTTAATTAATTTATGTTGATTTATTTTGTTCAGTCGCTAAGTGCTGTCCAACTCTTTGTCACCCCATGGACGGCAGCAAGCCAGGCCTCCTTGTCCCCCACTATCTCCTGGAGTTTACCCAAGGTCTTGTCCATTGGATCAGTGATGCCATCTAACCATCTCATCCTCTATCATGCTCTTATCCTTTTGCCTCCAGTCTTTCCCAGCATTAGGATCTTTTCCAATGAATCAGTTCTTCACATCAGAGAGTCAGACTACTGGCGCTTCAGCTTCAGCATCAGTCCTTCCAATGAATATTCAGGGTTGATTTCCTTTAGGATTGACCGGTTTGATCTCCTTTCAGTCCAAGGGACTCTCTAGACTCTTCTTCAGCACCGCAGTTCAGGACCATCAGTTCTTCAGTGCTCTGCCTTCTTCATGTTCCAACTCTCACATCTGTACACGACTACGGGAAAGACCATAGATTTGACTCTATAGACTTTTGTTGGAAAAGTGATGTCTTTGCTTTTTCACACACTGTCTAGGTTTGTCATAGCTTTCTGTTTAAGAAGCAAGCATCTTCCAATTTCATGACTGCACACTGAAGAGAAAATCTGTCACCACTTCCACTTTTTCCCCTTCTCTTTGCATAAAGTGATGGGACCAGATGCCATGATGATAGCTTTTTAATATTGAGTCTTAAACCAGCCTTTTAACTCTTCTATTATCCTCATCAAGAGGCTCTTCAGTTCCTCTTTGCTTTCAACTATTTGAGTGGTGTAACTCTAATGAAACATTTATCTTTTGTTATTTGCATTGAATTTACATATACACAAATTCTTTTCCATTATTCATCATTTTTTTCTGCCCTTACATT
Source organism: Tragulus kanchil (assembly GCA_022376925.1). Classification (NCBI taxonomy): domain Eukaryota; kingdom Metazoa; phylum Chordata; class Mammalia; order Artiodactyla; family Tragulidae; genus Tragulus; species Tragulus kanchil. The sequence goes on from JAIOJX010000003.1 coordinate 37,785,362, forward strand.
CCTTTCTTGGTGCAAATATGAAAGCCACTCTAGAAGCTTCTAGTGTCTTCCTATGGGAGGAGGGTGGAAGGGAGAAGGTGTTTCACGTGTGCCGAGACAGTCCTCCTTTACTGAGATATCTTTGGTAGTTTGTTTATAATACTGGATGGTGACTCTTCTGGCATGATATAAAGAAATTATTTTCTCCTTTATATTAAACACATAGTGAATTATAACATAAATTTGTTGGTATTAAAATAACTTTGCATTTATTTCATAAATCATATGTGGTCATGGTGTAACTTCTTTTAATTAATTTATGTTGATATTTGTTGCTACATCCTGTTTATAACTGAAATATTTTTATAATTTTCTTTTGGGGACTAGTTTTCTCAAATTTCAGTATCACTTTTGTGTTCATGTCATTAAATAACAATTAGAAAGGCTTTTTTTCATATTAAGAGACTTTAGGGGCTTCCCTGGTGGTCCAGTGGATAGAGTCCACCTTGCAATGCAAGGGGCACGGGTTTGATCCTTAGTCCCAGAAGATCCCACGTGCCGTGGAGTGACTTGACCAATGTGTCCAACTGCGAGCCAGCACTTTGGAGTGCATGCACCTAGAGCTGGTGCTCCACAGCAAGAGAGGCCACTGCAATGGGAAGCCCACACAAGTCAAAGAATAAAGATGGATGAAAATAAATAAATAAAAAAAACAAAAAAAGAGGTCAAAATAATCATAAAAAAAAGAGCTTAAATAGCATAAAACAAAACAGTTTAAATAGCATGCCCATTATTTTGAGAAGCTCTGCCAGTCATCTAAGTTTGGGAAACTCTAATTTCCTGGAAAACTATCTATTTCATGTATACTTTCACGTTTATTTTCACATAATTAAACAAAATAATCCCATAAATATTTTCATATTATATCCATATGTAATTATTTCCTCATTCTTATTTCATATTTATCACATAAGGTCTCTCACCCTTTTCCTGAGAAAATTTGGTAAATCCTTATTTATTTTATTGTATCTCCCCTTAATTTCTATGCTTTTATTTATTCAGTACTTTTATCATCATTCTGCTTGATTATTGATAGATTTCTGCTTCTTGTGTTTATTAATTATTTTCCCTCTTACTCTTTTTATTCCAATGTCTTTCTCTAACTTCTTTGGTTCAATAATGCCCTTACATTCCTTTCTGGAAATAAAATAGCTTCTAGTGTCTTCCTATGGGAGGAGGGTGGAAGGGAGAAGGTGTTTCACGTGTGCCGAGACAGTCCTCCTTTACTGAGATATCTTTGGTAGTTTGTTTATAATACTGGATGGTGACTCTTCTGGCATGATATAAAGAAATTATTTTCTCCTTTATATTAAACACATAGTGAATTATAACATAAATTTGTTGGTATTAAAATAACTTTGCATTTATTTCATAAATCATATGTGGTCATGGTGTAACTTCTTTTAATTAATTTATGTTGATATTTGTTGCTACATCCTGTTTATAACTGAAATATTTTTATAATTTTCTTTTGGGGACTAGTTTTCTCAAATTTCAGTATCACTTTTGTGTTCATGTCATTAAATAACAATTAGAAAGGCTTTTTTTCATATTAAGAGACTTTAGGGGCTTCCCTGGTGGTCCAGTGGATAGAGTCCACCTTGCAATGCAAGGGGCACGGGTTTGATCCTTAGTCCCAGAAGATCCCACGTGCCGTGGAGTGACTTGACCAATGTGTCCAACTGCGAGCCAGCACTTTGGAGTGCATGCACCTAGAGCTGGTGCTCCACAGCAAGAGAGGCCACTGCAATGGGAAGCCCACACAAGTCAAAGAATAAAGATGGATGAAAATAAAGAAATGAAAGACCAATAAAAGAGGTCAAAATAATCATAAAAAAAAGAGCTTAAATAGCATAAAACAAAACAGTTTAAATAGCATGCCCATTATTTTGAGAAGCTCTGCCAGTCATCTAAGTTTGGGAAACTCTAATTTCCTGGAAAACTATCTATTTCATGTATACTTTCACGTTTATTTTCACATAATTAAACAAAATAATCCCATAAATATTTTCATATTATATCCATATGTAATTATTTCCTCATTCTTATTTCATATTTATCACATAAGGTCTCTCACCCTTTTCCTGAGAAAATTTGGTAAATCCTTATTTATTTTATTGTATCTCCCCTTAATTTCTATGCTTTTATTTATTCAGTACTTTTATCATCATTCTGCTTGATTATTGATAGATTTCTGCTTCTTGTGTTTATTAATTATCCTTCTACTCTTCTTAGCCTCTCTTTTATACTTCCAATGTCTTTCTCTAACTTCTTTGGTTCAATAATGAATAGATTTTCATTCTTTCTGGTGAGTTAGTATGAATTACCCTGATGTGACTATGAATTTTTCTATTTTTGTTTGAACATTGCTTTTAATGGTTCTCAGATCTTTCGATGTGGACAATTTTTTATTATTGATATTTTCTAGGTATTCTTTATTTCCACATTTAATTTTGTGAATTGTTTTCCTGCTTTGTGATGACAGAGTCTCATTGGAGTTTAATTATATTTCCTTTGTTACTAAGTATACAATTTCTGTAAATGTTCCATGCATACACGAGAAACTGTTTTTTTCTGTTTTTAGGATATAGAGTTAAATACAGAATTATCAGAATATCTTTGTTCTTACTTAGGTCTTTCAGCCTTTAGTTACTCTTATTCACTTGAATTTTTATGCATCCAGAAAGATGTAGGTGTTGTTGTTTTTCAGTCACTAAGTCGTGTTTGAAACTTTATAACCCCATGAACTGAAGCACGCCAAGCTTTCCTATCACTCACAGTTTGGTGTGATCCACAGTCAAAGGCTTCAGCGTAGTCAATAAAGCAGAAGTAGATGTTTTTCTGGAATTTCCTTGCTTTTTCTATGATCCAACGGATGTTTGCAGTTTGATCTCTGGTTCCTTTGCCTTTTCTAAATCCAGTTTGTACATCTGGAAATCCCCAGTTCACGTACTGCTGAAGCCTAGCTTGAAGGATTTAGAGCATTACCTTGCTAACATATGAAATGAGCTCAATTGGGCGGTAGTTTGAAGATTCTTTGGCATTGCCATTCTTCAGGATTGGACTGGAAACTGACGTTTTCAGTCCTGAGGCCCCTGCTGAGTTTTCCAAATTTGCTGGCATATTGAGTGTAGCACTTTAACAGTATCATCTTTTAGGATTTTAAATAGCTCAGCTGGAATTCTATCACCTTTACCAGCTTTGTTTATAGTAATGCTTCCTAAGGGCCACTTGATTTCACACTCCAGAATGTCTTGCTCTCGGTGAGTGATCACATTGTGGTTATCTGGGTCATTAAGACTTTTTTGTATAGTTCTTCAACAATGATAAATAAATCTATTTCCACTGTTTTCTCTCTTCACTCTTCTTCCAGTATTTAATATTTTATACCACATCTTGCCATTTCGTATAGTTTTTTTTTTTATCATTTTACCTTTATGTATATTCACAACTCTATTTTTTTGGGGGGGGGGTATAGCTTATACTTGATTAACAACTTGAAATTCTTGTGTTCTCAGATTCTTCACAATGAAGAAGACAATACTTAGACCATCTTCCATATTTTTTCCTTTGTTACTAAGTATACAATTTCTGTAAATGTTCCATGCATACACGAGAAACTGTTTTTTTCTGTTTTTAGGATATAGAGTTAAATACAGAATTATCAGAATATCTTTGTTCTTACTTAGGTCTTTCAGCCTTTAGTTACTCTTATTCACTTGAATTTTTATGCATCCAGAAAGATGTAGGTGTTGTTGTTTTTCAGTCACTAAGTCGTGTTTGAAACTTTATAACCCCATGAACTGAAGCACGCCAAGCTTTCCTATCACTCACAGTTTGGTGTGATCCACAGTCAAAGGCTTCAGCGTAGTCAATAAAGCAGAAGTAGATGTTTTTCTGGAATTTCCTTGCTTTTTCTATGATCCAACGGATGTTTGCAGTTTGATCTCTGGTTCCTTTGCCTTTTCTAAATCCAGTTTGTACATCTGGAAATCCCCAGTTCACGTACTGCTGAAGCCTAGCTTGAAGGATTTAGAGCATTACCTTGCTAACATATGAAATGAGCTCAATTGGGCGGTAGTTTGAAGATTCTTTGGCATTGCCATTCTTCAGGATTGGACTGGAAACTGACGTTTTCAGTCCTGAGGCCCCTGCTGAGTTTTCCAAATTTGCTGGCATATTGAGTGTAGCACTTTAACAGTATCATCTTTTAGGATTTTAAATAGCTCAGCTGGAATTCTATCACCTTTACCAGCTTTGTTTATAGTAATGCTTCCTAAGGGCCACTTGATTTCACACTCCAGAATGTCTTGCTCTCGGTGAGTGATCACATTGTGGTTATCTGGGTCATTAAGACTTTTTTGTATAGTTCTTCAACAATGATAAATAAATCTATTTCCACTGTTTTCTCTCTTCACTCTTCTTCCAGTATTTAATATTTTATACCACATCTTGCCATTTCGTATAGTTTTTTTTTTTATCATTTTACCTTTATGTATATTCACAACTCTATTTTTTTGGGGGGGGGGTATAGCTTATACTTGATTAACAACTTGAAATTCTTGTGTTCTCAGATTCTTCACAATGAAGAAGACAATACTTAGACCATCTTCCATATTTTTTCCTTTTTCTTTCTCAATTTTAATTATACATGTTTTATGCGTCTTTCTCTGTGACCAGAGGAAGGAGGAGAAGATAGAACTGAATAGAAAAATCAACTTAGAGTATCCCCAGCTTCTGTTGGTGGTAGGAAGTTATTTTATTTCCTAACCCAATTCAAAGCCAAGTTTTAGGGAAACTCTACATAAGAAAATGATAGGGAAGTTTGACCTTTCCTTTCCTGGTTGATTCTTGGGTTAGGCAGCAGAGCAAGATGGCAGAGTAGGAGGGATTCATTGATAGAGCTGCCTATTTTCTGTCAATCTCTGCTAGAAGTGGCAAGGAGGCAAAATACCCAGGGCACTCTGGGAGGCAGCTGGGTTTGAGCTGTGTGGCTAGGATCATTCCCATGAGACAGCTGTCTTCAGGGTTAGTCAGCAAGATGCTAATAAATATACCATATTATGGAAAGCAACTAGTAGAAGTTGAGCCAAAGTCACATGTGAGCCTCATATAAGACTTGTTATGAGCAAGCTAGCACTTAGACTCTGGAGACAAAGGAGACATCTATAGCAACTTAGTATGAGCCAGAAAACACTCCCAACAAAGAAATGAAGATTACATCTGTGCCCTCAAAATAAAGGATATATACATTTCCCCTCTTCCCTTCTGTCTATTCCCACTTCTGGAGTAGCTTTGGGCTCAGAACAGAGAGAAGTGGTGAGTTGGTTGTTCTTTCCCTTCTCATTTCCAGCCTTTGCAGCTTACAAGTAGTAGACCTTGAGTGGGAGGGAAAAGAGAGCTTTAAGGTGACGGACTGCTAGAGATATTATTAGACTAAAGTGTTAATGACTAATGATAAGCGAAAATCTATGAAATCTCACAAAGGTACCCTTAAGGAATCAGAAAGGGAATTTGACATAGTGGAGCTAACATTAGTTGATTGAAAAAAAGTAAAAATGGCACTCCACAGTACTGAGACTCCTCAGAACACTGGTCAATGAGTTTTTGCATGGGTGATGTGCCCATTTCTTTGTGTTGACAGCATGAAGAGAGTTCCAGGTTAGTAGATTTTTCTTCCTGGTATGGAAAAAAATTCTTTGGTATGACCCACAGTGAGAGTGTGTCTTGTTTTTTGTTTTCTCTATAGGCCACAAGATGTCATAGCTCTGAACTTTCTCTCTCTCTCCATCTTGTAAAGATGGTCTCTTGTGTCTTGTGGGATCTTTATTCACCTGGTTCTTCCTCTTCTTACTGTCACAAAGTGCCCAGTGAATTTCCATCTGATAGTCCATAAGTCCTTTTTCTTTATTACCAGTGAAGTGATTTCATACTACTTCCTTCACTTCATTTTTTTTTTTTTTTTGGAAAAAAATTTGAAGAAACAGAAATTTACAAGAAGGTCAAGTGTGTGCCCTTGAACTGTGGTGTTGGAGAAGGTTCTTGAGAGTTCTTTGGACTGAAAGGAGATCAAACCAGTGAACGGGGGTATTTTCTGTAGTGCAGGGTGGCTAGGATTTCATTCCCATGAGACAGCTGTCTTCAGGGTTAGTCAGCAAGATGCTAATAAATATACCATATTATGGAAAGCAACTAGTAGAAGTTGAGCCAAAGTCACATGTGAGCCTCATATAAGACTTGTTATGAGCAAGCTAGCACTTAGACTCTGGAGACAAAGGAGACATCTATAGCAACTTAGTATGAGCCAGAAAACACTCCCAACAAAGAAATGAAGATTACATCTGTGCCCTCAAAATAAAGGATATATACATTTCCCCTCTTCCCTTCTGTCTATTCCCACTTCTGGAGTAGTTGGACTCAGAACAGAGAGAAGTGGTGAGTTGGTTGTTCTTTCCCTTCTCATTTCCAGCCTTTGCAGCTTACAAGTAGTAGACCTTGAGTGGGAGGGAAAAGAGAGCTTTAAGGTGACGGACTGCTAGAGATATTATTAGACTAAAGTGTTAATGACTAATGATAAGCGAAAATCTATGAAATCTCACAAAGGTACCCTTAAGGAATCAGAAAGGGAATTTGACATAGTGGAGCTAACATTAGTTGATTGAAAAAAAGTAAAAATGGCACTCCACAGTACTGAGACTCCTCAGAACACTGGTCAATGAGTTTTTGCATGGGTGATGTGCCCATTTCTTTGTGTTGACAGCATGAAGAGAGTTCCAGGTTAGTAGATTTTTCTTCCTGGTATGGAAAAAAATTCTTTGGTATGACCCACAGTGAGAGTGTGTCTTGTTTTTTGTTTTCTCTATAGGCCACAAGATGTCATAGCTCTGAACTTTCTCTCTCTCTCCATCTTGTAAAGATGGTCTCTTGTGTCTTGTGGGATCTTTATTCACCTGGTTCTTCCTCTTCTTACTGTCACAAAGTGCCCAGTGAATTTCCATCTGATAGTCCATAAGTCCTTTTTCTTTATTACCAGTGAAGTGATTTCATACTACTTCCTTCACTTCATTTTTTTTTTTTTTTGGAAAAAAATTTGAAGAAACAGAAATTTACAAGAAGGTCAAGTGTGTGCCCTTGAACTGTGGTGTTGGAGAAGGTTCTTGAGAGTTCTTTGGACTGAAAGGAGATCAAACCAGTGAAGCTTATAGGAATTCAACCCTGAATATTCATTGGAAGGAATGCTGTTGAAGCTGAAATCCCAGTACTTTGGCCACCTGATGCAAAGGGACAACTCATTGGAAAGGACCCTGATGCTGGGAAAAACAGAAGGCAAAAGAAGAAGGGGATGAGAGAGGACGAGATGGTTGGATGGCATCACTGAGTCAATGGACATGAGTTTGAGCAAGCTCTGGGAGATGGTGAAGGACAGGGAAGCCTGGTGTGCTGCCATCCATGGGGTCACTAAGAGTCAGACATGACTAAGCGACTGAATTGAATTGAACAAGTGTGTGGACTCTTCACGTAGATTCACTGTTTGATAATACTTGGTATATTTGCTTTCTTTCTCTCTGTAAATTGTAAGTATATGCACACTTATAATGCACATTATATAAATATATAAATATTATTTATTGAACCAGTTGCAAACTTCATGATTCTTCACTTGAATACTTTATGTATATCCAAATAAAATGGCACAGCCACGCTGGAAGACGGCTTGGCAGTTTCTTATAAAACCAAGCACCTCTTATTCTATGATCCAGTAGTGCTCCTCAGTGTTTACTCAAATGAGTTGAAAATTTGTATCTGCTCAAAGACCTACTCACAGATGCTTATGGTAGCTTTATTCATAACTGCCAAAACTTGCAAACAACTAAGATGTTTTTTGATAGGGAAGGTGGATAAATGAATTGTGGTACATCTAGACAATGACCTAATATTCAATGCTAAAAAGAAATGATGGGCTTCCCTGGTGGTCTAGTGGCTAAGGCTCCATGCTCCCAATGCAGGGGCTTGGGTTCAATCTCTGGTCGGGGAACCAGATCCCACATGCTGCAACTATAATTCACTGCTGCAACTAGATTCTGCATGCCACAACTAAGACCTGGCCCAGCCAAAATGAAAGTAAATCAGTAAATATTAAAAAATATATAAAGAAATTAGCTAAATATCTCTTAAAAATAAATAAATTATATTAGAAAATCATATATAATCATCATTATATCATTCAGTTAACTTTGATAGAATATAACTCTATCATTCACAATCATAATTTACCAATTGTTCCAATAAAGTATTTTAGAGCAATTTTCTGATTCAGTATCCAATCCAAGATCACACATTGAATATAGTTGTCATATCCCACAGAAAAGGTCAGTCTTTAATATGGAACATTTCTGTACATTTTTACCTCTCTATATTGACATTTTAAAAGAGTATAGACCAATTCTTTTCCAAAATTACCCTTTATACTCTGTTTTTCTGGTCTTTGTTGACAACTGTTCAGTCTCTCGGTACGTCTTTCCTTTTTGCTTCACATCTGGACAAACTGATAGGAAAACCTAGATTTTTCCTTTTGGGGTCACTTGGAGGTTCAAATCATGCAAGTTACCACCCACACATGGAAAAGACTCACCCATCCTGGCCTCATCTCTGAATCACAGTGAAACCCCCAAGCCAATCTCCTGTTCTCTTTTAAACTGTTTTGGATAACCTTGAAATCCATTCCAATTAACTAAGAAAGCTTCATTACGTGACAAATAAACCTCTCCCTTTCACTGTGTGTGTGTGTGTGGGGGGGGTGGGTATAGGGAGGGGGGTGTAGGTGAAGACTATCAATCTCAACGATGGATCTACATTTTGGGTGAGGGTCCGCTTCATTGCTGTCAGATGTCTATAACATTAGACAATGACCTAAATTTTATCTCTAAGAAAAGGCTTATGGTAGCTTTATTCATAACTGCCAAAACTTGCAAACAACTAAGATGTTTTTGATAGGAAGGTGGATAAATGAATTGTGGTACATCTAGACAATGACCTAATATTCAATGCTAAAAAGAAATGATGGGCTTCCTGGTGGTCTAGTGGCTAAGGCTCCATGCTCCCAATGCAGGGGCTTGGGTTCAATCTCTGGTCGGGGAACCAGATCCCACATGCTGCAACTATAATTCACTGCTGCAACTAGATTCTGCATGCCACAACTAAGACCTGGCCCAGCCAAAATGAAAGTAAATCAGTAAATATTAAAAAATATATAAAGAAATTAGCTAAATATCTCTTAAAAATAAATAAATTATATTAGAAAATCATATATAATCATCATTATATCATTCAGTTAACTTTGATAGAATATAACTCTATCATTCACAATCATAATTTACCAATTGTTCCAATAAAGTATTTTAGAGCAATTTTCTGATTCAGTATCCAATCCAAGATCACACATTGAATATAGTTGTCATATCCCACAGAAAAGGTCAGTCTTTAATATGGAACATTTCTGTACATTTTTACCTCTCTATATTGACATTTTAAAAGAGTATAGACCAATTCTTTTCCAAAATTACCCTTTATACTCTGTTTTTCTGGTCTTTGTTGACAACTGTTCAGTCTCTCGGTACGTCTTTCCTTTTTGCTTCACATCTGGACAAACTGATAGGAAAACCTAGATTTTTCCTTTTGGGGTCACTTGGAGGTTCAAATCATGCAAGTTACCACCCACACATGGAAAAGACTCACCCATCCTGGCCTCATCTCTGAATCACAGTGAAACCCCCAAGCCAATCTCCTGTTCTCTTTTAAACTGTTTTGGATAACCTTGAAATCCATTCCAATTAACTAAGAAAGCTTCATTACGTGACAAATAAACCTCTCCCTTTCACTGTGTGTGTGTGTGTGGTGGGTGGGTATAGGGAGGGGGGTGTAGGTGAAGACTATCAATCTCAACGATGGATCTACATTTTGGGTGAGGGTCCGCTTCATTGCTGTCAGATGTCTATAACACCCTCGGTTTAGACCATGTGATTATTTCCTCATAATTCATTTTAGGCTGTGCTTTTTAGGGAGAAAGAACAGGAATGAGTGATACAGTGCTTTTCTCATTAGGCTCATGATATCGACTTTCACCATTATGGTTGACATTCACTCTGATCATTTGGTTAAATTCCTAAAACCTGTTTTGAAGAACTATGTTCTGCCCCATTGCTTGAAATGCTAGCTTCAGGCATGCTTTCTCAGCTTCTTCCCTCATCTTTATTTGACCTTCACTACATTTGGCAGTGTTTCTACATACAATGTATTAATAGTGCTGGTTACCAACGTCTTGGATTTTATAAGTGTGAGTTCACACTTCTGTTTCTTGTTATCCTTGTTACTTCAGAGAGCAGAAGGAGATAGGGGCATATATCCAAAATTTGCAAAAAATTAAACACCCTGTTTCATTTTGTTAAAAACTTTCCAGGCCATGATCTCTATAATAATTAAACTAAAACTAAAAGTAATGGTTATTACCACAGAAGCCATACATTAAGGCTGATTTTAGTTCTCTGAAGAGACTATGGTAGCAATTATATTTCCTCAGTTCCAGAAAAGAAAACACTGCTAAAAAAAAAATTCAGGCGGTTGAACCTTATTAAAATTCCCAATTTAGAACTTGAGAATGGAAGAGCCCTTTGATTAGCAATCTCTCTCTAGTTAACTCACAAGTTCATAGAATATTTTGATTGTTGAAGAGAGGCTTCCATGATTCACGGGCTGAATCCCTCCACCTTTATAAAGATGCCTTGAAAATTTAGTTTTAAAATCGTCTCTCGACGTCTTTCCTTTTGCTTCACATCTGGACAAACTGATAGGAAAACCTAGATTTTTCCTTTTGGGGTCACTTGGAGGTTCAAATCATGCAAGTTACCACCCACATGGAAAAGACTCACCCATCCTGGCCTCATCTCTGAATCACAGTGAAACCCCCAAGCCAATCTCCTGTTCTCTTTTAAACTGTTTTGGATAACCTTGAAATCCATTCCAATTAACTAAGAAAGCTTCATTACGTGACAAATAAACCTCTCCCTTTCACTGTGTGTGTGTGTGTGGGGGGGGTGGGTATAGGGAGGGGGGTGTAGGTGAAGACTATCAATCTCAACGATGGATCTACATTTTGGGTGAGGGTCCGCTTCATTGCTGTCAGATGTCTATAACACCCTCGGTTTAGACCATGTGATTATTTCCTCATAATTCATTTTAGGCTGTGCTTTTTAGGGAGAAAGAACAGGAATGAGTGATACAGTGCTTTTCTCATTAGGCTCATGATATCGACTTTCACCATTATGGTTGACATTCACTCTGATCATTTGGTTAAATTCCTAAAACCTGTTTTGAAGAACTATGTTCTGCCCCATTGCTTGAAATGCTAGCTTCAGGCATGCTTTCTCAGCTTCTTCCCTCATCTTTATTTGACCTTCACTACATTTGGCAGTGTTTCTACATACAATGTATTAATAGTGCTGGTTACCAACGTCTTGGATTTTATAAGTGTGAGTTCACACTTCTGTTTCTTGTTATCCTTGTTACTTCAGAGAGCAGAAGGAGATAGGGGCATATATCCAAAATTTGCAAAAAATTAAACACCCTGTTTCATTTTGTTAAAAACTTTCCAGGCCATGATCTCTATAATAATTAAACTAAAACTAAAAGTAATGGTTATTACCACAGAAGCCATACATTAAGGCTGATTTTAGTTCTCTGAAGAGACTATGGTAGCAATTATATTTCCTCAGTTCCAGAAAAGAAAACACTGCTAAAAAAAAAATTCAGGCGGTTGAACCTTATTAAAATTCCCAATTTAGAACTTGAGAATGGAAGAGCCCTTTGATTAGCAATCTCTCTCTAGTTAACTCACAAGTTCATAGAATATTTTGATTGTTGAAGAGAGGCTTCCATGATTCACGGGCTGAATCCCTCCACCTTTATAAAGATGCCTTGATGAAATAAATTCCAGCTTTCCTCCTCCATCAATTCTGTAGATTGGTTGCTTTCCTAGAGATATTTTCTACTTGCAGAGATATGCTACTAATATGTTTATTTTTTTATCACTGTAATATGATGAAAATTATTTTCCAGCAAACACAGTCCCATTTAGGGAAAACAGGGAGATGTTGGTCAAAGGGTACAGATTTTCACCTAAGTTAAATAAGGTCTGGAGACTAATGCAAAATATGGTAACTATAGTTACTCGAAATTTGCAAGAGAGTAGATCTCAAGTGTTCTTGCCTTCCCCTCACAGGTAACTGTAAGGTGATTTTGATATATATTAATTTGGTTTTGGCAATCATTTCATAATGTATCAAATCATCACACTGTACACCTTAAATGCATACAATTTCATTTGTCAAACATACAGCAATAAAGATGAAGAAAGAAAGACTACTATGTCTTCAAAGACAAGCTGGAAAGCTTTTCCTTAAAGTCTAGTATCTTAATTTTACCAATTTTGTTTTCATATGATGGTATTTCCATGACTTTTAGTTGTATTTCTCTATTTTGAAGACAGAGCAAAATTGAGGCAAAATCAGAAACTGGCTTTTTTCAGCCCTGATTGGAGACTCTCGCTAAATAAAAATGACCTTTTTAATGCCAAATAGGTTTAATTCTAAATCTCGGTTGTCCTGATTCTATAGCTTCCTAAATCTCAGGGAAGGTTTTCCCACGTAGCTCAGTGATCTGCTTGTCAATGAAGGAGACACAGGAGACTGGGGTTCAATCCCTGGGTTTGGAAGACGCCCTAAAAAAGGAAACGGCAACTTGCTCCAGTATTCTTGCCTGGAGAATCCCATGGTCAGAGGATCCTCAGGCTACAGACTATGGTGCTGCAAAGAGTCTGACACATCTGAGCACACACTCATACACACACACACACAAAGTCTTCGGAAAGTGAAAAAGTACTGAAATCATTTTTTTCAGGTTTTCACTTGTTCAAGTGGGAATCATTGCTCAGAGAAGCTATCATACTCTTATTTCTAGCTATAACAGGAAAAAAAAAAAACAGTGACATAAAATATTCCCAAGGATTATATTTTTTGTTTTAAAATCTCATTAAAAGGATATGCTTAAGTGGAGAACCTCAGTTAGACATTTATTTTTGAATGGTGTTTCCAAACATTAAAGGTAGATGGCGCAGAAGATGAGAAGGCCTAACTGAAAGCAGGACATGTCATGGCTTCTGCTCCATGGGAATCCAGCCAGGATGAAAAGGTTAGGATGTTTTCTACAAAGGTGCCTCCACGTTTCCCCATCATGGGCTCTGGCCTTTGCTAATAGGAACAAGCCTAATTTTAGCCACCAGATGTGCCTCACTATAGTTTTAACCTTTTCAGAGGTTGTTTTTTTTTTTTTTTTTTTGCATTTAAGCAGAAGTTTTCAACCAAAATCTCATTTTAGCAAAGAAGTATCACAGCTGGTCTGAGCCCTGGTCTTTTGATGGATGGATGACAGATGCTTTCATTTTCAAAGTTCATTTTTCTGTCAGAAAAATGAATAAAGGACAGGAAAATAAAAATATTTTCCAAAGCTCTCTCTGTAGGCAGTCTACAGTATTCCTGAAGCTTTTCATAACCACCTTACCCTGGTGCTCCTAGCACAATTTTTAGCCTTATTAAAACCTGGGCAACCTGAATTGTAATAATAATAAATTCTATTTATATGGAAACTTCCTTAGAATTGAGCTGCAAACATGAAAAGGATATTATCCATCATTTTCCCAATTTCATTTGGTAGGAAGGGGATATAGAATTTCTTTTTTGAACAGAATCAGAAGAGAGGTTATGGCATTTGCAAATGTCTTTTGATGAAATGGCCAGGATCATACTTTACCACCTGGCATATAGTCTCCCTGCCCCCCCTCCACTCCTTGACCCAAATATGTGTGCCCATTTCCTTCTTCCTGGAACCACGGGTATTCTGACAGTACATGGGTAGGCATGATCCTCAAGGGACTTGAATTTCTAGAGGGCCTCCCTCCCTGTTCCATGAGCTGGTCACCCAGTCCATGCTTTATATACTCTCTAAGGCTAACAGCTAGTTCTTCCTGTCCTTTCCATTCCTTCCTCAACAGCAGGGATTTTCAGATTTCCTAGTGATATAGAGAATGTGTCTGGAATTTGTGGCATAAAGGAAGCAAGATAAAGGCAATTGTTTTGCAAGTGACAAGAAACTGAATGGACTCATATCTCACTCCTGGGCTAAGCCATGGTTTTCCTTTTACTATACATTAAGGAAAATGTCTGTCTCTAGGTGAGTGACTGCAAGGAGATCAAACCAGTCAATCCTAAAGGAAATAAACGCTGAATGTTCATTGGAAGGACTGATGCCGAAGCTAAAGCGCCAATACTTTGGCCACCTGATACAAAGAGACAGTTCATTGGAAAAGACCCTGATGTTGGGAAAAATAGAAGGCAGAAAGAGAAGGGGATGACAGAGGATAAGATGGCTGGATAGCATCACTGAGTCAATGGACATGAGTTTGAGCAAACTCTGGGAGATGGTGAAGGACAGGTAAGCCTGGCATGCCACAGCCTGTGGAATCACAAAGAGTCAGGCACAACTGGGAGATTGAACTGAACTGAATGGACACATTAAGGGGAATATTCAGTCCTGCCTGTTGCTCCTTGAGCTGCAGCTCTACTGGGGTCTCAAGGATAGAAAGCTGCCTTCAGGATGATTCTAGATTATTCTTATGAAAGACAGCCCCACCTTTCTTTACCATCCTTCAAAATCAACCCGCAGGCTTCCCTGGTGGTCCAGTGGGTAAGGACACCGCCTTGCAATGCAAGGGGCGCCGGTTCGATCCCTGGCCTGGGAAGATCCCACATGCTGCAGAGTGGCTGGACCGATGTGTTCAACTACTGAGCCAGAGCTCTGGAGCACATGCGCCCAGAGCCAGTGCTCTGCAGTAAGAGGCCACTGTGATGGGAGGCCCACACAGGTTGAACACTACCTGGCATATAGTCTCCTGCCCTCCACTCCTTGACCCAAATATGTGTGCCCATTTCCTTCTTCCTGGAACCACGGGTATTCTGACAGTACATGGGTAGGCATGATCCTCAAGGGACTTGAATTTCTAGAGGGCCTCCTCCCTGGTCCATGAGCTGGTCACCCAGTCCATGCTTTATATACTCTCTAAGGCTAACAGCTAGTTCTTCCTGTCCTTTCCATTCCTTCCTCAACAGCAGGGATTTTCAGATTTCCTAGTGATATAGAGAATGTGTCTGGAATTTGTGGCATAAAGGAAGCAAGATAAAGGCAATTGTTTTGCAAGTGACAAGAAACTGAATGGACTCATATCTCACTCCTGGGCTAAGCCATGGTTTTCCTTTTACTATACATTAAGGAAAATGTCTGTCTCTAGGTGAGTGACTGCAAGGAGATCAAACCAGTCAATCCTAAAGGAAATAAACGCTGAATGTTCATTGGAAGGACTGATGCCGAAGCTAAAGCGCCAATACTTTGGCCACCTGATACAAAGAGACAGTTCATTGGAAAAGACCCTGATGTTGGGAAAAATAGAAGGCAGAAAGAGAAGGGGATGACAGAGGATAAGATGGCTGGATAGCATCACTGAGTCAATGGACATGAGTTTGAGCAAACTCTGGGAGATGGTGAAGGACAGGTAAGCCTGGCATGCCACAGCCTGTGGAATCACAAAGAGTCAGGCACAACTGGGAGATTGAACTGAACTGAATGGACACATTAAGGGGAATATTCAGTCCTGCCTGTTGCTCCTTGAGCTGCAGCTCTACTGGGGTCTCAAGGATAGAAAGCTGCCTTCAGGATGATTCTAGATTATTCTTATGAAAGACAGCCCCACCTTTCTTTACCATCCTTCAAAATCAACCCGCAGGCTTCCCTGGTGGTCCAGTGGGTAAGGACACCGCCTTGCAATGCAAGGGGCGCCGGTTCGATCCCTGGCCTGGGAAGATCCCACATGCTGCAGAGTGGCTGGACCGATGTGTTCAACTACTGAGCCAGAGCTCTGGAGCACATGCGCCCAGAGCCAGTGCTCTGCAGTAAGAGAGGCCACTGTGATGGGAGGCCCACACAGGTCAAAGAACAAAGATGGAAATAAATGAAAGATCAATAGAAGTGGCCAAAAGAAAAAAAAAAAAAAAAACAACCCGCCACTCCACATAAACATACTTTTTAATTTTATGACCCCATACTCCCTTGTCTTGTGATTTAAAACTAAGAATATTTTTATCACTTAATGTCTGTTCCTTTTGGGGGTGATGCCCATAGGAATTATATTTTACGCTTGATTTCATGTGAAAGAGGCCAAACAAAAATGTCCTCTGGGCTCTGTTTTGTTCTTAAGCCAGTGGAAATAGGAAAGGAATTGGTGTTTTGGAGGGGGGTTCCTAAGACTAATATTTATTTTTCTCACATGTTTTCCATCCTAGAGAATTGCCCTTCAGAATTTATTAATTTTTAATTATTTGAGGTTCTCCATTATGAAATTTCTGCCTTGAGTCATCATTCCCATGACTGTGAAAGAAAATATCAACTTCTTTTTTGGGTGACAAGGTTATGGTGAGTTCAAATTCCCTGTTTTACAGGGAATTTGTCATCATACTACATTTATTCCCTATTTCTTTTAGAACTTTAGCTTTAGTAAAAAATCACATATGGTCATGGGTAGGTTTATTGACAGAAATATATAGTCAGATTTTTTTCTTTTAACTATTAATGCTTCAGCCCACTGATATCATACAGTTAAATATTTATATAACATAATATACTGATATAATACACAGTTTCTAATATAGTTAGCATAATGTTGTATATCTACTTTATAGATACATTTATGATAAAAAACAAAACATGAGAAGATATGCTGCAGACATATACATTTTAATTTGAGAAGGCATTTCATTTAAAAGATTTATTAATTTTTTCATGTATAATTGATGACCAAATTATTGAGTCAATTTATCTGTTTAATGTCTACACATTTGGGACTCATATATTGATAGCAGTTTTACTATTTTATTTACTTCTGATGCAAATGAGATCTCTGACTCAAGGGTTTGGCCGTTAGTTGAAAACAGGGCTTGAGTTTAACTTTTAAAAGAATTATCAGGAGACTTGGATGTGACCCCAATCCTCTCCTCATGTTTCTTTCTTTCTCCACACCCCCCATCACATATACACACATTCAAATGCATATATGCACATGCACAGATTTACCCATGCTTTGGCATCATGGAGTTTTGGCCAGTTTGCAAGGCTTGGCTCAGGATAGTCACAATGGAATAGAAAATTCTTCTGGGGGAAAATCCTGGCAGAGACTTTGATGCATGGGGAGATCACAGATGCTGTGTAGAGCATGGCCTGCATTTTACAAAGAGGTTGAAGATGCAGTTGACAAATTAGGCTACTGATGGAGTAAGATTTTGACAGAGAATGGGCTATGAGTCTCCAAAGTAGATGAAAGAGCTGACTCTGGTTATGAGTGTGGATACCTCTTTCTCTGAGACCTTAAGAAAGGAAATTGAGATAAATGAGCTACTCAGACTTGGTAACTTATATTTTCTCTAAGAAAGGAAAGCAGAGCGACTCCTGAAAGTAAATAGGTTTAAGGTAGAACTGGAGGCTTCAAGAGAGCAGCAAAGGTCAGAAAACAGCTACTGTGGAGAATGAGACAAGTTAGTTACCAAAGCCTGAGGATGAAGATGATAAACTAGGAGTCCTGCTCAGTCATGCTGCTCTTAGCTTTTCTGTTAGTGGTTGGGATGCAAGAAAGAAGTTAGATGCTGATGTTAATTCAGAATAGGGAGTTTTATAGAGTGTGTTTAAGTGACAAGACCAAAAAGTAAGTAATATAAGATGGTGGGATAGAGGTATTTAAAGAATTGAAAAGTTGGACTATGTGGTCTGTTTGGACAGGGAAGGAAAAGAGGGGGAAATGAGTTGGGAGTAGGAAGTTAAAAGGAGTGACTGGGGATTGAGGATGGGAAAAGAAGAAAAGATTAAGGAGCTGAGTTTTTTGAGTTAGATGAGTCCACATAGTTGGGTTAAGGTAATAATAAAGTTATATAATAAGTATATTTCCAAATATGGAATCAAGAATGTGCCACATAGAAAGGCCCTAGTTTAAGTTAGTGAAATAATGCTAACATTAAACGATGGCTAAAATTAAAGAGAGAAATAAAGTTTTTATAGTTGAAAACAGGGCTTGAGTTTAACTTTTAAAAGAATTATCAGGAGACTTGGATGTGACCCCAATCCTCTCCTCATGTTTCTTTCTTTCTCCACACCCCCCATCACATATACACACATTCAAATGCATATATGCACATGCACAGATTTACCCATGCTTTGGCATCATGGAGTTTTGGCCAGTTTGCAAGGCTTGGCTCAGGATAGTCACAATGGAATAGAAAATTCTTCTGGGGGAAAATCCTGGCAGAGACTTTGATGCATGGGGAGATCACAGATGCTGTGTAGAGCATGGCCTGCATTTTACAAAGAGGTTGAAGATGCAGTTGACAAATTAGGCTACTGATGGAGTAAGATTTTGACAGAGAATGGGCTATGAGTCTCCAAAGTAGATGAAAGAGCTGACTCTGGTTATGAGTGTGGATACCTCTTTCTCTGAGACCTTAAGAAAGGAAATTGAGATAAATGAGCTACTCAGACTTGGTAACTTATATTTTCTCTAAGAAAGGAAAGCAGAGCGACTCCTGAAAGTAAATAGGTTTAAGGTAGAACTGGAGGCTTCAAGAGAGCAGCAAAGGTCAGAAAACAGCTACTGTGGAGAATGAGACAAGTTAGTTACCAAAGCCTGAGGATGAAGATGATAAACTAGGAGTCCTGCTCAGTCATGCTGCTCTTAGCTTTTCTGTTAGTGGTTGGGATGCAAGAAAGAAGTTAGATGCTGATGTTAATTCAGAATAGGGAGTTTTATAGAGTGTGTTTAAGTGACAAGACCAAAAAGTAAGTAATATAAGATGGTGGGATAGAGGTATTTAAAGAATTGAAAAGTTGGACTATGTGGTCTGTTTGGACAGGGAAGGAAAAGAGGGAGAAATGAGTTGGGAGTAGGAAGTTAAAAGGAGTGACTGGGGATTGAGGATGGGAAAAGAAGAAAAGATTAAGGAGCTGAGTTTTTTGAGTTAGATGAGTCCACATAGTTGGGTTAAGGTAATAATAAAGTTATATAATAAGTATATTTCCAAATATGGAATCAAGAATGTGCCACATAGAAAGGCCCTAGTTTAAGTTAGTGAAATAATGCTAACATTTAACGATGGCTAAAATTAAAGAAAGAAATAAAGTTTGTGAAGTGGGTTGTTCAACTTCAATTGAGAACTTTAGTCTTCACAATTTTAAGCAGAAAATGAGAAAAGAGAAGATGACTGTGAACCAGCTATCACAGATGTAAGGATCTTGGAAGGAAAAAGGAAGAAAGGGAACAGCCACACAGACGGCAGGAAAGTCCCTCTACTAAAGCAAAAGGTAGAATCAGTGAAGCAAAGAGCCATAGCTCAGTAAACAGGCCAAACAGATGGAACCCCAGAATCCTTCTTCTCTAAGGAAAGCACAAGGAAAAAAATCTGCCCTAACAATTCTAGGTTTAACCATAGAAAGCTGTACATTTAGCTGACTTAGAAATGAAATTCAGAAACCTCACCATTCATCAATCTCAGGGGAGAATCTGTATATTAACCTAAAAATGAACATGTGGTTCTCATTTTCCAGTTCTCTATTTCTACCCACAACTTGATATCACTACTCTTGGTTTCCTGAGACTGAATTCCACTAAGGTACGATATTTTCTGCTCAATGAACCTGAAACTTTAATGAAGTTTTGATAACACTTTTCAAACTTTCTTCTGTCTTTTCATTGCTGAGTGCTAAAGACACCATCTCTGTTTCCAGGTCTTCCACTGACCCCAGCTGTCTGGATTTGAATCCCAGCTTCATTGGTTACTGGCTGATTGAAAAATAACTATGTGTGACCTCAGCTTCTTCACCTACAAAATAGGTACAATAATAGAACTTACCTGACAGACTGATTCTAAATATTGAGTACAGTAATCCATGTGAAGTAAATTAAAGTACATGGGATGGACCTTGCAACACTACTTACAGTAGCCAGGACATGGAAGCAAACTACATGTCCATCAACAGAGGAGTAGATAGAGGAGATGTGGGACAGGGCTTCCCTGGTGGTCCAGTGGGTAAAGAAAGAGTCTGCCTTGCAGTGCAGGGGGCACCAGTTCAATCCTTGGCCCAGGAAGATCCCATGTGCAGCAGAGCAGCTGAACCAGTGGTAATAATAAAGTTATATAATAAGTATATTTCCAAATATGGAATCAAGAATGTGCCACATAGAAAGGCCCTAGTTTAAGTTAGTGAAATAATGCTAACATTTAACGATGGCTAAAATTAAAGAAAGAAATAAAGTTTGTGAAGTGGGTTGTTCAACTTCAATTGAGAACTTTAGTCTTCACAATTTTAAGCAGAAAATGAGAAAAGAGAAGATGACTGTGAACCAGCTATCACAGATGTAAGGATCTTGGAAGGAAAAAGGAAGAAAGGGAACAGCCACACAGACGGCAGGAAAGTCCCTCTACTAAAGCAAAAGGTAGAATCAGTGAAGCAAAGAGCCATAGCTCAGTAAACAGGCCAAACAGATGGAACCCCAGAATCCTTCTTCTCTAAGGAAAGCACAAGGAAAAAAATCTGCCCTAACAATTCTAGGTTTAACCATAGAAAGCTGTACATTTAGCTGACTTAGAAATGAAATTCAGAAACCTCACCATTCATCAATCTCAGGGGAGAATCTGTATATTAACCTAAAAATGAACATGTGGTTCTCATTTTCCAGTTCTCTATTTCTACCCACAACTTGATATCACTACTCTTGGTTTCCTGAGACTGAATTCCACTAAGGTACGATATTTTCTGCTCAATGAACCTGAAACTTTAATGAAGTTTTGATAACACTTTTCAAACTTTCTTCTGTCTTTTCATTGCTGAGTGCTAAAGACACCATCTCTGTTTCCAGGTCTTCCACTGACCCCAGCTGTCTGGATTTGAATCCCAGCTTCATTGGTTACTGGCTGATTGAAAAATAACTATGTGTGACCTCAGCTTCTTCACCTACAAAATAGGTACAATAATAGAACTTACCTGACAGACTGATTCTAAATATTGAGTACAGTAATCCATGTGAAGTAAATTAAAGTACATGGGATGGACCTTGCAACACTACTTACAGTAGCCAGGACATGGAAGCAAACTACATGTCCATCAACAGAGGAGTAGATAGAGGAGATGTGGGACAGGGCTTCCCTGGTGGTCCAGTGGGTAAAGAAAGAGTCTGCCTTGCAGTGCAGGGGGCACCAGTTCAATCCTTGGCCCAGGAAGATCCCATGTGCAGCAGAGCAGCTGAACCAGTGTGTCCAATTGCGAATCAGCGCTCTGGAATGCATACACCCAGAGCCGGTGTTCTGCAACGAAAGAGGCCACTGCAATGGGAGGCCCACACAGGCCAAATAATAAAGATGGATGAAAATAAATACATAAACAATAAAAGAGGCCAAAAATTTTAAAAAAAGATGTGGAACATATGTACAGTAGAATATTATTCCGTCATAAGAAGGAACAAAACAGGTCATTTGTACAGATGCGGATGGACCTAGAGACTGTCATATAGAGTGAAGTAAGTCAGAAAGAAAAAAAGAGCAAATATCACACGTTAATGAATATATGTAGAATCTAGAAAAATGCTATAGATGATCTTATTTGCAAAGCAGGAGTAGAGACACAGAGCTGGAGAACAAACATATGGATACCCAGAGGAAAGGAAGGTAGAATGAGTTGGGAGCTTGGAATTGACACATATACACTATTCATACTATGTATAAAATATATAACTACTGAGAACCTACCACTGTACAGCACAGGGAACTCTACCCAGTGCTCTCTAGTGACCTAAATGGGAAGGAAATCCCAGATTTCCATTTGCTGTACAGTAGAAAGCAATGCAGCATTGTAAAGCAACTATACTCCAATAAAAATTAATTTAAAGAAAAGAACAAGAGATGGAAACTGATAGAGAGTCATCACTCAGTAAACATCAGCTTTTATGTTACTGTTGCCAAATAAGAGTTCATTGAGTAATCATTGTATGTCGTGATTAAATTTTGCCCTGTATAAACTGACAGAGAACTCAACTGCTAAGTTGTTAAGGATCATAAAAGTTACACTCTGATCTTTGAGAAAAGTGGTTATGAGACAGAATCACAACTAAATCAATATGTGCAACAAGGTTGGGCCTTTAGCAATCTACCCCAGGAATATTTCACTTCAGGGTATGTGATGTAAATGTACTGAACCAGGAATTGCAAGATCTGACATCAGGTAATGACTCAACTCCTCCATACATATTTTTCCTTGAACAGATTGTTTCCTGAAGTCTCAGTTTCGTCATTAACAAAATGAAAGTAATAATTTATGGAATGATGTAATTAGGTAAATCACTGGGCAACAGAGCACTGAAACTGGAGTTGGGACTTGACAATGATCAGTCCCTGACATCTCTCCAAATTCCAATTGGCTTGATCATCTGATTTTCCAGCTCACAAGTTATTTGAAACAGCAAATTAAAGTGTGGGAGGCTGCTAAAACAAGTTTTATTGATTTTGATAAAAAGTGACAGCTAGTAAACTGATGTGGCAGAAGCAATACAAGAAAAATTTAAAAACACATATAAGACGCAGAAAAGCTGCAGAGATCTGGGACAATTAATCCGGCAACAACCAGCCTTACACACATCAAAAGGGGTGAGGAATCACTGTTTAAAGTATAGTAATCGATGCTCTCAACAGGGATCTTGTCCTACTGGATTTTGATCTGAGAACAGTCCCTGTTCATGTTCTTAGGTTTAATAAGAACAGTTTGGGGCATAAAATGAGAAAGAAACCAAACCCACTGAGTATACATTCACACATTGTATATTAATCTTCTTAGCAATCCTAACAAGTCAGTAATTGTACTCTACATCATAGGGTAGAAAACAGAGGTACAGAAAGATTAAGTAACAAACTTAAGCCCACATATGAAAATGAACAGTCTGTCTCCTATAAAAGTCTTTTTTTTTTAATCAAAACATAATGCTCAGGGGCTTCCCTGGTGGTTCAGTGGGTAAGGACACCGCCTTACAGTGCAAGGGGCGCAGGTTTGATCCCTGGTCTGGGAAGATCCCACGTGTGGCAGAGCAGCTGGACCGATGTGTCCAATTACCGAGCAGGAGTTCTGGAGTGCACATGTCCAGAGCCGGTGCTCTGCAGCGACAGAGGTCACTGCAATGGGAGGTCCACACAGGCCAGAGAACAAAGGTAAATACATGAAAGATCAATAGAAGTGCCCCCCCCCCAAAAAAACCCAAACAAAAAACAAAACAAAAAGCCATAATGCTCTGTGAGGACCTAGAGGGCTGGAATGGGGTTGGAGATAGGAGGAAGGTTCAAGAGAGGACCGAGGTATACCTATGACTGATTTATGTTGATGCATGGAAGAAACCAACACAATATTGTAAAGCAGTAATCTTTCAATGAAAAATAAATTTAAAAAACATAAATAAAGGGAATATGGTTATAATCTAAAAATGTTAATTAATATGGGACTATTTTTGTTACTATAAAAAAGAAAAATTAATTTGGATGTAAAGAATTTGTAAACTCAAGAGACTCAAATTAGTGATCACAGAGAAGGAAAAACAACAACATTAGTTGGGTAAGAGTAACATATACTTTGAAGTTCTTTGGGTCTCTGAAAACAATTTTATATCATATGAAGAAGCATTTAGTAGATATTGGAAATGAAAAAACAATGGAAACAGACTACTGTGTTAAAAATATGTGGTGTAAATCCTGTTATGGGATACATTGTGTTCCTTTAAAATTAACATGTTGACATTCCATTCCCCAGTACTTCAGAATGTAACCACAACTGTAAATGAGTTTTTGTTTTAGATATTAATTTCTCAGCTTTACTGAGGTATAATTGATAAATAAAACTCTAAAATGCACGTCAAGATGATTTGATATATGTGTACATATTAATGATGACTTGATATATGTGCCCAAGATTCCATCTTGTTAAGTTTATTAAAAGTGATAGCTATTTAACTTGTACAATTTGACATGTTTGGTTTTCTATTTCTTATTTCTAGTTTGGCATAACCTTAAACAGTCATTCTCTGAAAGAAAATCAGCGGTCCAAAAATGAGAGATGGGGATAGACATGGGGCAAAATCCAAAAAATTTATCATCCTAATCATGGCTTTGACTTTGACACATGCTCTGACTTCAGAAGCTCTTAAATTCTTTAAAAAACTGATTAAGTTAAAAGGGAAGGGAGGAAGGTTGGCCCTAATGCAATTGGATCGGTGTTTTCATAAGAGTGTAAGAGATACCAAGGGTGGCGGTGCTCAGAGGAAATGCTATGTGAAGACATGGAAGGCCAACTGGAAGCCAGAGAGAGGTCTCAGGAGTGAAAACAAATCTGCAACAATGTGCTCATGCACTTTCAGCCTGCAGACCTGTGAGAACATAAAATTCTATTCTTTAAGCTGCCCACACAGGGGGAGCACACCCACATACTGAGAATTCTGGTGCTGAGCAGTGGAATGCTGTGTAACAAAACCCTGAACATTGTGGAAATGAGTTTGGAACTGGGTAACGGGCAGAGGCTGGAAGAATGAGAGGTGCATTTGACGAAGCCCAGACTGCCTCACAGAGACTGTCGGCAGGGATATGGATGTGACAAGTGAATCTCATCAGATTTCGGACAGAAATCAAGACCATGTCATTGGAAACTGAAGAAAGCATGGCCCTTGTGATAAAGCATCAGAGGAGTCCACTGAACTGTGTTCCAGTGTGTTGTGGAAGGCAGAACTTGTGAATGATGGCAAAAATATGTGGTGTAAATCCTGTTATGGGATACATTGTGTTCCTTTAAAATTAACATGTTGACATTCCATTCCCCAGTACTTCAGAATGTAACCACAACTGTAAATGAGTTTTTGTTTTAGATATTAATTTCTCAGCTTTACTGAGGTATAATTGATAAATAAAACTCTAAAATGCACGTCAAGATGATTTGATATATGTGTACATATTAATGATGACTTGATATATGTGCCCAAGATTCCATCTTGTTAAGTTTATTAAAAGTGATAGCTATTTAACTTGTACAATTTGACATGTTTGGTTTTCTATTTCTTATTTCTAGTTTGGCATAACCTTAAACAGTCATTCTCTGAAAGAAAATCAGCGGTCCAAAAATGAGAGATGGGGATAGACATGGGGCAAAATCCAAAAAATTTATCATCCTAATCATGGCTTTGACTTTGACACATGCTCTGACTTCAGAAGCTCTTAAATTCTTTAAAAAACTGATTAAGTTAAAAGGGAAGGGAGGAAGGTTGGCCCTAATGCAATTGGATCGGTGTTTTCATAAGAGTGTAAGAGATACCAAGGGTGGCGGTGCTCAGAGGAAATGCTATGTGAAGACATGGAAGGCCAACTGGAAGCCAGAGAGAGGTCTCAGGAGTGAAAACAAATCTGCAACAATGTGCTCATGCACTTTCAGCCTGCAGACCTGTGAGAACATAAAATTCTATTCTTTAAGCTGCCCACACAGGGGGAGCACACCCACATACTGAGAATTCTGGTGCTGAGCAGTGGAATGCTGTGTAACAAAACCCTGAACATTGTGGAAATGAGTTTGGAACTGGGTAACGGGCAGAGGCTGGAAGAATGAGAGGTGCATTTGACGAAGCCCAGACTGCCTCACAGAGACTGTCGGCAGGGATATGGATGTGACAAGTGAATCTCATCAGATTTCGGACAGAAATCAAGACCATGTCATTGGAAACTGAAGAAAGCATGGCCCTTGTGATAAAGCATCAGAGGAGTCCACTGAACTGTGTTCCAGTGTGTTGTGGAAGGCAGAACTTGTGAATGATGACATCATATATTTAGCTGAAGAGAATTCTAAGCAAAGGGTTGAAAGTGTCACTGGTTTCTCACTGCTTACAGAAAAAGTAAGAGGAGAGAGAGAAAATGAAGAAGGAATTGTTAAGAAAAAGAACCACAACTTGAGAGAATAGCATGGAAACATATACATTACCATATGTAAAAAAGACAGCACGTGGGAATTTGCTATGTGACACAGGGACCTCAACCCAGTGCTCTGTGACAACAGGTAGAGGGGTGGGGTGGGGTGGGGAACGAGAAGGGGCTTCAAGAAGGAGGGGACATATGTATACCTATGGCTGGTTCATGTTGATGTATGGCAGAGGCCAACACAATATTGTAAAGCAATTATCCTCTGATTTTTAAAAAAAACAAGAATTCGATTTTGGGGACATTTTCAACCTGAACATACTGCAAAAAAAAAAAAAAATGAGAAAGCTCTGGAGAGATCAACAAAGGTGTGGCTAGACAATCACTCCATAAAGAGATTTTGAGCATGGGTCATGACTGTAAACAAGATTAGCAGAATCCAGGAGCAGAGAGACATTAGACCATCATAAACTCTGCCATCTTGGAGCATTGAAGGCAGAGATGGGACAGAATGAAGGCAGGCTTCTGGGTATCTGGGATCTAAATAACAGAACATCAAAGCTATCCAGCCACATACATACAAGATCCTTCAAAACAAACAAACAAACAAAAAAAGGAAAGAGTGACCCTAAAGGTGATTCAGAAATCAGCGGTACTGCCATTACTACCACTGGTCAGGGGAGCAAGGCTGTCTTCTCCTGTATTTCAAAGCTTGGGGCCATTTCCTTGTTTGGAACAGGTCAGACTGTTGCCTAGGGCCGAGGGGGCAAGGATGCCACCAAGATGGCCCCAGAAGGTGGGACTGTCACCCTAGTGGGCCCAGAGGACAAAACATTGCACCAAAGAAGACTATTCTCAAACCTTAAAATCTTAGGTCATTTGCTCTGTCAGGTTTTGGACTTGCTTGAACTTGTGACCCCTTTCTCCTTTTCAATTGATCCCTTTTGAAATGGGAAAACTCAGGCAACAGACTCCAGTATTCTTTTTGGGGGTGGGGGGCGGCACGGGGCGGGTGGGTCACTTCTATCAGACTTTCATTTGTCTATTTTCATCCATCTTTGTTCTTTGACCCATGTGGGCCTCCCATCGCAGTGGCCTCTGTTGTCACAGAGCACCGGCTCTGGGCGCATGCGCGCTAGAGCTCTGGCTCGGTAGTTGGACACATCTGTCCAGCCACTCCGTGGCACATGGGATCTTCCCAGGCCAGGGATGGAACCGGCGCCCCTTGCACTGCAAGGCGGTGTCCCCACCCACTGGACCACCAGGGAAGCCCAGACTCCAGTATTCTTGCCTGGAAAATTCCATGGACAGAGGAGCCTGGCAAGTTACAGTCGATGGGGTCGCAAAGAGTCAGACACGAGTAAGCACATGCTATGTAGGTGCCATCATTACTGGAAGAATATGACTTCTTCAATTTCAGAGATTCGTAACAGAAGAGGAATTCTGCCTCAGGGTAAATCATTCCTTGAGTCTCACCCACCCTTGATTTAGGTGATATGTAGATGAAGTACAGACTTAGAGTTGACGCAAGAGTGTGTTACGACTTTGGGAATGAGGCGAATGTCTTTTACACATGAGAAGAATATGAATTTTAAAGGCCTGGAAGTCAGGGTGTCATTGGCTTAATTGTGCTACCCTAGAGCTCATATGGACTTCCCTGATAGCTCAGTGGTAAAGAATCTAACTGCCAATGTAGGAGAGCCAGGAGACATGGGTTTGATCCTGGGGTTGGGAAGATCCCATGGAGAATACCCAACCACTCTAATATTCTTATCTGGGAAATCGATGGATAGAGGAGCCTAGTGAGCTACAGTTCACTAGGTCTCAAAAGATTTGGATACAACTTAGCAACTAAACAACAATAAAAATTCATACCTTGAAGTCTCAACCTCTACTATAGCAGAATGTATCCATATTTGGAGAAAGGGTCTTTACAGAGGTGATTAAGTAAAAATGAGGCCATTATCATGGGCTCTAATCCAATAGACCTGTTTTCCTTGTGGAAAGAGAAAAACACTCAGGAGTGTGGGTGCAGAGGAAAAAGGCAACATGAACCCATAGTGAGAAGAAGGCCATCAGAAGCTACAAAGACAGTCTCAAAACTAAACCTGCCAATACTTTGATTTTGAACTCCCAGACCCCAGAATTATAGAACATAAATTTCTATTGTTTTTTCATGTTTCCAACAAGTCAGACTGCTGTCCAGGGCCGAGGGGGTAATGATGCCACCAAGATGGCCCTAGAGGGTGGGGCTGTCACCCCAGTGGGTCCAGAGGACAGAAACGTGCACCAAAGAAGATTTATTCTCAAGCCCTATTTTCTTATGTAACTCCCACCAAACTATTACAGACCCTTTCCTGGGTGGCAATGTTGTGCATAGATTAATAATTCTGTTTAATTCATTTGCAAAGTCAATAAACCACAGCTTTACAAATCACCAAAATTAAAATCATCATGAGCATAAATCATTCTCCATGTTGAACTATTACAGGAAAAAAATTTGTCTCATGTTATCACACATCATTATACATCCCATTCCATGGGAATTAATTCTCTCTACTGATTTACAATTTTAAAGATCTACACTAGTATAGCATATATTAAGTTTATTAATTCTCAATATTGGTATGGTGAAATTTTTATTTCTAATTAAGAAACTGTGGCTCATGGATCACATAAACCTTTTCATCTACGAAGGCTCAATATTTTTGCTTGAAATGTTTTCCAGATAGAAGCTTGTGCTTCTGCTAATATTATAACAATATTATAAGCATTTTAATCTAGACCTGCCCCTTCCTATACCTGGATTTCTACTGTTACTTATATTATCACACTATATCTGTTTCACACTGCCCTAATTTATTATTTTTACTGTTCTCAAATTACTACTTTTCATTAAGCCTCTTAATGAAAAGTGAGCTATGCTTTTATGCATATCAAATGTCACTCTATATGAATCTTAAGAGTCTCATATAATCCAACTCCTACTTTCCTTCCTCCCACACAGCCACTGATACAACTACATTCTTCACTGTTTTTATATCTCTCACCTTTAAATCTTTTTTTTTCTTTTTCCCCATCATGCCTCTTTTATTTATATTTATTTTCATTGATCTTTTTATTCTTTGGCCTGTGGGGGCCTCCCATTGCAGTGGTCTATCTCACTGCAGAGCACCGGCTCTGGGCGTATGCGCTCCAGAGTACTGTCTCATAATTGGCACATGGGTCCAGCAGCTCCAGGGCATACAGGGTCTTCCCAGGCCAGGGATCAAACCGGTGTCCCTTGTGCTGCAAGGCGGACTCTTCACCCACTGGACCACCCGGGAAGCTCCAACTTTAAATCTTTTAAACAGGTCTTCTCATCACTCCTTGATGAAACCACGTTCAGTTTGTCCTCTCCACATTGTTGCTTACTCTGTTATGCCATCCTATTCTGAATGAAGACAGTGATGAATATTATTAAGACTATTTCAAGTTTTAACAATTACCCAATTCACTGAAAGCTGTATGAGTTTTACTCTTCTCAGCACAGTTAACGCCTTGAAGATACCACACCATGGAGTTCCATCTCACTGGAAGATCCTCAGCTTGCCCACCCTGTTAGCACCTAGCACACTGTTGGTTTCATAGAGGGAATACAATGGAAGTTTGTCCACCAATGTATTCACTATCTCCATAGACCCGGGATGGTATCATATTTTTTCATAGTTTTTCAAATTCATTAATTTATGTGTCTCATCTACACACAATGATTAATATCTATGCTTTGCTCCGTGTTGGGCTTAAAAATGGGCAGGGAGACTAGATATTGGGCATAGAAACATGGAGAAAAATGCTACTACTGGTCAAAAGAGCCTGATAAGCTGTGAGTAGAGACAGATGCAAACAGAAAGATGCTGTATGATGGGTGAATCCAGAGGGGCTGTTGTAGAATGATGGACTGAATTCCTAGATGAGAGAACAGAGGCACTGTTCTCAAATTACCTACTTTTCACACTAAAAGCCTCTTAATTGAAAAGTGAGCTATGCTTTTATGCATATCAAATGTCACTCTATATGAATCTTAAGAGTCTCATATAATCCAACTCCTACTTTCCTTCCTCCCACACAGCCACTGATACAACTACATTCTTCACTGTTTTTATATCTCTCACCTTTAAATCTTTTTTTTTCTTTTTCCCCATCATGCCTCTTTTATTTATATTTATTTTCATTGATCTTTTTATTCTTTGGCCTGTGGGGGCCTCCCATTGCAGTGGTCTATCTCACTGCAGAGCACCGGCTCTGGGCGTATGCGCTCCAGAGTACTGTCTCATAATTGGCACATGGGTCCAGCAGCTCCAGGGCATACAGGGTCTTCCCAGGCCAGGGATCAAACCGGTGTCCCTTGTGCTGCAAGGCGGACTCTTCACCCACTGGACCACCCGGGAAGCTCCAACTTTAAATCTTTTAAACAGGTCTTCTCATCACTCCTTGATGAAACCACGTTCAGTTTGTCCTCTCCACATTGTTGCTTACTCTGTTATGCCATCCTATTCTGAATGAAGACAGTGATGAATATTATTAAGACTATTTCAAGTTTTAACAATTACCCAATTCACTGAAAGCTGTATGAGTTTTACTCTTCTCAGCACAGTTAACGCCTTGAAGATACCACACCATGGAGTTCCATCTCACTGGAAGATCCTCAGCTTGCCCACCCTGTTAGCACCTAGCACACTGTTGGTTTCATAGAGGGAATACAATGGAAGTTTGTCCACCAATGTATTCACTATCTCCATAGACCCGGGATGGTATCATATTTTTTCATAGTTTTTCAAATTCATTAATTTATGTGTCTCATCTACACACAATGATTAATATCTATGCTTTGCTCCGTGTTGGGCTTAAAAATGGGCAGGGAGACTAGATATTGGGCATAGAAACATGGAGAAAAATGCTACTACTGGTCAAAAGAGCCTGATAAGCTGTGAGTAGAGACAGATGCAAACAGAAAGATGCTGTATGATGGGTGAATCCAGAGGGGCTGTTGTAGAATGATGGACTGAATCCTAGATGAGAGACAGAGGCACTGTTAGGGGGACACTGGAGCTCAGCCTTGAAGAGGCAGGAATTCATTTGGCTCATAAGGAGAAGGGTGCCAACAGAGTGGAAAACTAATTTCTCTACAGGAACCCTCACGTGTATTTGATTGATGCTGGTGTGAGTTCAGTACTCATTTACTTTCTTAACAGAGAAAAAGAATTTACAGCATCTTATAAAACCAAGACAATAAAATTAAGTTTAAAAAAATTGGAGGAAGAGAGGAAGACAAGGGACAAATCAAGCTTGGAAAAGAGATAAAAGCTGACAAATACGAGGGAAATACAGCTCTTACATTTCACTAGAACATTTAGCCTTAACTTTATTGAGAAGCAGAGGGATGAGAGAAATAAAGTTACTCAAGCCTTATGAGGTAACAGGGCATGCCCATTTGTTCTTATCTCAAATCAGAGAAAATATTCCTCACTAGAAACTAGATAGAGAGATCTGGAAGATATAAGGAACAATATTCTTACATATATTTTTAATAGCTGGCACAAAAGAGAACACAAATAAATATTTAATTTTTACACATCTTACTTAAAATTTTATGTACACAGAACAAACATTCAATCTTTGCAAAGGAGAACATCTAAGTCTCACATTAGAAAGAAAACAGGATCAGAAATATAAGACCCTCCTTTGAGACTAGACTTTTTCGTGCAAAACTTGTCTCCAGCTAGAACTTTAACACTATGAAGGATTCTCCTTATAATTCTTCTCACCTGATACCACCAAAATGACAGAAAATTTATTGATGTTAATAAAGTTAATAATTTGAATTACTTGTTATACACATTAGACTTCTTCCTTTATAATAATTCATTTGTTTCAGATATTGATGAAAAAGTCATAAATGACAGCTTAAAATCTATGCTTTGCTCCGTGTTGGGCTTAAAAATGGGCAGGGAGACTAGATATTGGGCATAGAAACATGGAGAAAAATGCTACTACTGGTCAAAAGAGCCTGATAAGCTGTGAGTAGAGACAGATGCAAACAGAAAGATGCTGTATGATGGGTGAATCCAGAGGGGCTGTTGTAGAATGATGGACTGAATCCTAGATGAGAGACAGAGGCACTGTTAGGGGGACACTGGAGCTCAGCCTTGAAGAGGCAGGAATTCATTTGGCTCATAAGGAGAAGGGTGCCAACAGAGTGGAAAACTAATTTCTCTACAGGAACCCTCACGTGTATTTGATTGATGCTGGTGTGAGTTCAGTACTCATTTACTTTCTTAACAGAGAAAAAGAATTTACAGCATCTTATAAAACCAAGACAATAAAATTAAGTTTAAAAAAATTGGAGGAAGAGAGGAAGACAAGGGACAAATCAAGCTTGGAAAAGAGATAAAAGCTGACAAATACGAGGGAAATACAGCTCTTACATTTCACTAGAACATTTAGCCTTAACTTTATTGAGAAGCAGAGGGATGAGAGAAATAAAGTTACTCAAGCCTTATGAGGTAACAGGGCATGCCCATTTGTTCTTATCTCAAATCAGAGAAAATATTCCTCACTAGAAACTAGATAGAGAGATCTGGAAGATATAAGGAACAATATTCTTACATATATTTTTAATAGCTGGCACAAAAGAGAACACAAATAAATATTTAATTTTACACATCTTACTTAAAATTTTATGTACACAGAACAAACATTCAATCTTTGCAAAGGAGAACATCTAAGTCTCACATTAGAAAGAAAACAGGATCAGAAATATAAGACCCTCCTTTGAGACTAGACTTTTTCGTGCAAAACTTGTCTCCAGCTAGAACTTTAACACTATGAAGGATTCTCCTTATAATTCTTCTCACCTGATACCACCAAAATGACAGAAAATTTATTGATGTTAATAAAGTTAATAATTTGAATTACTTGTTATACACATTAGACTTCTTCCTTTATAATAATTCATTTGTTTCAGATATTGATGAAAAAGTCATAAATGACAGCTTAAAATCTCTGTTGTGTATTTCAGCAGTAGGTATCCTAAGATATTCATAAATGTATATTTATTCAGAGAAAGTGTTCATTCTACTATGGAAATTTTTCAATATAAAATTTTTTGCATATTTTTTTTCAAGAACTGAAGCAGAGAGCTCTGTGTTTTGTTTTATAAATGTTCACTCCCACATGTCCACCCTCCTTTCTTAATTAGTTCACAGCATCTATTATGAATCAGCTGCATTTTGTGGAAGGAGCTCAGAGCCCAGAAGCCCAGGAGCCAACCCAGACTTGGACTGATGTCCTGGCCAACATCAAAGGCCTCTGAGAGTCATTCCCTCATTTTCTATTAGAAATTAATAGAGGTACTTAGGAAGGACAATAAGACAATCTATCTAAGGCATGTAAGTCAAGAAAGAACACTGTAGGCATAAAATTTGGGCTGCCTTTACCATGTTCCCAGAAAGGGAACAGTTTCTTAATTCTATTGCTTTTTGCTCTTATCACCTGTCAAGGGACTTCCAAATAAGAATATATCACATTATTTCTTCTCTGCAGCCTAGTTGCTATGCTAATTTTCTCTGTCATTTTTTGTTTAGCTTTCTTTGTAAATCATGAAATGTAACATCATTGTGGAGGAAATAGTAAGAAAGTGAGAGGGAGGCCTCTGATGATGAAATGCTTCCCGGGCATCCTGGTGTGAAAGTTGGACCTCAGACAATAAAGTTGCTGAAATCAGAGAATAAATTTCTTTACATGATGAATGAAACGCATCACATGTGTGGGAGATATGTACTTTCAGAGACCAGATTAGGGCAATGTCCTTTTTAATATAAAATTCCAAATACAGAGAAAAAAGAAGGCTAGATCTTGACTTGGAAATTATGAAAAAAAAAAAAAAAACACATTTATTTACTGCAAAATGATTCTTTTATAACATCATGATCTTTACAAAACTAAACTTGATGAATAATAGGGTTGTATCAGGTTTTCACTATTGATTTAACTCACCTTATTTTAATTAGTTGTGATCTGTCTACAACCCCAGGCCAAGAGTCAGAAACCTTTTTTTCTATAAAAGTTCAGAGATTAAAACCTTTCTGCTTTGCAGACAACTCAGGCTTTATCCCAAGCACTCAACTCTGCCACTGTCAGGCAGAAGTAGCCGTGGACAACAGGTAAACGCATGAGCGTGACTCTGTTCCAATAAAACTTTATTTATAAAGACAGATGGTTGGTCAAATTTGACCTACAGGCTGCAGTTTGCTCACTCAGACTCTAAATGAATTGATGTACTATGTTTAGTGATGCCTTCTGCAAAATCAAAAATGGGAGTGTAATTGGAGTTTAACACAGAAAATCAGGAAGTTACTTCCTTCATTCAGCAAATATTTAGAGTCCTCGCTATGTGTACAGCACAGGGCTAAGTATTAGGGAATCAATGATGAGCATGAGACAATGTTTGCCCTCCACCCCCAGAAGCTTACAGATAGAGGAAATAAGTAAAGCAAATTAAAATATAGAATGTGATAAATTAGATGATGTGAGTACATATAAGCTGTTACAGGAGCAAGTAAGAGGAAAAGTCAAAAGATCTTTCCATTCTCTTCCAAGGTCTTCAGAGCAGGAGTTCATGATTTTATAAAATTCTTTCTAAATACATAATCAGATAATTTTAGTCTCATATTCCTTTATCCTTACTTTAATCCTCCTCAATTTCTTTTTATTCAATAATTATTTTTAACCCACTTTTGCTCAAGTTAGTCTATAGAAAAGGCTTTTTCTTAAAATCACAAAACAGTACACAGTGAAGATATCCTTACATACCACCTAAGAGATTCCTCATATATTTGAATTGAAGATAATGATGCTTGGAATGGCTGGATGATTTGGTCAAGGCCCCATGGACAAAGTTGAATTCACATAACAATTTTTGGCTCTATATCAGTTCTAACTCCTGTAATATCTTAAACAGAAAAGCAACCTCATGGCCAATAAATAAGAAAGTAAGAATGAAATCCGTACACTAAGAAAAGATGGTACGTGATGTGAAGACTACCTAAAAAGAAATATTTTCTGTTTTCACTTTTAAGAACTTTAAAAAACACTTTAATCAGATTCTCTATAAGTTCACTTGCTTCCTTGCCAAGTAGGTATTCTTCTACACTGATTGTTCTATTATAATTGTATGTAATGTTATCCTTTTCTTTCAGAATCCTTCTCTATATTTAGATAAATTGTTTCTAAGTAAAAGCACTAAAGGCATTGCATAGATAATTATCAATTGAAAGCTGCCAATATAAAACGTCCTCCTGGTAACTTGTAAAACATAGGTATGTTTCTTGAAATTTAGGATTTTGGTCTGGGTAATCACACTGCTTGAAGCTACTAAGCACTTAATATGTGCAAACTGGTGCTCTGTTTTGTGAGTTTTACCACATAGCGTGGATGCCAGTTGTCCCTTTTCAATATTCTTTCTACTGTTTTAGTATAAAGATAATTTGCCTTGAAATACATAGCATGTACCTGTATTTTTTTGTCACTCATCATTAAAAATGATTAGCGGGGGGCTTCCCTGGTGGTCCAGTGGGTAAGGACACTGCCTTGCAGTGCAATGGGCGCCGGTTCAATCCCTGGCCTGGGAAGATCCCACGTGCCGCGAAGCGGCTGGACCAATGTGTCCAATGACCGAGCCGGAGCTCTGGAGCGCATGTGCCCAGAGCCGGTGCTCTGTGACAACAGAGGCCACCCCGATGGGAGGCCCACACGGGCCAAAGAACAAAGATGGATGAAAAATGGACAAATGAAAGACCAATAGAAGTGGCCCGCCTGCTCCCCTCCCTCCACACCCCACCCCCACCAAAATAAATAAATAAATAAATCTTTAAAAAAATAAATGATTAGGGGGATTTCTCTGGTGGTCCAGTGGTTAAGACGTTGCCTTGTAATCCGGGAGGGTGTGCATTCTTTCCCTGATTGGGAAGCTGATTCCACATACCTCAAGGTCAAGAAACCAAAACATAAAAGAGAAACAATATTGTACCAGATTCAATAAAGACTTTAAAAACTGTGCACATCAAAAATACATTTAAAAAAAATGATTAAGGATTTAGGTTTTATTACAAGATCTCCTGGAGAAGGGAATGACTACCCAGTAGCCAGTATTCTTGCCTGGAGAATTCCATAGGTGGAGAAAGCTGGAGGGCTATAGTCCGTGGGGCCACAGAAGGTGGACATGACTGAGCGAGTAACACTATTTTGGACTTCCCAGGTGGCTCAGTGGGCAATGAAACTACCTGCAATGCAGGAGACACAGGAGGACACAGATTTAAGTAAATAGCACTAAAGGCATTGCATAGATAATTATCAATTGAAAGCTGCCAATATAAAACGTCCTCCTGGTAACTTGTAAAACATAGGTATGTTTCTTGAAATTTAGGATTTTGGTCTGGGTAATCACACTGCTTGAAGCTACTAAGCACTTAATATGTGCAAACTGGTGCTCTGTTTTGTGAGTTTTACCACATAGCGTGGATGCCAGTTGTCCCTTTTCAATATTC
This sequence comes from Tragulus kanchil, assembly GCA_022376925.1. Taxonomy (NCBI): domain Eukaryota; kingdom Metazoa; phylum Chordata; class Mammalia; order Artiodactyla; family Tragulidae; genus Tragulus; species Tragulus kanchil. The sequence continues at coordinate 37,822,110 of JAIOJX010000003.1, forward strand.
TTTCTACTGTTTTAGTATAAAGATAATTTGCCTTGAAATACATAGCATGTACCTGTATTTTTTTGTCACTCATCATTAAAAATGATTAGCGGGGGGCTTCCCTGGTGGTCCAGTGGGTAAGGACACTGCCTTGCAGTGCAATGGGCGCCGGTTCAATCCCTGGCCTGGGAAGATCCCACGTGCCGCGAAGCGGCTGGACCAATGTGTCCAATGACCGAGCCGGAGCTCTGGAGCGCATGTGCCCAGAGCCGGTGCTCTGTGACAACAGAGGCCACCCCGATGGGAGGCCCACACGGGCCAAAGAACAAAGATGGATGAAAAATGGACAAATGAAAGACCAATAGAAGTGGCCCGCCTGCTCCCCTCCCTCCACACCCCACCCCCACCAAAATAAATAAATAAATAAATCTTTAAAAAAATAAATGATTAGGGGGATTTCTCTGGTGGTCCAGTGGTTAAGACGTTGCCTTGTAATCCGGGAGGGTGTGCATTCTTTCCCTGATTGGGAAGCTGATTCCACATACCTCAAGGTCAAGAAACCAAAACATAAAAGAGAAACAATATTGTACCAGATTCAATAAAGACTTTAAAAACTGTGCACATCAAAAATACATTTAAAAAAAATGATTAAGGATTTAGGTTTTATTACAAGATCTCCTGGAGAAGGGAATGACTACCCAGTAGCCAGTATTCTTGCCTGGAGAATTCCATAGGTGGAGAAAGCTGGAGGGCTATAGTCCGTGGGGCCACAGAAGGTGGACATGACTGAGCGAGTAACACTATTTTGGACTTCCCAGGTGGCTCAGTGGGCAATGAAACTACCTGCAATGCAGGAGACACAGGAGGACACAGATTTAATCCCTTAATGGGGGAGCTCCCCTGGAGGAGGGCATGGCAACCCACTCCAGTATTCTTGCCTGGAGATCCATGGACCGAGGGGCCTGGTGGGCTACAATTCACGGGGTCACAACTGAAGCAACTGAACACACATGCACATATTACTCTAATAGATCCATTCAGTCAGTCAGTCAATAATCAGTGGATACCTGTCATGTGAGATATATTTGAGGCAGAAATGATTCTGGTTTTGAGTCCATAACATTTATACACTAGATAATTGTGAGGCTTCTTTAAGAATACCAATTTAGGTATGAAAAGAATATTTGCTTTTCAAATACAAATGTTCTGCATTTGAAAAAATTCACAAAAGTCAGGAAAAAAAACAGTATTTTTTTCAGCCTAATATCAGCCTAACATCTCTAAAATATATTTTTCTGATATATTTTGGCTGCAGATTCTTTACCTCTTAAATGGCAGTAATTCCATAATGTTATAATAGGAGAGAAGAAAGTCTTTCTTCTAGCATGTTTGATCCAAATATTTTATTATATTGATTATTGAAATATATGACATGAAACTTTAAACAGAGGCTTATTTGTGGTGAGAAATATTACGTGCTTATGCTGTACAGATAAAGGCATTCCAAAAAATTATTTTACCATATTTTTAGCAGTATATTTTTAATCTTTATTATAAAGTCTTATTAGATTCAGTTAATCTGTGCCTAGCGCTAGGTGCTTAGATATAAGAGAGGATAAAACAGAGAACTGTTTCTGTAGAATTATTCTAGGGAAGTACAAAGAATATCCAAAGAAACAAATACATTTAAAATTAAAGATTGGGGCTTCCCTGATGGTCCAGTGGGTAAAGAGTCTGCCTTGACGTGCAAGGGGCACTGGTTCAATCCCTGACCCAGGAAGATCCCACATTCTGTGGAGCGGCTGAACCGGTGTGCCCAATTGTGAGCCGGCACTCTGGAGCACATGTGCCCAGTGCCAGTGCTCTGTGACAGAAGAGCCGGCTACAATGGGAGGCCCACACAGGCTAAAGAATGAAGATGGATGAAAATAAATAAATAAAAAACCAATTAAAAAAACCTAAAGATTGAAATTGTAACTTTTTCATGCACAGTTCTCAAAGTGTGGTCATAGCCCATCGTGGGGCTGCCTGGAGACCATTATAGGGTGTCCATAAGGTCTCAGCTATTTCTTTAATAATACTAAGAGATTTGGCTTTTGCTACCATGTGACATTTGCACAGATGATGCAGTACTGTGATGGGCAAAATTTTGGGTACCTTAATATGAATCAAAGTGGCAACCAATTGTACGAGTAGTTACTGTATTCTTTGCTATCACAGCCACTCAGTGAAAAGAAAAGAAAAAAAGAAAGGGACCTATGGCAAATCATTGTTTAAAAAAAGAAAAGCAGTCTAAGAACAGTTACTGCAATTAAGCAACAAATTTAGGTCAGACTTCACCTCCTTGGCAGAGGCGGCTCTAGCAATCATTATCTATAATTGGAAGATGTATTTCTTAGTGTTCAACTCCAACAGGTAAACTTTCATATAGGGACAACATGCAATATTTTCAGTGATTTAGCCAGATGTGAATAAATAATTGTGTGGCTTTCTTGTGTGTATGTGTGACTCTGCGACTCTGCGACCCCATGGACTGTAGCCTACCAGGCTCCTCTGTCCATGGATTTCTTCAAGAATACTGGAGTGGGTAGCCATTCCCTTCTCCAGGAGGTCTTTCTGACCCAGAGACTGAACCTGGGTCTCCCTCACTGCAGGCAGATTCTATACCGTCTCAGCCACCTTAGTAAAACTCAAGAGCATTTCATAATCAAATGATTCTATAATTAACATAGTAATCATTTTGCAACATTTACTAATACTCAATTCATCACTTTGTACACCCTAAACTTATACAATGTTGTATGTTAATTGTATCTCAGCAAAGCAGGAAACACAAAGGTATAGCCCTGGGTTGAATTGTGTCTAGTGCACGGCACACTGTAGGCTCTGGGCCTTCTATATCGAGAAAAGAAAGTAACTGGCTTTCCTGCAGGTTCCCACGCACTATCTATTTCAAACATGGCAATGTATACATGTCAAACCACATCTCCAATTCATCTCACCCTCTCGTGTGTCCATACATCTGAAAGTGTTCAACCTCAATTTGAGACTTAAACCCAGGGCCCAGACCTAATCAAACCCTGCTTGGGACTTGAACGCACGTGGCTGGGGCTTAACCCCAGCTAAAACCCTGTTTGGGACTTGAACCCATGTGGCTGAGACTCAAACTCAGCCAAAACCCTAGTAATTAAAATCACTCACCCGACATCTGGACCCACTGAGGTTCAGGTTCTTCATGTCTCTTTGCAGAGAAGAATTCAGCAAGAGACAAAGTGATAGGTAAGAAAAGGATTTATTCAGATTCAGAGAAAGCACACTCCACAAACACAGTGTGGGCCATCCTAGAGCGAATCCAGCGGATGCTCTGAAAACATGGCGTTCTTAGCTTTTATGGGCTGGGTAATTCCATATGCTAATGAATGGGAGGATTATTCCACCTCTTTTAGGGTGCTGTCATAGTACCTCTGGTGTGTCATTTAGCTTGCTGACTGAAGATCAAGGTCTGGTCTGCCATCTTGGACCCATTTGATTCTAATGGGTTTATGCTATGTCCCTGGGCTATGTCATTCTTTTCAAAAATTGTGCCCTACCCCTTTTTCCAACCCTTACACATCCGTTTTCTATCTCTGCATCTCTGTTCCTACCCTGGAAGTAGGTTCACCTGTTCCATTTTTTCCACGCTTGTGCCTATTCATTCAGTCGTGTCCGACTCTTTGCGACACCTGGATTGCAGCCCACCTGGCTCTTCTGTCCATGGGGAATTCTCCAGGCAAGGATATGGGAGTGGGTTGCCATGTCCTCCTCCAGGGGATCGTCCAACCCAGGAATCAAACCCAGGTCTCCTGCATTGCAAGCAGTCTTTAGTCTGAGCCATGAGAAAGCCCAAGCATACTGGAGTGGGACCCTATCCCTTCTCCAGAGAATCTTCCTCACCCAGGAATAGCATTGGGGTCTCCTGCATTGCAGCCAGATTCTTTACCAGCTGAGCTACAAGGGAAGATTCCACAAATGTGCATTCATATACAATATTTCTTTTTATCTTTCTAACTTACCTTCTCTGCATGACAGATTCTAGGTCCATCCATGTCTCTACACAGAGCTCAGCTTGGTGCTCTGTGATGACCTAGATGGGTGGGATTTTAGGGGGCGGTGGGAGGGAAGTCCAAGAGGGTGGGAATATATGTATACATACAGCTGACTCACATTACGGTACAGCAGAAACTAAGGCAACACTGTAAAGCAATTATCTTCCAATTAAAAGTAATTGTCATCAGGCTCCAGTGGGTTCCCTGATGAGCTGAATGACTTCCCTAGCCCTCCATTCCTTCCATCTGCCTTTTCTCTCCCACTGACTCCTCACATCTTCTATCACAGGAGCCCCTCTCTCCTGGGACACGGCAATGCCCTTACCACAGTCCTGTTGCTTCTGCAACCAGAGGCACTGGGACTATCAGGGCTTCACTCTTGCTATAGGTTTTTGGTAATAAACATAACAAAACACAAAGAATGAACCCAGCTGTAAACTATGCACTTTAATTAATAACAGTAATATATCAATACTGGCTCATCAGTCGTAACAAATGTATCACATTAATGCAAGATGTTAATACCAGGAGAAACTGGAGGAGGAGAGAGTATGAAAACTCTTTGTACTTTCTGCTCAATAAAACCAAAACGGCTCAAAAAGTAAAGTCTATCTTTTTTTTTTTTTTAAATGACACTGAAAACAAGTATGTGCAGTCTCAAAACTGTATCAAATGTTTTAAGGTCTTGAAAAAATATTCCCAGTTCCAGAACAGTTTTATCTTTTGCTTCTCCTACTATAGAATTTCAGGTGAATCAGAAAAATTAACCATCTGAGAAGCACTTGGGAGCTATTGTTACAATTTTAGTTCTTAATTTTTATCTCCTCCAAGAAGTGTCTGTTTGTGGTATTGTGTTTATAATGGCTCAGGCATTCTATTATGCAAAGGAAAGGAAAATACAAAGAGATTTCTAGAGGTAATTGTCAGAGGCGGTTTGTTTGTAATCTAATTAAAAGCATATTACAGGTAATTATTTTGAGTAACTGAGCTTAAGACAGGGGCGTGATGAAGGTTTTCATTATTTTTTTTCTCCACATTCATAACTATACAAAATAGATGCAGTGTGACTACCGGGTCATACTGAACTCATTATAGTTCTCATGTCTCTTTGCCTTCTCTCATTGTCTTTGTTTTCCCAGAGCTTTTTCCCCATGACCCAACATTTAAAGATGGATTTCTGTAAAGAGGCCTAGCTGTGAATTTCAAAGTCCATTTCGGTGCTGGCTTAAATCTAAATAATCTGATGCTTTGACTCACAGTTGTGGGCATGATGCCTAGTGATAAAACAGAATTTAAATTGTTTGCTTAAATTCTTGGCTTTTATATTTTTCTGTTTCTCCTAAAGAGACCTAAACATCAAAACAACTGCCACCCATAACAACAATGACAACAACAATGACAATATTAACGTGCAGCTTGACTCATTTGAAAAGAGCCTGTCCGTTGCTCACCAGTTCATTTATCTTTAAGTTGCGCTAAGAAGCTTTCAGAATAGATGGTCCTGGAGGGCTTGAAAGACCACTTTCCCACTTCCTATTTATTTTACACCAGGGTTGGTATCAGGAAAGCAAAGTGTTTCTTAACTTATACATTTTAATGAGAAGATACTCAGTTGGCCAAAAAGTTCCTTCAAGCTTTGTCATAATGTCTTATGGAAAAACACAAAAGAAATCATTGGCCAACCCAATATTTATTTGCAAAGGTAATACATGTAGCCATGTAGCTTGCCACAGGAGACTTCCTTTCTTCTCTGTGTGTGTCTGTGTATCTCTGTGTGTGTGACACACGCTGCTGTGTGTACTCAGATGCTCAGGTCTGTCTGACTCTTTGAAACGCCACAGACTGACTGTAGCCCACCAGGCTCCTCTGTCCATGGCATTCTCCAGGCAAGTATACTGGAGTGGGTTTCCATTTCCTTCTCCAGGGGATCTTCCACACCCAGAGATCAAATCCACATCTCCTGTATCTCCTTGCATTGGCAGGTGGATTCTTCCCACCTGGGAAACGCCCCTTTCCTAGTACCGACCAAGTCAAAAATAACTTAGAGCTTTGTTTTGTGGTGCTCCTTCAGGATGAAGCTGAACATCTCTTTCCAGGCCACTGGCTACCAGAAGCTTATTCAGGTATTTTTTTCTCTAAGACAGGGGCGTGATGAAGGTTTTCATTATTTTCTCCACATTCATAACTATACAAAATAGATGCAGTGTGACTACCGGGTCATACTGAACTCATTATAGTTCTCATGTCTCTTTGCCTTCTCTCATTGTCTTTGTTTTCCCAGAGCTTTTTCCCCATGACCCAACATTTAAAGATGGATTTCTGTAAAGAGGCCTAGCTGTGAATTTCAAAGTCCATTTCGGTGCTGGCTTAAATCTAAATAATCTGATGCTTTGACTCACAGTTGTGGGCATGATGCCTAGTGATAAAACAGAATTTAAATTGTTTGCTTAAATTCTTGGCTTTTATATTTTTCTGTTTCTCCTAAAGAGACCTAAACATCAAAACAACTGCCACCCATAACAACAATGACAACAACAATGACAATATTAACGTGCAGCTTGACTCATTTGAAAAGAGCCTGTCCGTTGCTCACCAGTTCATTTATCTTTAAGTTGCGCTAAGAAGCTTTCAGAATAGATGGTCCTGGAGGGCTTGAAAGACCACTTTCCCACTTCCTATTTATTTTACACCAGGGTTGGTATCAGGAAAGCAAAGTGTTTCTTAACTTATACATTTTAATGAGAAGATACTCAGTTGGCCAAAAAGTTCCTTCAAGCTTTGTCATAATGTCTTATGGAAAAACACAAAAGAAATCATTGGCCAACCCAATATTTATTTGCAAAGGTAATACATGTAGCCATGTAGCTTGCCACAGGAGACTTCCTTTCTTCTCTGTGTGTGTCTGTGTATCTCTGTGTGTGTGTGCACACACGCGCGCGTGTGTGTACTCAGATGCTCAGGTCTGTCTGACTCTTTGAAACGCCACAGACTGACTGTAGCCCACCAGGCTCCTCTGTCCATGGCATTCTCCAGGCAAGTATACTGGAGTGGGTTTCCATTTCCTTCTCCAGGGGATCTTCCACACCCAGAGATCAAATCCACATCTCCTGTATCTCCTTGCATTGGCAGGTGGATTCTTCCCACCTGGGAAACGCCCCTTTCCTAGTACCGACCAAGTCAAAAATAACTTAGAGCTTTGTTTTGTGGTGCTCCCTTCAGGATGAAGCTGAACATCTCTTTCCAGGCCACTGGCTACCAGAAGCTTACTGAAATGGGACAATAAATGAAAACTATGTACCTTTTATGAGAAGGATGTAGCCACAGAAGTTGGTGCTGATTTTCTGTGGGAAGAATGGAAGGGTTATGTGGTCTGAAGGGAATGACAAACAGAGTTTCCCTGTGAAGCTGGGTGTCTTGACCCATGGCAGTGTCCGCCTGCTTCTGGGTAAGGGGCATTTCCATTACAGGCTGAGGAGGCTGGCAAAAGAAAGGACAATCTATACGAGCGTGAGCTGCGGATGCCAAGTTGTGTTCTCAACTTAGTCATCGTTTTAAAAAGGGGGAGAAGGATATTGCTGGACTCATTGAAACTATTGTGCCTTGTTGCCTGCGGCCCAGAAGAGCTAGCAGGATCCTCAGATGTTTCAGTCTCTAAAGAAGATGATGTCTGCCAGAATGTTGTGAGAAAGCCCTTTAAACAGAGATGGTAAGAAGCATAGCACCAAAGCCCCCAAGATTCGGCATCAACTTATTCCATGGGTTCTGTAACACACACATTGACATACTGCTCTAAAGAAACAGCATACCAAGAAAAATAAGTCAGAAACTGCTGAATATGCTAAACCTTTGACCAAGAGAATGAAAAAAGCCAAAGCAAAATGCCAGGAATAGATTTCCAAGACACAGAGGCTGTCCTCTCGGAGTGCTTCTACTTCTGAGTCCCGTCAAAAACGAGATATTCTAAGAGTTATAAATAAATAAGATCAGACATCAAACCTGTCTGTCCGTGTAGGAGATGTAAGAGATGTAGGTTTGAACCCTGGGTCGGGAAGATTTGCTGGAGGAGGGCATGGCAACCCACTCCAGTATTCTTGCCTGGAGAATCCTCATGGACAGAGGAGCCTGGGGGGCTACAGTCCATAGGATTACAAAGAGTTGCACACAATTGCATTTTTTCCTTTTTAGGGATCTTCCACACCCAGAGATCAAATCCACATCTCCTGTATCTCCTTGCATTGGCAGGTGGATTCTTCCCACCTGGGAAACGCCCCTTTCCTAGTACCGACCAAGTCAAAAATAACTTAGAGCTTTGTTTTGTGGTGCTCCCTTCAGGATGAAGCTGAACATCTCTTTCCAGGCCACTGGCTACCAGAAGCTTACTGAAATGGGACAATAAATGAAAACTATGTACCTTTTATGAGAAGGATGTAGCCACAGAAGTTGGTGCTGATTTTCTGTGGGAAGAATGGAAGGGTTATGTGGTCTGAAGGGAATGACAAACAGAGTTTCCCTGTGAAGCTGGGTGTCTTGACCCATGGCAGTGTCCGCCTGCTTCTGGGTAAGGGGCATTTCCATTACAGGCTGAGGAGGCTGGCAAAAGAAAGGACAATCTATACGAGCGTGAGCTGCGGATGCCAAGTTGTGTTCTCAACTTAGTCATCGTTTTAAAAAGGGGGAGAAGGATATTGCTGGACTCATTGAAACTATTGTGCCTTGTTGCCTGCGGCCCAGAAGAGCTAGCAGGATCCTCAGATGTTTCAGTCTCTAAAGAAGATGATGTCTGCCAGAATGTTGTGAGAAAGCCCTTTAAACAGAGATGGTAAGAAGCATAGCACCAAAGCCCCCAAGATTCGGCATCAACTTATTCCATGGGTTCTGTAACACACACATTGACATACTGCTCTAAAGAAACAGCATACCAAGAAAAATAAGTCAGAAACTGCTGAATATGCTAAACCTTTGACCAAGAGAATGAAAAAAGCCAAAGCAAAATGCCAGGAATAGATTTCCAAGACACAGAGGCTGTCCTCTCGGAGTGCTTCTACTTCTGAGTCCCGTCAAAAACGAGATATTCTAAGAGTTATAAATAAATAAGATCAGACATCAAACCTGTCTGTCCGTGTAGGAGATGTAAGAGATGTAGGTTTGAACCCTGGGTCGGGAAGATTTGCTGGAGGAGGGCATGGCAACCCACTCCAGTATTCTTGCCTGGAGAATCCTCATGGACAGAGGAGCCTGGGGGGCTACAGTCCATAGGATTACAAAGAGTTGCACACAATTGAAGCAATTTAGCACAGAAGCATGCAGACATAAAAAAAAAACTTAGAAAACTGTCCTGGATATAGGTTTTGAACACACACACACACACACACACACACACACACACACATCTTGTATAAAAAAGAAGCAAGGATATTTTATAATGTAGCTCACTTCCGAACTGCATATTTACACACATTGAGTTTATCTTCATGGAATCAGAGTCTCTAGGAGGAACATAAAATTTGGATGAAATACTGCCACATTTGGTTGGATAGTTATGCATTCAGAGGTTAGGGTTTTTTCTTTTCCTTTTTTCTTGTTCTGGCCTGTCTCTTAAACACACATATCATTAAATCTTGATACAGTGTTGAAATGCTAATGTGTGAATTCTACCAGAATTCTCTACAGATGATGCAGTGAAACCTTTGCAAGTCATTTAAGGATCCATCAACATACATAGACAGCACCCTCATTGGGGAAGGCACTCCAGACATAGGACAACAGTAAGACAGCAACTTCACAGGAAAAAATTTCCACAAAGAACCTGGTGGGCCAAAACCCCATTTTACTTCTCCCATAATCCATGATTAATCTCCGATACCTGAAGAATCATTCATAAAACTCCCATGCGCAGATCCATGGGCAATGCATGAATCTGGAGCCATTGGTGAGCAACAAGATATTTGTCATTCCTGTGTTCATGTTAAGAAGAATGAATTCCAGCCAACGTTCAAAGCCAAGATGCAAAGTTCTCCAAGTGGCCTGAGAAATTTCTGACCTTCTGACTGGTATCACGTCTTTGTTTTTCTCATAAACTAATCCTACATTCTCTTTTTTCTTCCTTTAATATTGAAAGAAAATGTACTCTGTAGAATAATAATAATAAAAAAAAGGATCTCAGCCTCCAGGTTATGTTTTCATTCGTCTTCCTTTTTCAAAATTTTTTGGTGCTGCAGCTTGTAGGGTCCTAGTTTCCTGACCAGGGTTTGAACCTGGGCCGCCTGCAGTGGAAGCAGCAAATCTTAACTACTGTACCTGCGGGGAAGCCCCTAGTTTCCTTTTTATTTGAATATCTAGAATTCTCTTTCTGTGCAATTAAAGCTTCCTTACTGCTTTCCTTATACCTCTGTCCACAGAGTTTGATCTGATTCCTTAGGATTCTCAATCTTTCCCTGTTTGATAATATCTCTTAATTTTTTAGTCTCCGCAGATTCCATGCATGCTAAGTCATTTCAGTCATGTTTGACTCTTTGCCCCATGGACGACAGCCTGCCAGGCTCCTCTGTCCACGGGATTCTCCAGGTGACAATACTGGAGTGGGTTGCCATTTCCTCTTTTAGGGGATCTTCCTGACTCAGGGATTGAACCCACATCTCTTAAATCCCCTGCACTGGGAGGCGGGTTCTTTACCACTAGTGCCACCTGGGATATCCAAAGATTTCTTATCTTTCTCTTATTCCCATTGTTCTTTCCTCTTTTCATTCTTTGAATTACTTTCTTTCTTACTGTCAGTCTGTTTTAGTTTATCTCTCTGTGTGACGCTTCTAGGGAAAATTGTAGTCTATGGCAATTGTCAGTGACTCTGGAGAACATTTTGAGAAGAATTCAGAGTACTCTAAATAATCCTTCTTGTTTGACAGATACACCAAACTGGAATACTCAGTTCAGTCATTTTAGTCCAGGGAATTGGACTGGTAGAGCTTGCAGTAAATTTATGATAAAATAAATATTAATTGTATGAATTATGGGAAAGTTGTGAAGCAGAATCTATTCAGTGAAGATAAAGATAGGCTTGCATATGGGGAAATTTATATCAATTCACCTGAGTCGGGAAATGGAACAGGTTTTAAATAAGCACCATATAAAGAGCCTTATTCTCTTTCTCCTTTGTTTCACCAGTGGAGCAACAATATGTTGTGTGTGGGTGTGTGCGTGTGTGTGTGTGGGTGTGTGTGTGTATTTTCAAGGCTAGGGAGGGAGTTCAGGAGGTTTGGGCATGTGATTCTTCTAGGATTGTATTCTGTAAGCAAAAAGTGGTCAAAACTTGTTCCTTGAAATTAAATTAAACTTTTATCATTTTAGTGCATATAAGTGCAGAATAGCTGATTAACTCTGAAACTTAATCTCAGTATCTGTTGAGCATTTATCTAGCTAAGAAGTTCATCCTGGTGCAAGATTGGAGGCTGCTTAATGCAGGAGCACTGGTGGAAATGCTCCACTGCACCTCTCACACAGGAGTTCACCTCTGACTTAGCTCGTTCAGAAACTCAGAAACCTTTTTCCTAGGAAGGCAGCTTGGCCCCCATGCCTCTGACAGAGCACATCACTGACACATACTCCCAAACATAAGTGCATTTCTAACTCTTTCTTCAAGCCATACCCAGGACTCTTTCTGAGAGTTTTAATAAATAACAGTTTCTCCTTATAGGAAGAATAGTGACTCTCCAAGATGTGCACATCCTAATTCCTAGAACCTGTAATGTATCAAGTGGCATGGCATCTGAGTGGGCCCAATTTAATCATGAGGAACCTTAAAAGTGAGAAACAGAGACAAAAGAAGAGGTAGGAATAATGTGATGTGATGTGAGGTGAACTTTGATGGCAATTGCTGATGCCTATGGGTTGAATTGTGTCTTCCACCAACATATGTAGAACTCTTAACCTCCAGTGCCTCATAATATAATATTATTCAGAAATAGAATTTTTAAAAACTATAGTCAAGTTAAAATGGAGTCATTAGCATGGGTTTTAATGCAATATCACCGGTGTCTTTATAAAAAAGTGAAAACTGGGACACGGACATGCATAGAGGGAAGACTATGTGAAGAAATATAAGGTTATTGCAACGTGAAGGTAGAAGACTGGAAAGATGCCTAGACAAGCCAAGAAATGTCAAACTTGCCAACCAGTCATCAGAAGCCAAGGAGTGGCATGGAACTGATTCCCTCTCACCACAGTCAGAGTGAATCAATCCTAACAACATCTTGACTTTGGACTTCTACCCTCCAGAACTGCAAGACAATACATTTCTGGTAATTTAAGCCACCAATTTTTCCCCAGAAAATGTACTGATTTTCAAGAAGGAACGGAGCTGGAGTCAGTATTCTGTAAGCAAAAGTGGTCAAAACTTGTTCCTTGAAATTAAATTAAACTTTTATCATTTTAGTGCATATAAGTGCAGAATAGCTGATTAACTCTGAAACTTAATCTCAGTATCTGTTGAGCATTTATCTAGCTAAGAAGTTCATCCTGGTGCAAGATTGGAGGCTGCTTAATGCAGGAGCACTGGTGGAAATGCTCCACTGCACCTCTCACACAGGAGTTCACCTCTGACTTAGCTCGTTCAGAAACTCAGAAACCTTTTTCCTAGGAAGGCAGCTTGGCCCCCATGCCTCTGACAGAGCACATCACTGACACATACTCCCAAACATAAGTGCATTTCTAACTCTTTCTTCAAGCCATACCCAGGACTCTTTCTGAGAGTTTTAATAAATAACAGTTTCTCCTTATAGGAAGAATAGTGACTCTCCAAGATGTGCACATCCTAATTCCTAGAACCTGTAATGTATCAAGTGGCATGGCATCTGAGTGGGCCCAATTTAATCATGAGGAACCTTAAAAGTGAGAAACAGAGACAAAAGAAGAGGTAGGAATAATGTGATGTGATGTGAGGTGAACTTTGATGGCAATTGCTGATGCCTATGGGTTGAATTGTGTCTTCCACCAACATATGTAGAACTCTTAACCTCCAGTGCCTCATAATATAATATTATTCAGAAATAGAATTTTTAAAAACTATAGTCAAGTTAAAATGGAGTCATTAGCATGGGTTTTAATGCAATATCACCGGTGTCTTTATAAAAAAGTGAAAACTGGGACACGGACATGCATAGAGGGAAGACTATGTGAAGAAATATAAGGTTATTGCAACGTGAAGGTAGAAGACTGGAAAGATGCCTAGACAAGCCAAGAAATGTCAAACTTGCCAACCAGTCATCAGAAGCCAAGGAGTGGCATGGAACTGATTCCCTCTCACCACAGTCAGAGTGAATCAATCCTAACAACATCTTGACTTTGGACTTCTACCCTCCAGAACTGCAAGACAATACATTTCTGGTAATTTAAGCCACTCATTTTGTGATATTCTGCTATTGCAGACCTAGAAAATGAATACACTGATTTTCAAGAAGGAACGGAGCTGGAGTCAGTAGCCAATGAATGTGTGCAGGCTCTAGACACTGGAAAAGAAAAGGAAATGGATTCTCCTTTAGGGTGTGCCAAAAGGAAGACAGTCCTGCTGACACCTTGATTTCAGCTTTCTGTTAGTCACTGAATGTTTGTGTTACTTCTTGATACATATGTTGAAGCTCTAGTTTACACTGGGACTGTTATAGAAAAAAAAGGTCTGTGGGGAAATGATAAAGGTTAAATGAGGTCATAAAAGAGGGGATATAAAGCTTGGACCTTTAAGAGAAGAGACACAAGAGTTTTCTGTGTTGCCATGTGAGGACACATAGAGAAGGTGGTCACCTGCAAGTCAAGAAGAGAGTGCTCACCAGAAATCAAATGGACCAGAACCTTGATTTTGGACTTTAAAGCCTCTAGAGCTGTAAGAACATGCATTTCTGTTGTTTGAGCCTCAGAGTCAGTGATATGTTTTTATGGTGGACCAATCTGATCGAGATAGATAATGAGACCCATATTGGATTTCAGACCTCCAGAACTGTAAGATATAAACTTGTACTGTTGTGAGCATTAAATTGTGGTAATTTATTATGGCAGCAATGGAACACTAATACTTACTGTGCTGTTAAATTTCTAGTGATGTTTTAGATACCATGTAGATTAGCATCATCACAAGAGGTGTATTTGTTCGTCTTTTAATTATTGTAGCTTACAACATAGTCTAATTACAGAAATTCATCGAAAGGAGTGTTGGCCAAGAAGTAAAGAGTGACATACAGTTAAAGGCATAGCATCACATATTCCCTATTGCCTTCATTTTAGAAGTCTGAGTTTTACTTATTTTTCTTAAAAAATATAATTTTAAAAACAATTATTAAATACTTCTCCTTTCTAGAAGAATCTGCTGATTTGGTAACATAAAAATCTGTGAATTTAAAATGCAAGAGACTAGAGTTTGATTCCTGGGTTGGGAAGATCCTCTGGAGAAATAAGTGACAACCCACTCAAGTATTCTTGGCTAGTAAATCCCATAGAGGATTTTGGAGCGATATAGTCCCTGGGATCACAAAGAGTCAAACATGACTAAAGAGACTGAGCATGCATGCATGCAAAATGATGTGAAGTAAATACATTTTGCCATCAACTCATAGTTTTAGAGTATCCAGTAAACACAAAACTATGCACTCCTGAGATTCAAAAATTTGTGACTCAGGAAATTTTGTAGTGTGAAGGTACCAAGGTTTCTACTGGCTCTACCATGTAATAACCAAGTAGTTTTGAGCAAATTTGTAGCTTTTCTCTAAATATTAAAATCTTTAAATGTATAAGTTAAATAACTTTTCATTTGCATATGTTAACCTCAATACACATATCTATATAAAAGCTTTATTTATGTTGTTTGGTTTACCTACGAACAGAAGTCTGCACCACACTAACATAGAATGAGCTCCTTATGGAACATTATTTAACTCTTATTCAACCTTTTGGATATCTCTTAGATTGTCTTCCATAATATATCTAGTCAGATTTTACCATTATTTCCAATTCCTTTTGACAACACTTGATCTATATCCTTTCTAATTTATTTCCAAAATTAGCACTTATGAAACTTTTCTTGACCTCCAGAACTGTAAGATATAAACTTGTACTGTTGTGAGCATTAAATTGTGGTAATTTATTATGGCAGCAATGGAACACTAATACTTACTGTGCTGTTAAATTTCTAGTGATGTTTTAGATACCATGTAGATTAGCATCATCACAAGAGGTGTATTTGTTCGTCTTTTAATTATTGTAGCTTACAACATAGTCTAATTACAGAAATTCATCGAAAGGAGTGTTGGCCAAGAAGTAAAGAGTGACATACAGTTAAAGGCATAGCATCACATATTCCCTATTGCCTTCATTTTAGAAGTCTGAGTTTTACTTATTTTTCTTAAAAAATATAATTTTAAAAACAATTATTAAATACTTCTCCTTTCTAGAAGAATCTGCTGATTTGGTAACATAAAAATCTGTGAATTTAAAATGCAAGAGACTAGAGTTTGATTCCTGGGTTGGGAAGATCCTCTGGAGAAATAAGTGACAACCCACTCAAGTATTCTTGGCTAGTAAATCCCATAGAGGATTTTGGAGCGATATAGTCCCTGGGATCACAAAGAGTCAAACATGACTAAAGAGACTGAGCATGCATGCATGCAAAATGATGTGAAGTAAATACATTTTGCCATCAACTCATAGTTTTAGAGTATCCAGTAAACACAAAACTATGCACTCCTGAGATTCAAAAATTTGTGACTCAGGAAATTTTGTAGTGTGAAGGTACCAAGGTTTCTACTGGCTCTACCATGTAATAACCAAGTAGTTTTGAGCAAATTTGTAGCTTTTCTCTAAATATTAAAATCTTTAAATGTATAAGTTAAATAACTTTTCATTTGCATATGTTAACCTCAATACACATATCTATATAAAAGCTTTATTTATGTTGTTTGGTTTACCTACGAACAGAAGTCTGCACCACACTAACATAGAATGAGCTCCTTATGGAACATTATTTAACTCTTATTCAACCTTTTGGATATCTCTTAGATTGTCTTCCATAATATATCTAGTCAGATTTTACCATTATTTCCAATTCCTTTTGACAACACTTGATCTATATCCTTTCTAATTATTTCATAATTTTTTACATTGTAGTGAGTTTATACATTTGTATCTCTCATTAGACTTAGAACTACTTGGGGAAAGGACTGGAAGTTATCTCTTATTTAGCTTTATGTTTCTACAATACTTCCACAACTATCTTAAATCCTAGAATATAAAAATATTTCATAAAGTTTGCTCAATGAAAGACCACTAGCATCATTAAACATTTTTCTCTTCTGTGTGCTTGACTCATAAATGACAGAATAGATGTGTTTTTTATAGGACATAAGAAAACCAAACATGCTGGCAAACAAAATGTGTAGAGACAAAAATTATGAAGGAGTTATAATAGTGCATTTGCTATTGAAAATGCATTAAATCAAAATTATCATTTATTTCCATGGTGAAATGAAGAAAAATACTGAGTAGAAATCATAAAGCCAGGACCTAATCCTGCTCCCCAACTGTTTGACTCCATTACTTGGAAAAAGTCAATAAAACTCTTTGGGTCTCCTTTTTCAATCTACAAAATGACACTGAACACTTTCTGATATTCTCCCAAATTCTTCACTTATGAACATTTTTGACTTTGACTATTCATACAAGTATAACTAAAGTATCGTGATCTAAAGGGTTCAGAAGAGAGACAGCAGTCAGGAAGCTCTGTGAAAAAATGGTACCATTTTCCCAGGTCCCAGTGCAAACTTCCAGATCCTGTACATTTTCAGGGGATTTCCAGGTGGCACAGTGGTGAAGACTCCACCTGCCAATGCAGGAGATGTAGGAAATGTGGGTTCAGTACCTGGGTCAGGAAGATCCCCTGGAGGAGAAAATGGCAACCCATTCCAGTATTGTTGCCTGGAAAACCCCTTGGACAGAGGAGACAGACAGAGGAGACTGACAACTACAATCCATGGGGTTCCAAAGAATCAAGCAGGACTAAACACACATAAAGACACACATACTTTGCCATCCAGAGTGATACAGTTGCAAGTATGATACCTTAATATGCAAGGGCCATATCTAACATTTTAAGAAGCTCAGTGCCCTTCCATCTGCCTAGCCCAACTTGCAAAACTGTGGAACTCTGGTCCTGTTCATAGTCCTGGGCTAAAGAGCACATGTGCTAGGGTCTACCATACTTGGCCATCTTTATATATAGCAGAAATTTCCCATCCTGACAAGATGCCAAAATTGGTCTCTGCCTGCTCATCTGTACTGCACATAACTATAAAACCTGGAAATAAGTCAATGGAAAATCAAAGGAGAACTTTGAAAGTTGGAAGAGGAATACCCGTCACTGCAAAAAGACCCTCATGTGTTTTTTTTTTTGGGACTCATAAATGACAGAATAGATGTGTTTTTTATAGGACATAAGAAAACCAAACATGCTGGCAAACAAAATGTGTAGAGACAAAAATTATGAAGGAGTTATAATAGTGCATTTGCTATTGAAAATGCATTAAATCAAAATTATCATTTATTTCCATGGTGAAATGAAGAAAAATACTGAGTAGAAATCATAAAGCCAGGACCTAATCCTGCTCCCCAACTGTTTGACTCCATTACTTGGAAAAAGTCAATAAAACTCTTTGGGTCTCCTTTTTCAATCTACAAAATGACACTGAACACTTTCTGATATTCTCCCAAATTCTTCACTTATGAACATTTTTGACTTTGACTATTCATACAAGTATAACTAAAGTATCGTGATCTAAAGGGTTCAGAAGAGAGACAGCAGTCAGGAAGCTCTGTGAAAAATGGTACCATTTTCCCAGGTCCCAGTGCAAACTTCCAGATCCTGTACATTTTCAGGGGATTTCCAGGTGGCACAGTGGTGAAGACTCCACCTGCCAATGCAGGAGATGTAGGAAATGTGGGTTCAGTACCTGGGTCAGGAAGATCCCCTGGAGGAGAAAATGGCAACCCATTCCAGTATTGTTGCCTGGAAAACCCCTTGGACAGAGGAGACAGACAGAGGAGACTGACAACTACAATCCATGGGGTTCCAAAGAATCAAGCAGGACTAAACACACATAAAGACACACATACTTTGCCATCCAGAGTGATACAGTTGCAAGTATGATACCTTAATATGCAAGGGCCATATCTAACATTTTAAGAAGCTCAGTGCCCTTCCATCTGCCTAGCCCAACTTGCAAAACTGTGGAACTCTGGTCCTGTTCATAGTCCTGGGCTAAAGAGCACATGTGCTAGGGTCTACCATACTTGGCCATCTTTATATATAGCAGAAATTTCCCATCCTGACAAGATGCCAAAATTGGTCTCTGCCTGCTCATCTGTACTGCACATAACTATAAAACCTGGAAATAAGTCAATGGAAAATCAAAGGAGAACTTTGAAAGTTGGAAGAGGAATATTCACTGGCCAGAGACCCCTGGGCTAGAGGAATGGCACAGTGGGAGATTATTTTACAAACCCACAGCCAACAGAAGAAGGTGACCTAGACCCCGGGTTTCTTAATTTCCAACCCAACAACAAAGAACATCCCAGATTAGTTCATGCCCACTACATCAAATGGGTGTACCTCTGATAATACCAGGAAAAACCAGCAGTACCATCATGGAGGATCAGTCAGAAGTCTCATTGATAACAGCAGCTATGGGAAGCACTTCCCCACTGGTCCTACGACTCCCCTCTGAACCTGGAAACCCAGGGGACAAGGTGGGTTCCAACACAAGGACCCAGCCTGGGGGTGCTTACCTCCCCCACAAGGCTTGAAAGTCTCCTCTCCCAACTGAATACACCATGCAGCTGGGGAACACCAACATAAGAGATGGAGACCCTCATACATGGGGAGGAACCCACCACCACAAGTTCCTAACCCAGGAGGCATTCTGTTCTATGAGCCTAAGCATCTCTACCTATCTAGAGAGACAAGACAGTTTGGCTTGGAAATGTCCCTTCAGGTCCCTCAGGTTGCATCAGCAGGGACCAGTAGAAGTTTGAGGGAAAATCTTGGCAAAAGCAGAGGACCACAGAGGGCTTCCCTGATGGCTCAGTGGTAAAGAGTCCATCTGCAATGGAGGACACAAGGGCTCGATCATTTGGTCAGGAAGATCCCGTGGAGAGAAAAAATGGTATCACACTCCAGTATTTTTCCAGTACTCTTGCCTAGAAAATCCCATGGACAGAGGAGCCTGGTGGGCTACAGTCCAGGGGATCACAAAAGAGTTGGAGACTACTGAGCTAGTGATAAGCAGGTATGTCTTAAAGAGAGAATTAAGATTCTGGTCAAAATTGTTCACTGGAAAAAACACACAACTTTGAAGTTGAGAATTACATTGTATTCCTTGGACTTCCTGAGGGCTTCAGGTTTGCTCTAAGGAACTGCTCCAAGGTGTAGGGAGGAGTCAGGATACATAGGGGATTTTGCAACAAGGACCAGATCCTTGGAAGATCAAAAGATTACTGTTGATTTTCTTTACAAAAAAAAAAAAAAAAAAGGATATCTCAAATTAACAAATTTAGCACTTTCCTAAGTTTAACAAGATGCAAGAGTCTGGGCTCATTGTAATAATTCCTTTGATATGCACCTCAGCTCTCTGGGGTGCAGCCTCCTCTTTCCCATCCTGGGTTCCCTCAGGGTGCAACTTTGTGAGAGCCAGCAATGCCTGAGGGCTTGGCAGTGGCTAGCTCATTTTGCCTCCAGTGTACCATCATGGAGGATCAGTCAGAAGTCTCATTGATAACAGCAGCTATGGGAAGCACTTCCCCACTGGTCCTACGACTCCCCTCTGAACCTGGAAACCCAGGGGACAAGGTGGGTTCCAACACAAGGACCCAGCCTGGGGGTGCTTACCTCCCCCACAAGGCTTGAAAGTCTCCTCTCCCAACTGAATACACCATGCAGCTGGGGAACACCAACATAAGAGATGGAGACCCTCATACATGGGGAGGAACCCACCACCACAAGTTCCTAACCCAGGAGGCATTCTGTTCTATGAGCCTAAGCATCTCTACCTATCTAGAGAGACAAGACAGTTTGGCTTGGAAATGTCCCTTCAGGTCCCTCAGGTTGCATCAGCAGGGACCAGTAGAAGTTTGAGGGAAAATCTTGGCAAAAGCAGAGGACCACAGAGGGCTTCCCTGATGGCTCAGTGGTAAAGAGTCCATCTGCAATGGAGGACACAAGGGCTCGATCATTTGGTCAGGAAGATCCCGTGGAGAGAAAAAATGGTATCACACTCCAGTATTTTTCCAGTACTCTTGCCTAGAAAATCCCATGGACAGAGGAGCCTGGTGGGCTACAGTCCAGGGGATCACAAAAGAGTTGGAGACTACTGAGCTAGTGATAAGCAGGTATGTCTTAAAGAGAGAATTAAGATTCTGGTCAAAATTGTTCACTGGAAAAAACACACAACTTTGAAGTTGAGAATTACATTGTATTCCTTGGACTTCCTGAGGGCTTCAGGTTTGCTCTAAGGAACTGCTCCAAGGTGTAGGGAGGAGTCAGGATACATAGGGGATTTTGCAACAAGGACCAGATCCTTGGAAGATCAAAAGATTACTGTTGATTTTCTTTACAAAAAAAAAAAAAAAAAAGGATATCTCAAATTAACAAATTTAGCACTTTCCTAAGTTTAACAAGATGCAAGAGTCTGGGCTCATTGTAATAATTCCTTTGATATGCACCTCAGCTCTCTGGGGTGCAGCCTCCTCTTTCCCATCCTGGGTTCCCTCAGGGTGCAACTTTGTGAGAGCCAGCAATGCCTGAGGGCTTGGCAGTGGCTAGCTCATTTTGCCTCCAGTGTGAGTTCCCTCAGGGCTCACCACTGATAATGGACATAATGGTTTGATGGCTTCAACATCCTTTGTTTACTGATATGACTGGCAGCATTTTTCATTCACAAAGCTAAGACAGGACCAAGCACAAGTTAACATGAGCCAGGGGACTTTGGAAAGTAGCATGAGATGCTTTAAAGAAGGACTTTTTACAACAGAAAGACATAAAGGAAAGAATTCATTACAGATCCTCTGTGAAATAACCAGTCTGCACAAATCACTTAATGGAAATGCGAACTGTAGGGGCTAATGGATTTTAATAGAATAAGAAGACACTGATTTTGTCAAGCTATTGTAACTAGTTCCAAAAGAGAAAAACATCCAAAACTACCCTTAAGATACCTTGTAATTTTCTGCAATAGGAAAGTTCTTAACTGCTTTCTAAAATAGCCCTGTGGTCCTCTTTTCTTTTTAACGTTCAAGTGACACATTTTGAAACTTAAGAGAAATAAGTTGCTTGACTCATTTATGATAAAATCGTTTTCCATTAGTGTGAATAGATTTGTGTTTCCTTCCTTGTACTAGAAAAAGCAAACATTTATGCTTTATAGCAAAACTTTTTGCAATTTAGCTACCAGAATATCTTTTACACTCAAAATAGAGCACAGTTGATAAAATTATTTTTTATGCAGAACCATTTGTTTGCAATCAAAGTGAGTATGCATCTGTCTGTGATATGTATGATAAAATATAGTAAAAATGTAATGGTTTATTGCAATTGCTGGAATATAATTTGTGGTGCTTAAATAAGTAACAGAGCCTATCCCATGCTGCCATAATCACAGTCGAATAAAATGCCCTCCCAAATATGCCCCAAATAACCAGATCAGTAGTCAAGGGCAACTCAGAATTTTGTCAAGGTCATTTGCGAAAGGACATCTTTCGGCTCTTTTTTTGGAAATTGTCTCATCCATTCCTCCTCTGGGCCCTTCTGGTTGTTCAGGTGGTAAAGAATCTGCCTGCAATGCGGGAGACTCAGGATTGATTCCTGGGTCAGGAAGATCCCCTGAAGAAGGGAATTGCAACCCACTCCAGTGTTCTTGCCTGGAGAACCCGTGGACAAAGGAGCCTGGGGGGCTACAGTCCATGCGGTCACAAAGGGTCCAAAACATCTGAGCAATGAACACATTCCTACTGCTCAAATAACAGTGCATTCTCTATGTCTGTCGGCCAAGCAGCTGCTCATTGAATTTTTATAACTTCTTCCTATCTTCCAAATCTACCCTTTTATGCCACTCGATTGCCTTTATCATATAACCATTATTTCTCATGTTACTATCATAGTACATTCCTGGCTGATTCCTATATCTTAAGTTTTATCCCCTTCAAGCCATCTTTCATAGAATTAAAAAAAAAAAAAAAAAGTAAGAGATCTTTATAAAACATACACTTCGTCAGATGTTCCCTCTGTTTAATAAGCTTTCCATGGTCCATGACTATTTTATGAATAGAATCCAAAGCCCAGAGTATGGACTCAGTGCTTTTACAAGATGACTCCTCATTCTCTTTCTAAGCTTTTCTCCTGCTGGGATTTCACCTGCCACCCCAGCCCCCTATTCCATGTTCTACCAAACTGAACTCTCAATTTGACCTTTGAAACTTTCCACAGACTCCTTCCTCCACCTTAAACACCCTCCCTATTCTTTCTTCCTTCTTCCTGATGAATTCATATTCTTTTTTTTTTAATTTTAAAATAGCATATTCATTGTTTGAGCTGTCACTGTAAAGTACCACACACTGAGGGGCTTAACAGAAATTTCTTTCCCATATTTCTGGCGACTAGAAGTTCAAGACCAAGGTGTCAGCATTCCGGGAATATAATTTGTGGTGCTTAAATAAGTAACAGAGCCTATCCCATGCTGCCATAATCACAGTCGAATAAAATGCCCTCCCAAATATGCCCCAAATAACCAGATCAGTAGTCAAGGGCAACTCAGAATTTTGTCAAGGTCATTTGCGAAAGGACATCTTTCGGCTCTTTTTTTGGAAATTGTCTCATCCATTCCTCCTCTGGGCCCTTCTGGTTGTTCAGGTGGTAAAGAATCTGCCTGCAATGCGGAGACTCAGGATTGATTCCTGGGTCAGGAAGATCCCCTGAAGAAGGGAATTGCAACCCACTCCAGTGTTCTTGCCTGGAGAACCCGTGGACAAAGGAGCCTGGGGGGCTACAGTCCATGCGGTCACAAAGGGTCCAAAACATCTGAGCAATGAACACATTCCTACTGCTCAAATAACAGTGCATTCTCTATGTCTGTCGGCCAAGCAGCTGCTCATTGAATTTTTATAACTTCTTCCTATCTTCCAAATCTACCCTTTTATGCCACTCGATTGCCTTTATCATATAACCATTATTTCTCATGTTACTATCATAGTACATTCCTGGCTGATTCCTATATCTTAAGTTTTAACCCCTTCAAGCCATCTTTCATAGAATTAAAAAAAAAAAAAAAAAGTAAGAGATCTTTATAAAACATACACTTCGTCAGATGTTCCCTCTGTTTAATAAGCTTTCCATGGTCCATGACTATTTTATGAATAGAATCCAAAGCCCAGAGTATGGACTCAGTGCTTTTACAAGATGACTCCTCATTCTCTTTCTAAGCTTTTCTCCTGCTGGGATTTCACCTGCCACCCCAGCCCCCTATTCCATGTTCTACCAAACTGAACTCTCAATTTGACCTTTGAAACTTTCCACAGACTCCTTCCTCCACCTTAAACACCCTCCCTATTCTTTCTTCCTTCTTCCTGATGAATTCATATTCTTTTTTTTTTAATTTAAGATAGCATATTCATTGTTTGAGCTGTCACTGTAAAGTACCACACACTGAGGGGCTTAACAGAAATTTCTTTCCCATATTTCTGGGGACTAGAAGTTCAAGACCAAGGTGTCAGCATTCCTTCTGAAGACTATGAAGAAGAATCTGTTCCAAACCTCCGGCCAGTTTTCGGTGGTCCTTGGCTTGTAGAATCCAGAATTCCACCTTCATCTTTACATGGCATGTTCCCAGTGTGCATGCCTGTGTCCAAATTTTCCTCTGTACAAGGATGCCATGCCTATTGTATTAGGATCCAGCCTAATGACCCCATTTTAACTGAATAACCTCTGTCAATATCCTATCTTCAGAGAAGGTCACATTCTGCAGTACTAGGGGTTAGGATTTCAAAGTATGAATTTGGGGATCACACACTTTAGCTCATTACACTCAATTCAAAGGAAACCTCAATGATATCTTCTCTAATCTTTCTCTTACATAAAGAATCTTCTTTTTTGCCTTTGCTTATTCACAGTGCCTTCTAAACAATTCAAAAATGACACCTGGTACTGTGACTCATAATTTCTGGTTTACACAGTTTGTATACTAATGTGTACTATTACATATTACATTTGCTAATTTCCCCTACTGTATTGAGAATTCATTTTTTTTTAAAGAGCAAGTTTTTCATCTTTTAAAAGAGCACTTCTTTTTAAATCCCCAGAACGTATAGTGTCTAGGTTAACAATCAGTTGCTCAAAATATGTTTATTGGATGAATAAATGAATGAATGAGTAAACTGGCATATTATAATCAACTCAAGTTCAGAGAAAAGTTTCAACTTCTGAAAATAAGTGTTTAAAACAGATTAACTTTAAAGTAAAATTGACTTCAAAATCAAATTATTAAATTCATTATTTCCTGAGATTAATGGATTTGCTTTTAAAATTTCAAAATATGAAACTTAAGATTGAATGAAGCATGAATTTTACTTAATAATGCTTTTCACTTGACATAATATTTTAAAAAATCTAATTAAACTTGAACATCTAGGCAAGAGCTACCTGTCAATGTCAAATTTTTGTGATGCCTTACACCTTGCATCTTTAGACTATCTTCCTAGAAGCTATGGTATTAGATTCTCAGAACCACCTTATTCCATGGACACTGTTATCCCTAATGAAAAGATAAATTGATAGTTTGAGTTATTTGGGACTTTGCCAAAAATAAGAACTAAAATTCTTATCTTCTGATGAGAAGATCTTATCTCCTGCATATAAAAAATGTTATGATTATAAAAATATGTACCTCTATCTTTTCTACCATTATGAACTGTATCTTTAAATAACTTTAAAAATTTAAGTCAAGGATGAATGTGTATAATCAACTGGATTCACAAATTACCACTGTATAAGCGGAAGAGTCCAAAATTGACTTTTGTTTTCTCCCTGAGATGTCCATGCTTCATAGAACTTCAACCTTTACGTACATAAGAACATAGAGAACTGCAGAACAGGAGAATAAATTATCACACAAATGGTGTTTCCGCAAACCACAAGTGAAAGTGCTTTCAGTAACAATCTGTTGTAGAGATAAGAAGGGAACCAGAGACAGTTAAGATGAAAACAAAATTATTCCACCAGGAATATATAATATATTTGTTCGATTTTTCCTTTGAGCAGAATGATCCATTACAGGAGAAAAAAAAAAAAAAAACAGAAATTAAAACATTTGGAAGCTCTGTTATCTGTAAACCTTTAAGGTTGTGTTTACTTAATTGGATTAGAATGAAACGTAAACAGCGAGAGTCTGGTCATGACACTGGGCAGATATAGTAATCATCTGGGTTTCAGCTGCTGGGAAAATCTCCACCAGACACTTCCCAAGTTCACTCACAAGATGACAATTTTCTCCCTAAGGCAATCAGGACTTCTAAACAACAAATCAAGAGAAGACGAATTGTATTGCAAGGTTAAATCAGTACACTTCTCACAGATTTAAAACAGAGAAACCTGATCTATCAATATATTTATAGCAAAAGGTCCTGGTCCACCTCAGTACTTCCAGTGTTTCTTTAACTCTATTTACATCTAAGCGCTTCTTTAAACCATATACTAGAAAATTCATAAATTTCTTTTGGTTTTCTCATGATGTCCAGCACCATGGCAAGCCTTAAGGAAGAGTTTGGGGGTGGCAATGGTTGAGTTGCAGAGTCATATTTGACTCTTTGCGACCCTATGAACTGTAGCCCACCAGACTCCTTTGTCCATGAGATTTTTCAAGCAAGACTACTGGAGTGGATTGACATTTCCTTCTCAAGCAGATCTTCCCAACTAAGGAACTGAACCCATGCCTCCGGCTTGGCAGGCAGATTCTTTGCCACCGAGTCTCCTGGGACATCAAGGAAGTATCTAATGAATAAATATTGATGGATGGATATCTGTTTAGGGTTTTTATATTTCACATTTTCCTGTTTAAAGGGCAGGATAAAATGATTATAGTTTCCAACCCACATTCAATTTATCCCATTTAAACATTGTAACATTGAAATGAAATAGTTATTATTAACCAAACTTTAAAAAGGCAAAAGGCATAATGATTTGTGGTTCCATGTCCATTTACAAAACTAAAGGCAGTCACCATCAGGGACTGACACCCTGAGTCTTAGCTTTGCTGGACAATGGGTTTATACCTCATAGAGTTCAGGCTGGCTGCTCAACTAGAGTCCCAGTCTTTAGGAGAGGTCTAGAGCAAAACGCTTTAGCTTTCCATTCCTATTATTATTACTGTCACCAAGTGTCCCTTACCTTTTTTTTTTTTTTTGAAGTTCTGTATTATCTGCCTAACTGTTGTAGGGAACAACCAATTCTGACTCCATGCTGGATCTGTTTGTTTGACTTTAATCTTTGCTTTTTATGGCTTTTGTTATAATCATACATAATGTCCTACTTCAAGAGAACCCTGCCCCTGTGCCTGATTGTTAAACTAAAGTGTCTTTGTTCAACTCACAGAGAGATAATCTGATCCTGCTTACTTGTGAACATGCAGTGCAAAGATGGGCACAATATAAGACAGACAGTAAGGACCTAACAGAAGTAGAAGAGGGGGCAAATATAAATAGAAAACTACAAAAAAGGTATTAATGGGCTGGAGAACCACGATGGTGTGGTCACTCAGCTAGAGCCAGATATCTTGCAGTATGAAGTCAAGCAGGCCTTAAGGAAAAGTTTGGGGGTGGCAATGGTTGAGTTGCAGAGTCATATTTGACTCTTTGCGACCCTATGAACTGTAGCCCACCAGACTCCTTTGTCCATGAGATTTTTCAAGCAAGACTACTGGAGTGGATTGACATTTCCTTCTCAAGCAGATCTTCCCAACTAAGGAACTGAACCCATGCCTCCGGCTTGGCAGGCAGATTCTTTGCCACCGAGTCTCCTGGGACATCAAGGAAGTATCTAATGAATAAATATTGATGGATGGATATCTGTTTAGGGTTTTTATATTTCACATTTTCCTGTTTAAAGGGCAGGATAAAATGATTATAGTTTCCAACCCACATTCAATTTATCCCATTTAAACATTGTAACATTGAAATGAAATAGTTATTATTAACCAAACTTTAAAAAGGCAAAAGGCATAATGATTTGTGGTTCCATGTCCATTTACAAAACTAAAGGCAGTCACCATCAGGGACTGACACCCTGAGTCTTAGCTTTGCTGGACAATGGGTTTATACCTCATAGAGTTCAGGCTGGCTGCTCAACTAGAGTCCCAGTCTTTAGGAGAGGTCTAGAGCAAAACGCTTTAGCTTTCCATTCCTATTATTATTACTGTCACCAAGTGTCCCTTACCTCTTTTTTTTTGAAGTTCTGTATTATCTGCCTAACTGTTGTAGGGAACAACCAATTCTGACTCCATGCTGGATCTGTTTGTTTGACTTTAATCTTTGCTTTTTATGGCTTTTGTTATAATCATACATAATGTCCTACTTCAAGAGAACCCTGCCCCTGTGCCTGATTGTTAAACTAAAGTGTCTTTGTTCAACTCACAGAGAGATAATCTGATCCTGCTTACTTGTGAACATGCAGTGCAAAGATGGGCACAATATAAGACAGACAGTAAGGACCTAACAGAAGTAGAAGAGGGGGCAAATATAAATAGAAAACTACAAAAAAGGTCTTAATGAACTGGATAACCATGATGGTGTGGTCACTCAGCTAGAGCCAGATATCCTGTAGTGTGAAGTCAAGTGGGCCTTAGGAAGCAATACTACCTAAAAAACCTAGTGTTTTCCCCAGTAGTCATATATGAATGTGAGAACTGAAATATAAAGAAGGCTGAGCTGGAAGAACTGATGCTTTAGAACTGCGGTTCTGAAGACTCTTGAGAGTCCCTTGGACTGAAAGGAGATCAAGTCAGTCAATCCTAAAGGAAATCAACCCTGAATATCCTTTGGAAGAACTGATGCTGAAGCTGAAGCTCCAATACTTTGGCCACCAGATGGGAAGAGCCGACTCACTAGAAAAGATCCTGATGGAAAAGAAACATTGAGGGTAGGAGGAGAAGGGGGTGACAGAGGATGAGATGGTTGGATGGCATCATCAACTCAATGGACATGAATTTGAGCAAATTTTGGGAGATAGTGAAGGACAGGGATGCCTGGCATGCTGCAGTCCATGGGGTCGCAAAGAGTCAGACATGACTGAGTGACTTAACAACAAACCACCTGTGAATGGGTGAAAGAAAGAAAAGATTAACATGTCCCTTCCTGAAGCTAGACATTCCCAGAGATGTTCTGCAAGACTGATGAACCTTTTTACGTCCTCATTGTCTCTCCCTCTCTATTCTGCCTTCTGAGTTTAGTTCCTCATTACTTCGCTCTCTGATTCTATAAAAAGAACCTAGCTTCCATGGGCTTCCCCGGTGACCCAGTGGGTAAGCTTCCCCGGTGACCCAGTGGGTAAGGACACCGCCTTGCAGTGCAAGGGGCGCCGGTTTGATCCCTGGCCTGGGAAGATCCCACGTGCCGCGGAGCGGCTGGACCCATGTGTCCAATTACCGAGCTGGAGCTCTGGAGCGCATGTACCCAGAGCCGGCGCTCTGCGACAACGGACGCCACCACGATGGGAGGCCCACAGGAGCCAAAGAACAAAGATGGATGAAAATAGAGAAATGAAAGACCGGTGGAGGTGGCCTGCCCACTCCCCTCCCTCCCCAACCCGACCCCCACCCAAAATAAATAAATAAATGAATATTAAAAAAAAAAAAAAGAACCTAGCTTCCAGAGCCCAACAAGATGGTTATTTGGAGACATTAGTCTGACCTTCTTGGTCAGTCAGCTTTCTGAATAACGCTGTATTCCTTGTTCTTTGTCTCAGTACTTTATCTCTTGGTTAACTGACATGTTGTGTGGTGAACAGTGTGAGCTTGGATTTGGTAACTCCTTTTGTTCACTGAGTCCTTCATTCACCCCGAAGTGTTTTATACAGTGCTTCTGAAAGTGACCTCTTGAAAATGTACCTCTGATTTTGTCAGTCCTCTGTTTTGGGAGGTAAAGTCTTTCCACAGCTCCTAGAATAAATATCACAGTCTTGGGCCAGCAATGCCCTGTAGGCTTAAACCTGCCTACTTTCTGTAGGTCACCTCATTCTCTTTCCCCCAAGGCTCTCCACACTAATGCTTAGCAGACTGTGTCGCATTTTCTGACCCTGTCTCATCTCCTACTTTTCACATCTTAACATCTACTTGGACCTGCCTGCTCTGACTCTGCCCAGCTATGATGGTTTTACCCTCCACGTCCCAGCTCAGTGTCACTTCTGGAAGTCTGTCCTTTCTTTCCAGTCAGAGATAGGTCTTCCAGATTAGCCAGAGGTGTCATCCCTGGTAACTTAACAACAAACCACCTGTGAATGGGTGAAAGAAAGAAAAGATTAACATGTCCCTTCCTGAAGCTAGACATTCCCAGAGATGTTCTGCAAGACTGATGAACCTTTTTACGTCCTCATTGTCTCTCCCTCTCTATTCTGCCTTCTGAGTTTAGTTCCTCATTACTTCGCTCTCTGATTCTATAAAAAGAACCTAGCTTCCATGGGCTTCCCCGGTGACCCAGTGGGTAAGCTTCCCCGGTGACCCAGTGGGTAAGGACACCGCCTTGCAGTGCAAGGGGCGCCGGTTTGATCCCTGGCCTGGGAAGATCCCACGTGCCGCGGAGCGGCTGGACCCATGTGTCCAATTACCGAGCTGGAGCTCTGGAGCGCATGTACCCAGAGCCGGCGCTCTGCGACAACGGACGCCACCACGATGGGAGGCCCACAGGAGCCAAAGAACAAAGATGGATGAAAATAGAGAAATGAAAGACCGGTGGAGGTGGCCTGCCCACTCCCCTCCCTCCCCAACCCGACCCCCACCCAAAATAAATAAATAAATGAATATTAAAAAAAAAAAAAAGAACCTAGCTTCCAGAGCCCAACAAGATGGTTATTTGGAGACATTAGTCTGACCTTCTTGGTCAGTCAGCTTTCTGAATAACGCTGTATTCCTTGTTCTTTGTCTCAGTACTTTATCTCTTGGTTAACTGACATGTTGTGTGGTGAACAGTGTGAGCTTGGATTTGGTAACTCCTTTTGTTCACTGAGTCCTTCATTCACCCCGAAGTGTTTTATACAGTGCTTCTGAAAGTGACCTCTTGAAAATGTACCTCTGATTTTGTCAGTCCTCTGTTTTGGGAGGTAAAGTCTTTCCACAGCTCCTAGAATAAATATCACAGTCTTGGGCCAGCAATGCCCTGTAGGCTTAAACCTGCCTACTTTCTGTAGGTCACCTCATTCTCTTTCCCCCAAGGCTCTCCACACTAATGCTTAGCAGACTGTGTCGCATTTTCTGACCCTGTCTCATCTCCTACTTTTCACATCTTAACATCTACTTGTACCTGCCTGCTCTGACTCTGCCCAGCTATGATGGTTTTACCCTCCACGTCCCAGCTCAGTGTCACTTCTGGAAGTCTGTCCTTTCTTTCCAGTCAGAGATAGGTCTTCCAGATTAGCCAGAGGTGTCATCCCTGGTAACATTCAACATGTTAATATTTGTATGAGTTAAGTTTTTTAAATTTCCATCCCCAACCTCTCTTCTTCTCTAGTCAATCCACAAATTCCCAGTACCAGTCATATGCATAACACTGATTAAATGATTCATAAACATTTACTGAATTAAATAAATCCCTTTTTACTGGTTCAGCTCTACTGAGCAATTCTTAATAACTTTTCCCTTTTGCCTTATGTATTTGCATATGCTGAAACTTTTTCTTCCTGGCTTTTTTCATCCTCTGTCCAAGGTCATTCACTTGCCTGGGACTCTATTAGGATCCATTTTAATTGTCAATTTTTAAAAAGGTATTGGCCTGAAATTGCTCTGTCTCTAGCAAAATGGGTTTATTTGGTATCAGCAGTTAATTATAATTTGGGATCTACAACCAAATCCAGCCACCTGCAAGTCTTTATCTGGCAAGGGAAGGCCAAAGCTTTCATAGACAGAAAAAAAGAAGTTGGTTCCCAGGTGGCACTAGTGGTAAAGAAACTGCCTGCCGATGCAGGAGACATGAGAGACTCAGGTTCAGTTCCTGGGTTGGGAAGACTTCCCGAAGGAGGGCATGGCAAGCCACTCCACTGCTTTTTCCTGGAGAATTCCACAGACAGAGGAGCCTGTCCATAGGGTCACACAGTCAGGTATGACTGAAGAAACTCAACACACACACACACAGAAAGTAAACAAAGTGTCCATCGTTTTTCACTGCTTGAGTCCTTCCTGGAAGAAAGGGGAGTCTTTCTTCTTATCGTAGGGCTCTGCTTTCATCACAGGGAGTGAGAGCTTCCCCTTCTGCTCTCCCAACTCTATTTAATTCAGGTTTCTGTTCCTCAATTTTTTCTAATCTTGATTTTTTATTTGATATTTGAGAAAATCACTGAAACATTTAAGATATGTTTAAAGTCATTACAGCATACCAAGATGTCATTAGCACTTACATATGATTGTAACATATGCTAATGGTGAAAATTATTTGAAACTAAAATATATTTGGAACATTAAGCTTGGGGTTTTTCACAAAAAGAGAACCCTTTGAAATTAGGTTGGTATGATACATTTCCACATAGTAGGCAGATGATATTCAGAAACAGTGATCTGGGTTAAATTTCATCAAATAGACAATAAACTGCTCTCGGTGACACGCAGTGTATAGACTATGCCTTATAAGATTCCTGTGACTCTTCCTAGCAGAGAGCTGTAGGAAACACAGGCCAAGAATAAAATCTCCCTAATGTTAGTGATTCCTTGAATACTATTATTACTAACATCTTGTTAAATAAGGTTCACATGCTTTTAAGATCTTCAGTTTCTTTGAATCACATTCTCCATTAATTGTACAATCCTCCTGGCAATATAAATACAGCTGCATTTTCACTGAATCAATCTTTGTAAATATTTTATATTTTGCAGCAGTTGGATTTCATTAATCAAGGATAACATAAAACATTTCATGGAAGCATTTGGAAATCTGAAATGTGTGTAGTGTAGAAAAGAAGCATTTAGGATATAGTGACAAAATTGATAACAATAAGAACTAGTGTATTGTGAATGGTAGAATGAATGAGAAGTCATTTGATCTTTAACATGAGCTTTTTCTCTAGACTGAAATAGTTAAACATGCTCAGTGTAGACAATACAGGAAAAAATATCTCCATGTAGGGGTAACTGAGTAGAACATTAAAATTTTGCTGTATTCTAATATATATGAGAGGAACTATATCTATCTATATGGTTTCAGAATTACAGTCATAAAGTATTTCACTTTTAGAACATTTTCTCATTATTACTATTAAAATCTTGTATTGAAAGTGAAACAAAACAAGTGAATGTGTGCCATTTATACATATTGGAAACGATTAACTCAGAGGAAAATGACTACATCATTTCTTCAGGTGACAATTTTCTTTTAAAAACATCCTCCAGGAAGATCATTCTATGCTGAATAAAATAAGAGCTATCGCTATTTACAATGCACAGCTGTAACACACATACACAAATACACATACACACAATATGAATTTGATCCTTTGAACTCAAATGGATCGAGAGTGTCGGCTATCAAAAAAAATCACAACATACTTTTAAATTCTACTGTCCCATTCTAAGAATGAGCTACTATTATACTGAATGTGACTGCCTTGTCATTGGAATAAAGCAGACATTATGGAATTTTGAGTTTGTACGTACTTACAAAGGATAAAAACAAGGGAAGACATGTGCAATCACACCATTTACCCTTCTGCCTATTTTAACAACAAAATTAATGGTTTTCCTCTTTAATTCAGTTTTTGAGGGTAAGTTTAAAACCCTTGCAACCCCAGTTCTGGTTATTCTAATGATAGGAAGTGAGGAAGCATTATCATTAGCAAATATCTTAAAGTATTTGCTAAATAGAGGGTGACTAACTATAACCCCTTCTTTTAGAGATTTTGGTAGGAAATAGAGACACAGATGTTGACATTTCAAACAGTGAGGAAGAATCCAGGAGTTCCATGATGGAAAAGCCAAGGTGACCTTGTGCAGCCCCTGGTTACCGGTTCTACAGGCTGTGTGTTTGTACTCAGTTCCTTCGTTTGTGTCTGGCTCTATGTGACCCCATGGATGGTAGCCTGCCAGGCTCCTCCCAGCAAGAATACTGGAGTGGGTTGTCAGACCCTCCTCCAGGGGATCTTCCCAACCCAGGGATCAAGCCTGCATCTCCTGTTCTTAACCCCTGAGCCACTGGGGAAGCCCCATAGGCTGTAGCGGAGGGCAACCAACTAGACCTATGTCAGGCTAGACCTCAGGAGACATCCAGGAGAGAAGGGCTGCTTTGGTGAACTCAGGTGAGGGATGTGGCATTTAAAGGTTGCCTCAAGGAGCAGGTAAAACTGTTAAAAGTCCTACAACCTAAATTTCCCACACACCAAAATTTGTACCTTTGAAAGCAGTTTAAGCTTCCATAAACACTAAATGTTTTCCTTGAGTTCCCTAAAGAACTGATGCAAGGTTTTAATATGTATAATATATATTAAAATGACAAGGTAATAAAGGAAAAAAAACACAGGGGTACGTGGGTATGGTGGGTGGAAGGAGCGCATAAGAAGTTCTGCATAATGAAACTCCAAAATAGTCGTCAAGCTTTTGCTCGAACATGATTTGTATTTGTATTAAGGCAAAGATGTTATTCCCACAGAGGAAATGATTTAACAATTCATCAGTACTTTTCTGTGTAATTGAAAGCCTCTCAATTATGCTCCTGCAAAGTACAGAACCTGAGGAAAGTATTGCTGAAAATGCAAACTCAGATTAGTATTTAAAAAGCCAGCTATCTTCAAAGTCTTCCAACCTATGGTAACAGGCACAGTTAGAGCTGAGATGTCAAGGAACCAGTTCAGTAGTCTTTTGCTTATAGTCTGAAAAATGCCTGAGTTAAAACTTTTGTGCTTAAATACTAAACACAACAGACATCTTATGCAGTCTGAATATCCACGAATGATCCTTTGTATTATACAGTACCATGTTGTACTGACATTACAGAAAATCGAATTGAGAAATAATGAAGTACATGATTTGACTTAGATTGAAATGAAAACTAACTTTCTTTTCTTTTTTTAATGATTGTATTTACTCACTTTTGGCCATGCTAGGTGTTTGTTGCCATGCAGGCCTGAGAGCTTCAGTATTTGAGGCTCCTGGGAGCCAGAGCACAGGCTCAGTAGTTATGGTGAATGTGCTTGGTTTCTCTGAGGCATGTGGGGGTCTTTCTAGGCCAGGAATTGAACCTGTGTCTCTGGCATAGGCAGGAGGATTTTTTACCTCTGAGCCACTAGGGAAACTCAAAAACTAACTTTCTTGAGCATTTAATATCACAACAATTAATCACCATACAACTTAATTTAAACAGATTCGGGAGCTCAGGAGGGGAGATTTCATGCCATATGGCAATACCAGAGCCCAACAGGAAGAAGAAAGATTTTCTCTTCTTAACCGGGAAAGGCTCAGCCAATGAACAACTCAGTCATTGAAAAAAACCACTATATTCATTTTTCCTTGAGTTCCCTAAAGAACTGATGCAAGGTTTTAATATGTATAATATATATTAAAATGACATGGTAATAAAGGAAAAGAAATACAGGGGTACGTGGGTATGGTGGGTGGAAGGAGCGCATAAGAAGTTCTGCATAATGAAACTCCAAAATAGTCGTCAAGCTTTTGCTCGAACATGATTTGTATTTGTATTAAGGCAAAGATGTTATTCCCACAGAGGAAATGATTTAACAATTCATCAGTACTTTTCTGTGTAATTGAAAGCCTCTCAATTATGCTCCTGCAAAGTACAGAACCTGAGGAAAGTATTGCTGAAAATGCAAACTCAGATTAGTATTTAAAAAGCCAGCTATCTTCAAAGTCTTCCAACCTATGGTAACAGGCACAGTTAGAGCTGAGATGTCAAGGAACCAGTTCAGTAGTCTTTTGCTTATAGTCTGAAAAATGCCTGAGTTAAAACTTTTGTGCTTAAATACTAAACACAACAGACATCTTATGCAGTCTGAATATCCACGAATGATCCTTTGTATTATACAGTACCATGTTGTACTGACATTACAGAAAATCGAATTGAGAAATAATGAAGTACATGATTTGACTTAGATTGAAATGAAAACTAACTTTCTTTTCTTTTTTTAATGATTGTATTTACTCACTTTTGGCCATGCTAGGTGTTTGTTGCCATGCAGGCCTGAGAGCTTCAGTATTTGAGGCTCCTGGGAGCCAGAGCACAGGCTCAGTAGTTATGGTGAATGTGCTTGGTTTCTCTGAGGCATGTGGGGGTCTTTCTAGGCCAGGAATTGAACCTGTGTCTCTGGCATAGGCAGGAGGATTTTTTACCTCTGAGCCACTAGGGAAACTCAAAAACTAACTTTCTTGAGCATTTAATATCACAACAATTAATCACCATACAACTTAATTTAAACAGATTCGGGAGCTCAGGAGGGGAGATTTCATGCCATATGGCAATACCAGAGCCCAACAGGAAGAAGAAAGATTTTCTCTTCTTAACCGGGAAAGGCTCAGCCAATGAACAACTCAGTCATTGAAAAAAACCACTATACTTCTAATTCTCAATCCCTCCAATAGATCCTTAGTTTAACAAGACCCTCCCCACGACCACTTACTTCTTTTATCTATGAAAGAGTCCTCTTCTGCTTGTTACCAGAGACTTGCACATAGCTTGCCATGGTTGCAAACCCTGAATTGCAATTTTTTGTTGATCCTAAATAAACCCATTTTTGTCAGATAAATAATTGCAACTCTATTTGTTTTAGGTAAATATTGCATTCCACTCAATAGTGCTAAGTACTTTAAAAGCATTATCTCTCTACTACTCAAAACAGTTCTGTGAAATCAATATTGTTTTTATTGATATTATAGATGCAGTACATTGGTTCAGTTATGATAGCTTGTAACTGGTAAATAGTCAAGAATCCATCTGAATGAAGGTTTTATTATGAAGCTTTTCTATGGCTATGTTTAATTGTAATTTGTCTTTGTGAAAGTTAGAGATAGTGTCTATCTTTGCAGCAATTTCCTTGTATGTTTGAGTGTTCTAAAACATACTTTTATTGTTGGCTTACTGCAATAATTTGTAACGGCTTTCATACTGGGCCTGTGGAGAAGTCCAGTAATTGAACAAAAGGGCGCTTTAGGTTTTTCTCTTTTCAGGAAAAGAATTCTCGAAACGTTATTCATCATTTGTCAAAACAGTCACCACACGTCTCTTCTCTTTTTAACTGTATTTTACGAGGATGTAGCTAGAAAAAAATGAACCTACAACAAAAGGCACTGAGTTATAGTATGTCCTCTTCCAATCGGTATCAACACATCTAACTTGACCAACTTGCAACTCTTGGTAAGTTGTCATTTAAGTGTCTATACAGAGGCTTCAAGTTAGAGCCCTATAATCATCGACTGTGTTTATTGCCATCACTATCATCTTGCAGATCAGGCCCTTTTTTCACAGAAAGCAGGCAAACAGTTGTGGGACTGAAATACAAAAGAATAAAGTCCTACTGAATGACTTCGTGTGCGTATCACTTTGCACATACCTAGCATAAACCTGTAGGCCCTCGTCAGCTTTATTTATTTATTTATTTTTTGACTCACTAAGCACAGCATGTTTATATTTTTAACACCTTATCAGTTTTATAATTAGCCAATATAATAGTAATTTGTATCTTAGAATGTTCCACAGTCTTACAGGGAAGATGGGATAAGTCCAGAAGTAAATAAGATTCAAACACTTTCTAACTAATTGGGACATAAAATTCTATTTTCATGAACCTACGGGTTTTGTCCACTTGATCCATTTCCCCCATGAAACCAGAAGACATTCCCCGATGTTTGCTGAGGCTTTGTAGGATAAAATAATGAGAATACCTTAAATGTGTAGGAATCATTTTATAAATTACCAAATCATCATCATGAACAATAAAGCTTTGTTTAGCATTTAAGAATAGCATTTCTCAGTGTGTGTGAGTGACTGTCAGAAAACATTGGCCACTTGCTCTAGAATAACTTGAGGCATTTTAAGAGGTGTATTTGTTGAAGAAATTTGTTGAAGGGTTTTTAAATTAAGCTTCCAGTTTTAAATAATTTAACCTTTAAAATTTTTCTTTATATGAAAAATAGCTACTCCTACTTTTATTGTCTTATTTCATAGAAGATATAGATGTGTTTGACCTCTCCATTTGCTGTCCTTTTCTCCTAACTATGTTAATGTAAATACAGGTGAAACCATATTTATGGACCATGCTTAGGTTATGGTGCAAATGTTGGTGTTTAAAGTTTAGAAACTATTTTCTTAGAAAAGAAGTTCAGGGTCACTTGCTGCTGAATAACCCAAGATGTTTGTTGTTCAATCACTAAGTCGTCTCTAACTCTTTACAACCCCATAGACTGCAGCATACCAGACTTCTTTGTGTGTTCCATTTCTCCTGGAGTTTGTTCAGATTCATGTCCACTAAATCCGTGATGCTATCCAACCATCTCATCCTCTGTCGCGACCTCATCCTTTTACCTTCAATCTTTCCAGCATCAGGGTCTTTTCTAATGAATTGGCTCTTTGCATCAGGTGGCCAGAGTTTTAGAGATTCAGCTTCAACAGTCTTTAGGAGAACAGATGAGTGATTTTTACAGACACTAGAATCAGGAGAAAAGGCTTGCTGCTTTGCTCTTGAGCTCAGAGCTGTGACGGATTACAGAGAGAGCATCCCAGCCACTACTTGTTAGCATGAGTCCTTCTCCACTAAGTGACTCTCTGCTAAGACAATGCTGTCCAGGGCAAGGTCAAAACGCTCTGAGGCTCTGCCAGGGGCCCTACCAGACCAATTCCCTTCCACCACATCCCTGGAGGGCAGGATTCTGGAATGTACCATGCATAAGATAGGGCTACTCCAAAACAGAAGACACAGAAATGATATTCTGAAAACAGAGAATTGTTTTATTTAACTGCTGCCCTAGTGCCTCTCTGATTTATGAGGACTCAATATTTCTAGAATGATTAATCAATCAAATTTTCTAATTAAATTAATCAACACAATCGTAAACAGAATCTTCTGTGTTTCTATTTTTGCTAATAACAGAGAGACCGATAATTTTGGCTGAATCAATCAATATCATCAAATTGAACTGTAACGATTATCATTCAGTAGATGTATGGGCAGGATGGTATATTCCTAATCTTCTTTTGAATCAGTGAAAGCAGCTTCCTTCACTCAATAGTGTCCTTTTTTTGAGGATATATTATGTAGTCATCCAGTCAACAGAGAAACTCTGTAGAAGACTGAATGTGACCTATACGTGAATTTATGTGCATTTTTATTTTTAATTAAAAATTTTCTTCTTAAAATTGAGATAGCATTTATGTACAGCACTAATCACATTTAAGGGCTCCCTGGTAGCTGAGATAGTAAAGAATTTATCTGCAGTGCAAAAGACATGGCTGAAATTCCTGGAATAGGAGGATCTCACGGAGAAGGGAATGGCCCAAGATGTTTGTTGTTCAATCACTAAGTCGTCATCCCTCTGTCGACGGATTCCGGGTTTCAGATTCATGTCCACTAAATCCGTGATGCTATCCAACCATCTCATCCTCTGTCGCGACCTCATCCTTTTACCTTCAATCTTTCCAGCATCAGGGTCTTTTCTAATGAATTGGCTCTTTGCATCAGGTGGCCAGAGTTTTAGAGATTCAGCTTCAACAGTCTTTAGGAGAACAGATGAGTGTTTTTTACAGACACTAGAATCAGGAGAAAAGGCTTGCTGCTTTGCTCTTGAGCTCAGAGCTGTGACGGATTACAGAGAGAGCATCCCAGCCACTACTTGTTAGCATGAGTCCTTCTCCACTAAGTGACTCTCTGCTAAGACAATGCTGTCCAGGGCAAGGTCAAAACGCTCTGAGGCTCTGCCAGGGGCCCTACCAGACCAATTCCCTTCCACCACATCCCTGGAGGGCAGGATTCTGGAATGTACCATGCATAAGATAGGGCTACTCCAAAACAGAAGACACAGAAATGATATTCTGAAAACAGAGAATTGTTTTATTTAACTGCTGCCCTAGTGCCTCTCTGATTTATGAGGACTCAATATTTCTAGAATGATTAATCAATCAAATTTTCTAATTAAATTAATCAACACAATCGTAAACAGAATCTTCTGTGTTTCTATTTTTGCTAATAACAGAGAGACCGATAATTTTGGCTGAATCAATCAATATCATCAAATTGAACTGTAACGATTATCATTCAGTAGATGTATGGGCAGGATGGTATATTCCTAATCTTCTTTTGAATCAGTGAAAGCAGCTTCCTTCACTCAATAGTGTCCTTTTTTTGAGGATATATTATGTAGTCATCCAGTCAACAGAGAAACTCTGTAGAAGACTGAATGTGACCTATACGTGAATTTATGTGCATTTTTATTTTTAATTAAAAATTTTCTTCTTAAAATTGAGATAGCATTTATGTACAGCACTAATCACATTTAAGGGCTCCCCTGGTAGCTGAGATAGTAAAGAATTTATCTGCAGTGCAAAAGACATGGCTGAAATTCCTGGAATAGGAGGATCTCACGGAGAAGGGAATGGCTACCCACTCCAGTATTCTTGCCTGCAGAATTCCATGGACAGAGGAGCCTGATGAGCTATAGTCCATGAGGTCACAAAGAGTCAGACTGAGAAGCTAACATTTTTGCTTTCATAAACATTGAAGGTGTGCAGCCTGACTTGACTTACATACATCATGCAGTGATGATTACAAGAAGTTTCGTGAACATCCATCATCTCATATAGATACAAAATTAAAGAAAAACATATTTTTCTACATGATGAGAACTCTTAGGATTTATACTCTTAACAACTTTCAAATACAACCCACAGCAGTGTTATATTAATCATGTTGTACATTACATCCCCAGCACTTATTTATGTTATTAAGGGAAGTTTGTACCTTTGGATCACCTTTATCCAATTCCCCATCTCCCTACCCTACCTCTGGAAACCACAAATGTGGTCTCTCTTTTTGTGAATTTGTTAGATTTATAATTGACCTATAACACTATGTTAGTCCCTATGTTACAAACAGGTCACCATGGTGTCAATGACTGTCTCTTGCCATGCCAAGATATTACAGTATTTTTGACTATATTCCCATGTTGTACATTTCATCCCATTAACAAATTTGTTTTCTAACTGGAAGCTTGTATCTCTTAATCTGCCTCACTTATTTCACTCATCCACCTCACCTACCTCATTGGAGACTACTTGCTTACTCTCTGTATCTGTGGCTCTATTGCTGTTTTGTTAATTGATTTATTTTTTATATTTCACATATCAAAAACATCTTATTGTGTTTGTAGGTTTCTTTATTCACTCTTCTACCAGTGGAAACTTTGTCTGGCCATTGCAAATAATGCTGCCATGAACATAGAGGTGCACATATCTCTTCCAATTAATGTTTCTATTTTCTTCAGAAAAATATCCAGAAATGGAATTCCTAGATTATACAGTAGTTCTATTTTTAAATTTTGAGGAAATGTCATACTGTTTTCCATTGTGGATTCACCAATTTACATTTTCCCCAGCAAAGGATGAGGGTTTCCTTTTCTCCACATCCTCACCAACACTTATAATTTGTTGTTTTTTTGTTGTTGTTAATATCTATTCTGACAGATGTAACATGGCATCTCGCTGTAGTTTTAATTTGCATTTCCCTAGTGATTTGGATGTTCAGCATTTTTTATGTGTCTGTTTGCCATCCATACATTCCTTGGGAAAATGTCTATTGGGGTCTCTGTGTATAGTTTTTAAAATCAAGCGCATGATCATTTTGCTTCATGAAAGTGGAATTGTCAGGACACTGTTTTCCAGGTAACTGAGGTTTCTTGTAATTTGAATTCAAATTGCTCAAAATTTCCTTATGTTTCCTTTTGTTCTGGACGGTTTAGACATTCCAGTGAATATTTAAAGCATTCTGATCCTTATGAATCAAAAGCACCTTATGATGTGTGTCCCCGGGGCACTGAGCTATAAAGCCAGGATCATTGTCTCACCCATAAGTGGTAACTAAAGTAGTTTGATCCTAGTTAAAGGTCTTTTGGAAGGAATTGAATTGAAAAGTAAATGGGCCTAAGCACTCTGAAAGTAGATGACACAAGACAGCTTGACAACAAAGGACAGATGAAAAGACAAGCAAACTGATTTTGCTTCCTACCAGGGAAGACATTTGGCATTTTCTCTTTAAAAGGCTCTTTGTGACCATTAATTAGCTAATCCTAACAATCTCCTGGCAGAATACATCAGTGTTATTATCACTGGCTACAGATACAAAACATGAAATACTGTAAGATTAAGGGGCTTCAGCAAGAATTGAAAGCTAATGAAACGGCACAGTAAGAATGAGAACTGAGTCTCTGTTGGGCAATTCTATTCAGAGCCCACCAGGCCAGAGTCTCCATAGTGTAGCCAACATACTGCTCTGTGATTACAGAAGGACACCCTAAGGAATGCCCAGCTCTGATAAGAAAAGAGCAGCAGAACACTAGTTT
Organism: Tragulus kanchil; assembly: GCA_022376925.1. Lineage (NCBI taxonomy): Eukaryota > Metazoa > Chordata > Mammalia > Artiodactyla > Tragulidae > Tragulus > Tragulus kanchil. The sequence continues at coordinate 37,863,988 of JAIOJX010000003.1, forward strand.
GAAGATTGAATGAAATATGGAAATCAATGAGACATGAAGATGGTATTTTTGCCTCAGACCTCCACAGAAAGAAAGATAAGGTTAATTTTATTTAAACACTAAAGAAAATTTTCCATTGGCTTTTGTAAGGGACTTTACATATATCACCTTACAATAAAAAAGAAGTAGAGAGGGACTGAAGGCTTCCCTGGTGGCCCAGTGGTAAAGAATCTGCCTGCCAACGTAGGAGACACAGGTTCAATCCCTGGGTCAGGAAGATCCCCTGGAGAAGGAAAGGACAACCTGCTCCAGAATTCTTGCCTGGGGAATCCCATGGACAGAGGAGCCTGGTGGGCTACAGTTTAGGGGTTGCAAAAGAATCACACACGACTTAATGACTACCCAACCACAACAAGGGAACAAAGCTTTTGTGTTTTGAACTGAAATTTTATGTAAGTAGAAATACTTTTTGACTGTAGTATTGAAAAGTTCTCTTCTGAGAGTCACCAAGTTTTCCTACTTATATTATCTTGGGATAGGGAGTCCCTTAGAAGAGAAATTAGACTCATAACATACATCTGCATCAAAAGAAATTCCAGAGGTATTATATATTTAAATGAAAAAAGAAAAGGACTGAAGAAAAGTACATATAACTAAATGATTGGGGGATGAAAAGTATTACTTGTCACATAGATATTCATAGATACCTATGGGAAACAATATATTTTCTATGTAAACATAGGAAGCACAGCAAATAAAATTAAGACAAATAATTACTTGGATATGTATAGGGATGGAGGATTAGCTAAAGCTATGGTGCTAATCAATTTGCAATATATAAACATATCAAGTTCTTTGTACACTTTACACTTATACAGTTAATCTCAATACAGCTGAGGAAAAGGTATAAAACAAAATATTTTAAAGGAAAAAACTTGGAGAAGCATTTTCAGTATATCATGAATATCATTAATGGATTGACATCATTAATATATAGGGTTCCTAAAAATCAATAAGATTGATGAATATCCAATAGAAAGTTGGACAAATAAAATATATAACAAAAGAGGAAATGTAATTGCCTGGTAAATTTTTAAATGCCCAATCTCATGAGTAATCAAAGAAAAAATTATTAAAATATACAATAATTAGATTGACAGAAAAGAAAAATAGTACTACTACCTAGTGCTAGCATGCATTTAAATAAAAGATCTGTCTTATAAATTGAATTGGTATTAGTAACAGGTATCTAGAGAGTAATATAGCAATACATATTGAAAGCTCTAAAAATATGCATACTTTTTGGCACAGCTATGTTATTGAAATTATATATCTTGAGAGAAAAATCATTAAACACAGATCCAAGTCTAAGAGCGTTTAATCCACAGTGTCCATAATATCCCAGATAATGGAAACAATAATAATTGACTGACTAAATTATACATTGTGTAATACTATATATAGACATTGCTGTGTATCAGTCTCTTTTGTGACCCTATGGACTGCAGTCCGCCAGACTCATCTGTCCATAGGAATTTTCGGGCAAGAATACTAAAGTGGGTTGCTGTTTCCTTCTCCAGGGGATCTTCCTGAATCAGAGACTCATGTCTCTTACATTTCACGTGGATTCTTTACCTCTGAGCCACTGGGGAAGCTCCAGTTAGAACTAAATAAATGATAAGAAGAAAGAGGTGGAGGAGAAGGTGGAGGAAAGAGAGGAGGACATGGAGGATGAGAGACTGCCATACACAGGCCCAGAATTCTGTTATTCAGTGGTTGCAGACTTTATTCATTTAAGTTCTGAAATCAACCATTCAAATATTACTGTAAGCCGTCAATGACATATTTGAAGCTTAGCAATCTTCCAGAATTTCCAGAACTATTTTCGGGTTAAGGATCACAGTTACCTTATGGGGTACAGAGTTAAGTCTGTAAGATCTCCACATTTTCAGATTTCTGTAGTGTTTTGCTTTGGCAACAAAGACAACAATAAAACATGTTTTGAAGTTACAAAAAAAGTAGAACTCAAACCCTTAGGAAAAATTGAAAATGTATGAGGCGAGAAGTAATGGAAATAACCAATATGAATGACATGACATGTTATTTAGCAACAGACTAGAGTGCAGTGGCATTCTCTTATTCTCTGGGTCAAAGCGTGTGTATGTGTGTGTCTGTGTGTGTGTGTGTGTGTGTGTGTGTGTGTGTGTACACACACGTGTGTGTCTAAATGAGTCCTGTTCACAATAGGGTCAAAATTTTAATCTCTACAGCTGAATGATTAACATAATCCTGGAGAAAGAAATGTGGATTTCTTTTTGGATACAATGAAATAAGAAAAGTGTTAATTATGCTTTTTTTGTGGTCACTGATATTAAAGTTTGTGTTTTTATCTATTTATTCCTAAAAATTCTCAGTAAAGAGTTCCCATTCTCATAACCCAGAAACCTGGCCTCATCATATACTTCCTAACAACATCCACTTGATCACCTTTCCTTTCTCCACCTGTCTGATCCCTTAAAACTCTCAATAAGTCTAGCGTTTAATCCACGTGTCCATAATATCCCAGATAATGGAAACAATAATAATTGACTGACTAAATCATACATTGTGTAATACTATATATAGACATTGCTGTGTATCAGTCTCTTTTGTGACCCTATGGACTGCAGTCCGCCAGACTCATCTGTCCATAGGAATTTTCGGGCAAGAATACTAAAGTGGGTTGCTGTTTCCTTCTCCAGGGGATCTTCCTGAATCAGAGACTCATGTCTCTTACATTTCACGTGGATTCTTTACCTCTGAGCCACTGGGGAAGCTCCAGTTAGAACTAAATAAATGATAAGAAGAAAGAGGTGGAGGAGAAGGTGGAGGAAAGAGAGGAGGACATGGAGGATGAGAGACTGCCATACACAGGCCCAGAATTCTGTTATTCAGTGGTTGCAGACTTTTTTCATTTAAGTTCTGAAATCAACCATTCAAATATTACTGTAAGCCGTCAATGACATATTTGAAGCTTAGCAATCTTCCAGAATTTCCAGAACTATTTTCGGGTTAAGGATCACAGTTACCTTATGGGGTACAGAGTTAAGTCTGTAAGATCTCCACATTTTCAGATTTCTGTAGTGTTTTGCTTTGGCAACAAAGACAACAATAAAACATGTTTTGAAGTTACAAAAAAAGTAGAACTCAAACCCTTAGGAAAAATTGAAAATGTATGAGGCGAGAAGTAATGGAAATAACCAATATGAATGACATGACATGTTATTTAGCAACAGACTAGAGTGCAGTGGCATTCTCTTATTCTCTGGGTCAAAGCGTGTGTATGTGTGTGTCTGTGTGTGTGTGTGTGTGTGTGTGTGTGTGTACACACACGTGTGTGTCTAAATGAGTCCTGTTCACAATAGGGTCAAAATTTTAATCTCTACAGCTGAATGATTAACATAATCCTGGAGAAAGAAATGTGGATTTCTTTTTGGATACAATGAAATAAGAAAAGTGTTAATTATGCTTTTTTTGTGGTCACTGATATTAAAGTTTGTGTTTTTATCTATTTATTCCTAAAAATTCTCAGTAAAGAGTTCCCATTCTCATAACCCAGAAACCTGGCCTCATCATATACTTCCTAACAACATCCACTTGATCACCTTTCCTTTCTCCACCTGTCTGATCACACAGTTAAGAGCTTAACACACTGTAACTGATGCTTTCTTGTTCTTTTTCAAGGCTCATTTCTCTCATCATTCATTAGGCCTAGAAGTCTAATGATGGAGGAAAAACCTCCTGCTTTCCGAGTGAAGGGGTTTTGACACCCTTTCAACCTCTCTCTGCCCCCTTATTCAGTCTATTTCTGCCTGAGTTACCTTGAGTGGTATTTCTGTTTGGAACCATCTGGGCAAGCTGTATTCTCTTCTGTGCGTATTCTCTAGGGAGTTGGATGCCTGCAGTGCACGTTAATTTTGCTGCTACTCCTAAGGGAAATGGTTCTTCTTCATGGAAGCTTCTAAAATCTTCTGTTGACTTGACAAGGTGGTTAAATATAAAGAATTCTGGAGTTTAGGATTAGAAAACCCTCTTTCTTAACAGACCTGAAGGCATGCCTTCTAATCTCTCTTCTATTAGCAGTAAAACAGAAATTGTGCTTTATAACCTGAGTAGGGAAGGGAGATGCTATCGATTGTGACCATCACAGACCCTAATGCCCAGCATAAATCTTAGTGTAATTTCTATTCCCCTGGACATTTATAGATTTTAGATTATTTATAAATCTTTCTCTATGTTTCCCTTCCCACACAAGGCTCATGCTTTCTCTTGTTTCCCTTCTCCACTATATGAGGATGCATGTGTGGATATCCTTATGACATCATGTGCATGTAGGCATGTAAACATTTCTGTCTAGTTCCCTATGCATCCTGCTTTCCTTATTATTTCTCTGGGTTCTTTGCTTGCTTTCTTCTTTCAGTGGCAACTCCAGACTGATTTTTATCAGTCTTGCCAAACTGTGACTCCCGTTTTCCTCTATATTAGCTGTGGATTCCTGCTCAAAATCAGTGTTTAATGACTAGTACAAATAGAAGAGATGTTAGTAAATAAGGAACAAGAAAGAATATAACATCAAAAATTAAGTAGGAAGATAAAGGTATTATTTTAAATTACTAATAAATATATATCTTAGTCAATAAATGGATTGGGGCCACCCGAGTAGACATCTGGAAAAAAATTGGGGTTTTTACACCACATTTCACACAAAATAAATGAAGACAAATTACATAATTAAAATAATACATTAAATTATATATATATATGATAAAAATAAACAAAGCAATGAAACATCAAATTTCTCAAATGAAAGAAGATATGTAAAATCTTAAATTGAAAAAACCCTAAGTATGATACAAAGCTCAGAAACTGTAAAGGAAGAGATTTTCTGCATTTAATTGTAATAAGACAATTTAAAAGCTATACATAGTAAAAGGTCTTGACTGATAGCAAGTGGGCAATATTTTTCAAAATAACATGTCCATATACCCCTTTTACCCAGAAATTCTAGTCCTAAGATTCTTTCCACACATATATACTGATATATGTAAGATATTATGCATTTTTAAAAATGAACTGTTTATTTAAACATGTCACTAAATGTTAACATTCCTTTCAGCATGGGCTATACATATGGTTGGCCTTTGAACAACATGGGTTTGAACTGCAAGGGTCCTCATATGTGTGGAGTATTTTTTCAGTAAAAACATACTCTAGTGCTACACAGTCTGAGCTTGGTTGAATCCACAGATGCACAACCATAGACATAAAGGAAATGTGGCTGTAGAGGGCTGACTCTAAAGTTATACTCAGAGTTCAACTGTGTGGGGGTCACTGCCTTTATCCCCATGCTATACAAGTACAAAATACTGCAGATGATAACTTTACTACAAGAGAAGGTTGATTCAATTTAATATGCTTTCTCTTGTTTCCCTTCTCCACTATATGAGGATGCATGTGTGGATATCCTTATGACATCATGTGCATGTAGGCATGTAAACATTTCTGTCTAGTTCCCTATGCATCCTGCTTTCCTTATTATTTCTCTGGGTTCTTTGCTTGCTTTCTTCTTTCAGTGGCAACTCCAGACTGATTTTTATCAGTCTTGCCAAACTGTGACTCCCGTTTTCCTCTATATTAGCTGTGGATTCCTGCTCAAAATCAGTGTTTAATGACTAGTACAAATAGAAGAGATGTTAGTAAATAAGGAACAAGAAAGAATATAACATCAAAAATTAAGTAGGAAGATAAAGGTATTATTTTAAATTACTAATAAATATATATCTTAGTCAATAAATGGATTGGGGCCACCCGAGTAGACATCTGGAAAAAAATTGGGTTTCTACACCACATTTCACACAAAATAAATGAAGACAAATTACATAATTAAAATAATACATTAAATTATATATATATATGATAAAAATAAACAAAGCAATGAAACATCAAATTTCTCAAATGAAAGAAGATATGTAAAATCTTAAATTGAAAAAACCCTAAGTATGATACAAAGCTCAGAAACTGTAAAGGAAGAGATTTTCTGCATTTAATTGTAATAAGACAATTTAAAAGCTATACATAGTAAAAGGTCTTGACTGATAACAAGTGGGCAATATTTTTCAAAATAACATGTCCATATACCCCTTTTACCCAGAAATTCTAGTCCTAAGATTCTTTCCACACATATATACTGATATATGTAAGATATTATGCATTTTTAAAAATGAACTGTTTATTTAAACATGTCACTAAATGTTAACATTCCTTTCAGCATGGGCTATACATATGGTTGGCCTTTGAACAACATGGGTTTGAACTGCAAGGGTCCTCATATGTGTGGAGTATTTTTTCAGTAAAAACATACTCTAGTGCTACACAGTCTGAGCTTGGTTGAATCCACAGATGCACAACCATAGACATAAAGGAAATGTGGCTGTAGAGGGCTGACTCTAAAGTTATACTCAGAGTTCAACTGTGTGGGGGTCACTGCCTTTATCCCCATGCTATACAAGTACAAAATACTGCAGATGATAACTTTACTACAAGAGAAGGTTGATTCAATTTAATATAGAATTGGTCATAAATACAGCAGTTCGGAAAAGACTAACCAGTTTAGAGTTTACTAACAGACTGATTTACAACATTCACTGTGAATAACTTGTCAAAAGGGAATAGTTAAATGTAGAACAGAAGACCTGGTCAACTACATCTTAAGTTAAAAAGAAGATAAAGATGCAAAGAAAGAAGATACACAAACCCGTAAGAATAAATAAGAAATCAGTTGTGATGGTTCATCCCATAAGAGGAATTAGTGACCTGGGGATCTGAGATAAGAGTGGTATTTTCTTTATTAAATAAATTGTTTTAAAGAATTTTTTTAAAAATAAAATTTAAAAAGAGAGACATTTTTATCATATCATATCTGGAACTTTTAATTTTGTTAATTGTATACATATTACCTGTTAAAGGAAATATTTTAAAAGGACGAATCTGCATCTATAAACTAGCTCTGAAAATTGTACACAATTTTAACTTTGCTTATACTTATTTTCTCCATCTTTTCCCATTTTCCAGAATTCATTGAGTATATTTGGATTCTTAGCTCTAGAATATTAACTTTACATTAAAAACACTTAACATTATGCCTCCATTTAACAAATGTTACGTATATGAATGTTGTAAAATTCTGGTCTGTAACTAAGAAGTGTGTATTCATGGAGCATATTGTGTTTAGTCCCTCAGTCGTGTCCGACTCTCTGTGAGCCCACCGAATGTACCCCACCAAGCCCCTCTGTCCATGGAATTCACCAGGCAAGAATATTGGAATGGTTAGCTATGTCCTTCTCTGGGGGATCTTCCTGACCCAAGGACCCTACCTGAGTCTCCTGCATTGCAGGCAGATTGTTTACCATCTGAGCCACTAGGGAAACTCATGGTGCATATTAATGCAGGCTTTATTCTGGCTGCAATTGCTACTAAATGTGAGAGCAGCCTTCTTTGAACAGCAGTAACAGAGCGAGCATATGATCTAGAAACAATTGAAGATAGAGGTTTAGGGAGATAAAGTTTAAACAGATACAGTTAAAGGAAACCTCAGGAAACTTGCTAAGAGTATTCATCATTACTTCTCAGTATTCATCATTACTTCTCAGTCAACAAAGCCAGGACCCAAGGGAAAGCTATAGGGCAACTTCATCCAGTTCTGCCAGTCTATATGACCTTTTATTACTTTGCCTTGTGTGCCTTTCAAGACTTAGTTTCCAGTGTTCCTCCCTATTTCACGAGGTATAGGCATCCCCCATGTTTAAAAATTCATGGCATTCCATTTCGCTTTTACAAAAGACCTATGTTAGTACCAGCTTTCATTAACTGAAAGAAATCCAAAGAGGATTTTCATTTTTACAAAAAAAGAAAAAGGTGAAAAGGAAAAACAGTGTTCGCATTGGTTTTGCAGTCACACTCAGTATCTCCGCATAAAGCTGCTATACTTTTCAATTTGAGCTGTGAGCCTCTGTAAGCAACTTATTCTGTGCCTCCTTTCACAAGGTGTGCCCTAAGGTAATTGCCTCTTTTCTTTATGCCATTTAGGCTTGTGAAAGGTTTCATAGGAGCACGCTACTTTCTGATAGAAGGGGAGTCTGTGCCTCCACAGAGTGGTCTGTGTCACATGCTGTGGCAGATTACAAAAAAAAAGAACATACTACTTTTTAGCTTCTCCCACCATGGGGTGGTGCCTACTTCTGTAGCCTTTATATCAGACCTGCCTTGAGCATTCTTTGATAGCACTGAGTGGCTGTGATATTATGCAAATGTGCAGCCTTTGCTATACATCTGCAAGATAAGAGACCTTCCTCTTCTGCTACTAATAGTATCCTGTGAACAACCTACATGGCCAGGCTCAGGCTAGCCTTCTAGATCACAAAAGAGATGTGGCCCATGAGACTTCCCTGTCCCAGCTGATAATTCACAAAAGCTCAGAAGAGCCATCTTGGTGACTGGTAGCTGAACCCAGACACATCATACATACAGTCCAAACGTGTAGAATGACTCAGGGGCACCTGGCCCAAATTTCAGACGCACAGTCTCATGATCAAATCCAATGGCTGTTGTTTAAAACCACTGAGCTTTAGGATGGTTTCTTAGCTGGCAACAGCTTCATTATTCTCCTGGAATAGCCCCCTCACTGGTTTCTCACCTCCTGTGTCAGGCACTAACATCACTGTGATGAAAAATCTCTCTCCTGACTTTTCCGAGACACCTATATCTTAAATCTGAAAACTGAGTTTTGACACCATAAGTAATTTCTTTAAGACGTTCTTTTTTCATACATGTTGGTGAACAACAAAACTCTGTAAAATCTTTAAAATAAAAGGGAAAAATACATTTAAAAAATAAATTAAATAATAAAATAAATATTTTGTTTTATTAAAATTAAATAATAAAATAAATAAATAATTTTATTAAATAATAAAAATAAATTTAAAAAAAAAAGACGTTCTAGAGTCTGTAGCTCCCAGACTCTAGAATCTCTTTTCCCTCTGCCCTATCAGTCCCTTTCTACCAACAGCATGCTTTTATTCCCCACATTTTTATCAAGAGATAGCAAATTAACCATTTTGTGATAGTTTCAGGTGAACAGTGAAAGGGCCTGGCCATACATATATAAGTATCCATTCTTCCCCAGGCCCCGCCCCCATCCAAGCTAGTATATAACACTGATCAGAGTTCCAATGTGCTATTCAAAAGATTTTTGGTGGTTATACATTTCAAACAACATCATGCTTCTTTATTGCCAAGACTCACCTGCTGTATAGAATCTCTTTAGAATAATCACCCAGCTCATCATTGCTTCTCCCCACTAGCAACCCTGGATACATATTGCTAAATTTCCTTGGAGTTGCTTACCTGTCATGACGTCAGGTTCTAGACCAGCGTTTCTCACACTGGGTCCTGGCAACAGTATTGACCTTTGAGACAGTAACTTTTTCAGAGATAGTTGTTTTGATCGAATACATCTGTGACACCCTGGGGTGAGCAATGACACATTGTTTTGTTTCTATATATTAAATGTTCCTTCATAACACTATACGACTTGTTAACAACCAAAGAAATATACCTGGTCCCAAATTAACCATGGGGCCATTAACATTTTATTGAACAATTTCAGAAACTGCTACTTGAATATCACCTTAGGCTTAAATACACTAAAAAACAGCTGTCAGACAAAACCTTTAGTCCTTTAATATCCACGGGAGAAAACCAAGAAAGAGGACTTGGTTAGTGATATGAAATTAATGAAGGATTTTTATTTTACTTAAAATTCCGTTACTATGAGTTTCTAGACTTTGAGAATTTCTTTGGAGGTCAGGTTTTTCATAGTTTATATTTATGTGTATGTCTGTAGTATTTGCCTCTATGGCTGAAACAGATAAGTTAAGCATCAGTTAATCTCCCATTATCATGTCAGTAACACCATATTTATTCAGATAAATGGATACACATAATCACAGTCTTGTAAAATGCTACTTTGATGTATGACAGACTGAAGTAAAGCTCTGTGATTATATGCCCCAGCACTGTCTTCGACCCAAATTGATTATAGGTTCACCAGCACACTGATGCCCTCAGGATGCAGGGAGAGTCTGACAGCCAGGGTTCCAGGCCAGTGCTTCTGCCCTTGCCTATGTCTACTGATACAATATGCTGAATAAATAGTGTCATCGTCTTCATGGGCTGTCAGAAAAAAAGATGTTTTGGAAGCACCAATTCTCAAACTTGAGTGTGAATAAGACTCACCTGGGAAACTTGTTATAACAGATTCTGAGGGTCTACTCCTAGCATTTCTGCTCCAGTCAGTGAGCAGTGAGACCAGGGATGTGTATGTATATGTGTACACATTACAAAGAAGCCCCTTAGATATTTCTGAGGCACATGGTGAAAGACACTCTTTTGAAAAATCACCGTTGATCAGTAGTCAGTATCTGTTACCAGGATGAAGGGAAATGTATTTTTTCTTCCTTAGCATCTCCTTTACTCTCATACTATAAATGTGCTAGCATCCTAGGGGTTTCCCTTTGAACTTGTCTAACTCACTAGGTGATTTATTCTAGTATCATGGTTTTAAATACCACCTGCATCTGTGACTTCAAAGTTTCTATCTTCAGTCTGGACCTCTCCAGTGAATTCTGAATTTGGTTATTTTATTTACGATGTGTTATCCCTCCTTGAATTTATATGAAGCAGCTCAAATTTGGCAGATCCAAAGCTGAATTGTTTTATCCCTAGACTGTCCAGGAGTTCCCAGTTTAATTAACAGCATCTCTAGTCTACAGTCTCCGTTGTTCTGACCAAAAGGTTTAGTGCCTTTCTTTCTTCCCAACCACCTCCAAACCATCATTGCATCCCCACAGGTCTACCTTCAACATATCTCCAGAATTGTAAATGTCCCGTCTTCTCCAGGGCTACCCTCTCATCTGACCCATCCTGCCTTCTCTCCTGGACAGTTGCAGTCACCTCCTAGAGATTCCTCCTTCTTCCTCCCTTGCTCTACGTACAAATGACTCTCTACACAGCATCGAAAGTGAGTCCTGTAGACCACATATTTGTATCACCCCAGATTCACAGGCTGAAACCTAATCCACTCACGAATGGATTGGTGTCTTTAGAAAAGAGACCTCAGAGTCTTCCCTCTTCTGCCATATGAGGACACAACAAAGCAGGCCCTCTCCAGGCATGGAGTCCACTGGCATCTTGATGATGAATTTGCCAACTTCCAGAACTTTGAGACACAAATTTCTGTCTGGTTATAAGTCACCCCATCCGTAGCATTTTTGTTATAACAACCAGAATAGACTAAGACAGTGAGACATTTAAAATGTAGACATACAGAACAAACTTGTGGTTACCAAGGAGGAAAAGGTGGGATGGGGTTGGGGGGGGGTTGGGGGGGAGGATAAATTAGGAGGAGTTTGGGACTAACATATATACAGTGCTATGTGTAAAACAGATAGCCAACAGAACCTACTGTATAATGCAGGAAACCATACTCAATAGTTGATGATAACCTATAAGGGAAAGCAATGTGAAAAATATATATAATGTGAAATTACATATATAGCAAACACCTTGCTGTATACCAGAAACTAATAAAACATTACGAATCAGCTATAATTCAATTAAACAGACTCTTACCACTCAAAATAAAAGAAAAATAACCCAATTTTAAAAGGATGCAGGCTATATAAATGAATTAAATGTAAGTGAGATCACATTAGTCCTCCAGTCAACCCTTCCAAGGGCTACCATCTCCCTCAGACTGGAACCCAAAGATTCATCATAGCCTATGAGACCCTCCCTGTTTTGGTTTTTTCCCACTGACTCCTCCATTCTCCCCTCAGTCCTATCTATCCAGTCATGCTTCTTTGTTGTCCATTTAACACTCCAAGCAGGTACCTAACTGAGGAACTTTGCACCTGCTCTTTCCTCTGTGTGACTCAGTCCTCCTTTCCACATGATCTCAGGTCAAATGTTAGCTTCTCAGAAGGAAACTCCTCAGACCACACCTGCATCACTCTCTAGACCCTTTACATTATTTTTGGTCAAAGCCTTTTGTCATTTGACATATTAATTTTTTTTCTTGTGTATTTCCCTTCAAACGACTCCATGAGAATAGGAAATCCACCCACACCCGTATTATTTACTTCCATATTTCTAGCATCTAGAACAGCACTTAGCACAGAAAAGAAATTCAGTGTTTTCATCAATAACTGTATATAATATAATATAAATGTTTGGTAAATATTAGAGTATTGTTAATTCACTTATAGTATTACATAATAGTTGACACATACTATTAGAAAGAACTCCTCTAACACACATGTCAAAGGTGACATATATGGAGCAAAAACGTATTAAGGTAAATAAATAGCTATTGTTAACATTTGATTTCTGAGAGGAACCTGGAATGTTAGGTCCATGAATCAAGGTAAATTGGAGGTGGTCAGGCAGGTGATGGCAAGAATGAACATTGACATCTTAGGAATCTGTGAACTAAAATGGATAGGAATGGACAAATTTAATTCAGATGACCATTATATCAAGAATCCCTTAGAAGAAATGGATTAGCCCTCATAGTCCAAAAAAAGAGTCTGAAATCCAATACTTGGGTGAAGTCTCAAAAACAACAGAATGATTTTGGTTTGTTTCCAAGGCAGACCATTCCACATCACAGTATCCAAGTCTATGCCCCAACCACGAATGCTGAAGAAGCAGAAGTTGACCAGTTCTATAAAAACCTACAAGACCTTCTAGAATTAACACCAAAAAAGGACGTCCTGTTCATTGTAGGGGATTGGAATGCAAAGGTAGGAAATTAAGAGCTATCAGAAAAGTTTAGGCTTAAAGTGCAAAATGAAGAAGGGTGGGGGCTGACAGAGTTCGGCCAAGAGAGGACACTGGTCATAGCAAAAAAAAAAAAAAAACAAAACTGTTCTAACAACACAAAAGAAAACTCTTTACACGGATATCACCATGTGGTCAATACCAAAATTAGATCAAATTGCCAACATTGTTGGATCATTTAAAAAAAAATAAAAACAATGGAATTGCAGAGAAACATCTACTTCTGCTTCACTGACTATGCTAAAGCCTTTGACTTTGTGAATCACAACAAACTGTAGAATATTCTTAAAGGGATAGGAATATCAGACCACCTTACCTGCCTCCTGAGAAACCTGTATGCAGGTCAGAAGCAACAGTTAAAATTGGACATGGAACAGCAGACTGGCTCAAAATTGGGAAAGAAGTATGACAAGGCTGTATATTCTCACCCTGCTTATTTACTTATATGCAGAGCACATCATGTGAAATGCCAGGCTGGATGAATTACAAGCTGATATGAAGATTTCCAGGAGAAATACATACAACCTCAGATATGCAGATGATACCACTCTAGTGGCTGAAAGCGAAGAGGAACTAAAGAGTCTCTTGATGAGGGTAAGAGAAGAGTGAAAAGGCTGGATTAAAACTCATTATTAAAAAACCTAAAATCATGGCATCTTGTCCCGTCACTATATGGCAAATAGAAGGGGAAAAAGTGGAAGCAGTGATAGACTTTCTTTTCTTGGGTCCTAAAATCACTGCATATGGTGACTGCAGCCATGAAATTAGAAGATTGGGGGGAGGAAAACTATGAAATGGATTAGCCCTCATAGTCCAAAAAGAGTCTGAAATCCAATACTTGGGTGAAGTCTCAAAAACAACAGAATGATTTTGGTTTGTTTCCAAGGCAGACCATTCCACATCACAGTATCCAAGTCTATGCCCCAACCACGAATGCTGAAGAAGCAGAAGTTGACCAGTTCTATAAAAACCTACAAGACCTTCTAGAATTAACACCAAAAAAGGACGTCCTGTTCATTGTAGGGGATTGGAATGCAAAGGTAGGAAATTAAGAGCTATCAGAAAAGTTTAGGCTTAAAGTGCAAAATGAAGAAGGGTGGGGGCTGACAGAGTTCGGCCAAGAGAGGACACTGGTCATAGCAAAAAAAAAAAAAAAACAAAACTGTTCTAACAACACAAAAGAAAACTCTTTACACGGATATCACCATGTGGTCAATACCAAAATTAGATCAAATTGCCAACATTGTTGGATCATTTAAAAAAAAATAAAAACAATGGAATTGCAGAGAAACATCTACTTCTGCTTCACTGACTATGCTAAAGCCTTTGACTTTGTGAATCACAACAAACTGTAGAATATTCTTAAAGGGATAGGAATATCAGACCACCTTACCTGCCTCCTGAGAAACCTGTATGCAGGTCAGAAGCAACAGTTAAAATTGGACATGGAACAGCAGACTGGCTCAAAATTGGGAAAGAAGTATGACAAGGCTGTATATTCTCACCCTGCTTATTTACTTATATGCAGAGCACATCATGTGAAATGCCAGGCTGGATGAATTACAAGCTGATATGAAGATTTCCAGGAGAAATACATACAACCTCAGATATGCAGATGATACCACTCTAGTGGCTGAAAGCGAAGAGGAACTAAAGAGTCTCTTGATGAGGGTAAGAGAAGAGTGAAAAGGCTGGATTAAAACTCATTATTAAAAAACCTAAAATCATGGCATCTTGTCCCGTCACTATATGGCAAATAGAAGGGGAAAAAGTGGAAGCAGTGATAGACTTTCTTTTCTTGGGTCCTAAAATCACTGCATATGGTGACTGCAGCCATGAAATTAGAAGATGCTTGCTTCTTGGAAGGAGAGCTATGACAAACCTAGGTTAAAAAGCAAAGATGACAAAGACGACTTTGCTGATGAAAGTCTGTCGAGTCAAACCTATGATCTTTCCAGTAGTCATGTACAGATGTGAGAGTTAGACCATAAAGAGACTGAGTGCCGAAGAATTGATGCCTTTGAACTGTGATACTGGAGAAGATTCTTGAGAGTCCCTTGGACAGCAAGTAGATCAAGCCAGCCAATCCTAAAGGAAATGACCCTGAATCCTCACTGGAAGGACTCACGCTATAAAAGGCTGAAGCTCCAATACTGTGGCCACCTGATGTGGAAAGCTGACTCTTTGGGAACATACCCTGACGTTGGCAAAGATTGAAGGTAGGAGGAAAAGGGTGTGGCAGAGTTTGAGATGGTTGGATGGCCTTCCTGACTCAATGAACATGATTTTGAGCAAGCTTTGCGAGATGGTGAAGGACAGGGAAGCCTGGCATACTGCAGTCCATGGGATTGCAAAGAGTCAGACATAACTTAGTGACTGAATAAATAAACAACTGTAAATGTTTGCTATGGATTGCACAGAGCTCTATATTGTACCACTGGCTTCTCACAATTGTACAGAAAGGTATTATTAACATCCCTTTTTATAGATGAGGAAGTGTTGCTAGAGGTTTAATGTTACTCACCTTTGCCTTAACAGAAATTATGAGGCAGAGTAATATCAGAGGAGATTTATGGTGCTTTCATGATGTGTCTCTGCATAAGTGCTTTTCAGGCATCACAATGAATCCCTTAAGAATCCTCATTGTTATTCAGTCACTCAGTTGTGTCTGACTCTCTGTGACCCTGTGGACTGCAGCATGCCAGGCTTCTCTGTCCTTCACCGTCTCCCAGAGTTTGTTCAAACTCACGTCCACTGAGCGGTGGTGCCAAGCAATCATCTCATCCTCTGTTCCCTCCTCCCCCTCCTGCCCTCAGTCTCTCCCAGAATCAGGGTGTTTTCCAGTGAATCAGTTTTTCATATCAGCTGGATACCTAAAAAAAAAAAAAATCATGGCATCTTGTCCCGTCACTATATGGCAAATAGAAGGGGAAAAAGTGGAAGCAGTGATAGACTTTCTTTTCTTGGGTCCTAAAATCACTGCATATGGTGACTGCAGCCATGAAATTAGAAGATGCTTGCTTCTTGGAAGGAGAGCTATGACAAACCTAGGTTAAAAGCAAAGATGACAAAGACGACTTTGCTGATGAAAGTCTGTCGAGTCAAACCTATGATCTTTCCAGTAGTCATGTACAGATGTGAGAGTTAGACCATAAAGAGACTGAGTGCCGAAGAATTGATGCCTTTGAACTGTGATACTGGAGAAGATTCTTGAGAGTCCCTTGGACAGCAAGTAGATCAAGCCAGCCAATCCTAAAGGAAATGACCCTGAATCCTCACTGGAAGGACTCACGCTATAAAAGGCTGAAGCTCCAATACTGTGGCCACCTGATGTGGAAAGCTGACTCTTTGGGAACATACCCTGACGTTGGCAAAGATTGAAGGTAGGAGGAAAAGGGTGTGGCAGAGTTTGAGATGGTTGGATGGCCTTCCTGACTCAATGAACATGATTTTGAGCAAGCTTTGCGAGATGGTGAAGGACAGGGAAGCCTGGCATACTGCAGTCCATGGGATTGCAAAGAGTCAGACATAACTTAGTGACTGAATAAATAAACAACTGTAAATGTTTGCTATGGATTGCACAGAGCTCTATATTGTACCACTGGCTTCTCACAATTGTACAGAAAGGTATTATTAACATCCCTTTTTATAGATGAGGAAGTGTTGCTAGAGGTTTAATGTTACTCACCTTTGCCTTAACAGAAATTATGAGGCAGAGTAATATCAGAGGAGATTTATGGTGCTTTCATGATGTGTCTCTGCATAAGTGCTTTTCAGGCATCACAATGAATCCCTTAAGAATCCTCATTGTTATTCAGTCACTCAGTTGTGTCTGACTCTCTGTGACCCTGTGGACTGCAGCATGCCAGGCTTCTCTGTCCTTCACCGTCTCCCAGAGTTTGTTCAAACTCACGTCCACTGAGCGGTGGTGCCAAGCAATCATCTCATCCTCTGTTCCCTCCTCCCCCTCCTGCCCTCAGTCTCTCCCAGAATCAGGGTGTTTTCCAGTGAATCAGTTCTTCATATCAGGTGGCCTAAATATAGGAGCTTCAGCGTCAACATCAGTCCTTCCAATGAATATTCAGGGTTTATTTCCTTTAGGATTGAATGATTTGATCTCCTTGCTGTCCAAGGGACTCTCAAGAGTCTTCTCCAGAATCACAACTCAAAAGCATCAATTCTTTGCCGTCAGCCTTCTTTGTGGTCTAACTCTCACATCCAAAAATGACTGCTGGAAAGACCATAGTTTTGACTATATGGACCTTTGTCAGCAAAGGGGTATATTTGCTTTTTAACACACTGTCTAGGTTTGTCAGAGCTTTCCTTCCAAGGAGCAAGCATTTTTTAATTTCATGGCTGCAGTCATCATGCACAGTGATTCTGGAGCCCAAGAAAAATAAAAACCAAAATAACAATCCTCTGAATACTCTGCTATCTCCATGTTATAGATGGAAATGAAAACTTGGGTTATATTACAGTTAGCTAAGTTAGGATTCCAATGTCTGACTCTCAAGCATCTACTTATTTACTTGAATATACTGCTTCCCACAGGTACTCTTCACTCTGCTTTCTGGCATTTTTTGTTGTCACCAACAATGGATGGCTTCTGGGAGACTAAACCCCATTGTGCTGGACACATTCAAATGCACACTTGAATAAGATATTAAGATATTCCACTCCACTTGTCAGACAGGCCAGAAATGATACTGCATTATCAGATATTCTTAATTAAAAACATGTAGTTATTTGACATTTAAAGTTATTGCTCCCAAGTTAATTTTTAAACTGCTCTAAGGTTCAAATAGTTATAATCACAAAAATTATATACTCAAACTCAAACACTTGAGTTAGCAAAAGTACTGTTGCTGTGGATTTATTAAATTAAACAACAAAAAACCCTCATACTTTTGGCACTCACAATTTTTTTCTTATATTTAAAAACAAGTACTGAGCAGTTTATTTCTATCTGAATAATTCCATCATATATTGAACAATTTCCATGTATCTATAGCTGAGCTATTCTAAAGGTATGCAGCAATAAACCATGCAACATCACAAAGAATATCTTTTTGTAAATTTGGGCACGCATTTGTTCTTCCACCGTGTTGAAAAGTTTGGGAGGATTGGACTTGCTTTGCTATACTAATGAGATTTTTCTGCACTGCAATTACTCCCTAGAAGAGTTTTATTTTTTAAAAGGTGATAAATTACTAAACATATGCTGTGTGACTTGAATTGTTTGGTGAAGAGGGTGAAATTGATGAGCCCAGATGGGTCTCTGCAATGAAGACAGAAGCCTAAGACGGCTCAGATTTTAATTAGGACTGCTAATAAGATGTACGTAGGGAGGAGGCAGATACATGAAATACCTAAATTTCTAAATGTCTCAAAAGTTGTTCATTCATGTACCAGGACGTGTTGTGTGCCTGTGTGTTTAGGGCCTGAAAGAGCCCAGATTCTGGAGCCCAAGAAAAATAAAAACCAAAATAACAATCCTCTGAATACTCTGCTATCTCCATGTTATAGATGGAAATGAAAACTTGGGTTATATTACAGTTAGCTAAGTTAGGATTCCAATGTCTGACTCTCAAGCATCTACTTATTTACTTGAATATACTGCTTCCCACAGGTACTCTTCACTCTGCTTTCTGGCATTTTTTGTTGTCACCAACAATGGATGGCTTCTGGGAGACTAAACCCCATTGTGCTGGACACATTCAAATGCACACTTGAATAAGATATTAAGATATTCCACTCCACTTGTCAGACAGGCCAGAAATGATACTGCATTATCAGATATTCTTAATTAAAAACATGTAGTTATTTGACATTTAAAGTTATTGCTCCCAAGTTAATTTTTAAACTGCTCTAAGGTTCAAATAGTTATAATCACAAAAATTATATACTCAAACTCAAACACTTGAGTTAGCAAAAGTACTGTTGCTGTGGATTTATTAAATTAAACAACAAAAAACCCTCATACTTTTGGCACTCACAATTTTTTTCTTATATTTAAAAACAAGTACTGAGCAGTTTATTTCTATCTGAATAATTCCATCATATATTGAACAATTTCCATGTATCTATAGCTGAGCTATTCTAAAGGTATGCAGCAATAAACCATGCAACATCACAAAGAATATCTTTTTGTAAATTTGGGCACGCATTTGTTCTTCCACCGTGTTGAAAAGTTTGGGAGGATTGGACTTGCTTTGCTATACTAATGAGATTTTTCTGCACTGCAATTACTCCCTAGAAGAGTTTTATTTTTTAAAAGGTGATAAATTACTAAACATATGCTGTGTGACTTGAGTTGTTTGGTGAAGAGGGTGAAATTGATGAGCCCAGATGGGTCTCTGCAATGAAGACAGAAGCCTAAGACGGCTCAGATTTTAATTAGGACTGCTAATAAGATGTACGTAGGGAGGAGGCAGATACATGAAATACCTAAATTTCTAAATGTCTCAAAAGTTGTTCATTCATGTACCAGGACGTGTTGTGTGCCTGTGTGTTTAGGGCCATGCAATTTATGAGAAACTAGGAAGCCATTGCTTAATTCTGGTCCTCAAGGAACTGACACTCTAATTGTACTCAGGGCTTTCTAAATGCTGCTTCTTGCCTCAGTGACGTTTCAGTAAATTCTATAGCACAGGTTATTGACCATAGGATAGCAAGCACAACGCTATTCCTAGCCCTTTTGGTCTTGGATTGTGCACCCAAAGCTGTGTGGTTAGAAGGGGGCAGGGATCAATACACTCACACAAGTCATCTCTCAAATCTCTCTCATGATACAGCTGAAATAGTTAAGTGTTCAGCTAAATTTCTGCTTAAATTGGCTTTTACAATCTTTGATAGGTCAGTTTTCCAACTACACCACATTAACCAATTACCAAAACCATTGACAAAGATTAGAGCAAATTAATACATTTGTTGTTGCTGTTGCTTAGTTGCTAAGTGGCGTTTGCATCTTTGTGACCCCACAGACTGTTAACCCCACCAGGTTCCTCTATCCATAGGATTCCCCAGGCATGAATAGTGGAGTGCGTTGCCATTTCCTTCTTCAGGGAATCTTCCCAACCCCGGGCTCAAACCCGAATCTCGTATTTAGCATTTGAATTCTTCACCACATAGGAATTCCAAAACCTTGAAGAAATACTGTTATGGAAGCAAAGAAGACTGACGTGGAGAAATATGATTAAACTGTAGTCATGTTAACTTTATATTAAGTGGAAGGTTGTTACCTTGATTCTTTAAAGTTTTCTTTCTAAAAATACAGTTGTGTCTTAACTCCCAAGTCCTCTGAAATTGGGGTTGGACTTGCTTTGCTATACTAATGAGATTTCTGCACTGCAATTACTCCTAGAAGAGTTTTATTTTTAAAGGTGATAAATTACTAAACATATGCTGTGTGACTTGAGTTGTTTGGTGAAGAGGGTGAAATTGATGAGCCCAGATGGGTCTCTGCAATGAAGACAGAAGCCTAAGACGGCTCAGATTTTAATTAGGACTGCTAATAAGATGTACGTAGGGAGGAGGCAGATACATGAAATACCTAAATTTCTAAATGTCTCAAAAGTTGTTCATTCATGTACCAGGACGTGTTGTGTGCCTGTGTGTTTAGGGCCATGCAATTTATGAGAAACTAGGAAGCCATTGCTTAATTCTGGTCCTCAAGGAACTGACACTCTAATTGTACTCAGGGCTTTCTAAATGCTGCTTCTTGCCTCAGTGACGTTTCAGTAAATTCTATAGCACAGGTTATTGACCATAGGATAGCAAGCACAACGCTATTCCTAGCCCTTTTGGTCTTGGATTGTGCACCCAAAGCTGTGTGGTTAGAAGGGGGCAGGGATCAATACACTCACACAAGTCATCTCTCAAATCTCTCTCATGATACAGCTGAAATAGTTAAGTGTTCAGCTAAATTTCTGCTTAAATTGGCTTTTACAATCTTTGATAGGTCAGTTTTCCAACTACACCACATTAACCAATTACCAAAACCATTGACAAAGATTAGAGCAAATTAATACATTTGTTGTTGCTGTTGCTTAGTTGCTAAGTGGCGTTTGCATCTTTGTGACCCCACAGACTGTTAACCCCACCAGGTTCCTCTATCCATAGGATTCCCCAGGCATGAATAGTGGAGTGCGTTGCCATTTCCTTCTTCAGGGAATCTTCCCAACCCCGGGCTCAAACCCGAATCTCGTATTTAGCATTTGAATTCTTCACCACATAGGAATTCCAAAACCTTGAAGAAATACTGTTATGGAAGCAAAGAAGACTGACGTGGAGAAATATGATTAAACTGTAGTCATGTTAACTTTATATTAAGTGGAAGGTTGTTACCTTGATTCTTTAAAGTTTTCTTTCTAAAAATACAGTTGTGTCTTAACTCCCAAGTCCTCTCAGAAAATCTCAGAAAATAAAGGGTCATTTTTTAAAAAAGTGTAAACCTTTGTGAGTGATATGTCATGTATAAAGATTTAAAAACAGGAATGTTTTATAATTCAGACATTGTTCATGGATTGAAAGTATCTTTAATTATGGAGTGAAGGAGTTCTTTCCTATTTCAGGATGGATGGTAATGCTAATTTTTAAGTTATTTTTCCATATATGAGCAAACTACAGTGGCAAAATAAATGGTTAATTATATTATCAAAGAGGTAAATTTTTTAAAAGTAGGTTAATAATTATTAAAACATCCACTAAGCATTTTATTTTGGGTAAAGGGGATCAATAGCTATCTCTATTTGAATCAAAGATGACTTAAACTTTTGTCTTTGTCAATTTAGTCTCACTAATTTAACAAGTGTTTACCCTTCTGCTTTTCCTCTGATGCCCTCTTCAAAGCAAAGTAGCCGGCGTTATTTCCTGTGTCAGGGCTAAAGCTGTCAGAAGTCCACTTTTATTTGCCTCCAGAGATATCTTTCCTAGTGAAGTTCTCTCTCACAGAAGCAAACACTAATGATGGTGATGAAGACTAGTGGAAACTAAGCAACCGTTAGGTGCTAGATTGTGCTAAGCATTTTATGAGTGAACATTATCTCAGTCTCTGATTACATTTATTTTTTGAATAATAAAGTCAACACTAGGAGAAATAAAGGAACTTGCACAAAGTCACGTAGTTAATAAATGACAGAGGAGGTAGGTGAATTCAGATGAGTGTGGCTCCAGAGTTGAAACCTGTCTTCCCCCTCAGAGTGTCTCACACCCTATTTAGATCTCACACCATCCTGCGTCTACAGGACCCCTGAGATAGGGCTCTTCTCCCTCTGGTTCTGAGCACTCAATCTTTCTCCCTCTGTGGTCTCCTTCCTCTTCATATACAAGAATAGGCTTTAGGCAGAAGAGATGGGAGGAACGAGGTCATGGAGGTAAAAATTTAGTGTGTAAAGACAACCAGTCACATTTCAAGTTTACTGGAAGATACACCCTAATGATTTGTTGTTGAGGTACTTGCAGCATGCCAGACTTCCCTGTCCTTCATCATCTCCTGGAGTTTGCTCAAACTCATGTCCATTGAGTCACTGATGCTATCCACCCATCTCATCCCTGAGGATATGGTTATTTAATCCTCCTAACCAGCAGTGATGCCAACCTCATGATGTTCTTGCTCACGAGACTGAAAAACTGAATACACTCTTGTTAGGTCACAGAATAGGCAATGCTGTTAAGACTCAAACCCTGATATTGCTAATCCCTACGGCAATGCTTTTCCCATACAATAAACATTGACCTGAAGTTTGTGATATTTGAACACTTTCGTTGGGCTATTGAGAATTGCTATTAGAAAATTCTCATCCACTAAGCATTTTATTTTGGGTAAAGGGGATCAATAGCTATCTCTATTTGAATCAAAGATGACTTAAACTTTTGTCTTTGTCAATTTAGTCTCACTAATTTAACAAGTGTTTACCCTTCTGCTTTTCCTCTGATGCCCTCTTCAAAGCAAAGTAGCCGGCGTTATTTCCTGTGTCAGGGCTAAAGCTGTCAGAAGTCCACTTTTATTTGCCTCCAGAGATATCTTTCCTAGTGAAGTTCTCTCTCACAGAAGCAAACACTAATGATGGTGATGAAGACTAGTGGAAACTAAGCAACCGTTAGGTGCTAGATTGTGCTAAGCATTTTATGAGTGAACATTATCTCAGTCTCTGATTACATTTATTTTTTGAATAATAAAGTCAACACTAGGAGAAATAAAGGAACTTGCACAAAGTCACGTAGTTAATAAATGACAGAGGAGGTAGGTGAATTCAGATGAGTGTGGCTCCAGAGTTGAAACCTGTCTTCCCCCTCAGAGTGTCTCACACCCTATTTAGATCTCACACCATCCTGCGTCTACAGGCCCCCTGAGATAGGGCTCTTCTCCCTCTGGTTCTGAGCACTCAATCTTTCTCCCTCTGTGGTCTCCTTCCTCTTCATATACAAGAATAGGCTTTAGGCAGAAGAGATGGGAGGAACGAGGTCATGGAGGTAAAAATTTAGTGTGTAAAGACAACCAGTCACATTTCAAGTTTACTGGAAGATACACCCTAATGATTTGTTGTTGAGGTACTTGCAGCATGCCAGACTTCCCTGTCCTTCATCATCTCCTGGAGTTTGCTCAAACTCATGTCCATTGAGTCACTGATGCTATCCACCCATCTCATCCCTGAGGATATGGTTATTTAATCCTCCTAACCAGCAGTGATGCCAACCTCATGATGTTCTTGCTCACGAGACTGAAAAACTGAATACACTCTTGTTAGGTCACAGAATAGGCAATGCTGTTAAGACTCAAACCCTGATATTGCTAATCCCTACGGCAATGCTTTTCCCATACAATAAACATTGACCTGAAGTTTGTGATATTTGAACACTTTCGTTGGGCTATTGAGAATTGCTATTAGAAAATTCTCATATGTGTTCATAGACTCCTGAGCAAACTGGAATCTGAAGAGAAAGCATCTAGGATTTTCTAACACCTAGACTGTTCCCAATCAAAGTATACTCCATTATGCTCATTTCTCCTTTTTTCTTTTAACATTTTCCTTCCTTTCCCCCATCATGCCTCTTTTATTTATATTCACCTTCATCCATCTTTTCACTCAGGCTTGTGTGAGCCTCCCATTGCAGTGGTCTCTCTCACTGCAGAGCACCAGCTCTGGGCACATGTGCCCCAGAGTGCTGGCTCTTAATTGGAAACACCAGTGCAAATGCTCCATGGCATGTGGGATCTTCCCAGGACAGGGATTGAACCCATGCCCCTTGCACTGCAAGGTGGACTCTTTACCCACTGGACCACCAGGGAAGGCCTATGTTCATTTCTTGATGCTCAGTATCTATTTCTTCCACTCTGTCTGTCTCCCAAAATATGACATCGGCCATTGTTCTTTCCCTCATGCTGAAGAGCTTGGTATCCTAATACTTGTTTATGAGTACATTTTCTTTTGGCATTCTTGGCTTTTCTGGAACTTAATTCTCACCTCATCTTAAATATTTCCAAACTGCAAGGCATCTTTAACACAGCCATGCAAGCAATCAATCTGTTTTACTTTCAATCAATAAAGAATGCTTAATTTGACTGGTCAGCAATGGACAATGTTTCTTGCTAAATTTGCAGCATGTGAAATCTCATTCAAAAGCAGGAATGTAGTAGAATTGGGTCTACCCCTGAGGTCAGCTCTGGGATAACCAGATTATCAGGTGAATAGATGTAAGAACTTGAGTAGGGGATACATGGATTATAAATCCCAAATAATGCCTATGGTTTTAATGGGCATGAAGATATTTCTCATATGTCCACCTTTGACAGAAAATGAAATGGTAATTGATCTGAAAAAAAACTTGACCCAGTGATATGTGGGACAGACTGCTTGATTTCCCAATACTTTGAGTCTGATAGAAGCAATTATTTGAGCTAATCACCGATTTGTATAAAATGTATCTAACATATTCAAACTGAATGATGCCTTATTGAGTAACAGTCAGAAGTCTCATTAGTCTGGCACATGGAGACTATCTATTCAAAATAGACCACTTTACAATACTTTCTCAAACATTCATACTATTAATAGTAAAGATGTACTATTTTATGAAACCACAGTTACTAGATGCTGTACATGCTTTTCACTGTGCTGTGCCCAGTGGTGTCCAACTCTTTGACACCTCATAGACTGCCGTCCGTCAGTCTCCTCTGTCCATGGGAATTTTCAGGCAAGAATATTGGAGTGGGGAGCCATTTCCTTCTCTAAGGCATGCTCCCTACCCAGGGATCAAACCCATGTCTCCTATGCCTCTCACATTGCACACAGATTCTTTACCATTGAGCCATCAGGGAAGGCAGTAACTCAGTAATTATTACACCCAATATGTACCAATCTCCAAAGTAGAATCAGACTTTTGATTAGTCTTATCATTTACCTCCATCAGACATCCCTATGGGAGGCTTCCATTAGTAACACCAAAGTCCTTTTTCCTGGTGACAGCCTTTACAAAAAGAAACAAGAGAATATCTTATTGCTGATAATAGAAACATTTAAAATTTAACAGTTTTTGAATGTCATGATTTAGGTAGAAATAGCCAGGAAGTATAAATAGGCCATGAGCACAGAGGTGATGTGTATAGTCACTAGGAGACTTACAAAATATCAACAGTTCATTTAAAAGGGGGGGAAAAAAGCAAAAAATAACTATTTTTTTCTGAATAATCAGGCAAAACTTATATTGTCTCCTTTGTCTCCTTTTGCCCTTCACGCCTCTGGATCTCTTAGCAAACATCATTCTCACATTAAAAACAAAGGTAAAATATTCTGGTATGAGGTGTTTAGGGTCGTTTCAGTTTCTTTCTGTAAATAAAGCCAGATTTATTCTGGTTAGAATCATGGGAGGAAAACAAGGTTATAAAGCCTCCTTCCTGGGTTAGTAATAAAAACAGTTCTCAAAATATAATTGGAAGCATGGCACACAGAGGCAAAAACATAATCTTCTAGATATGGTTGGAACACAGGACTCCCAGAGACTCCCTAGACCTAATTACTGCTAAATTGGCAAAAGTGGCTAGAATTACTTCAGATGGTGTTTTGCCCTGTGATTTTGATGTGCTGCAGATCAATGTAATTTTATTAGTTCTGGGTGTTTAGAACTATGTGTATCTCAAGGTGCTTCTCAGCATTCATAGATAAAATTTCAACAACTGCATTATCAAAACAGACAATGATAAAAAGGCAAAGCACCAGGGGAAAAGCAGATTTGCCTCTAATCCAAGCGCCCTCTGAAGTCAGATGCAGCAGCCTCCCAACACTGCTTTTGCCACTGATCCCCTCTGTATTCTTGAGCAAAGTGTTTAATATGTCTGCTTGTTTTTCAAGGAAATCAAACTAATAGTGACGATCTCATGGAACTATTGTGAAGAATATGTTTTCTTAAAATTGCATAAGAGTTTAACCCAGCTCTTGAGACTCTGTCATTGTTAATTGCTAAGTAATGTCTGACCCTATGTATTCCAATCTCAAAGTAGAATCAGACTTTTGATTAGTCTTATCATTTACCTCCATCAGACATCCCTATGGGAGGCTTCCATTAGTAACACCAAAGTCCTTTTTCCTGGTGACAGCCTTTACAAAAAGAAACAAGAGAATATCTTATTGCTGATAATAGAAACATTTAAAATTTAACAGTTTTTGAATGTCATGATTTAGGTAGAAATAGCCAGGAAGTATAAATAGGCCATGAGCACAGAGGTGATGTGTATAGTCACTAGGAGACTTACAAAATATCAACAGTTCATTTAAAAGGGGGGGAAAAAAGCAAAAAATAACTATTTTTTTCTGAATAATCAGGCAAAACTTATATTGTCTCCTTTGTCTCCTTTTGCCCTTCACGCCTCTGGATCTCTTAGCAAACATCATTCTCACATTAAAAACAAAGGTAAAATATTCTGGTATGAGGTGTTTAGGGTCGTTTCAGTTTCTTTCTGTAAATAAAGCCAGATTTATTCTGGTTAGAATCATGGGAGGAAAACAAGGTTATAAAGCCTCCTTCCTGGGTTAGTAATAAAAACAGTTCTCAAAATATAATTGGAAGCATGGCACACAGAGGCAAAAACATAATCTTCTAGATATGGTTGGAACACAGGACTCCCAGAGACTCCCTAGACCTAATTACTGCTAAATTGGCAAAAGTGGCTAGAATTACTTCAGATGGTGTTTTGCCCTGTGATTTTGATGTGCTGCAGATCAATGTAATTTTATTAGTTCTGGGTGTTTAGAACTATGTGTATCTCAAGGTGCTTCTCAGCATTCATAGATAAAATTTCAACAACTGCATTATCAAAACAGACAATGATAAAAAGGCAAAGCACCAGGGGAAAAGCAGATTTGCCTCTAATCCAAGCGCCCTCTGAAGTCAGATGCAGCAGCCTCCCAACACTGCTTTTGCCACTGATCCCCTCTGTATTCTTGAGCAAAGTGTTTAATATGTCTGCTTGTTTTTCAAGGAAATCAAACTAATAGTGACGATCTCATGGAACTATTGTGAAGAATATGTTTTCTTAAAATTGCATAAGAGTTTAACCCAGCTCTTGAGACTCTGTCATTGTTAATTGCTAAGTAATGTCTGACCCTTTGTGATCCCATGAACTGTAGTCCATTAGGCTGCTCTATCCACGGAATTTTCCAGGCAAGTATACTGTTTCCATTTCCTTCTCCAGGGGATCTTCTTGACGCAGGGATAGAACTTGTCTCCTGCTTGGCAGGTGGATTCTTTACCACTGAGCCACCAGAGAATTCCCTCCCAATACTTAGCAGATGTTTAATAATTTTTAAATTATTATTTGGTATTTTCTGACAAATACCATTGATTATCAATCATTGCTGATTATACCCTAACCCTAATATTTCCTACACAGAAGTAGCAGTCACATCCCTACCACTCTAATGATTTCCCTTAGGCTTCCCTTATTCTCCATAATTCATGTAGCCCCATAAGTTTTAAGATCAGAATCAAATTCATCACATCTCCTCAATATCTTGTTCCTCCCTCACTATAGCTCCTAACTTAATAGTGTGTATCTACTGTGTTCTCCAGCCCCTAGAATCTTCTTAATTCCTCACAGTCACCCAGTCACCAAATATACTATACCATAGTATATTTCTAAACTATGGTTCCCATTCATCTTGCCTTTACTGTTCATCCTCACTGGTACTCACCATTTGTGTTTTGTCGGTTCCTGGCAGGATTACTGAATAGCCATTTACCTGATTTCACAGCCAGCAGGCACTTTCCCCCCTAATTCGGTTACGAGCTGTTGGGTTGTACCATGATCTTCTAAAAGTCCATTCACATCCTTCCACTACCTATCTCTTGATACAAAACACCTAGCCTGGCCATATAGCCATTACGCAGATCAATGCGGGGAATATGTGTATCTCAAGGTGCTTCTCAGCATTCATAGATAAAATTTCAACAACTGCATTATCAAAACAGACAATGATAAAAAGGCAAAGCACCAGGGGAAAAGCAGATTTGCCTCTAATCCAAGCGCCCTCTGAAGTCAGATGCAGCAGCCTCCCAACACTGCTTTTGCCACTGATCCCCTCTGTATTCTTGAGCAAAGTGTTTAATATGTCTGCTTGTTTTTCAAGGAAATCAAACTAATAGTGACGATCTCATGGAACTATTGTGAAGAATATGTTTTCTTAAAATTGCATAAGAGTTTAACCCAGCTCTTGAGACTCTGTCATTGTTAATTGCTAAGTAATGTCTGACCCTTTGTGATCCCATGAACTGTAGTCCATTAGGCTGCTCTATCCACGGAATTTTCCAGGCAAGTATACTGTTTCCATTTCCTTCTCCAGGGGATCTTCTTGACGCAGGGATAGAACTTGTCTCCTGCTTGGCAGGTGGATTCTTTACCACTGAGCCACCAGAGAATTCCCTCCCAATACTTAGCAGATGTTTAAAAATTTTTTAAATTATTATTTGGTATTTTCTGACAAATACCATTGATTATCAATCATTGCTGATTATACCCTAACCCTAATATTTCCTACACAGAAGTAGCAGTCACATCACTACCACTCTAATGTTTTCCCCTTAGGCTTCCCTTATTCTCCATAATTCATGTAGCCCCATAAGTTTTAAGATCAGAATCAAATTCATCACATCTCCTCAATATCTTGTTCCTCCCTCACTATAGCTCCTAACTTAATAGTGTGTATCTACTGTGTTCTCCAGCCCCTAGAATCTTCTTAATTCCTCACAGTCACCCAGTCACCAAATATACTATACCATAGTATATTTCTAAACTATGGTTCCCATTCATCTTGCCTTTACTGTTCATCCTCACTGGTACTCACCATTTGTGTTTTGTCGGTTCCTGGCAGGATTACTGAATAGCCATTTACCTGATTTCACAGCCAGCAGGCACTTTCCCCCCTAATTTTCCAAGGTTGTTAGCTCATTCTGCCTTGACGAGCTGTTGGGTTGTACCATGATCTTCTAAAAGTCCATTCACATCCTTCCACTACCTATCTCTTGATACAAAACACCTAGCCTGGCCTATCATATGCCATTAACTTTATTTTTCCTTTCTGGTTTATAATCTATTATATTGCAGAATACTTAAAATATTCATGCTTTGTATCAGCCAATTTCATGCCAAAAAAAAGTCTGCCTGTTGGTCTATTATCTCCTACCTTCAGGCCTTTGTGTAGGCACTTCCTGTCCCATGAATGATCTTCCTGCCCATTCTACCTATCAAACATTAGATCATGTTTTCATAGCACCTTACTCATGAAATCTTTTTGATCCTGTGTCTTAAAAATGATCTGTTTATAGTCAACTTTCATAAATGCATATATCACTATCAATGACGATATTTAATATATCAGCCCAACGCTTTGCCACTTAGAGGTATGCTTATAGTTTGTATTATAGATCTGCTGATACACTACTTTAATCATAAAATGCTGTATATTCTGTCCTGAATACTAATTGTGATCATGCAATTGCCCTAAAAAGAATTTTTTCTCTCTTTACTTTATTAAGGTTTGATGGAAAGAAAAGAGTTTATTTTATTACTCAGAGAGCTAGCTATAAACTAGAGAAAACTGTAAAAATGAAGGACACAGATTCCATGCATTCATTAACACACACATACTTACTGTAAGTTTTTTCTGTGCTAAATGCTAATTGTATAAAAAGGTGTAAAACAGGTAAATAATTGATAATTTTTTTTAGTTGAATAAATGTCAGTAATGGAACTGAGTGTCATGAAGGCACCATGGCAACAAGAGTGACAGAAGTAAGATTAGAGCAGAGAAAATTATTTTAGAAGAAAGCAAAAAACATTTAAGTTTTGTATTGAAAATGGAAATTGCGAAGGAAAGTAATATTTACACAAAAACATTTTTAAATGCCTAAAAAATATGTAAGGTATTTTATAAAATGTGGAGTCAAGAGTAGCTTTATTATCTCATATCCAGAGTCAGATGAATGGATAAACAAAATGTGGTATAGACATAAAATGAAATACGTCCTTTAAAAAAAGAAAATCAGATTGAGCACCACAACACAGGTAAACTTTGAGGAAATTACGTTGTTATATAATTCAATCAGAAAAAGACAAATAGTATATGATTGCCACTTATATGAGATATGTAAAGAAGTCAAATTCATAGAAACTTAGAGTAGAATGGTAATTACCAGGGATTTGGGAAGGGTGAAAAGGGTCTAGAGTTTCAGATTTGCAAGATGAAAACTCTGAAGATACTTTTCACAACAATGTAAATATACTAAATAGCCAGCATCCCATGGACAGAGGAGTCTGGCAGGCTACAGTTCCTTTGTGTACTTCCTGTCCCATGAATGATCTTCCTGCCCATTCTACCTATCAAACATTAGATCATGTTTTCATAGCACCTTACTCATGAAATCTTTTTGATCCTGTGTCTTAAAAATGATCTGTTTATAGTCAACTTTCATAAATGCATATATCACTATCAATGACGATATTTAATATATCAGCCCAACGCTTTGCCACTTAGAGGTATGCTTATAGTTTGTATTATAGATCTGCTGATACACTACTTTAATCATAAAATGCTGTATATTCTGTCCTGAATACTAATTGTGATCATGCAATTGCCCTAAAAAGAATTTTTTCTCTCTTTACTTTATTAAGGTTTGATGGAAAGAAAAGAGTTTATTTTATTACTCAGAGAGCTAGCTATAAACTAGAGAAAACTGTAAAAATGAAGGACACAGATTCCATGCATTCATTAACACACACACATACTTACTGTAAGTTTTTTCTGTGCTAAATGCTAATTGTATAAAAAGGTGTAAAACAGGTAAATAATTGATAATTTTTTTTAGTTGAATAAATGTCAGTAATGGAACTGAGTGTCATGAAGGCACCATGGCAACAAGAGTGACAGAAGTAAGATTAGAGCAGAGAAAAATTATTTTAGAAGAAAGCAAAAAACATTTAAGTTTTGTATTGAAAATGGAAATTGCGAAGGAAAGTAATATTTACACAAAAACATTTTTAAATGCCTAAAAAATATGTAAGGTATTTTATAAAATGTGGAGTCAAGAGTAGCTTTATTATCTCATATCCAGAGTCAGATGAATGGATAAACAAAATGTGGTATAGACATAAAATGAAATACGTCCTTTAAAAAAAGAAAATCAGATTGAGCACCACAACACAGGTAAACTTTGAGGAAATTACGTTGTTATATAATTCAATCAGAAAAAGACAAATAGTATATGATTGCCACTTATATGAGATATGTAAAGAAGTCAAATTCATAGAAACTTAGAGTAGAATGGTAATTACCAGGGATTTGGGAAGGGTGAAAAGGGTCTAGAGTTTCAGATTTGCAAGATGAAAACTCTGAAGATACTTTTCACAACAATGTAAATATACTAAATAGCCGGGAGCATCCCATGGACAGAGGAGTCTGGCAGGCTACAGTTCATGGGTTCACGAAGAGTCAACATAACTGAGCACATATACACAAATATCACTGAACTTTATCATCTTATAGTTATGACAGGAAATTTTGCTATGTGTTTTTTTCACCACAATAAAAATATTCAAAATCTTACTTTGGACCATAAGGCACAGTGTTAGTTGCATGATATCCTTTCTCACAAGTCTCTCCCCTGTATAGTCCATTTCCACCACACTGGCCACTGTCAGTTCAATTCAGTCCCTCAGTCGGGTCTGACTCTTTGTGACCCCATGGACTGCGGCACACCAGGCTTCCCTGTCCTTCCCCATCTCCTGGAGCTTGTCCAAACTCATGTCCATTGACCCAGTAATGCCATCCAACCATCTCATCCTCTGTCCTTCTGCCTTCTATTTTCCCCAGAATCAGGATCTTTTCCAATGAATCAGCTCTTTGCATAAAGTGACCAGATCACGGGAGCTTCAGTTTCAGCATTCGTTCTTCCAATGAATATTCAGGGCTGATTTGATTTGGACTAACTTGATCTCCTTGCCCTGCAAGGGACTCTCAAGAGTCTTCTCTAGCACCACAGTTCTAAAGCATCAGCTCTTTGGAATGCAGCCTTCTTTATGGACCAACTCTCACATCCATACATGACTACTGGGAAAACCACAGCTTTGACCATACAGACCTTTGTCAGCAAAGTGATGTCTCTAGCATCTGTATTGTTCTCCAAATACTCCTAGTATACTCCTACCTCAGTGCCTTTGCACTGGCTGTTCTGCCCTTCTCAGTTAATTTGTATCAATTATACTTTAGGATGTGGTCAAATGTGACCTCCATAGAGAGTTTTTTCATGATGATCTAGTGCTCAATCCCCTTAACCTGGATTAATTGTCTTTGTGGCATTTACCACCTTTTGGCATACAGATTTATTCAGTTTTTTTCCCTCAGTGGGAGTATAGCTGTTATTACAATGAGGGCTTTATTTGTTATATATTGATATTTCACTGGTTTAGGCCTAAGTTTGCAGCAGGGCCAGGTGCATGAGAGACATTTTAAAATATTTGCTAAAATGAAAGTGTTAGCTGCTCAGTCATGTCCAACCCTCTGCGATCCCATGTACTGTAGCCCACCAGACTCCTCTGTCCATGGGACTCACCCAGCAAGAATACTGGAGGCGGTTGCTATTCCCTTCTCCAGGGGATCTTCCTAACCCAGGGACTAAACTCGGGTCTCCTGAATTACAGGAAGATTCTTTACCATCTGAGCCACCAGGGAAACCCCAAATATTTGCTAAATACACATGTTAGTGAAAGAGAAGTCATTTTGCTATAGCAAGAATAGGAGATAGTAATTGAGCCTTATGATTTGAAGTTCATAATTATGAATGTCTTACATTTGGCCGGCACACCAGGCTTCCCTGTCCTTCCCCATCTCCTGGAGCTTGTCCAAACTCATGTCCATTGACCCAGTAATGCCATCCAACCATCTCATCCTCTGTCCTTCTGCCTTCTATTTTCCCCAGAATCAGGATCTTTTCCAATGAATCAGCTCTTTGCATAAAGTGACCAGATCACGGGAGCTTCAGTTTCAGCATTCGTTCTTCCAATGAATATTCAGGGCTGATTTGATTTGGACTAACTTGATCTCCTTGCCCTGCAAGGGACTCTCAAGAGTCTTCTCTAGCACCACAGTTCTAAAGCATCAGCTCTTTGGAATGCAGCCTTCTTTATGGACCAACTCTCACATCCATACATGACTACTGGGAAAACCACAGCTTTGACCATACAGACCTTTGTCAGCAAAGTGATGTCTCTAGCATCTGTATTGTTCTCCAAATACTCCTAGTATACTCCTACCTCAGTGCCTTTGCACTGGCTGTTCTGCCCTTCTCAGTTAATTTGTATCAATTATACTTTAGGATGTGGTCAAATGTGACCTCCATAGAGAGTTTTTTCATGATGATCTAGTGCTCAATCCCCTTAACCTGGATTAATTGTCTTTGTGGCATTTACCACCTTTTGGCATACAGATTTATTCAGTTTTTTTCCCTCAGTGGGAGTATAGCTGTTATTACAATGAGGGCTTTATTTGTTATATATTGATATTTCACTGGTTTAGGCCTAAGTTTGCAGCAGGGCCAGGTGCATGAGAGACATTTTAAAATATTTGCTAAAATGAAAGTGTTAGCTGCTCAGTCATGTCCAACCCTCTGCGATCCCATGTACTGTAGCCCACCAGACTCCTCTGTCCATGGGACTCACCCAGCAAGAATACTGGAGGCGGTTGCTATTCCCTTCTCCAGGGGATCTTCCTAACCCAGGGACTAAACTCGGGTCTCCTGAATTACAGGAAGATTCTTTACCATCTGAGCCACCAGGGAAACCCCAAATATTTGCTAAATACACATGTTAGTGAAAGAGAAGTCATTTTGCTATAGCAAGAATAGGAGATAGTAATTGAGCCTTATGATTTGAAGTTTTGTTCATAATTATGAATGTCTTACATTTGGCCTATAATCCTTTCATAGTTTACTGTTCATACTGTGAGAGTCACCACAAATGCATGATGGTATTTACTTAGCTTTAACAATGAAAATTCAAGTCAGTCACCAAAAAACTAGGAATGGACTGATATATAGGTAATGGATTATGTCCATGATTTCAAATAACCCTTATCTTTCTCTGCTAGCCAATCTTCAACACCCCTGCCCACAAAATGCCCTGCAAAGAGAATGATAATCTGAGACTTGGGCTTAAAGTTTTTATGAAGATGAGAGAGGGGAGTTCCTTTGGAAACAAGAGACAAGTTGGGTGTTTTTTTTAATTTATTTCACAGTTTCTAACAATTTTTTGTGCTTTGAAAGCCTGTGTTCTTAATATTCTTTATAATTTCAAAGCTGACATTAGCAGATGCATTATAATAATCATTTAAATGCAAGAGTAGATCTATTTCTCCAGTGAATGATTTGGGGCATATTCTGCGGGAATAAATATTTGCTTTTGCTTTTGAACACAAGTAGGTTCAATTCACTTTGCAAACCTCTTTCATGTTTCCAGTTCTTAGCTCTAGACATAATACCCTCCACAGATGGTGGCTGTCATTTGATACTGGCCTTTTCTAGCAAATTCACATATGTCAGCAAATGAGCCTAAAACAACTCCAGGTTTCAAATGCAAAACATTTGTAAATTGCACTGATTCATAATCAGAACAACATAATAAACTACAATCTAGTCATTCTCAGTGGGCCTTATTCAGCAGAAAAAAGTCATAGAATGGAAGCCAAGGACGGATGTTGAGCTTGGCTCTTCCAGTACTAGGCTTTTGGAAATTCAATTACTTGCCTGTGGAAAGTACTGGAACGACAGACTTGGAAAATCAAATCCTTCATCACTTTAAAATATAGGAAAAAAAGGGCCAGACTTGCCTGTTACCACAAACTCCCACCAAGATACTCAATTCCTAGGAACCCACTGGAATGAAACACTTGACAATCAACAAGCTATACCCTCTGCCAGTCTTTCACCCTCCCCTCAGCTTGTTTTAGTTATTAATTTAATGTCAATAACCATTCATATTTAGTATCCATTTGAAATAAGATATAGGAGGGGTTGTATAAAGGCAGAACATTCCTATTGCTGTAATTATTTTTCAATATGAGATAATTTCTTCTTCTATCCTGAGAAAAGTGAGGGGACCCAAAATCAAGTAACTCAGAAGCAGGATGGTTATTTTAAAGAAACTTCTATTTTAAAGAAACTACTATGGCTCAGATCTCACAAGATCCCACTTATTCCTTTTTATTTTATGTGTGTGATAGTTAAAGAGTGGAAATAATGAAGAAGATTAGTATAAACAATTCTGAGACACATTTACATGGAAGTCATATACATGTGTGTGCATTCATTCACTCAGTTATGTCCAACTCTTGTGACTCTATGGACCACAGCCTACCAGACTCCTCTGCCCATGGGATTCTGTAGGCAAGAATACTGGAAGGGGTTGCCACACCCTCCTCCAGGGGATCTTCCTGACCCAAGGATTGAGGCTTTGTTATTATTATTTTTTTTTACCACTAGCACCACCTGAGAAGTCCTCATGTACATGTGATGAATCCAATAATAAGATATTTAGGGAAAGTAAAGTATGTAAAACCTTTGCTATTGCCTGCAGCCTTTTAAAAATATATTTTCAAAGAATAGCTCCTTGCTCTTTTCCTTCTGGAGAAACAAATGGGTCAATCAGTCCACCATTCACTTTTGAGAATTTAATGAGATAAAAAAACAAGTCAAAAAAGACAAAGAAGAGCCAACCTCCTATCAAACATGTCTGATTAATTTGAACGACATACAGCCAAGCTCAACATCCTCTCTTGGCTTCCAGTTTGGTATTTTAGCCTTTGTAATTGTAAATGGTCTGCAAAAAAAGACATACACCCGAGAATGACTGTCTTTCCACAAAAGAGTCTTTGTAATCCTATAAACTCCCAATTCTCAAGACTGTTTAATCTCAAGACTTCATTTAATGCCTGTGAAAGACAGCTTTCCCCTGTGTTGGAGTGATGTAACACCTGCAATTCTGGGCTGTCCTCTGCAGGTCTCTCAATTACTGTATGATTCTTTTCCCCTTAAAGTGAACGCAGATGTATTGCAGCTGCAAATATTAAAGTCTGAGGCTTTCCAGCAAGAAATTTTCAGTCCTAAAAGAAACGTACCCCTGAAAATGTATAATTAGGTGGGACTGACATGGGAACAACATAAGAGAATGAATCTATTCAGTGTAAAAATAGAAATCCTTGTCTTTTTGTTTTATTCCATCCTATCTGCACCATGTTCATCTGTTCCTTTTTTACATAAAATAAATTAAGGATAATTCTAATTTAACTGTGACATGTTTATTACTTAAGGTATGCGTTCTGTAATCACTGCCTAAGATAAAGAACTACAAGTAAAACAGGTTATCCAAATATCAATCATGTCTGTTTAATTTGATGAGATTGGATGCATTGGGCTTTAATGTATTCTAATAATTTTATGTGTTAGATGATTTATTTTCACAAAGTCTTATTTTAGAATGATTTGAAGTAGGCAAAAAAAGATGCAGCTAATCCAGGAAGACAGATTTTTGTTAAAAAGAGAAATATAATTAGGGGAAAAAAACAGGCAGACAAATAAAATGAATCTTAGAGTGATAGCCATAAATGACACAGGCAGAGAACCCTATCCACTCATGGGAGATGCAGCAGGACATTTATCTCTGTTCTGTGCTTTTTAGAAAGCAGCTGAAACTAGAAAACAGAATCACAGTATCCATAAATTAACCAAACCAGCTGATTAAGGCAAGCATAAATATTCTTTATAAAGACACAAGAGAGAAATTATTCTGTGTCCTTTTAGAGAGATACTGTCAGATTTATTTAACACACAGTCTTCTTAACATCCTTCACATAAAAACAGTGATATGTGTAATGGTTTCCATATAATACACCTTTAGGCAAACTGATAACATTTCGACAAAGCACAGTTCAGTGTAAACCATTTCACTCAAGGATAGTATATTGCAGTCCACATAGAGTCCTAAGAGTTGGACTTAATTCAGAGGTGGATTTTACTGCAAACAGATTGTACAGGCAATAAGTTTGGCTTTCATGACACTTTTTTCCTTAGAACTTAACATGTATTTTAAAGTCGGGGAGGTCTCTCAATTACTGTATGATTCTTTTCCCTTAAAGTGAACGCAGATGTATTGCAGCTGCAAATATTAAAGTCTGAGGCTTTCCAGCAAGAAATTTTCAGTCCTAAAGAAACGTACCCTGAAAATGTATAATTAGGTGGGACTGACATGGGAACAACATAAGAGAATGAATCTATTCAGTGTAAAAATAGAAATCCTTGTCTTTTTGTTTTATTCCATCCTATCTGCACCATGTTCATCTGTTCCTTTTTTACATAAAATAAATTAAGGATAATTCTAATTTAACTGTGACATGTTTATTACTTAAGGTATGCGTTCTGTAATCACTGCCTAAGATAAAGAACTACAAGTAAAACAGGTTATCCAAATATCAATCATGTCTGTTTAATTTGATGAGATTGGATGCATTGGGCTTTAATGTATTCTAATAATTTTATGTGTTAGATGATTTATTTTCACAAAGTCTTATTTTAGAATGATTTGAAGTAGGCAAAAAAAGATGCAGCTAATCCAGGAAGACAGATTTTTGTTAAAAAGAGAAATATAATTAGGGAAAAATACAGGCAGACAAATAAAATGAATCTTAGAGTGATAGCCATAAATGACACAGGCAGAGAACCCTATCCACTCATGGGAGATGCAGCAGGACATTTATCTCTGTTCTGTGCTTTTTAGAAAGCAGCTGAAACTAGAAAACAGAATCACAGTATCCATAAATTAACCAAACCAGCTGATTAAGGCAAGCATAAATATTCTTTATAAAGACACAAGAGAGAAATTATTCTGTGTCCTTTTAGAGAGATACTGTCAGATTTATTTAACACACAGTCTTCTTAACATCCTTCACATAAAAACAGTGATATGTGTAATGGTTTCCATATAATACACCTTTAGGCAAACTGATAACATTTCGACAAAGCACAGTTCAGTGTAAACCATTTCACTCAAGGATAGTATATTGCAGTCCACATAGAGTCCTAAGAGTTGGACTTAATTCAGAGGTGGATTTTACTGCAAACAGATTGTACAGGCAATAAGTTTGGCTTTCATGACACTTTTTTTTCCTTAGAACTTAACATATATTAGCTAAGCCTTTGATCTCATTCTAGGCTATGAGCTTCATGAGAGCAAAAGCAAAACTGCACCCTCATCTCCTATCAAAGCACCTGACACATAATAGGCATGTGCACATTTGTTCAGTACTGAAATAAAGCATAATTTTCAGGAATTTTCATAATTATTCTCCCTCTCACTCGAACATTCCAGAATTTTCACCCTCACAGGATCTGGAGGGCAGGAAATGTGTATGATAAATCATTGTAGAGGAGCATGATTAAAGAAATCACCTGGACTTGAGCTTCCTCCCAGTCCTGCTAGTGATTGAAAGTACATTCAGTAAAGGTAGATACTATCAGGCTCATAGAACAACAAATAATGGTCTCCCATTAAAATTGTATACCTACTATAAGTTCAGTAAAGTTCAGTCAGTGAGTCATGTCCAACAATTTGGGACCTCATGGCCTGCAGCATGCCAAGCTTCCCTGTTCTTCACCATCTCCCAGAGCTTGCCCAAACGCATGTCCATTGACTCAGCGATGCCATCCAACCACTTCATCCTCTGTCGTCCCCTTCTCCTTCTCCTTTCTATTTTTCCCAACATCAGGGTCTTTTCCAATGAGTCATCTCTTCACATCAGGTGGCCAAAGTATTTGAGCTTCGGTTTCAGCATCAGTCCTTCCAATGAACAGTCAGGGTTGACTGTTCAATCCTTTTAGGATTGACTGGTTCGATCTCCATGCAGTCCAGGGGACTCTCAAGAGTCTTCTCCAATACAACAGTTTGAAGGCATCAGTTCTTCAGTGCTCATCCTTCTTTATGGTCAACTCTCATATCCATACATGACTACTGGGAAAACCATAGCTTTGACTGTATGGACCTTTGTTGGCAAAGTGATGTCTCTGTTTTTTAATACACTGTCCAGATTTGCCACAGCTTTCCTTCCAAGGAGCAAGCACGTTTTAATTTCATGGCTGCAGTCACCATCTGCAGTGATTTTGGAGCCCAAGAAAATAAATTCTGTCACTATTTCCATTGTTTGCCCATTTATTTGCCATGAAGTGATGGGACTGGGTGCCACAAGCTTCATTTTTTGAATGCTGAGTTTTAGGCAAGTTTTTTCACTCTCCTCTTTCACCTTTATCAAGAGGCTCTTTAGTTCCTCTTTGCTTTCTGCCATAAAGGTGATGTTATCTGCATATTTGATGTTATTGATATTTATTCTGACAATCTTGCTTCCATCTTGTGCTTCATCCAGACCAGCATTCTGCATGTTGTACTCTGCATATAAGTTAAATAAGCAGGATGACAATATACAGGCTGATGTACTGCTTTCCCAGTTTGGAACCAGTCCACTGTTCTATGCCCGGTTCTAAATGTTTCTTCTTGTCCTGCATACAGGTTTCACAGGAGGAAGGTAAGGTGGTCTGGTATTCCAATCTCTTTCAGAATTTTCCACAGTTTGTTATGATCTACAAAATCACAGGCTTCAGCATAGTCAATGAAGCAGAAATAGAAATTTTTTTTGGAATTCTCTTGCTCTTTCTATGATCCAGTGGATGTTGACAATTTGATCTCTGGTTCCTCTGCTTTTCCTAATACACCTGGAAATTCTTGGTTTACATACTATTGAAGTCTAACTTGGAGGATTTTGAGCATAATTTTGCTAGTGCGAAGTTAGTGGAATGGTAGAGTAGTCTGAACCTTCTTTGTCATTGCCCTTCTTTGGTATTGAAGTGAAAATTGATCTATCCCAGTCCTGAAGCCACTGCTAAGTTTTCCAAATTTGCTGGCATATTGAGTGTAGCACTTTAACAACATCATTTTTTAATGTTTGAAATAGCTCAGCTGGAATTCCATCACCTCCACTAACCTTGTTTATAATAATGCTTCCTAGGGCCCACTTGACTTCACACTCTAAGATGTTTGACTCCAGGTGAGTGATTATACCATCGTGGTCATCCAGCTCGTTAAGGTCTTGTTGACTTTTTTTTTTTTTTAATTTTTTTTTAGGTGGGGGGCGGGTCACTTCTACTAGTCTTTCATTTATCTATTTTCATCCATCTTTGTTCTTTGGCCCGTGTGGGCCTCCCATTGCAGTGGCCTTTGTTGCCACAGAGCACCAGCTCTGGGTGCATGTACTCCAGAGCTCCGGCTCGGTAATTGGACACATCAGTCCAGCCGCTCCACGGCACGTGGGATCTTCCCAGGCCAGGGACCGAATCCGTGGCCCTTGCACTGCAAGGTGGTGTCCTTACCCACTGGACCACCAGGGAAGCCCTCATTAAGGTCTTTTTTGTATAGTTCTTCTGTGCACTCTTCTGCTTCTTCTTAATATCTTCTGCCTTTTAGGTCCATAACTTTCTGTCCTTTATTGTGCCTATCTTGGCATGAAATATTCCCTTGATATCTCTGATTTTCTTGTAGAGATTCCTAGTCTTTTTCATTCTGTTGTTTTCCTCTATAGCTTTGCATTGTTCACTTAAGAAGGCTTTCTTATCTCTTCTTGACATTCTCTGGAACTCTGCATTCAGATGGATATATTTTTCCTTTTCTCCTTTGCCTTTCTCATCTCTTGTTTTCTCAGTGATCTGTAAGGCCTCCTCAATTGACCATTTTGCCTTGTAGCATGCATTACCAAACCAGCAGTTATTAAGCTTAGTAAAACTGGGAACTCTGGGATTAGGTGTACTTAGAGATGCATGGCAGACTGAGTGGAAGCAGTAACTGGGGTATTTACATGCCTACAATTTCCATCAGTTGAGGACCACTCCCAGAGCGATGTAAATAGCCTGACATTTCTAGCCAGACTTATCTGGGAACAGAGCAGGGTCTTAGGGAAAGAGAAAGCTTTTTGAATAGGTAAGACCTATAGTAATAGAGGTGAGATACTACAGTATCTGTTACAATAATATATACTTAACATGAACCTGGGCAAACTCTTGGAGAAGGTGAGGAACAGGGAGCTCAGGCAGTGAGTCCATGGAGTTACAAAGCAATTTGCTCAGTGAGTGTTGACTTTTTTTTTATTTTTTGTGGGCATCGTGGTCATCCAGCTCGTTAAGGTCTTGTTGACTTTTTTTTTTTTTTAATTTTTTTTTAGGTGGGGGGCGGGTCACTTCTACTAGTCTTTCATTTATCTATTTTCATCCATCTTTGTTCTTTGGCCCGTGTGGGCCTCCCATTGCAGTGGCCTTTGTTGCCACAGAGCACCAGCTCTGGGTGCATGTACTCCAGAGCTCCGGCTCGGTAATTGGACACATCAGTCCAGCCGCTCCACGGCACGTGGGATCTTCCCAGGCCAGGGACCGAATCCGTGGCCCTTGCACTGCAAGGTGGTGTCCTTACCCACTGGACCACCAGGGAAGCCCTCATTAAGGTCTTTTTTGTATAGTTCTTCTGTGCACTCTTCTGCTTCTTCTTAATATCTTCTGCCTTTTAGGTCCATAACTTTCTGTCCTTTATTGTGCCTATCTTGGCATGAAATATTCCCTTGATATCTCTGATTTTCTTGTAGAGATTCCTAGTCTTTCCCATTCTGTTGTTTTCCTCTATAGCTTTGCATTGTTCACTTAAGAAGGCTTTCTTATCTCTTCTTGACATTCTCTGGA
Source organism: Tragulus kanchil (assembly GCA_022376925.1). NCBI lineage: Eukaryota > Metazoa > Chordata > Mammalia > Artiodactyla > Tragulidae > Tragulus > Tragulus kanchil. Next base: position 37,906,207 of record JAIOJX010000003.1, read on the forward strand.
ACTCTGCATTCAGATGGATATATTTTTCCTTTTCTCCTTTGCCTTTCTCATCTCTTGTTTTCTCAGTGATCTGTAAGGCCTCCTCAATTGACCATTTTGCCTTGTAGCATGCATTACCAAACCAGCAGTTATTAAGCTTAGTAAAACTGGGAACTCTGGGATTAGGTGTACTTAGAGATGCATGGCAGACTGAGTGGAAGCAGTAACTGGGGTATTTACATGCCTACAATTTCCATCAGTTGAGGACCACTCCCAGAGCGATGTAAATAGCCTGACATTTCTAGCCAGACTTATCTGGGAACAGAGCAGGGTCTTAGGGAAAGAGAAAGCTTTTTGAATAGGTAAGACCTATAGTAATAGAGGTGAGATACTACAGTATCTGTTACAATAATATATACTTAACATGAACCTGGGCAAACTCTTGGAGAAGGTGAGGAACAGGGAGCTCAGGCATGCTGCAGTCCATGGAGTTACAAAGAAGCAAACATGACTTGGCGACTAAATCACAACAACAAGGTGATACAGTGTAAACTTGAAAAAGAAAGCTTAGATAGAATTTGACAAAATCCTCAAATACTATCTACTGTTATATATTTTTTCAAGCATCAGGAAAAAAATCTGAAAAGGAGAAAAGAACTAAACCACTATATATTTTATATATGCATTCATTATTCATGCATTCATTATCTTTTGTCCTCTGGCCTACCTTTGTGGGATCACACAGTACAGATTCATACTTGATGAATATAAAGACCCCAAGCAGAAGACTTTTTTTTTAATATGTCCTAACTTTTTTTTGGGGGGGGGGTGCACTTCTGTTGGTCTTTCATTTATTTCTTTGTTCTTTGTCCTGTGTGGGCCTCCCATCTCAGTTGCCTCTTTCACTGCAGAGCACCAGCTTTGGGCGCATGCACTCCAGAGCTCAGCTCAGTAGCTGGACACATCAGTCCAGCTGGTCCGTGGCACATGGAATCTTCCCAGGCCAGGGATCGAACTGGCACCCCTTGCACTGCAAGGCAGTGTCCTTACCCACTGGACCACCAGGGAAGCCCCCCCTCCAGTATTCTTGCCTGGAGAGTTCCATAGACTGAGGAGCCTGGCAGGATACAGTCTATGGGAATCACAGAGTTGGACATGACTGAGCGACTAACACATACACATGAAAAGAAATCTACTCTTGCCTGGAAAATTCCATGGACTCACCCTTAATTTAGATAATTTTTTAAGATTTTTTTTTTTTATCTGAGCCATCTAAAAAACCTTTGCTGAATTCATTACAATACTGTTTCTGTTTTACATTTTGACTTTTTGACTGCAAGGCAAGTGGGATATTAGCTCCCTGACCGGAGATTAAACCTGCACCCCCTTACTCTGGAAGGTGAAGTATTAACCACTGGACTGCCAGGGAACTCCCCCTAATTTAGATAATTGATCCTCATTTTGTATTCTTTCATTATACAGAAATTAAAATGTTAGGTAAACATTAGATATAAAAATACTTTTCAAAAGAAATGTCTTAATGGTCCATTTTTGCTTTTCCCATTTTGAGATACCATTGAATTAAGCAAACTTTGAAGTGTTCCTCAGAGAATGTTGATGAGAAAATATCCCCTTTGTTGGTGGTCCATCTTTCAGCAGTTCTTGCTTACACACTTTTCATTTAATGTTGAACAGAATAATCTAAATTTTATTTTAAAATGTCTATCACTACCTTTCGATATCTTTTTCTTTACAAAAAACTTTTCATTTAATGTATGCTGAGACTTATAAATTTTCCTCAAATACTATCTACTGTTATATATTTTTCAAGCATCAGGAAAAAATTCTGAAAAGGAGAAAAGAACTAAACCACTATATATTTTATATATGCATTCATTATTCATGCATTCATTATCTTTTGTCCTCTGGCCTACCTTTGTGGGATCACACAGTACAGATTCATACTTGATGAATATAAAGACCCCAAGCAGAAGACTTTTTTTTTAATATGTCCTAACTTTTTTTTGGGGGGGGGGTGCACTTCTGTTGGTCTTTCATTTATTTCTTTGTTCTTTGTCCTGTGTGGGCCTCCCATCTCAGTTGCCTCTTTCACTGCAGAGCACCAGCTTTGGGCGCATGCACTCCAGAGCTCAGCTCAGTAGCTGGACACATCAGTCCAGCTGGTCCGTGGCACATGGAATCTTCCCAGGCCAGGGATCGAACTGGCACCCCTTGCACTGCAAGGCAGTGTCCTTACCCACTGGACCACCAGGGAAGCCCCCCCTCCAGTATTCTTGCCTGGAGAGTTCCATAGAGTGAGGAGCCTGGCAGGATACAGTCTATGGGAATCACAGAGTTGGACATGACTGAGCGACTAACACATACACATGAAAAGAAATCTACTCTTGCCTGGAAAATTCCATGGACTCACCCTTAATTTAGATAATTTTTTAAGATTTTTTTTTATCTGAGCCATCTAAAAACCTTTGCTGAATTCATTACAATACTGTTTCTGTTTTACATTTTGATTTTTTGACTGCAAGGCAAGTGGGATATTAGCTCCCTGACCGGAGATTAAACCTGCACCCCCTTACTCTGGAAGGTGAAGTATTAACCACTGGACTGCCAGGGAACTCCCCCTAATTTAGATAATTGATCCTCATTTTGTATTCTTTCATTATACAGAAATTAAAATGTTAGGTAAACATTAGATATAAAAATACTTTTCAAAAGAAATGTCTTAATGGTCCATTTTTGCTTTTCCCATTTTGAGATACCATTGAATTAAGCAAACTTTGAAGTGTTCCTCAGAGAATGTTGATGAGAAAATATCCCCTTTGTTGGTGGTCCATCTTTCAGCAGTTCTTGCTTACACACTTTTCATTTAATGTTGAACAGAATAATCTAAATTTTATTTTAAAATGTCTATCACTACCTTTCTTCGCATATCTTGATTTCTGCTCTTCTTTATGAACTAAAAATAGTACAGTGGCAAAGTTTTCTATTTAATGGTATGCTCTTTAAAGGCAAAAATATAATGTACTTAAAATTATGCTATATCCATGAATAAAGAGCCTTCTTGAGGACAGCTAAAACATCAAACAGTTGAAATAAGGCTATCTCTCCACACCATTCAATGTCCTGTTAAATAACCTGTCAGACTCCTTCCAGTGAACTGAAATTATTTACAAACATTAAATTTTTTAAAAAATATTTATCCAAGGAAGTCATAAATAACAAGTTCAATTTCCTTAAACAGCCAATGTATTGAACGAACCTGCAAAGTGTAGACAAGCTATTTTATTTGGACTTATGCTGCATAGGAGAAAAAGAACATAAAATTCAATATCAGAAAATTACTCTCCTAGCACAATTGAAGGGATTTTATTATGAAAAATCAGAAAAAAGAAAAAGCACTGTCCTGGAAAGTTAGATATCTAATTCATGACCCAGTTAAAAAGGCAAGCAAGGTATTACATGTAGTCTGCCGGCAGACTGGGCCACTGGAGAAGCAGACTTTAAACTGGAGATCAGCCTGGGGGATAGCTATTAATGTAAAGGAACCAGGATTTGGCAGAGAAAGCCGGTGTGTTGGGGTCACAAGGAAGGCCTTAGGCAACCACGTGGGGAGCTTTGAACCAAAGAAGGCCCTTCACAATTTTTAAAAAGTCGGGTGAGGAGGCTGAGCCCCTTTTCTCTGCATCAAGGAGACATAACTTTGGGCAACACTGTTCCTGAAAACTGTGAGATGGATGCTGGTAACACACCCAATAGCTGGAACAATATGGCCTTCATTCTTGTTGTTGTTGCTGTTGTTGTCGTTGTTGTTTTGGGCCACTTCTATTGGTCTTCCATTTATCTATTTTCATCCATCTTTGTTCTCTGGCCCGTGTGGGCCTCTCATCGCAGTGGCGTCTCTTGCCTCAGAGCATCGGCTGAAGGGCACATGTGCTCTGGAGCTCCGGCTCGGTAGTTGGACACATCAGTCCAGCCACTCTGCGGCACATGGGATCTTCCCAGGCCAGGGATCGAACCGGAGCCCCTTGCACTGCAAGGCAGTGTCCTTACCCACTGGACCACCAGGGAAGCCCAGCCCTTCATTCTTGAAGGAGATTCTGAGTGGAACATCACAGCATCTTCTACTACTGTACTGATTTGTTTGTTATATTTTTGTCAAAGTCAGTTTTTAAATAACAATGTTTATATAAGCCTTTAGAATCATCAATACCTCTATGAAAGGAATGATAAAATAAGTTGTTGGAAAAACAAAGCCACAACACAGAATTATATTTTTGGAAGACTTCAATGAGTATAGGCATTGCCCGGCCAAAACATTTTATAGATGGAGAGAATCAGGCATCAGGAGGTTTTGTCCTTGGTCACAGTGTTGGTTAGTGGAGACTTGGGTCTCTCTGGCCCACTGTTATTTACTCTATATTGTGTATAGTGTTCCTTTTTGTTATAGATTGAATCTATTTTCTAGAAATCCTAAATTAAATGATCCATACAAGTTAGGGGAAAATAACAAACATACATAAAAACCTTAAATGTTTGGAAGACAGAATGCGCATATCTTGATGGCCAATCCCTAATAAATCCCCAGCATTTCCAAGATTATATTTACTATGTCCTTCATCTTCCTTAATGGAGAGAGATGGGTGGTATTGGTGATAAGGGAAGTCACCACTTTTGGTGTTCCTGAGAAATCAGAGTCAGGAAAACTTCTAGAAGCACATTTATAGTTTCTTGTGTGACTCTATAATCTAGGTAAATCCACTAAGTGGCCTTGCTGGAACTGTATATAACTGGATTATTAGAAACTAAAAAAATTTAAGTTGGTAATGAAACTGACCCTATGCTCCTCCCCCATATCCTCTGCCTGTCTTTTGTCTGTGGAAAAATTTTAGCCGGAGAGTAAGTTTAGTCAGAGAAGTGAGAAAATGCAGAAATAAATGAAAACAGACCAACAAGACTAAAAAAAATAATCATTTAGTGATTAAGCATCATCAAGGACCTTTAGTTCCTTCTCAAGAGCTAATGATAATATCCTGAGCCATATTCCATAAGCTGTCTTATAAATACTGAAACCTTCAGGTGGAAAAAGTTAATTACATGATGACCAAACTATAGTCATGATATAAGCTGCCAAAATTCTGACAATTTACCTCAAAGAAATGCATACAAACTGACCCTATAACTGAAGATTGACTGTACTTAAAACAATCTAGAAAACAATGATCAGACCATGATCAAACACTGATCAGACATAATTAATTTTAAGATGACCAGTAAGAACTGACTCTGCTGTTTCTGCATGTCGTCCCCTCTCTCAAGCTATAAAAGTTCCAGCCCACTAATCATCAGAGTTGGGGGGGAGCTGGCCTCTATAGATAGACATCTACTCCCCATCCCCAAAATCCAGCTTCCAGCATCCAAAATAAAGCAAAATTTCCCTTCCACCAAACTTACCTCTTTATTGGCTTTTGTGCAGTGAGCAGCCTGATCCCACCTTCAGTTACACAGTTTTCCTGTGGATTTAAATCCCCTGTAAGTTCTACCATGGGCGTTGTTTCTGGGGATCATGTAAATGTAGTACCAAGGGCACCTAAGGATCTCTGCCAAAGAATACATGGCAGCATGCTTACCTCAGCCTAAGCACTCAATCTAAGTCAACTTTTACATCTGGTTTCAGTCTCTGAAATCAAAACACTCCATAAAGCAAATGAAACTTTAATAATCATAGCTAGTTTAACCACTTTGCCTAAGAGAAACCAAACACTGAAAAAAATTGCAGATCCCCCTGAAAGTACAAAAGTTGGCTGATAGTATTAATATATTCACCATGTGCTGCCATAAACCTTCCAGTGGGGAGATGGTAGAATGTTCATGGACTTGCCTTATTGCTGCTGGGCTTGGGTCGGTCAGCCATTTTGAGCTTACCAGTCCACATCTCCACTGTTGAGTCAGGGAATAATGCATGCTAATAACCAGAAGGTCAGGATCTCCCTGCTGGACAGACAGTGCAATAGCTCCTTTGCAAAGATGCATGCTGCCAGTGATGGTGATGTTGGGTCTGACGGTATCATTATAGATGACGCTAACTAGCCAAACGTGGAGCCAGAATCCATTCATACCAGAAAGCCTGGCCAGATACAACAGGCAGAGCAGCTGGAAAAGACACATCTAGTGTGAGTCCCTAATTTCTGTTTTTCCCTTAAAAGTTGAGTCTCATGTTTATCAGCCCATGGCAATGTTTATTAGCTTTAATTTTTTTTTTTCATGCACATATTCTGAACCATTTCACCTAAGAAAACTTTAAATGTGATATGAAAAATGAGAGGTAAAGGTGCTAGCTCAGTCAAAACTCATTTAGGGAGGACATCCACGGTTAATTCTAAGGCAAGGATCAGCCTTGCTAAATGGATAGGTCAATCAGATTTTTCATATTGAATGATGAGGTAATTTTTATGTTGCCATCTGAGGTCAAAGACCAATAGGCAAGATGTCCAAGCAGCGTGCTGTGATCAGCGGACTGTGTACATAGGAATCACTTAAATTTTAGCTCTGAAAATGCAGTCACTTCTACTAATTTAATCAGAAGGTCTTCCTTGGTGGGTGACAGCTTTATACACATTAGTCAGCACCATTCATGAATTCTATTTGGTGAGGCTTGTTTCCCTCAAACTCGAGTTCCATTACAGCAGCTACTAATTAAATCCTCAAATGAGGCTGAAGACGAAAACTTGATTCCTCAGACATCTCTCTGAAATCAAAACACTCCATAAAGCAAATGAAACTTTAATAATCATAGCTAGTTTAACCACTTTGCCTAAGAGAAACCAAACACTGAAAAAAATTGCAGATCCCCCTGAAAGTACAAAAGTTGGCTGATAGTATTAATATATTCACCATGTGCTGCCATAAACCTTCCAGTGGGAGATGGTAGAATGTTCATGGACTTGCCTTATTGCTGCTGGGCTTGGGTCGGTCAGCCATTTTGAGCTTACCAGTCCACATCTCCACTGTTGAGTCAGGGAATAATGCATGCTAATAACCAGAAGGTCAGGATCTCCCTGCTGGACAGACAGTGCAATAGCTCCTTTGCAAAGATGCATGCTGCCAGTGATGGTGATGTTGGGTCTGACGGTATCATTATAGATGACGCTAACTAGCCAAACGTGGAGCCAGAATCCATTCATACCAGAAAGCCTGGCCAGATACAACAGGCAGAGCAGCTGGAAAAGACACATCTAGTGTGAGTCCCTAATTTCTGTTTTTCCCTTAAAAGTTGAGTCTCATGTTTATCAGCCCATGGCAATGTTTATTAGCTTTAATTTTTTTTTTTCATGCACATATTCTGAACCATTTCACCTAAGAAAACTTTAAATGTGATATGAAAAATGAGAGGTAAAGGTGCTAGCTCAGTCAAAACTCATTTAGGGAGGACATCCACGGTTAATTCTAAGGCAAGGATCAGCCTTGCTAAATGGATAGGTCAATCAGATTTTTCATATTGAATGATGAGGTAATTTTTATGTTGCCATCTGAGGTCAAAGACCAATAGGCAAGATGTCCAAGCAGCGTGCTGTGATCAGCGGACTGTGTACATAGGAATCACTTAAATTTTAGCTCTGAAAATGCAGTCACTTCTACTAATTTAATCAGAAGGTCTTCCTTGGTGGGTGACAGCTTTATACACATTAGTCAGCACCATTCATGAATTCTATTTGGTGAGGCTTGTTTCCCTCAAACTCGAGTTCCATTACAGCAGCTACTAATTAAATCCTCAAATGAGGCTGAAGACGAGAAAACTTGATTCCTCAGACATCTCTCTGGTCACTGTATCAGGAGACACTTTTTTCAATTTATACTCTACAGTCTTTTGTTGTTGTTGTTCGCTTCTATTGGTCTTTTATTTATTCTTTGTTCTTTGGCCTATGTGGGCCTCCCACTGCAGTGGCCTCTCTCGTTGCAGAGCACCAGCTCTGGGCGCATGCACTCCAGAGCACTGGCTCAGTAGTTGGACACATCAGTCCAGCCGCTTTGCAGCATGTGGGATCTTCACAGGCCAGGGATCGAACCGGCACCCCCTGCACTGCAAGGCGGTGTCTTTACCCACTGGACCACCAGGAAAACCCTATACTCTATAGTCTTTTGTTAAAGATTTTTTTTTTTTTGATGTGGACCATTTATGAAGTCTTTATTGAATTAGTTACAATATTGCTTCTGTTTTATGTTTTGGTTTTCTGGCCCTGAGGTATGTGTGGTCTTAGCACCCCTTGCAGGGATTAAACCTGCACCCCTGCATTGGAAGGCTGGGTCTTAACCACTAGACTTCCAGGGAAGTTTCATACTCTACAGTCTTCAAATTCAAACTGTTTGAAATAATAAACTCATGAGTGGAAGGAGAAAAGCATTTCACTAATGACATACTCGATTCCCATGAAGGCTAAAACTCACGCTAAATCCCAACATTCCATCTCTGAGTTAAGGCTGCCTGTTGCTGTGAAAATACAACCAGAGTACTAAAAGCCTGACTTCTCTACAACAGTGCATCAGTTTCATGTCTAACTCAGTGCTTCTTATGGCAAAAAGTCTTAATTGTAAAATAAGTACAATCTACACCCTAGGCTTTATTACCAATTCTATTCCCAAACTCTCTTATGACTCAGGGAACTCAGTTTTTATCCACACAATGAGGAAACAGGATCGTAGGATAACCAGGACTCCTGACCTCTAAGTCATTCAACAATTCTACAGAAACGAGACAATAGCAAAGTTTTATATAGAGGTCTAGAAAGGATCACTGCAGATTTACAAAAGCAAGTATCTTTACATATATCAAAACAAAGCAAACTGTGTACCTTTTGCCTCTAAAATAATTGTTAAAATTATAATGTATATTTTAAATTCATTTCCTATTTAGATTTATCATAGGATCTCTTATACTGTTATATATAAGCTTGTGTGCAGGCTCGGTCGCTTCAGTTGTATCCCACCAGAAGCTTATTCACACTAAAATTTACTCCTCTGTAATCTGAAAGGATAATCCTATAGCTTAGCCCTATCGTTTCAGGGTTTGAAGTGGAAGCAAGAAGAGAAGGTCAAGTAAAATTCAATTCTAATTCTCGTCACCCTTCTACTCTTCCTTCCTTAATTTTTCTTCTTCACCTTATCTCTGAGAAAAGAGAAATGGTATAAATAGGGTTGGTGGGGTGAATAATGAAAAGAAAGAAGGAGGGAGAGAAAAAGAGGTCAGAATAGCTGCAGAAGTTTTGTAGAAAATCATGCTCCTCTTTTCAGCAGGAATGTGATTAAGTTAAATACAAACCCACAATAACTGGAGCACTGTTTTGCCTTGTCCCATACTACCTACATAGCCCATATACGGAAAGCTAGGGCAAGGGCAATTGATACTGAAATTGATTCAAAGAGGACTAAACACAGCTTCTCACTGTGTATTTATTGTCTCTTTGTGCTATTTAATACAGTCGGTCCTTTGTTCTACATGGCTGATGTTGAAACAAGAGATTCATAAGTGGTAAGTAAATATGCTCCATGAGGCAGGGTATGGCCAAAAAGACAAAGTACAAAAATATATCTGTGAAATTGAATTGGATGAGAGGGTAAATGAAGGAGCTACTGTGTGAAAACCTTCCTTTCGTGCACATCAGGGAGACAACGTTTATGGTAAGCACAACTTTTCTCTGGGAAGCTCCGATCACACATCCATTTATCATGTGTAAAAAGAAAGTGTGCATTTCTGGTTTTAAGTGATAAGTCCCCAACACAGACTCCCATAGTTTTTATTGAAAAATATATCTATGCAGATGATGATACAATACCAGGACGAACACACATGAGCATGCACATACACACATACAAACATCACTGTGAGGTGGGATTTGCATGCAATGTATCTTCAGAATATGGAAGTAATCTCTATTGACAAAAAGGTTAACTTAAATCGACTGACACAAAGAGTGAAATATCCTTTCAACATAGCCAGTTAACATAACTCACTGTCTCCGTAAAAGTACATAGCTATATCCTGCATTATTCATTCACTCAGGACCCATGCTAATCCAAACACTGGTCTGCTATGCTTCTACTCTTAGTGCTGTGTTTGCAGTCCCAGCATTTTGAATCCCTCACTGTATCTCCGTCATTGTCTCCCATCAGTAACTGCATTCAGATAATGAAGTCAAAGCAAGGGAATCACCCTTCTACTCTTCCTTCCTAATTTCTTCTTCACCTTAGCTATGAGAAAAGAGAAATGGTATAAATAGGGTTGGTGGGGTGAATAATGAAAAGAAAGAAGGAGGGAGAGAAAAAGAGGTCAGAATAGCTGCAGAAGTTTTGTAGAAAATCATGCTCCTCTTTTCAGCAGGAATGTGATTAAGTTAAATACAAACCCACAATAACTGGAGCACTGTTTTGCCTTGTCCCATACTACCTACATAGCCCATATACGGAAAGCTAGGGCAAGGGCAATTGATACTGAAATTGATTCAAAGAGGACTAAACACAGCTTCTCACTGTGTATTTATTGTCTCTTTGTGCTATTTAATACAGTCGGTCCTTTGTTCTACATGGCTGATGTTGAAACAAGAGATTCATAAGTGGTAAGTAAATATGCTCCATGAGGCAGGGTATCGCCAAAAAAAGACAAAGTACAAAAATATATCTGTGAAATTGAATTGGATGAGAGGGTAAATGAAGGAGCTACTGTGTGAAAACCTTCCTTTCGTGCACATCAGGGAGACAACGTTTATGGTAAGCACAACTTTTCTCTGGGAAGCTCCGATCACACATCCATTTATCATGTGTAAAAAGAAAGTGTGCATTTCTGGTTTTAAGTGATAAGTCCCCAACACAGACTCCCATAGTTTTTATTGAAAAATATATCTATGCAGATGATGATACAATACCAGGACGAACACACATGAGCATGCACATACACACATACAAACATCACTGTGAGGTGGGATTTGCATGCAATGTATCTTCAGAATATGGAAGTAATCTCTATTGACAAAAAGGTTAACTTAAATCGACTGACACAAAGAGTGAAATATCCTTTCAACATAGCCAGTTAACATAACTCACTGTCTCCGTAAAAGTACATAGCTATATCCTGCATTATTCATTCACTCAGGACCCATGCTAATCCAAACACTGGTCTGCTATGCTTCTACTCTTAGTGCTGTGTTTGCAGTCCCAGCATTTTGAATCCCTCACTGTATCTCCCGTCATTGTCTCCCATCAGTAACTGCATTCAGATAATGAAGTCAAAGGCACAGGTGAAAGCAGAGGCCAGAAGGCAAGAGAGTTTAAAATTAAACTTTTCTATGTGTACCTGGGCTTCCTTGGTAGCTCAGACAGTAAAGAATCTGCTTGCAACGCAGGAGACCCAGGTTCCACCCATGGGTCAGGAAGATCCCCTGGAGAAGGGAATAGCTACCTACTCCACTATTCTTGCCTGGAGAATTCAACAGACAGAGGAACTGGTGGACTACAGTTCATAGGGTCAAAAAGAGTCAGACACGACTAAGCAGCTGAGCACTCCTGAATCTCATGTTTACAATGACCTCTGAAATCAAAATGATTATCTCTATTTACAGTCAGTGCACGGAGGCTTAGAGGCATTGCATACCTTCTCCAAGATTGCTACATGTCCTAAATGTCTTCCATGAATGTAGGCTCACAATTTTAATAATTACACTAAAGCCATTCCTTTACTGTGTTTGAATTGAAACATCAAGCTTAGATTAATTATAGTAGCCTGGTATCGAAATTTGGTTCAGCTGTTTCTTTTCTATTTTTACTCCTTTGCTAGTCACCAACAAAGCATTTTCCTTTGTATGCTTCATATGTACAGTCTATACAATACGTGCCATGTATTGCCACGTATAACTCCTTTAAAGAGTAAAGAGGATACTATTCTTTTCCCAAGCTTACGAACCTGAATATAGCACTTACAAAGTGACAAGCACATATACTGACTCATCTACCCCTATTTTATCAACATGAACATGAAGCAGAGACAGAGTATCTTGAACAAGGTCGCTCAGCTACCAAGTGGCAGAGCCAGGGTTTGATTTTAAGCTCTATGCAATATTGCTTCATTCAACTGGTTGGGACACAAAGAGGACTTTTCTTAACAAAGTCAGAATGTGCAAAGATGTAACATTTTAATTTCCAAGGAAACTGAGAAAATATTTTTCATATTTTTCAGTCTTAGTTGTTTCACATTTTTAAATCTGAGGTTTTAATCTTAGTTTTTCCTTGTTTCTGTTCTATCAGTATCTCAAAGGATAGTTTTACCCATCAAAAACAGTTAAATCAACCTTTTAAGATACTACTCGTCCGATGCTACGCTCCCACTATTCAGATAATGAAGTCAAAGGCACAGGTGAAAGCAGAGGCCAGAAGGCAAGAGAGTTTAAAATTAAACTTTTCTATGTGTACCTGGGCTTCCTTGGTAGCTCAGACAGTAAAGAATCTGCTTGCAACGCAGGAGACCCAGGTTCCACCCATGGGTCAGGAAGATCCCCTGGAGAAGGGAATAGCTACCTACTCCACTATTCTTGCCTGGAGAATTCAACAGACAGAGGAACTGGTGGACTACAGTTCATAGGGTCAAAAAGAGTCAGACACGACTAAGCAGCTGAGCACTCCTGAATCTCATGTTTACAATGACCTCTGAAATCAAAATGATTATCTCTATTTACAGTCAGTGCACGGAGGCTTAGAGGCATTGCATACCTTCTCCAAGATTGCTACATGTCCTAAATGTCTTCCATGAATGTAGGCTCACAATTTTAATAATTACACTAAAGCCATTCCTTTACTGTGTTTGAATTGAAACATCAAGCTTAGATTAATTATAGTAGCCTGGTATCGAAATTTGGTTCAGCTGTTTCTTTTCTATTTTTACTCCTTTGCTAGTCACCAACAAAGCATTTTCCTTTGTATGCTTCATATGTACAGTCTATACAATACGTGCCATGTATTGCCACGTATAACTCCTTTAAAGAGTAAAGAGGATACTATTCTTTTCCCAAGCTTACGAACCTGAATATAGCACTTACAAAGTGACAAGCACATATACTGACTCATCTACCCCTATTTTATCAACATGAACATGAAGCAGAGACAGAGTATCTTGAACAAGGTCGCTCAGCTACCAAGTGGCAGAGCCAGGGTTTGATTTTAAGCTCTATGCAATATTGCTTCATTCAACTGGTTGGGACACAAAGAGGACTTTTCTTAACAAAGTCAGAATGTGCAAAGATGTAACATTTTAATTTCCAAGGAAACTGAGAAAATATTTTTCATATTTTTCAGTCTTAGTTGTTTCACATTTTTAAATCTGAGGTTTTAATCTTATCCTTGTTTCTGTTCATCATCAAAAGCTAATAAATCAACCTAACCATAGAAATATCCTCTATCAGTATCTCAAAGGATAGTTTTACCCATCAAAAACAGTCCTCTGAGGGAGGCAACAGTATGCATACCTGTGGCTGATTCATATAGGTATTTGGAAGAAAACAACAAAATTCTATAAAGCAATTATCCTTTGATGAAAAAATAAATTAATTAAAAAAGAGCATTGGGCTTCTCTGGTGGTCCAGTGGGTAAGGACACCGCCTTGCAGGGTTCGAGCCCTGGCCTGGGATGATCCCATATGCCGCGGAGGGCTAGACCGATGTGTCCAATTACTGAGCTGGAGCTCTGGAGCGCGTGTGCCCAGAGCCGGGCTCTGAGACAACAGAGGCCACTGTGATGGGAGGCCCACATGGGCCAAAGAACAAAGAGGATGAAAATAGAGAAATGAAAGACCAATAGAAGTGGCCCGCCTGCCCCCCTCCCTCCCCAACCCACCCCTCCACCAAAAATAAATAAATAATTTTTTTAAAAAAGAAAATAACAGAACCTCTTAAAAAAAATAAAAAAGAGTATTTGATAACTAACTTCACAATCAGAATATAAAAGATGGTGTCCATAGGCATAGAGGGAAAGAGAAAATCAGAAAATGCATTAAGAGGTTGTATCTGTTTATAGAATTCTGGTTGTTTTCTTCCTTATCTCATCCATGTTTTTTGAGTTTGACAGCTTCCCCCTAGATTCCTATAAACCTATTTGTGTCACATATAAACACAGCTGGATAACAAAAATGATGCATAGAATTACTTAAAACAAAGGTAGCAATTTAGAGTGTTTATTCCCAGATGGTGAATTGATAGATGAGTTTTTCTTTGATTACATTTTTTTCTGAATTATTCAAATTATTCATAAGTAGAATATCTTTTTTGTGGTGTAAAGTCTGTATTTTTAATAAAAAAGAATTATAGCTAATCATCACAAAAATGTATGTATGGTAGGTGATTTTCAGCAGAACAGTCTTCACACATGTACACATTCACAAATTTCTAAACCTCTGCTGTATGTCATAGCAGTCTTTGGGGTGGCTTTCAAATTTCTGCAGTTAGCCCAGACAGTAAACATTTTTATGGTGCCAAACCTCCTGGTACACTAAACCACATTAGAAAATTGTCAAGTATTTTCTAATTGTAAATGTGCCATATTTTGACAGAATACTATTTAGGTTATGTATCTCACAAATATACTTTACTTCATTTTTTTTAAAAGAAATAATTTATGAAAGCAGATACTGAATATTACACAGTTATTTACATATTTAAATTATTCATTGAAATATTAAAACTATCCAGAGTGCAACAGTTGCTATAAAAATCTATATTGTTAATTCTGAGTAATTTTCTCAATCTGCAGTGACAGGGAAATACACATTCATTTGAGTTATTAGAATTAAAGTTATTTACCAATTATCTATTATTGTTGGGTCGCAAGAACAAAGCTAAGGGAAGAGAAACATCTTATTTGCCAGAATTCCATTAAGTAAAATAAAAACCCTCACTGTTCTTTAATATTAATGAAAGTGAATGGAGTACACATACATATTCTAAACAATTCTAAATGCTAATATACTGTTTATTTAGAAAACCCCAGAAAGAATATTCAAATATTTGTGTTGAATAAAATATCAAACACACCTTTAATCATGCACTAGTAAACACTGGTTTTGCCTTTTTTATCTTATTTCACAATCATTACTTAGTAGCTCAGAAATAATATCCTAGGGCGTACTCTTTCATAATCCTGAATGTAGTAATCAGTTTGGCATTAAATAGAAGTCTGAGATGAGGAATCATCTAAATTTAGTTTCAAAGACAGCACAAACCAGAGTATAATCATCATTAGTACTGAAGTGATTGGCATGAGCTTGCCTTACATACTGGGAGTGATACCACACATCACATAGGATCTGTGGATAAGGCAATTTACATAAATTTCATTCAAACACAAATAAGATAAAAGTTAATACATCAAAACTTTAAGACTAGAATATGCCTTGAATCTTAATAATGAATTTGGATATTGGAAGTAAAAAGGAAGGCATGGGAGAGAGAACAAAATGGAAACAGATAATGGTCTTGTGACCAAAATAATATTTATTTGATATGACTACTTATTTCTCTATTTTTAAAATATTTTGGAAGCATCAAGAATATGTTAGTGACTGAGGATGCAAAGATAAGCAGGGCAGCAGGGTTCCAAGTCCCAAGGCAATTAAGAATTTTCTAGCTAGCATAAAAGACAAGTCCTAGTTCCTTACTCCAGTTCCTTTGACTTAAAACTGGAAATTGCCAATTAAAGGTAGGGCACCTAGTTTTTTGACATGCCCTTAAAACCATAGCCCTTCAAAAGAATCCATGCCAACAAACTAAGGAAAGTTTTATTGCAGTTATGGCTCTTTTCAGGCTACAGCTCTTTTTAAAGAGAATTGTCTGAGAAAAGATAGTTGGTGGGGGAAAACTTTTGGACATGATGGATAAGTTTACGACATTGGTCATGATAATGGTTTCACGGGCGCATACTTTTCTCTAAACACATCAAGTTGTATATGTTAAATACCTACAGTTTTTTTTTTACGTCAATCATACCTCAATTAAAGCAGTTAAAAAAGAAAGAAATACAACTTTTCTGACACGCCACATGTTGTGCAGTTCAGTAATTTCAGAATGTATTAAAAATATTCTTAAAATTTACCAGAAGTGGTTTCCTTAATGGTTCCAGTTTCCTCCTTCAATTCATGCTCTGTATGGTTGGCTCCAGGCTTATTTTCCAAACTAGTATGACTGATAATAAAGATTCCTTTTAGGACCATATAAAATTACCAACTACATTCAAGTTCATTTGGTTTCTATGTACTTTTGAACTTGTGCATCCTGGATACTGGGGCTTCCCTGGTGGCTCAAGCAGTAAAGAATTTGCCCACCATGTGGGAGACACTAGGTCCGGAAGATACCCTGGAGAACAGAATGGTAACTCACTCCAGTATTCTTGCCTGGAGAATTTCAAGGACAAAGGAACCTGGCAGACCACAGTCCATGGGGTCACAAAGAATCACACAGGACTGAGCAACTAGCAGCTTCACTTTTCATCCTGAATACTCCCTGTGTGTGTATGCTACTTGCTCTCCCTCAATCTACCTGCAGTCCTTACACAGATATTATCTTCCTCTGATATCATCTCTTTTTTTATGCACCCACTAGTCTATTACTGTAGGGCCACCTCTCCAAGAAATCTTGTCTGAGCCACAAAACAGAATTAACCCCTTCTTTCATCATAATTCGCTGAGACATGATTGGTCCTTCCTTCCTTCCTCTTTTTCCCTTTCTCTACTATAAAATTCTATTTCACTTAGAATAAATTCACCATAACTTATACAACTGAACCCTGGGGTACAAACTGTGATTTACTTCTCACCAAAAGAATCTGGCAAAGATAATACAACAGGTATTCCATGATTACATTGCAGTGTAAAAAATATGTCATTGCAGTCTAGAGTGAGAGATGCTTTTGCTGTACTTGAAGAATTCAGGTGCCATGTAATGAGACAGCACTGTGAAGGCCATATGGCAAGGAACTTTGGATGATATCTATGAATTGGGGTGACCCCTGGCCTTAGAAATTGAAGGTCTCAAAACCAGAATAAGGAACTGAAATCTGCCAACAACTGTGAATTAAGGTCCAGAAGGACAACACTGGTCAATAGCGTGAGTTCAGTCTCATAAGACTAAGACTCTGAGCCAAGGACCCAGTTAAGATCCATCCAAGAGTCCTCATTCATGGAAATATTGAATTAGATAGTAAATGTATGTATGTTTGTTTGTTTAAATTTTGGCCTCTTTTATTGCTTTTTTATTGATTTATTTTCATCCATTTTTATTCCTTGGCCCGTGAGGGCCTCCAGTTGCAGTGGCCTCTCTTGTTGCAGAGCACTGGCTCTGGGCAAGCTCTGGCTCATAGTTGGACCGGTCCAGCCCCTCTGTGGCACATGGGATCTTACCAGGTCAAGGGTGGAACCGGTGCCCCTTGTACTGCGAGATGGACTCTTTACCCACTGGACCACCAGGGAAGCCCTGTTTGTTGTTTTAAGCCACTAATTTTATGCAATTTGTTTTATAGCAATTTGCATTCCTGTTCAGTTTCTAAGTTGTACCCGACTCTTTGCAACCTCATGGACTACCACACACCAGGCTACTCTGTCCTCCACTGTCTCCCAGAGTTTGCTCAAACTCATGTCCATTAAGTTGGTAATGCTATCTAATCATTTCATCTTCTTCTGACCCTTCTCCTTTTGCCTTCAATCTTTCCCAAAATCAGGATCTTTTCTAATGAGTCAGCTCTTCACATCAGGTGGCCAAAGAATTGGAGCTCCACAATCATTCCTTCCAATGAATATTCAGAATTGATTTCCTTTAGGATTGAGTGGTTTGATCTCCTTACAATCCAAGGGACTCTCAAAAGTCTTCTCCAACACCACAATTCGAAAATAATCAATTCTCTGGCTCTCAGCCTTCTTTACAGTCTAACTCTCACATCCATACATGACTACAATGCTATGGAAAGACAATAGCTTTGATTATAAGGACTGTGTCAGCAAAAGAGAAATTGAATCCAATCTCTTACCTACATCTCAATCACTTTACATGATCCTATCTCCTTATATTACTTTGATCTGCACACTCAGGCCCTCTTTCAGGTTCTAATTTTATGAATTTTGCACATT
Source organism: Tragulus kanchil (assembly GCA_022376925.1). Taxonomy (NCBI): domain Eukaryota; kingdom Metazoa; phylum Chordata; class Mammalia; order Artiodactyla; family Tragulidae; genus Tragulus; species Tragulus kanchil. Next base: position 37,924,349 of record JAIOJX010000003.1, read on the forward strand.
TACATCTTTCTGTTTGGAACACTTTGTCCTCACCCTTCCTGTGAGTGACTCCATGTCAATTTTATATATTTTCATCTTGAGTGATTCCTCATCAGCTGGTCTGACTATCTTATCTCAAATAGATATTCTCTCTTCATATTATGGCTTAAAATTAAACTTACTTATTTTATGGTATTCATAAAAATGTATTATAGTTTAATTATTTACTTATAATTTAAAATACTTATCTGTAGATCCTCTACTAGAATATAAGTTGGTTGAAAGAAAGCATAGGGGTCTTACTCTTGTAGAGCCAGTGTTTAAGTTGGCATACTATGAGTTCTGAAAAAATATGTGCTAATTAGATGAGTAGCAGAAAAGCTAAAACCATACATATTCTTAGAGGTAATGGTGAAAAGTTTCCATTTACCCCAAGAGTGGACATGATTCAATATTTTTTTAAGACACCTACTCTGCTGTTCTGCAGGGGTGATAATTGCGACAGTGGTGAGATCATTTAGGTTTATTATAGTGGTCTGTTCAGTTTCTAAGTTGTACCCGACTCTTTGCAACCTCATGGACTACCACACACCAGGCTACTCTGTCCTCCACTGTCTCCCAGAGTTTGCTCAAACTCATGTCCATTAAGTTGGTAATGCTATCTAATCATTTCATCTTCTTCTGACCCTTCTCCTTTTGCCTTCAATCTTTCCCAAAATCAGGATCTTTTCTAATGAGTCAGCTCTTCACATCAGGTGGCCAAAGAATTGGAGCTCCACAATCATTCCTTCCAATGAATATTCAGAATTGATTTCCTTTAGGATTGAGTGGTTTGATCTCCTTACAATCCAAGGGACTCTCAAAAGTCTTCTCCAACACCACAATTCGAAAATAATCAATTCTCTGGCTCTCAGCCTTCTTTACAGTCTAACTCTCACATCCATACATGACTACAATGCTATGGAAAGACAATAGCTTTGATTATAAGGACTGTGTCAGCAAAAGAGAAATTGAATCCAATCTCTTACCTACATCTCAATCACTTTACATGATCCTATCTCCTTATATTACTTTGATCTGCACACTCAGGCCCTCTTTCAGGTTCTAATTTTATGAATTTTGCACATTTACATCTTTCTGTTTGGAACACTTTGTCCTCACCCTTCCTGTGAGTGACTCCATGTAAATTTTTATATATTTTCATCTTGAGTGATTCCTCATCAGCTGGTCTGACTATCTTATCTCAAATAGATATTCTCTCTTCATATTATGGCTTAAAATTAAACTTACTTATTTTATGGTATTCATAAAAATGTATTATAGTTTAATTATTTACTTATAATTTAAAATACTTATCTGTAGATCCTCTACTAGAATATAAGTTGGTTGAAAGAAAGCATAGGGGTCTTACTCTTGTAGAGCCAGTGTTTAAGTTGGCATACTATGAGTTCTGAAAAAATATGTGCTAATTAGATGAGTAGCAGAAAAGCTAAAACCATACATATTCTTAGAGGTAATGGTGAAAAGTTTCCATTTACCCCAAGAGTGGACATGATTCAATATTTTTTTAAGACACCTACTCTGCTCTTCTGCAGAGGTGATAATTGCAACAGTGGTAAGATCATTTAGATTTATTATATTGGTGGTAAAATCAATGAGATATGATGATGGGTTAAATATGGAGAAGGAAGGAATAATAATTTATTCATGGATGAATGTAAGGGGTTGGTGGCTAGATAGATAGAGGAACAACACAGGCAAATGATGAAAATAGAGTTCACCAGATTTGGTGACTTTTTAAGTAGAAAATAGGAGAAAGTAGGTAAATTAATCTTCCAGATTTATAACTTGGGCCCCTGAGTGGTTTAGGTTCCAGTCACTAAAACTCAGAGAATAGAAGGATGAGTCCTGTCTCCCTGTTTTGCACAGAGATATTTATGTATATACCTTTACAACTATTGCATGAATTGTAACAGTTATAATGTTAGACCCTAGAATACTGCTCTGTAAACAATATATATCAGAAATTATAGCAATATTTTGAGGAACCTGTCTCCTATGTCAAAAGAAATAAAAACTATATATAACAAATTGGGCCTAATTAAACTTAAAAGCTTTCACAAAGTAGAGGAAATCATAAACAACATAGAAAGACAAACGATGGACTGGAAGAAAATATTTGCAAATGATACAACCAATAAGTGGTTAATATCCAACATATGTAAACAGTTCATACAACTCAATGTAAAAAAACTGATTTAAAAATGGGCAGAAGAAGTAAACAGACATTTTTTCCAAAGAAGAAACAGAGATGCCCAACAGCACATGAATTTTGCTGTGGGAGAAGACTGTTAAGAGTACCTTGGACTGCAAGTAGAACAAACCAGTCAATCCTACAGGAAATTAACCCTGAATATTCATTGGAAGGACTGATGCTAAAGCTGAAGCTCCAGTATATTGCCCACTTGACGTGAAGAGCTGTCTCACTGGAAAAGCCTCTGATGCTGGGAAGGACTGAAGGCAAAAGGAGAAGGGGGCAGCAGAGGATGAGATGATTAGACAGCATCACTGACTCAACAGACAAGAGTTTGAATAAACTCTGGGAGACAGGGGCAGACAGAAGAGCTTGGTGTGCTGCTGTCTGGTTGAAAAGAGTTGGACACAATTTAGCAACTGAACAACAACAACAGCACACAAAACGATGCTCAACATCGCTAATCATAGGGGAATTTCAAATCAAAACAAAAGGAGGTATCACCTCACACTTGTCAGAATGGCTATCATCAAAAAGAACAGAAATAACAAATGTTGGCAAGGATGTGAAGAAAAGGAAATCCTTGTAAACTATTGGTAATTTATTCATGGATGAATGTAAGGGGTTGGTGGCTAGATAGATAGAGGAACAACACAGGCAAATGATGAAAATAGAGTTCACCAGATTTGGTGACTTTTTAAGTAGAAAATAGGAGAAAGTAGGTAAATTAATCTTCCAGATTTATAACTTGGGCCCCTGAGTGGTTTAGGTTCCAGTCACTAAAACTCAGAGAATAGAAGGATGAGTCCTGTCTCCCTGTTTTGCACAGAGATATTTATGTATATACCTTTACAACTATTGCATGAATTGTAACAGTTATAATGTTAGACCCTAGAATACTGCTCTGTAAACAATATATATCAGAAATTATAGCAATATTTTGAGGAACCTGTCTCCTATGTCAAAAGAAATAAAAACTATATATAACAAATTGGGCCTAATTAAACTTAAAAGCTTTCACAAAGTAGAGGAAATCATAAACAACATAGAAAGACAAACGATGGACTGGAAGAAAATATTTGCAAATGATACAACCAATAAGTGGTTAATATCCAACATATGTAAACAGTTCATACAACTCAATGTAAAAAAACTGATTTAAAAATGGGCAGAAGAAGTAAACAGACATTTTTTCCAAAGAAGAAACAGAGATGGCCAACAGCACATGAATTTTGCTGTGGGAGAAGACTGTTAAGAGTACCTTGGACTGCAAGTAGAACAAACCAGTCAATCCTACAGGAAATTAACCCTGAATATTCATTGGAAGGACTGATGCTAAAGCTGAAGCTCCAGTATATTGCCCACTTGACGTGAAGAGCTGTCTCACTGGAAAAGCCTCTGATGCTGGGAAGGACTGAAGGCAAAAGGAGAAGGGGGCAGCAGAGGATGAGATGATTAGACAGCATCACTGACTCAACAGACAAGAGTTTGAATAAACTCTGGGAGACAGGGGCAGACAGAAGAGCTTGGTGTGCTGCTGTCTGGTTGAAAAGAGTTGGACACAATTTAGCAACTGAACAACAACAACAGCACACAAAACGATGCTCAACATCGCTAATCATAGGGGAATTTCAAATCAAAACAAAAGGAGGTATCACCTCACACTTGTCAGAATGGCTATCATCAAAAAGAACAGAAATAACAAATGTTGGCAAGGATGTGAAGAAAAGGAAATCCTTGTAAACTATTGGTATGAATTTAAGTTCATACAGCTGGGAGGTGGAATACACTATGGAGGTTTCTCAAACTAAAACTAGAACTACCATATAACCCAGCAATCCTACTCCTAGGTACAAAAACAAACAAAAAAAATTAATTCAGGGCTTTCCTGGTGGTGCAGTGGGCAAGGAGTCCTCCTTGCAGTGTGAGGGGCACCGGTTTGATCCCTGACCCAGGAAGATCCCACATGCCATGGAGTGGCTGAACCAGCGTGTTCAACTACGAGCCAGAGCTCTGGAGCGCATGCACCTGGAGCTGGTGCTCTGCAGTGAGAGAGACCACTACAATGGGAGACCCACACAGGCCAAAGAATAAAAAAGAGGGATAAAAAATAAATATAAATAAAATAGGCATGATGGGGAAAAGAAAAAAATAATTCAAAAAGATATAATACGTGCACCCCAAAATTTGCAATGGCCAAGATATGGGAGGAACCTAAATGTTCATCAGCAGATAAATGAACTAAAGAAGGTATGGTATGCATGCATGCACTCACATGCAATGGGATACTACTCAACCATAAAGAATGAAATTTTGCCGTTTGCAGCTACATGGGTGGAATTAGAGGCCATTGTGCTAAATGAAATAAGTCAGAGAAAAATACTGCATGATATCACTTATATGCAGAATCTCAACAAAACAACAAATTATTGAATGAAGCAAAAAAGAAGCAGACTCATATACAGAGAACATACTAGTAGTTATCAGTGGGGAGAGAGAATCAAGCAAGTAAGGGGTGGGGGATTAAGAGGTACAAACTATTAGGTACAAAATAATATATAAAGATATTTTATACAGCACAGGGAATATAGCCAATATTTTATAATATGATACCTATTAGTGGAATATAACTTTTAAAAACCAAATCATTATACTGTACACCTGTAGCACAATATTATGATACATCAATTATAATTCAATAAAAAATAGCTAAGCAGAAAACCATACATACCAAAATATTCTTAAAATTGTTGAAGTAACTTTAGGTCAGCTTTATCTTTAAATTTTTTAATACATTGAAATATTAAAAAGAAATGTTTTATTAGAATTAAGAGAAGTACATAGCAGGAAAGAAAATTCAGAAAGAAATAAAACAGAATAACACGTTGAATCTAAAGCCAAGAGCCTTGGATTGGAATAATAGTATTTCTATAATGTCTCCTTCATCCGTCTCTGCTCCGATTTTTACCTTGACTCCATTATTTGTTGTTTACATCTCCACATTTTTTCTCATTTCACTGAAATTAGTGAAATATAAAAGCTATCAGGTAAAACTAGATTTGTAAGGACTATAATAAATTGAAAGTAAAATTACTCTGTGGTAGATGTCTTCCCACAGTGCAATTGAAGCAAAGTCAAAATGGATGTGGTATAATTTTCACTTCTCTCTCTGGGACATGCTGAGTTAACTAAAAATGAGTTATCAGCCATCAGTTTCATACTGTCCTCTGACACATAGCTCATAAGCAATAAAACCAAATACAAACATTGATACTCCACTATACATATGTATATGTCCTACAATGTACATATGCAAGCAACCATGTGTATATCTACATATGCCAAATATGTGTGTGTGTGTATATATATGTATATGTGTGTGTGTACATGAAAGAAAGTGAATGTGTTATTCATTCAGTCATGTCTGACTCTTTGCAACCCTTTGGACTATAGCTCTCCAGGCTCCTCTGTCCATGGAATTCTCCAGGTAAGAATACTGGAGTAGGTAGGCATTCCCTTCTCCAGGGAATTTTTTTGACCCATGGATCGAATCTAGATCTCCTGCATTGTAGGCAGATTCCTTACCATCTAAGTCACCAGGGAAGCCCTGTACGATATATATAATTCATATTTATATATTCACTGGGGATAGACAGATAGATACCCTTAAATGTGCAAAGAATTGTGTTAATGAGTTTTGTGTGGCTTGTCAAGGAGTCTGGACCTTATCCTGCATGCAAAGCAGAACTTGAAGTGTGTGTGAAAGAGACTGACATAATCTAAAGAGTTTTCAATAACTGGAAATAGAGTGGAGAATATTTTAGAGCATTTTATTTCTCAGCCATGCTTCCAAAAGCCAGTGATGTGCAAGGATCCATTTTGAGATGTATTTATAGTAAATATTTCACTTTAATTAATTACAGCAGAGTTAGTCCTGTCCCCATGTTAATGACCTCTTCCCACCCTTGCATGACAATATTCTTTCATGGCATGAAAATGAAGGCCCAGAAATTACACATGAAACTTACAGGTGGATGTACCTTTAAACTGAGGGGAGAATGGAGCTGAGTGGTTTGGGCACTATCGCATGGGGGAATTGACAGAAATGGGAGGGAATAAAGTTTAAGGAAGGAAGAACTGTCAAGAAAAACAGGATTTCAAGCTGAAGAGACTCAGTAATCGGTGAACTCATAAACTGAAAAAGGAAGTAAATGATATTCTACTGGGTGGAGGCGGGGTAGACAGATGAATTCAATTTTTGTTATAATGAACTGCCAAAATTTCACTGCTATAACACCAACACTATCTCACCAGAAATGTTTTCACTCATTGGCTCCTAAAAATAGCAGTGCCTAAAGCTTCCAGCATATCTGTATATTTAAGCAGATAAGCTATTCATTAAAAATGTACACAAAGAATTCTTAATAATTTATCTGTAACGTATGGATCCTATCCTCCATATAAATCTCAATGGAATATTTTAGCTCAACAAAATCAGTGCACGACAGACACAGTCTAATAATCCTCAGCTACTACCAGACTGTGATCAGCCTCTGGCTGAGCCCACAAATGCAAAACAATGTCAACTCCAAAAAAAAAAAAAAAAAAGAATTGTAAATATAAAAAAATAAATCTAAGAAAAACAAACCTCAAATGTTTTGCCTCAATTATAAAATATTTCAGACCAAATTAGAACTCTATTTTTCCTCTTGACTATCTCCCCCAGTACACAGGCAACTAGATGACAATCCTGAACTACCTAGTGAATTATGAATTATCTAGATAACTGATTATTTTCATATCTGTGTCGCCCATGTGAAATATAAGTTATTAGATATTTTTTGTGTATGTCTTGGGCTTCCTAAGTAATGCTAGTGGTAAAAGAGTCTGCCTGCCAATGTCGTAGTTCAGTCTCTGGGTTGGGAAGATACCCTGGAGGAGGAAATGGTAACCCACTCCAGTATTCTTGCCTGGCGAACCTCGTGGACAGAGGAGCCTGGCAGGCTACAGTTAGCATGCACGCATGCTACACAAGAAACAAAAAAAGAAAAAAAATAGTTTGAGCTGTCCATGTGAAATGTTAAGTTATAAAAGTATAACTTTAAAAGTATAAATACAAAAGTATTTTTGTGCATATGTCTATACTACAACACATATCCATGTCTCCTGACTACTATTACATCTACGAACTACAGCTATACATGACAATTAATGCTGATCTAGAAAGTTTCCCTTTTCTCAGTACAAAGGATACAATAATTCAATGCAAGCGATCTCATATGTTGAAAGAAACATTTCTCAAAAGCTTGCTCAACATAATTTGCTACTTTGGGTACCATCAGACTCAGTTAATCTAAATCTTAGTTTGCAAATTTCATTTTCTTGTGCAAATGTGTCTAAAAGTTTAATGGCATACTAATTTGAACTGTCTGGTTACTATTTAAATACAGCAGGCAAGAAAACTGTGAAAATAGACCAAACATAAATTAACAGAGTGAGACTAAACTCTTCCTTTCTGTTGAAATAAAGGCTTCGTTTATTTTCAAATGAGTTTTTTGCTCTTAAATGACAGTATGTCAAATTATTTATGATGCTTTCACTGAAGGTGTCTCCATTGTATATCTTACACTTTAAGGAGCCTATAATGAATGAAACATTACAGATAAATGTGAAATGTATCTCAAGGTCACTTACCCACTGTTACACTGCTCACCGCTGACAGCAGATCAGTGACTCACAAAACTGCTGTGCTGGTGTTGACTTGATACTCTAATGGTGATGCATCTACCTTGTTTTCGTGTTCAATAATGATGCTAATATAGAGTGTGAACAGCCGCTAACAAGATCCACCTGAAGAAATGATTACCTCCATAAAAGTGTCTGATCATGCCATTAATGATATTTTGAAAGCTCTAATGGATCCCTGAATTCCAGCCCTGCAAATAGCCAAACTGCCAATCATTTGCTGAGGGAAAATAGGTGAGAGGCAGTCTTTGCCAAGGAGATACAAAAAACAGCCATCTTCTTTCAGATGTTAAATGTATTTGCCCTTGAACTCCAACTATTTCATAAATATTTCCTTTGACAGATATTTTTCCATTCTCACATATTTCACTGTTTGTGGGTAATGGTGCAAAACTTTCACTCTTTGAAATGTCAAATTATCATTTTTTATTCATACTTCTTGACAATTGCTGTTCTCTAAATATATTATTTAGAGTCATCGGCAGAGTATAGCAAAATGAGATAGCTACAATTCTATTAAAAGTTTTATACAAAGATATATCTCCTTAAACCAATTTTTGTTCTCAGTACGGGGTACTGCATTATAACATGCTGCTCAAGATTATTATGAAATGTTGCACATCTACTAGGGTTCATATTGCTTTTCATAATAAAGTATGTTTATTAAACATCCACTGTATTGTACCACATTGTAGATAATAGCAGCATATTGTGCAGAGAGGATAAAATCTTGACCTTCAAAAATTAGTCACCAATCTCCTGGCAGGATAATAGTAAAGGCATAGCCATTAAAAATGTAGAAAAATGATAAATAAGATGAAAATAGAAACAGTGAATTTTCTAATAAAAATATTGATACCTATGTTCCCTGATATCTGAATACAAGAAAGAATCATGTATCTTTATTTTTCTGGAGATGAAAATCTAGTCTCTATTTTTCTAAATTAGACAAAATCTAGATCAGGCTCCATAACCTGGTTACTGGAAAATTCAAGCACAAGTCTATATAAGAAAGAGGTATTTTTAGAGAGAAATTTATTTCACCAAAATTAACACTGGTAAGGCTGTGAGAATTAGAGATACATTTTTACAGAAGCAATTAAGTAAAGGAACTGATTCAGAAAATTAGTACTAGGGACAACTAGTTTCACTAAATAATTTTATCAAATATTTAGAGACCAGTTAGCAGGGGCTTTCCTGGTGGTTCAAACAGTAAAGAATCTGCCTACAATGGAGTTCGGTTCTGGCTTGGGAAGATCCACTGGAGAAGGAAATGGCTACCCACTCCAGTATTCTTGCCTGGAGAATTTCATGAACAGAGGAGTCTGGTCGACTTCAGTACATGGGGTCCCAAAGAGTGGGACACACTGATGTACTAATGCTTTCTTTTTCTCTAGCACATAAATAATGAAAAATATTTTAAATTCATTTTATTAAGAAGAAAAAATAATATTGTCATGGAGCCTGATAAAGTAGACAGCAAAGAAATTACAAACTAATACTACTCATAATTACTGCAAAAATTCTGAGTAAAATATCGGTGTATAGTTCCAATGTTACCAGTAACACACCATGCCCGTCATGAACTGAATGCCATGTCCCTCCAGGATTCTTACATTGAAGCCCTGCCCTGAAGTGTGATATTTTGAAATGGGCCTTTATGAAAATAATTAAAGGCCTTCCCTGGTGACTCAAGTGGTTAAGAATCTGCCCTCAGTGCAGGAGACCTGGGTTCAATTTCTGGGTTGGGAAGATCCCCTGGAGAAGGAAATGGCAACCCACTCTAGTATTCTTCGCCCAAAGAATCCCATGGACAGAGGAGCCTGGCAGGCCACAGTCCATGAGGTCACAAAGAGTTAGACACAACTGAAGCAACTAACACTTTCAAAGTTACATGAGGTTATAAGGGCCCGGATCCAATATGATTTACTGTTATTATAAGAAGAGCACCTGAGAGTTTCTTTGTTTTTATTTAATATGTGAAAACTTTATTGTATGTAAATTATACCATAATAAATTACACTTTAAAAAAGAGACATGCCATCTTCATTAATAATGAAAGTTCTGTTCTACTCTGTGCTCTCTGTGCTTCCTTTCTTTCCTTTTTCTTTTTTTTTAGCAATATCATTTCTAAAATTCAAAAGGTATAGGGAATTCCAGCTTACATTGAACAGATATCTTAAGAGAGGCTGGGATGTTTAGATAGCGCCAGTGACCCAATGACATGAGCCCGAGCAGGCTCCAGGAGATAGTGAAGGACAGGGAAGCCTGGATGCTGCAGTCCACAGGGTCACAAAGAGTCGAACACAACTTAGCAACTGAACAACAACCTCTTAAAAGACAAGGAAAAGAAAGTTCAACCTTTCCACTTTGTATTGAATAGGTCCCCCCAGTACTACTTATTTTGACTCCTAAATATTTCATTTTTATTTTTTAATTTTTACAATGCTGTATTGATTTCTTCACTTTACACATGATAGTATATATATATATATATATATATATATATATATATATATATCTTGATCTACTTTTTCCATATGTCCCACTCTTTTCTTCCCCGACTCTGTCCACAAGTCTATTCTCTACATCTATGTCTCTATTCCATCCCTAGAAATCGGTTCATGAATACCATTTTTCTAGATTCCATACACATACATTAATATACAATATTTGCTTTTCTCTTTCTGAGTTACTTCACTCTGTATAATGGGCTCTAGGTTTCATTTGCTCTTTCTTCATATTTAGTTAACATTCCACCATTTGGAAAGGTTTTTTTCTTTTTTCATTTTTTTTAGGTAGCTCCATCAACAAATACTCATAATTGATACATGAATTAACAGATGGAGGATGAATAGTGGACAAGATAAGTAGACCATTCCTGACAGGAGCAACACAGTCATATAAAGTATAGGCAGAGTCACTTCATCGAGAATTTTTGTCTGGGGCCAAAATCTAGAGGAGCAATGAAGGATGCATGGGACACAGTTGGAGAGCCTGGCTGAAGGAGACAGGTGCACCTTTGTCAATGAGATGTTGTCATGGACATGCAGGGATAGAGAAAACCCAGATTAAGAAGAGCACCTGAGAGTTTCTTTGTTTTTATTATGTAATTTGTAAATTATACCATAATAAATTACACTTTAAAAAAGAGACATGCCATCTTCATTAATAATGAAAGTTCTGTTCTACTCTGTGCTCTCTGTGCTTCCTTTCTTTCCTTTTTCTTTTTTTTTAGCAATATCATTTCTAAAATTCAAAAGGTATAGGGAATTCCAGCTTACATTGAACAGATATCTTAAGAGAGGCTGGGATGTTTAGATAGCGCCAGTGACCCAATGACATGAGCCCGAGCAGGCTCCAGGAGATAGTGAAGGACAGGGAAGCCTGGATGCTGCAGTCCACAGGGTCACAAAGAGTCGAACACAACTTAGCAACTGAACAACAACCTCTTAAAAGACAAGGAAAAGAAAGTTCAACCTTTCCACTTTGTATTGAATAGGTCCCCCCAGTACTACTTATTTTGACTCCTAAATATTTCATTTTTATTTTTTAATTTTTACAATGCTGTATTGATTTCTTCACTTTACACATGATAGTATATATATATATATATATATATATATATATATATATATATCTTGATCTACTTTTTCCATATGTCCCACTCTTTTCTTCCCCGACTCTGTCCACAAGTCTATTCTCTACATCTATGTCTCTATTCCATCCCTAGAAATCGGTTCATGAATACCATTTTTCTAGATTCCATACACATACATTAATATACAATATTTGCTTTTCTCTTTCTGAGTTACTTCACTCTGTATAATGGGCTCTAGGTTTCATTTGCTCTTTCTTCATATTTAGTTAACATTCCACCATTTGGAAAGGTTTTTTTCTTTTTTCATTTTTTTTAGGTAGCTCCATCAACAAATACTCATAATTGATACATGAATTAACAGATGGAGGATGAATAGTGGACAAGATAAGTAGACCATTCCTGACAGGAGCAACACAGTCATATAAAGTATAGGCAGAGTCACTTCATCGAGAATTTTTGTCTGGGGCCAAAATCTAGAGGAGCAATGAAGGATGCATGGGACACAGTTGGAGAGCCTGGCTGAAGGAGACAGGTGCACCTTTGTCAATGAGATGTTGTCATGGACATGCAGGGATAGAGATTTCTGAAGTATGTGATAGATTTCTCTATAGAGAACAATCTGTCTTCAAGCATGCTCACCTAAAATAATATGAATTAGAACAGAGCCCATGAATATAAAGGCTGATTTTCCCTAGTATTCTTTAACCTTCTGCATCATCAAGGACAACTTCAACTTTTGAATCTGCTACCTTGGAGCTTCAGCGTCACCATTTTCTCACTCTTTACCTATTATTCATGGTTAAGTTTGAGAATACGGTTGATATCTTTCCAAATTTACTGTTGCTGGTTCTAATTCCAGCCTTCCACCAGTACTGTACCTTGGTCGGCTGATCTCTGGGACAAATGAAGAATTGTATATAATTTAGATTTAAGGCTGCCACATGAAATTCTAAGTACTCTGTGTAACCAAGCACTGGAGCTTTGCTATTAGAATGGATGGTTCAGCCATATGTGATACGTCACACAACTATGACCTTGTTTCACTAACTGATGTAATCTAGGATCTTATTTAGTAAGTCATCCTAATCAAAGTGGTGGCCATTTCCTTCTTGTCTCCATGATTCAGAAAGAAAAGACTTACATCAACATCATTCATTCATCCATTTGATTAGTGAGTCATTTATTAATTTAACAAATATTTTTGGGCACCAATTATAGGCCAGATGATGTCCTAAGCATTGTGCTAGAAAAATGAAATTTGTCCTCAGGAAGATTACATACTAGTGAAGGGAGGTAGAAAGTAAACATGGAAATAATTTAACAAGACAATTTCTACTAGTGGAACATGCGCTGAAGAAAATGACGCGAATGAATTCCTTGGAGAAATGCTGAACAAAGGAGCACATTAGATGGAACGACCTCAAAAGAGCTCTCTGAAAGGGCAGTACTGGCCTTAGAACTGATCGTTAGTCCAATATGTGACTGAGAGTTGCAAATGCAAAGACCCCAAAGTGAAAGAACTTCTGGCGTAAAGGAGAGCAGAATGAGAGTTCATACATATGCAGAATCAGATTGGAATGGTCCTTCTGATCCCTATGTTTCCTGAATTCGGTGGCCTCCAAGGATGTGCTAAGTGTGCCGGTCCAGAGAACACTAATGAGGAGGGCCAGCTTTCAAACTAAGAACTCTGCAAAAGAATTATGAGGAACTCACTTCAGGAGGATGTCGAGATACTGCGCGACATGTTTCAAGCATGCTCACCTAAAATAATATGAATTAGAACAGAGCCCATGAATATAAAGGCTGATTTTCCTAGTATTCTTTAACCTTCTGCATATGGACAACTTCAACTTTTGAATCTGCTACCTTGGAGCTTCAGCGTCACCATTTTCTCACTCTTTACCTATTATTCATGGTTAAGTTTGAGAATACGGTTGATATCTTTCCAAATTTACTGTTGCTGGTTCTAATTCCAGCCTTCCACCAGTACTGTACCTTGGTCGGCTGATCTCTGGGACAAATGAAGAATTGTATATAATTTAGATTTAAGGCTGCCACATGAAATTCTAAGTACTCTGTGTAACCAAGCACTGGAGCTTTGCTATTAGAATGGATGGTTCAGCCATATGTGATACGTCACACAACTATGACCTTGTTTCACTAACTGATGTAATCTAGGATCTTATTTAGTAAGTCATCCTAATCAAAGTGGTGGCCATTTCCTTCTTGTCTCCATGATTCAGAAAGAAAAGACTTACATCAACATCATTCATTCATCCATTTGATTAGTGAGTCATTTATTAATTTAACAAATTTTTTTGGGCACCAATTATAGGCCAGATGATGTCCTAAGCATTGTGCTAGAAAAATGAAATTTGTCCTCAGGAAGATTACATACTAGTGAAGGGAGGTAGAAAGTAAACATGGAAATAATTTAACAAGACAATTTCTACTAGTGGAACATGCGCTGAAGAAAATGACGCGAATGAATTCCTTGGAGAAATGCTGAACAAAGGAGCACATTAGATGGAACGACCTCAAAAGAGCTCTCTGAAAGGGCAGTACTGGCCTTAGAACTGATCGTTAGTCCAATATGTGACTGAGAGTTGCAAATGCAAAGACCCCAAAGTGAAAGAACTTCTGGCGTAAAGGAGAGCAGAATGAGAGTTCATACATATGCAGAATCAGATTGGAATGGTCCTTCTGATCCCTATGTTTCCTGAATTCCGGTGGCCTCCAAGGATGTGCTAAGTGTGCCGGTCCAGAGAACACTAATGAGGAGGGCCAGCTTTCAAACTAAGAACTCTGCAAAAGAATTATGAGGAACTCACTTCAGGAGGATGTCGAGATACTGCGCGACATGTAAAAATGCATTACAGACGTGAACAGACTCCCACTTTTGCCCCAGTGAGCACTGCTGCAGCCAATTAAACCACCTCACTGCTTCTGTCGTTATGTAATCAGTCTGCACATATAAAGCAGCAGAAAAAATATTCCCAAATTACTCCACACTTTCACTTGAAATTAGTGCTTATTTTAAGCTGAAGTCTAGTGCTAGAAAAGCCTCACTTGATCTCTATCATGTGAAATTGAGGCAGACAGCATTCCCAAAGTAAAAGAAAGTACATTTATCCAGGGAATTCAGTTAACATAAAGATCCAATCTAGGTAGTTTATATAAAAAGCCCAATTTCTCAAATGATATCTTTGTCAGTTCCTCACTTGTCTTTGCGGATCCACAAGCAGTTTATAGTCATTTCTAGCAGAATATTCTATAGCTGTTTCTTCATATTCTCAACCCACTCCTAGATTCTAAAAACTTTGATAGAAATAGATTTATACGTATTTTGCCAAATAAAAAAATATTCAGAAACATCTAAATGACAAGCTGTATTTTCAGATATGATCTTCACATCTGAAAACCCATACTTATAACACCAGTGCCTTAATGACATAAGACCGTGGTAATGACTGAGAAGTTAGGATCAAATACTACAGACTGCTAGTTATTCCCATAAGAGAGAGAAAGGCTGCTGTTGACATTATAAAATGACAACAGTGTGATCTGAATGAATACTGAGTTTATGCAAGGTTTTGAAATTTTGGTAAAAGAAATACTTTTCAAACCTACTTGAACAAACTACTTACCAATGTTAACTATTGGGTTTTGTTTTCTCCCATTGAATCTATAGATCATGAAATCACTTAACAATGTTCAACTATTGGGTTTTGATGCCCCATGAATCGGGGAAATGAGTTCATACATATGCAGAATCAGATTGGAATGGTCCTTCTGATCCCTATGTTTCCTGAATTCGGTGGCCTCCAAGGATGTGCTAAGTGTGCGGTCCAGAGAACACTAATGAGGAGGGCCAGCTTTCAAACTAAGAACTCTGCAAAAGAATTATGAGGAACTCACTTCAGGAGGATGTCGAGATACTGCGCGACATGTAAAAATGCATTACAGACGTGAACAGACTCCCACTTTTGCCCCAGTGAGCACTGCTGCAGCCAATTAAACCACCTCACTGCTTCTGTCGTTATGTAATCAGTCTGCACATATAAAGCAGCAGAAAAAATATTCCCAAATTACTCCACACTTTCACTTGAAATTAGTGCTTATTTTAAGCTGAAGTCTAGTGCTAGAAAAGCCTCACTTGATCTCTATCATGTGAAATTGAGGCAGACAGCATTCCCAAAGTAAAAGAAAGTACATTTATCCAGGGAATTCAGTTAACATAAAGATCCAATCTAGGTAGTTTATATAAAAAGCCCAATTTCTCAAATGATATCTTTGTCAGTTCCTCACTTGTCTTTGCGGATCCACAAGCAGTTTATAGTCATTTCTAGCAGAATATTCTATAGCTGTTTCTTCATATTCTCAACCCACTCCTAGATTCTAAAAACTTTGATAGAAATAGATTTATACGTATTTTGCCAAATAAAAAAATATTCAGAAACATCTAAATGACAAGCTGTATTTTCAGATATGATCTTCACATCTGAAAACCCATACTTATAACACCAGTGCCTTAATGACATAAGACCGTGGTAATGACTGAGAAGTTAGGATCAAATACTACAGACTGCTAGTTATTCCCATAAGAGAGAGAAAGGCTGCTGTTGACATTATAAAATGACAACAGTGTGATCTGAATGAATACTGAGTTTATGCAAGGTTTTGAAATTTTGGTAAAAGAAATACTTTTCAAACCTACTTGAACAAACTACTTACCAATGTTAACTATTGGGTTTTGTTTTCTCCCATTGAATCTATAGATCATGAAATCACTTAACAATGTTCACTTTTTTCACGTTCAGGCATATTATATTATTGAAATTTGAGCATAAAATTTAAAAGTAGAGTAAAACGAACATCTTCGTCAATTTTCACAATAAAGAATACATGCAAAATTTGTTTTATGTATATTTGGGGCAGGAGATAGATGGGCCCCAGGCTAGACATTTACAACTGACTTCCTGTTTCATTTCCTGTGGGGGAGAAAAAGATCGGCTTCAGGCTGGAGGCTGGACACTTACAGCTAGCCTCCTGTTTGCATTCCCTAAAACAGGGGAAAGGTGGGCTCCAGAGTAAGATATTTAATAGCTGATCTTCAAGAGGCAGCAGAGAGTCGCAGTGTGAAGGGAGATCGTCATTCCCTGCCCAGGAACTGAACCTGTGTAGCCTGGATGAGAACCAGAAATCCTAGCCACCAGACCAGCAAGGGCTAGATGCTAGAAGCTCTTTTTCCCTGGATATTGAGCCCATTGAAAAATGTATTTCTCAGACGCAGAAACTGTAAATGCAGGTTCAAAGTTTATTATTAGAGACATAGCACAAGTGGGAGAGAACACAGAGAAACAGTTTGTTTAGTTAAGACAGAAGCAAGGCAGAGATGCACACTCAGGGAGTCATCCCCCCCCCAGCAAGGAGGAGCACAGTAGAGAGGCAGTTAAGGCAGTTCGATAAATATCGGCAGTAGTTCTTCCGGGTCTTTGTCTTCCTTCAGACCAATTACCTGGTTCTTTTTTCCACACCTGACCTACCCTGGGACCCTCACCTGGGGTGCACACACATACCTCATCCGAGATGGATCTTGAAGTGAAGGAGTCTAGGAGTGGGATTCATTATGGTCTGGCATTATCCCCTGCCATCTGACCCACAAGTAGTCTTTCTGCACGTGTGCAGCGTCTCCCTTATCCCCAAAGAGGGGGAAACAGAGACCCCTAATCCTTTACTCAAACAGGGTTCTGCCTCCCTTTGTCCTTGCTATAACTATTGCATGAAGATTACTTTAAGGTGTTTACGAGAGGCAAACACTGGCTCTTTACCCTGTTTCTGTTGTTACTCCCATTCTGGAGAGCAAGCAGGAGGAACTGCCCTTTATAAATGACTTTACTGCCTCTTACTGCCCTTCTCCTCACTCTGGGGACATCCACACCCCTTCTCTGGGTGTGCATTTCTGCCTTTCTGTCTTTTGGGGGTGGGGGGCGGGTTGGGGAGGGAGAAGGACAGGTGGGCCACTTCTATTGGTCTTCCATTTATCTATTTTCATCCATCTTTGTTCCTTGGCCCGTGTGGGCCTCCCATTGCAGTGGCTGTTGTCGCAGAGCACCAGCTCTGGGCGCATGCGCTCCAGAGCTCCTGCTCGGTAATTGGACACATGGGTCCAGCCGCCCCCCTCCGTGGCACGTGGGATCTTCCCAGGCCAGGGATCGAACCAGCGCCCCTTGCACTGCAAGGTGGTGTCCTTACCCACCGGACCACCAGGGAAGCCCTGTCTTTCTGTCTTAACAACCTGCTTCTCTGTGTGCTCTCTCACCTGTTGCTGGGCTATGTCTCTAAAACATTGTACCTGTATTTTACAGTTTTTGCCTCTGCGATAAATGCATTTTTCACCAGGGCAATACCTAAGGAAAAACAGCTTTTAACCTCCAGCTCTTGCTGGTCTGGTGGCTAAGATTCCTGGTTTTCTTCCAGGCTACCCAAGTTCAATTCCTGGGCAGGGAACAAAGATCTCAATTCATGCCACTGCTCACTGCTGACTCCTTGAGATAATATTCACACATCACATCTCTCCCTCCTCCACTAGGGTATACTAAAACAAATACTAGGACTTATATACCTGCATCTATAAATTTAACATTTTTTCTTAAATTCTTGAATAATACAAAAGAGACTTACTCTAGCAAAATAAAAGAAGAACTTTCCCTGAATCCCTCTTAGCTTTTCTTTTACAGTGAGCTTCTGCACGTGTGCAGCGTCTCCTTATCCCCAAAGAGGAAACAGAGACCCTAATCCTTTACTCAAACAGGGTTCTGCCTCCCTTTGTCCTTGCTATAACTATTGCATGAAGATTACTTTAAGGTGTTTACGAGAGGCAAACACTGGCTCTTTACCCTGTTTCTGTTGTTACTCCCATTCTGGAGAGCAAGCAGGAGGAACTGCCCTTTATAAATGACTTTACTGCCTCTTACTGCCCTTCTCCTCACTCTGGGGACATCCACACCCTTCTCTGGGTGTGCATTTCTGCCTTTCTGTCTTTTGGGGGTGGGGGGCGGGTTGGGGAGGGAGAAGGACAGGTGGGCCACTTCTATTGGTCTTCCATTTATCTATTTTCATCCATCTTTGTTCCTTGGCCCGTGTGGGCCTCCCATTGCAGTGGCTGTTGTCGCAGTGCACCGGCTCTGGGCGCATGCGCTCCAGAGCTCCAGCTCGGTAATTGGACACATGGGTCCAGCCACTCCGTGGCACGTGGGATCTTCCCAGGCCAGGGATCGAACCAGCGCCCCTTGCACTGCAAGGTGGTGTCCTTACCCACCGGACCACCAGGGAAGCCCTGTCTTTCTGTCTTAACAACCTGCTTCTCTGTGTGCTCTCTCACCTGTTGCTGGGCTATGTCTCTAAAACATTGTACCTGTATTTTACAGTTTTTGCCTCTGCGATAAATGCATTTTTCACCAGGGCAATACCTAAGGAAAAACAGCTTTTAACCTCCAGCTCTTGCTGGTCTGGTGGCTAAGATTCCTGGTTTTCTTCCAGGCTACCCAAGTTCAATTCCTGGGCAGGGAACAAAGATCTCAATTCATGCCACTGCTCACTGCTGACTCCTTGAGATAATATTCACACATACACATCTCTCCCCTCCTCCACTAGGGTATACTAAAACAAATACTAGGACTTATATACCTGCATCTATAAATTTAACATTTTTTCTTAAATTCTTGAATAATACAAAAGAGACTTACTCTAGCAAAATAGAGAAGAACTTTCCCCTGAATCCCTCTTAGCTTTTCTTTTACAGTGAGCTAGTCTAGATAACACTTGGCTAAGTCTTATCCATTCTCCTTTCCCTTAAATACTAATCCAAAGTTTCTCTTGGGTCATTCTGGAATGGACTAGGACCATATGGAGCCTTCAATGAGGGTAGTGGGGTGGGATACCCTCCCCCATATCCTTGGCTTTAGCTTGTCTCTGAAGTAGATAATTTAACAACTCACATTTCCGGAGTTGTTTTTCAGATGTAAAAACTCACCTTCTCCAACAATAGGAAGATCTTAATCACTTGAGGACCATGAGCACATAGCCCCAGGCCTCCTGGAGTTGGAAGACTGAACATGTTAACACTATTCCATCACCCTGCTAACCATCAGCCAGTCAGAGAATTGTGTACACACTGACCACAGACCCCACAACACCCTTCCTCCCATCACCTGACTTTTAAAAGTGCTTTGCCAAAACACTTCAAGGAGCTTGGGTTCCTTGCATAGCCTACAATAAAATTTTCTCTGCTCCAAACACCAATATTTCAGTTTGTTTGGCCTTACTGCGTGCTGGACTCACAAACTTGCCTTAACAATTCTGATCCCTTAGTCCTTTAGGATTAGGAATATTTTCCAATCATGAATTACAGTCTTCCCAGTTTGTAGCACCCAAACAAGAGACAAAAGAGAGAGAATGTGCCTGAAGTGTGTCACTTACATGAAATAAACGCTAGGATATAACCCTTTCACAAGGTTTAGCTTTATAATTTCTGGGTTTTCCAAACCAACACATCCCCACCCTAACGCAATCCTATAAAACTGTAACTAGGAGAGAATGGGAACCACTTTCCTCTCTGAGGGTGGCTATTGAATTGGGGAAAGCTGTGGTTTTACTTCTCAATCTTTTCATTTCTTTGGGGCCATTTTTATTTTGTCAACATTTTGGTTCCTTTATTTCCATTAAGAACATCCTTTCTGCAGAAAACTGGATTGGCAAGAGAGGAACTTGAATGTGGGGGAGAAAAGAGAAGGGTATATCCCCAAAATTTTTTTTTGAATAATACAAAGAGACTTACTCTAGCAAAATAGAGAAGAACTTTCCCCTGAATCCCTCTTAGCTTTTCTTTTACAGTGAGCTAGTCTAGATAACACTTGGCTAAGTCTTATCCATTCTCCTTTCCCTTAAATACTAATCCAAAGTTTCTCTTGGGTCATTCTGGAATGGACTAGGACCATATGGAGCCTTCAATGAGGGTAGTGGGGTGGGATACCCTCCCCCATATCCTTGGCTTTAGCTTGTCTCTGAAGTAGATAATTTAACAACTCACATTTCCGGAGTTGTTTTTCAGATGTAAAAACTCACCTTCTCCAACAATAGGAAGATCTTAATCACTTGAGGACCATGAGCACATAGCCCCAGGCCTCCTGGAGTTGGAAGACTGAACATGTTAACACTATTCCATCACCCTGCTAACCATCAGCCAGTCAGAGAATTGTGTACACACTGACCACAGACCCCACAACACCCTTCCTCCCATCACCTGACTTTTAAAAGTGCTTTGCCAAAACACTTCAAGGAGCTTGGGTTCCTTGCATAGCCTACAATAAAATTTTCTCTGCTCCAAACACCAATATTTCAGTTTGTTTGGCCTTACTGCGTGCTGGACTCACAAACTTGCCTTAACAATTCTGATCCCTTAGTCCTTTAGGATTAGGAATATTTTCCAATCATGAATTACAGTCTTCCCAGTTTGTAGCACCCTAACAAGAGACAAAAGAGAGAGAATGTGCCTGAAGTGTGTCACTTACATGAAATAAACGCTAGGATATAACCCTTTCACAAGGTTTAGCTTTATAATTTCTGGGTTTTCCAAACCAACACATCCCCACCCTAACGCAATCCTATAAAACTGTAACTAGGAGAGAATGGGAACCACTTTCCTCTCTGAGGGTGGCTATTGAATTGGGGAAAGCTGTGGTTTTACTTCTCAATCTTTTCATTTCTTTGGGGCCATTTTTATTTTGTCAACATTTTGGTTCCTTTATTTCCATTAAGAACATCCTTTCTGCAGAAAACTGGATTGGCAAGAGAGGAACTTGAATGTGGGGGAGAAAAGAGAAGGGTGAGGAGCCAATATCAGCTTACCTACTATCCTCTCCCATGTGCATACTTGAATTATGAACCTCCATTAAAAGTATAAGGAGGGTGTGACCTTGGAAGAGGGCTCCTGCACTCACATCATGACATAGAGAATGCAGTCAGCAGAATCTTATTTTAAAGAATAAGAACTACTTAAACAGGCACATCTATACAAAATGAATCATCCTGCTTTCAATCTTGGGTTCTCCAAGGACGTATAAAATGTGTCCACAAAAATGGGACACAACTCTATCTAGGAAGTTTGCGTTAAGGTTCAGTGACCATCTTAGCTTCAACCCTTGGGCTTGCCTGCTTTTTCTCTTCATTTTTATTGTTACAGATTAATTCTTTGATGTAAGTCATACCCATTTGGCTTTTGTTCAACCACCTAAATAACTTACAAATACGTTTTTAATTCTGTTAACTGCCATTATATAGCAGTTTATAAGTATTCATATAGAGCTCTTCTTATTTAATTATTTCAATTAACTCAACCAGGAAGGCAGGAGATTTGGTCTTTTCTTATAAACAATATGAAATCTATTCATTTATTTTAAAAAAAGGCAAAAATTTACAAGAAATAGAATAACAGGGAGAAATGGCCTCAAGAACGTGCAAACATAATAAATAATGTTGGTGGAAAAAAATCACTACACTGTAGATAATAACACAGAAATGAAGTCATTTAAGAGCCAGCTACTGGCTGTCTCGTGGCTGGCCAATCCCTGCCTAGCAGCACCAACAAGACAATTAATGACCTGCCAGGAAGCAGCTGACAGCCTGAGATGGGTCAGGAAGGTCAACATTGTCCATGTGCACTCCACTCTGTCAAGGATGATGTTCTGTCAGGACGGGCTGGTCCACCTAGAGAAAAATGGCTTCCCAACCCCGAGTGCTTTGGGTGGCTATTGAATTGGGGAAAGCTGTGGTTTTACTTCTCAATCTTTTCATTTCTTTGGGGCCATTTTTATTTTGTCAACATTTTGGTTCCTTTATTTCCATTAAGAACATCCTTTCTGCAGAAAACTGGATTGGCAAGAGAGGAACTTGAATGTGGGGGAGAAAAGAGAAGGGTGAGGAGCCAATATCAGCTTACCTACTATCCTCTCCCATGTGCATACTTGAATTATGAACCTCCATTAAAAGTATAAGGAGGGTGTGACCTTGGAAGAGGGCTCCTGCACTCACATCATGACATAGAGAATGCAGTCAGCAGAATCTTATTTTAAAGAATAAGAACTACTTAAACAGGCACATCTATACAAAATGAATCATCCTGCTTTCAATCTTGGGTTCTCCAAGGACGTATAAAATGTGTCCACAAAAATGGGACACAACTCTATCTAGGAAGTTTGCGTTAAGGTTCAGTGACCATCTTAGCTTCAACCCTTGGGCTTGCCTGCTTTTTCTCTTCATTTTTATTGTTACAGATTAATTCTTTGATGTAAGTCATACCCATTTGGCTTTTGTTCAACCACCTAAATAACTTACAAATACGTTTTTAATTCTGTTAACTGCCATTATATAGCAGTTTATAAGTATTCATATAGAGCTCTTCTTATTTAATTATTTCAATTAACTCAACCAGGAAGGCAGGAGATTTGGTCTTTTCTTATAAACAATATGAAATCTATTCATTTATTTTAAAAAAAGGCAAAAATTTACAAGAAATAGAATAACAGGGAGAAATGGCCTCAAGAACGTGCAAACATAATAAATAATGTTGGTGGAAAAAAATCACTACACTGTAGATAATAACACAGAAATGAAGTCATTTAAGAGCCAGCTACTGGCTGTCTCGTGGCTGGCCAATCCCTGCCTAGCAGCACCAACAAGACAATTAATGACCTGCCAGGAAGCAGCTGACAGCCTGAGATGGGTCAGGAAGGTCAACATTGTCCATGTGCACTCCACTCTGTCAAGGGGATGATGTTCTGTCAGGACGGGCTGGTCCACCTAGAGAAAAAATGGCTTCCCAACCCCAAAAAGCACAGAAGTTATGTGATGTTCCTTAGACAGACTCCTCTCCATCACCAGAGCACCAGAATCAAGGTCTGAACCCTCACTTCTCAGTACCCCTTTATCTAAGTACCACATTTCAGCTTGTTCCCAGATCTGCAGCCTCAACATGAACTGGAATGAGTTAGAAATGCAGATTCTTGGCCCTTGCCCAGATCTACTGAATCAGAAATTCAGAGTGGGGTCCAGCAATGGAGCTCGAGACCATATATTGAAATCCAGAGAGGAAGCAAAGTTCTCCCTTGAGAATCTTCCTGATGCTTAGGAGAACTAATGGGATTAACTGGTTAAGTAAACAATTTAAATTAATATATCCAAGTGAATTCATACGAGTATATGTGAATTTTGCTTAATATAAAGTCAAGCAAATCTAGAAAATATGGCTTTAGCAAGTTCTCAGGTGATTCTGATGCACATCAAAATTTGAGAAGCATCTATTCTAGGGTCGGAAGACAATGTCTTACAACTAAGTATTTAATAATCAAGATGTGATTACTGGAGCTTCCCTGGTATCTCAGTGGTTAAGAGTTTGCCTGCCAATGCAGGAGACACGAGTTCCATCCCTGGTCTGGGAGGATCCCACATCCTGAGGAGCAACTAAGCCCATGAGCCACAACTATTGAGCCCATGTGCCCTAGAGCCAGAGTTCCACAACAAGAGAAGTCATCGCAACAAGAAACCTGCTAACCTCAACTAGAGAGTAGTCCTCACTTCCTGCAACTAGAGAAGAACCTGCAGCAGCAGCGAAAACACTGAATAGTCAAAAGTAAATAAATTTTAAAAATTTAAAAACCATGTAATTACTAAATAATCTTCCAGATTCTGCTGTACTTTTATTTCACAGTCTCTAGGGTATGGAGATAGGGATAAAAACTGCAATTATGTATTAAATATCCTTTTCCGGGTTGCTCAAGTATAGCAAGAGAGAAAAAGTTTCACCTTGCAGATTTCTCCAGCATCACATATTGATATCTGTCAAGGGATGATGTTCTGTCAGGACGGGCTGGTCCACCTAGAGAAAAAATGGCTTCCCAACCCCAAAAAGCACAGAAGTTATGTGATGTTCCTTAGACAGACTCCTCTCCATCACCAGAGCACCAGAATCAAGGTCTGAACCCTCACTTCTCAGTACCCCTTTATCTAAGTACCACATTTCAGCTTGTTCCCAGATCTGCAGCCTCAACATGAACTGGAATGAGTTAGAAATGCAGATTCTTGGCCCTTGCCCAGATCTACTGAATCAGAAATTCAGAGTGGGGTCCAGCAATGGAGCTCGAGACCATATATTGAAATCCAGAGAGGAAGCAAAGTTCTCCCTTGAGAATCTTCCTGATGCTTAGGAGAACTAATGGGATTAACTGGTTAAGTAAACAATTTAAATTAATATATCCAAGTGAATTCATACGAGTATATGTGAATTTTGCTTAATATAAAGTCAAGCAAATCTAGAAAATATGGCTTTAGCAAGTTCTCAGGTGATTCTGATGCACATCAAAATTTGAGAAGCATCTATTCTAGGGTCGGAAGACAATGTCTTACAACTAAGTATTTAATAATCAAGATGTGATTACTGGAGCTTCCCTGGTATCTCAGTGGTTAAGAGTTTGCCTGCCAATGCAGGAGACACGAGTTCCATCCCTGGTCTGGGAGGATCCCACATCCTGAGGAGCAACTAAGCCCATGAGCCACAACTATTGAGCCCATGTGCCCTAGAGCCAGAGTTCCACAACAAGAGAAGTCATCGCAACAAGAAACCTGCTAACCTCAACTAGAGAGTAGTCCTCACTTCCTGCAACTAGAGAAGAACCTGCAGCAGCAGCGAAAACACTGAATAGTCAAAAGTAAATAAATTTTAAAAATTTAAAAACCATGTAATTACTAAATAATCTTCCAGATTCTGCTGTACTTTTATTTCACAGTCTCTAGGGTATGGAGATAGGGATAAAAACTGCAATTATGTATTAAATATCCTTTTCCGGGTTGCTCAAGTATAGCAAGAGAGACAAACAGTTTCACCTTGCAGATTTCTCCAGCATCACATATTGTATTTTAATTAAAAATCCCACTGATCACTAATCAAATCAGCACAATGCTTCTGTGGAGAGTGTGAAGTTTCACTGTTGATAAATTGCTGTGTAGATAATTCACTGCTGATAAATTAAAAGCTAACTACAGTTAAGAAAACAGTATTAAGAATTATTAATACTTAGACATTGAGGCATTGGATTGGATTTAAATGTTGCTTTAAATTCTGTTCTCTGATTAATTGAGCTGTGTTTAAATAATTCTTGAAGTCACTCTTCTCAAAACACAATTATGCAATAATGTAATATCTGTATAGAGTTTTATCATTTGCCCTGAATTTTCTGCTATCAACCTCTGAACAATCTCAATTAGTAGCTCAGGGAGATGAAACCACTCTTCCAAAGTCACAAAGGTGGAAGTTAGAAAGGTTGGTGCAATACTAACATAAAGCAAATACTTTAATTTTCCTCCCAAGTTCAGTATCATTCAGATGTTTCAGTTGCTTTAAAAAAGAACCCAATGGTTTTTGAAGTGTAAGTAATTTCTAGGCATCTGACATTTCTGAACTGGAAGCTATGACTGACTATAGTAGTGTCTCTGTGCTAAAATGACTCACAAAATTCACTTGTTCTGCAAGAAATTCAACATCTATTTTCAAACTGTGCAAATGGGCTCCTGCTAACACTTCTTTTGTGCAAGTCCAGAGTCAGAACTGTCTGGGTAGCTGCTAGTTTTTTATTTATAGTTACTTGAACCAACACGAATTCCAGACACTAAACACAGACAAAAAGTCAAGTTATCAGTAACTTTTTATCCCATGTGCCCTAGAGCCAGAGTTCCACAACAAGAGAAGTCATCGCAACAAGAAACCTGCTAACCTCAACTAGAGAGTAGTCCTCACATCCTGCAACTAGAGAAGAACCTGCAGCAGCAGAAAACACTGAATAGTCAAAAGTAAATAAATTTTAAAAATTTAAAAACCATGTAATTACTAAATAATCTTCCAGATTCTGCTGTACTTTTATTTCACAGTCTCTAGGGTATGGAGATAGGGATAAAAACTGCAATTATGTATTAAATATCCTTTTCCGGGTTGCTCAAGTATAGCAAGAGAGACAAACAGTTTCACCTTGCAGATTTCTCCAGCATCACATATTGTATTTTAATTAAAAATCCCACTGATCACTAATCAAATCAGCACAATGCTTCTGTGGAGAGTGTGAAGTTTCACTGTTGATAAATTGCTGTGTAGATAATTCACTGCTGATAAATTAAAAGCTAACTACAGTTAAGAAAACAGTATTAAGAATTATTAATACTTAGACATTGAGGCATTGGATTGGATTTAAATGTTGCTTTAAATTCTGTTCTCTGATTAATTGAGCTGTGTTTAAATAATTCTTGAAGTCACTCTTCTCAAAACACAATTATGCAATAATGTAATATCTGTATAGAGTTTTATCATTTGCCCTGAATTTTCTGCTATCAACCTCTGAACAATCTCAATTAGTAGCTCAGGGAGATGAAACCACTCTTCCAAAGTCACAAAGGTGGAAGTTAGAAAGGTTGGTGCAATACTAACATAAAGCAAATACTTTAATTTTCCTCCCAAGTTCAGTATCATTCAGATGTTTCAGTTGCTTTAAAAAAGAACCCAATGGTTTTTGAAGTGTAAGTAATTTCTAGGCATCTGACATTTCTGAACTGGAAGCTATGACTGACTATAGTAGTGTCTCTGTGCTAAAATGACTCACAAAATTCACTTGTTCTGCAAGAAATTCAACATCTATTTTCAAACTGTGCAAATGGGCTCCTGCTAACACTTCTTTTGTGCAAGTCCAGAGTCAGAACTGTCTGGGTAGCTGCTAGTTTTTTATTTATAGTTACTTGAACCAACACGAATTCCAGACACTAAACACAGACAATGAAAATATGCAGACACAATTATTAACTCTTCCATAGTAACCTTGGTTAAGATTGGCCAGTGCAAAGTTGCCTCTTAATGAAATTTCTATTCTGTGTGGCCGACTCAAAAAATGTCTTCCCACCAAATGTTAATATTTTGTTTTCACTGATGTGTTCTCCTGTCGTCTCCAGTGTCAACAGTATGAGTATTTTGAAAAATCATTGTTGTGTTACTTCTTAAGAGTTTTCAGTTTGCTTGGATTGTATTTCAGAAAACCAGTAACATGATATTCACTTACGAGTTTGCAATTGAATGTCCTAGACCTCAGCTTTAGAAGCCTGTAACTACCCTGTAATCATAAAAAACCCACAGACATGCATGAGGTCCTGAGGTTTTTCTTTTTTTAAATTTTAGTTTCAACAATATCCCTCATTTTAATGAGACTTTTAGCCTATTGGAAGCCTCTCTCTCTCTCTCTCTCTTTCTTTCTCTCTCTCTCTCTCTCTATATATATATATATTATATATTTGGGGTTTTTTCCCAGTGACATTTGGATTTTTTCAAATAAATATCCAAAATAGCTCCAGAGTTTCCAAAAATACTACTTGGCACTTAAATACAAATAAAGTCATGTTTTTAATTTACTTGACATGACCAGTAGATAAGGAAAAGATCACTACCTCTGGATTTTGATAAGCATGACATATATTTCATTTTCAATGATAGACTTTTTAGATTCTTATTAGAATTAGTTGGTATTCCTTGTCACACACATCAACTGACTACCTCTGGGATTGCTCATAAAAGCAAATACTTTAATTTTCCTCCAAAGTTCAGTCATTTTAAAAAGAACCCAATGGTTTTTGAAGTGTAAGTAATTTCTAGGCATCTGACATTTCTGAACTGGAAGCTATGACTGACTATAGTAGTGTCTCTGTGCTAAAATGACTCACAAAATTCACTTGTTCTGCAAGAAATTCAACATCTATTTTCAAACTGTGCAAATGGGCTCCTGCTAACACTTCTTTTGTGCAAGTCCAGAGTCAGAACTGTCTGGGTAGCTGCTAGTTTTTTATTTATAGTTACTTGAACCAACACGAATTCCAGACACTAAACACAGACAATGAAAATATGCAGACACAATTATTAACTCTTCCATAGTAACCTTGGTTAAGATTGGCCAGTGCAAAGTTGCCTCTTAATGAAATTTCTATTCTGTGTGGCCGACTCAAAAAATGTCTTCCCACCAAATGTTAATATTTTGTTTTCACTGATGTGTTCTCCTGTCGTCTCCAGTGTCAACAGTATGAGTATTTTGAAAAATCATTGTTGTGTTACTTCTTAAGAGTTTTCAGTTTGCTTGGATTGTATTTCAGAAAACCAGTAACATGATATTCACTTACGAGTTTGCAATTGAATGTCCTAGACCTCAGCTTTAGAAGCCTGTAACTACCCTGTAATCATAAAAAACCCACAGACATGCATGAGGTCCTGAGGTTTTTCTTTTTTTAAATTTTAGTTTCAACAATATCCCTCATTTTAATGAGACTTTTAGCCTATTGGAAGCCTCTCTCTCTCTCTCTCTCTCTCTTTCTTTCTCTCTCTCTCTCTCTCTATATATATATATATTATATATTTGGGGTTTTTTCCCAGTGACATTTGGATTTTTTCAAATAAATATCCAAAATAGCTCCAGAGTTTCCAAAAATACTACTTGGCACTTAAATACAAATAAAGTCATGTTTTTAATTTACTTGACATGACCAGTAGATAAGGAAAAGATCACTACCTCTGGATTTTGATAAGCATGACATATATTTCATTTTCAATGATAGACTTTTTAGATTCTTATTAGAATTAGTTGGTATTCCTTGTCACACACATCAACTGACTGTGCAGAAAGTATGTCAAGGAGCATTCCGAACACCTGGAAGAAGGCAAACTTAGATTCTAAAAATAGTTACAGGTAATCCACCACGAGTCATGAAAATGCAATATAGAGTAGTAAGAGGCTGAAGGGATTATGAACACTGCTGTCTCCATTTATAGATGGCTGAACTGAGACCTGCTAAACCAGATAACTTGCCCAAG
The DNA here is from genome assembly GCA_022376925.1 of Tragulus kanchil. Taxonomy (NCBI): domain Eukaryota; kingdom Metazoa; phylum Chordata; class Mammalia; order Artiodactyla; family Tragulidae; genus Tragulus; species Tragulus kanchil. The sequence goes on from JAIOJX010000003.1 coordinate 37,953,872, forward strand.
GTCACAGATGAGTCTTTAAAATTTCTTGGGTCATATTTCAGAAAACCAATGACTCTGTGTCCTTGAACCAGTTATCTAGCTAATGTTACAGTATCTTAGGAAAGACTCAAATCGAGCAGTCTTGATGCTTAGGAAAAAAACAGGGTTCAAAATTTATTCATATTATGTGAATTATGTTCTACCATTATCTTAATTGCATTCTCAGTTTATCTTTTCAATTCATTTTTCTTTATTAAAAAAAAAATAAAAGCAATAGAATGGCCTCATATGGGTCCTATTATGCACTAGCCATTCTATGCACATCATTTCAATTTTTACTAATATGCTTCAAGGTATGTATATCTGTTAATGAAATACAGCCAAGCATGAGATATATCAAATTAATGTCAGAAAAGCAAATGCCACAGTAAGAAAAGATTTTCAGTATAATTAAATCTATAAAAGTGTAGAACAAATGCCAGTCACAGTTATAGGACAGAATGTAAATGCTATAAACCTTGAGAAAGTTTTATATAAAATATGACAAAGATGAGAAAAAATGGACATGGAAATGAGTTTATTCCTTTATCTTCCATATTTAAGGAAAATAGAGTTGGATACTTCGTATTTCATGTTTGAGAGGTAATAAACCCCAATTTATATTGACGAATTAAGAAACAGAAATGTAAGTGTGTTATTTAAGCTCATGTGTATTATTCAAACCATGCATACTATTCAAAGCAGGGAAGAACAGGAAATGTTGGATACGGTAGATTGGCTTGCTTAACAAATATATATTTTTAAATGCCTCTCTCTGTTGCAGAGAACAGCCAGCTAAAATTTACATTTCCCATACGTCCATGCACTGGGGTTCCTGATGGGTTTTAGGAAACCCATCCCATACATTCACTGTGATTTGAACTTGGACATGAGACAAAGGTAGGTGAGGTACAATGCATTAATTTCCTGATAGAGATCATAGTGGAAGCATTGTGACCCAGGAAAAAGCATCAGCCCCAATGAGAATGGCAGTATTCCTGATACGACAAACTGAGGACCATGGTCACAGCTTTTGGTTTCAATAGTTCCTGTCAACAGGATCTCAGGCTTCTCAACCACAATCATGGCTGAGTAGTGCAATCCCAGAAGAAAGGAACTCTGCCCAGACTTTGCTTGTCCAGCTTTTCCAACAATTTCACAAACCACTGAAGTACATATCTGGTAGAAAATTCTCTTCCACTTAAGCTATCTACAGTGAGTTTTGTTGTCAGCAGTTGAATTCTCTCCTTTCTCGTTTTCATTTCTCTCTGGCACCCTCTTCATTTCTCTTTGTTTCTTTCTCAGACACAGACACAGATACGTACATGCACTCCACAGAGCAAAAGCTAGGTAAAAGATAAACTATTAATGCACATCATTTCATTTTTTGCTTCAAGGTATGTATATCTGTTAATGAAATACAGCCAAGCATGAGATATATCAAATTAATGTCAGAAAAGCAAATGCCACAGTAAGAAAAGATTTTCAGTATAATTAAATCTATAAAAGTGTAGAACAAATGCCAGTCACAGTTATAGGACAGAATGTAAATGCTATAAACCTTGAGAAAGTTTTATATAAAATATGACAAAGATGAGAAAAAATGGACATGGAAATGAGTTTATTCCTTTATCTTCCATATTTAAGGAAAATAGAGTTGGATACTTCGTATTTCATGTTTGAGAGGTAATAAACCCCAATTTATATTGACGAATTAAGAAACAGAAATGTAAGTGTGTTATTTAAGCTCATGTGTATTATTCAAACCATGCATACTATTCAAAGCAGGGAAGAACAGGAAATGTTGGATACGGTAGATTGGCTTGCTTAACAAATATATATTTTTAAATGCCTCTCTCTGTTGCAGAGAACAGCCAGCTAAAATTTACATTTCCCATACGTCCATGCACTGGGGTTCCTGATGGGTTTTAGGAAACCCATCCCATACATTCACTGTGATTTGAACTTGGACATGAGACAAAGGTAGGTGAGGTACAATGCATTAATTTCCTGATAGAGATCATAGTGGAAGCATTGTGACCCAGGAAAAAGCATCAGCCCCAATGAGAATGGCAGTATTCCTGATACGACAAACTGAGGACCATGGTCACAGCTTTTGGTTTCAATAGTTCCTGTCAACAGGATCTCAGGCTTCTCAACCACAATCATGGCTGAGTAGTGCAATCCCAGAAGAAAGGAACTCTGCCCAGACTTTGCTTGTCCAGCTTTTCCAACAATTTCACAAACCACTGAAGTACATATCTGGTAGAAAATTCTCTTCCACTTAAGCTATCTACAGTGAGTTTTGTTGTCAGCAGTTGAATTCTCTCCTTTCTCGTTTTCATTTCTCTCTGGCACCCTCTTCATTTCTCTTTGTTTCTTTCTCAGACACAGACACAGATACGTACATGCACTCCACAGAGCAAAAGCTAGGTAAAAGATAAATATAAAATCACACAACGGTATCAAAGACAAGTCATTTTTAACATATTGGCCAATGGGATAAATTCAGCTTGTTTTATATTAAATCTTAAAAATACACTGAAAGAGATGCAATCACAATAAGGATAACTTGAGAGACACAAATACAGAGATATCACGAGTTAATATAGATACCAGACACATTTAATTGCAAAATATAAATAGATTAGACAAGTAGTAGCACTTGAAAATGATACTAATTAAATGTCACAGTGGATCTTAACCATCAGGAAATGTAGAACCAAAAATATCAGTACTAAACATTGCTCTAAGTATTAGAAGAAGTTTAGAAAAAAATAGTAACAAGAAATGGAATTTTGCCTCTTTCTAGACCAAAGGTTGGCAGACTTTTTCTGCAAAGGGTCAGATAGATAGTAAACATCTTAGGCTCTGAGGGGCATAGTTTCTGTCACAGATAAGTTGCCTAAGTATGATGTATGACTTCAATACATTATTTTAAAAACATGCTGCAGGGTGGTTTGCCCAGTGTCTGTAATTTGCCAACTCCTGCTCTAAACCACAAATGATCAACTAAGTAAACAAATAGAAGATCTGAAAAATATGATTGATCTAATTAAAGACAGATCAATTTGATCTGAGACAAATTAATCACAATTCCATGTAAACAGAGAATATGTTTTCTTCCAAGTTCTGTGGAACTTTTATAAAATTGTATGCATGGAAGCAGTTGCTACCATGTATCAAGTGCTTTTCATGTGTTTGGCACTAAGAAATTCACATGCATCAACTCCTACAATTTCATGAATAGGTTGATTACTTTTATGCCCATTTTGCAGATAAGAAACCCTAAGGTAGGTTTACAAAATATTGTGTCTACATTATCTCCTACTACCTCTTTGCTTGCTTTTTATATTCCACCAAAATGTTTTCAATATGTACAGGGTTTCTGTCCCCATAACTTAACCCTTGCTGTTCATTCTGCCTACAGTGTCTGCTCCTTAGACTTTCACCAGCAAATTTCTTTCATTATTCAAGACCCAGCTCACTGACACCTCTTCTATGAAACCTTCCCTTTCCCTTTGGAAACAAAAACAACCTCTGTCCTCCTCCTACATATTCAGAGGGCTTTGTTCTTCTCTAGATGGAGTTACATTAGCTTCTACATTGTTAGTTGCACATATGTGTCTTTCTCCTTTTTTGGGGGGATATTGTTAGATATGTGAACTTATTCTAATTATTCTCATTTGTAAATCATTTGTATTATAACATAATCATATGCAAAGTAAACATATATATATATATATATATATATATATATATATATTAAAGTTGCCTTGTTGCTTTTCCCTTTTCATAATGAGTTAAATTGAATTTAGTAACCTTTATTGTATCAGATCATTATTTTAGGAACATTTTTAGAGTTCAATTAAAAGTAGAAAAATGCAGTTTAACTATAAATCAAAAGATAAACACACATGCATTGAATATGATGGTGTCAATTGGAAAAAATGCACAATGTGAGAGTTGTGAGTTAAGTTTCATTTGGGACAAAATTAGGACTATACTCCAGGAGAGAGTATTTCAGATAGCTCTGAGAAACTGCTCCAAAAAGATAGGGGAAGGGTCATATTATACATGACATCAGGGACGTGGGATATGTGTGGTCAAACACCCATTTTGGCAGAGGCTTGCTGTTAGTCACAATGAGCAGATGAGACTGATAATGAGCTGAGTGTTTTTCTAGATATGAGGAGATGCAAGAATTGGACTCATAAAATCTTCTCCTGAAAACATCTATCTAAAGGTCTGTTCTGTCAGAGAACACAAAGAGCCTCATTCCTGATCTCCGTCAAATAGGTTGGATTAAAAACTGGAAGCAGTTGCTACCATGTATCAAGTGCTTTTCATGTGTTTGGCACTAAGAAATTCAAGAAACCCTAAAGGTAGGTTTACAAAATATTGTGTCTACATTATCTCCTACTACCTCTTTGCTTGCTTTTTATATTCCACCAAAATGTTTTCAATATGTACAGGGTTTCTGTCCCCATAACTTAACCCTTGCTGTTCATTCTGCCTACAGTGTCTGCTCCTTAGACTTTCACCAGCAAATTTCTTTCATTATTCAAGACCCAGCTCACTGACACCTCTTCTATGAAACCTTCCCTTTCCCTTTGGAAACAAAAACAACCTCTGTCCTCCTCCTACATATTCAGAGGGCTTTGTTCTTCTCTAGATGGAGTTACATTAGCTTCTACATTGTTAGTTGCACATATGTGTCTTTCTCCTTTTTTGGGGGGATATTGTTAGATATGTGAACTTATTCTAATTATTCTCATTTGTAAATCATTTGTATTATAACATAATCATATGCAAAGTAAACATATATATATATATATATATATATATTAAAGTTGCCTTGTTGCTTTTCCCTTTTCATAATGAGTTAAATTGAATTTAGTAACCTTTATTGTATCAGATCATTATTTTAGGAACATTTTTAGAGTTCAATTAAAAGTAGAAAAATGCAGTTTAACTATAAATCAAAAGATAAACACACATGCATTGAATATGATGGTGTCAATTGGAAAAAATGCACAATGTGAGAGTTGTGAGTTAAGTTTCATTTGGGACAAAATTAGGACTATACTCCAGGAGAGAGTATTTCAGATAGCTCTGAGAAACTGCTCCAAAAAGATAGGGGAAGGGTCATATTATACATGACATCAGGGACGTGGGATATGTGTGGTCAAACACCCATTTTGGCAGAGGCTTGCTGTTAGTCACAATGAGCAGATGAGACTGATAATGAGCTGAGTGTTTTTCTAGATATGAGGAGATGCAAGAATTGGACTCATAAAATCTTCTCCTGAAAACATCTATCTAAAGGTCTGTTCTGTCAGAGAACACAAAGAGCCTCATTCCTGATCTCCATCCTGAACTCTTTCCACTGGGTGTTGAAGGGCAGCCACTGCAGCAGCTCATGACTTCATCCTTATAGTGGCAGACTGCATACTCTGTTGTGCTCAGTTGCTCAGTTATGTCCGATTGACTCCTTGCAACCCCGGGGTTTTTTCCAGGCAAGAACACTGGAGTGAGTTGCCATTTGCTTCAACAGGAGATGTTCCTGATCCAAGGATCTAACCCATGTGTTCTGATGGGCAGGTGGATTCTTTACCTCTGAGCTACCTGGGAAGCCCAAATAGGTAAATAGCGAATGCCCATTTGGAGTTGGTAATGATATTATTAATAAATATATAATATAGCTATTAATAAGGTTAAGGGTAAGATCACGAATAAGGATAATTATAGCTAAGGATAGTTTTTCTCCAGGAGTATCATAATTGATACCATGCAGGGCCCTGTGTCTTCCATTTCTTTAATTAGATTCATCCTCCATGACCTTCCCTAAGTTCCAATGGGCAAATTCAAGCAACTGTTAATCAGGAAAGGGAGGGATTGTAAGGCCAAGGAGAAACAACCAATCAAGAGTAGCCTTGGGGCAAGGTCCTGTTTCCTCATCAGTGGGCACATGCAACAATATCTCTGAGCTATTTGGAGATACTGAAACCCCTTTCCCTTATGAGAAGTTGTGGGATGCAGTAGTCTAGACTTCGGACTGTGAGACGAGTTAAGTTCCATTGCATACACAACCCAGTGTGTGGTACTCTGGGATGGCAGACCTAGCAAATCAGTACACCCCTTTTTGGTGTTACTGGTCTCATAACCTACTCCCCACTGCCTACCCTGCTCCCCAGTCAGAAACTACAGAGAGTCCTGGAAAAGGTAACCTATCTGGTGCTTTCAGTACCTCTGTTAAAAGGCGGGTTCTGTAGGCAGGGAAAACAGTTCTGGAAGAACTGTGGAGTCGATACCAACAGTATCTGCCACAGCTAGTTTTTCACGTCATGTATACCTATCTGACATTCAGGTGTTTGTTAAAGAAACATGAATTATCCTGAGATTGCCTCCCTTTGCCTGACAAAACATAAAGCCATGGACTGTAGCTCACCAGGCTTTTCTGTCCATGGAATTGTCTAGGCAAGAATACTGGAGTAGGTTGCTGTTCTCTTCTCTGGGGGATCTTCCTGACCCTGGAATCAAACCAGAGTCTCCTGCACTGCAGGCAGATTCTTTACCAGCTGAGCTACCAGGGCTTCACCCAGAATGCCCTCTCTGAGATTTAATTTAGCACTAGTGTATAGAGAAGCTGAGCTTTCAGCATCACAATGCCTTCGGAAACCCCCGTGATTGTTTATGTAAGTTTTCAAATTGGGAAGAGGTACTTTGATAAGAGAGGGACCCAGGAGCTATAAGTAACTCAGCTGAATTGACTAGTACAACGTGAGAGACCTGATGGGGCTGGGTTCCAGAGCCAGAACCTCCTCTGGAAAGTTTTCCCCTCAGAGAACCGCATGGCTAACCCCAGAGCCTTGACAATCACAGTAACAAGTTAGTGCTTCTATACCATTTACAGGCCATAACTAATTCTCCACAGAGGGTTTCTGATGCAGCCATTCCAACAGATGTGCAAAGCTCTCTGCAAACAATTTTAGCAGTCATGTGTAATCACAATACATTATGTAACAGATGTGCCCACGGAGTTCACTTTGAGGAAAGAGCAAGGATTTATTGAATTTTCTATTATAGAATAGCCTGTGACTAACTGAAAGAGAGATGCCTACAAAGCTACCCAGAGTTTCTTCAAGAGGAGATTCCCTCACTGTATTTTTTCTAGACTTCCAGATAAATATATGTCTGTTTTAACATTTTTTTCTTTTTGGGGGGGAAGGGGGGCGGATTGGGCAGGGGGGGGGGTGGGCAGGCCACTTATATTGGTCTTTCATTTATCTATTTTCATCCATCTTTGTTCTTTGGCCCGTGTGGGCCTCCCATTGTGGTGGCCTCTGTTGTTGCAGTGCACCGGCTCTGGGCGCATGGCACTCCAGCCGCTCCATGGCACATGGGATCTTCCCAGACCAGGGATCGAACCGGCACCCCTGCACTCCAAGGAGGTGTCCTTACCCACTGGACCACCAGGGAAGCCCCTTTTTTAACATTTTTGATTGATTTTTATCTTTGATTGAAGTTTAGTTCATTTACAATGTTGTGTTAGTTTCAGGTTTATAGCAAAGATACATATCTAATTTGTTTTCCAATCTGTCCCCTTACGGGCTATAGCTTTTCAAAAAAATTTTTTTTTTGGCTGGACAATGATTCAACTGAGCCTGAATCAAACCGGGTTTCCACTGCAGGCAGATTCTTTACCAGCTGAGCTACCAGGGCTTCACCCAGAATGCCCTCTCTGAGATTTAATTTAGCACTAGTGTATAGAGAAGCTGAGCTTTCAGCATCACAATGCCTTGGAAACCCCCGTGATTGTTTATGTAAGTTTTCAAATTGGGAAGAGGTACTTTGATAAGAGAGGGACCCAGGAGCTATAAGTAACTCAGCTGAATTGACTAGTACAACGTGAGAGACCTGATGGGGCTGGGTTCCAGAGCCAGAACCTCCTCTGGAAAGTTTTCCCCTCAGAGAACCGCATGGCTAACCCCAGAGCCTTGACAATCACAGTAACAAGTTAGTGCTTCTATACCATTTACAGGCCATAACTAATTCTCCACAGAGGGTTTCTGATGCAGCCATTCCAACAGATGTGCAAAGCTCTCTGCAAACAATTTTAGCAGTCATGTGTAATCACAATACATTATGTAACAGATGTGCCCACGGAGTTCACTTTGAGGAAAGAGCAAGGATTTATTGAATTTTCTATTATAGAATAGCCTGTGACTAACTGAAAGAGAGATGCCTACAAAGCTACCCAGAGTTTCTTCAAGAGGAGATTCCCTCACTGTATTTTTTCTAGACTTCCAGATAAATATATGTCTGTTTTAACATTTTTTTCTTTTTGGGGGGAAAGGGGGGCGCATTGGGCAGGGAGGGGGGTGGGCAGGCCACTTATATTGGTCTTTCATTTATCTATTTTCATCCATCTTTGTTCTTTGGCCCGTGTGGGCCTCCCATTGTGGTGGCCTCTGTTGTTGCAGTGCACCGGCTCTGGGCGCATGGCACTCCAGCCGCTCCATGGCACATGGGATCTTCCCAGACCAGGGATCGAACCGGCACCCCTGCACTCCAAGGAGGTGTCCTTACCCACTGGACCACCAGGGAAGCCCCTTTTTTAACATTTTTGATTGATTTTTATCTTTGATTGAAGTTTAGTTCATTTACAATGTTGTGTTAGTTTCAGGTTTATAGCAAAGATACATATCTAATTTGTTTTCCAATCTGTCCCCTTACGGGCTATAGCTTTTTCTTTGGTGAAAAAAAAATAATGAAAACGTTTGCTTATGGTTTTCTTCTTGGCTGTGGCAGCCAATGATTCCTGGAAGCTTGCAGCCTACCAGGCTGTAGCTCTCAGAACGTTCATTTTCTATTACCACTCCCTACCTTGGTACTAACCAGTAAGAAATCCTGTAAGGAAGCCCACATTTAAAACGAAGAACTAGAAAGAAAACTCACTATTCCCTATTCTCAAATATGAAAATAAAACCACTGGTACGATGCTAGCTGTTGATACTGGCTTTTAAGAAGCCCAGCGCTGAAAGTGAACTCTTAATGAGCAGGTCAGAAAAGGTTTACTTGAAATAAAGAGGTTTTGGCGAGTTGTTCTTTTTATCTCCTTTTTTTCCCTCCAGGCCGAGGATAGCACTTCATAAGCATCATGCTCATAAATCTTCACAACACCTCATTTGATGAAAGAAACCAATATTCTCCCTGACTTTATAGAGAAAGATGGAACCAAAGCATTTCTCTTCCACAAGGAAAACTCTCTTGACCACACTGTGGCTCCAGAGGGAACTGCTATGCTTCTGGATCTCTGAAAACACAGAGAACTTTATATTTTCTTCTCGGGAGAAAAACCCCTGAGGTAGAGACAGATGTGGCATTTACCCTCAGTCTGACAGCATGCTGTTGAGAGAATGCTATATAGGCAGTTTTAGAGAGAGGATTGTGGTTAAAAAAAAAAAAAAAGTAGTTTAGGAGAATCCAATGAGAAGTTATGAGGAGAAACCTGAGGATCCAGGGGAGACAATCCAGGGCATGATTTTTCTCTGTGTTTTTCACTTGTGAAATAGAGAATGAAGAACCAGGAAAGGATTGAGGGTCTTTGCAGGAGGACCCCTGGGCTTGCGTGTGACTCTGAGGGATGGTGAGCTGCCACTCTGATCAAGGGTGACAAGGGCTCTGGGGTCACAACTAGCCTCAACAGGAAGAGCAAAGCCACCATCAGAAAAGGAGAGTGAACAGACAGAACAGAACATTTAACTGCAGGAGTAAGACATGCAGAAGGAAGCAGAAAGTCACTTGGGGCAGGAAGAATGGTGTAGGGGCATTAGAAAGCTGAGTTTTCTGGAAACAGTGATAAGGGCAACCTGGTAAAAGACTAAGTGATGGCGGAAGGGCATGTGGTGATGAGACTAAAAAGACAGATTGGGACCAAAGTATACCAATATCATAGCAGTAGCTAGGATTTTCCAAATACTTAATGATAGTTACATCAAAATACACGCATCACCTCACTTTGTCAGCATCCATATATGTTTGCTATTATTACTATCCCCTTTTCACAGATGAGAAGCTGAAGCACAGAGAGTTAAAGTCCCTTGCCCACAGACACTCTTTTAGGAAGGGGTGGGGTCTGGATTCAGCCTAAGGCCAGTTGACTCCAGAGCCCTATCTGTTAGATTCCAGCTTCAAAGAAGTGCAGTGTGGAAGAAAGACCATAGATGAGAAGACAGACTCCTAGCTCAGGGGATCAGCTTTTCTATAGCATATGGGAACATTTTCAGTCCTCAGTTCCACTGGCTATGAAGTTCTGATTCATCTGCCATATTCATCAGACATTGCACCTTCAAATTTTCACGTATTACAATCTTCACAACATTTTCCTAGTGGAAAAAATTCAATTCCCTGGAAGACTGTAAAAGGCACCTGGAACAGTGCCTTTAAAAAAGATAAAAAGTTTTGAATTATGAAGTTGCCAGGAAAAAAAATGGCAGAAAGTAGTGGAACAGAACATTGAATACATTGTTCAATAAAATTCTCGGTGAAAATGAAACACGGGTCTTTTATTTTTACTGAAAAACAGAAGAAACACTTTGGCCAACCCAATAGAAAGCAGCTATGGCTCTTTCTGAGCCTCCCAGTTGGTTCAGTGGTAAAGATGCACCTTCCAAGCAGGAGATGATGGTTCAGTCCCCAGGTTGGGAAGATTCCCTGGAGGAGGAAATAGCAACCTAATCCAAGATTCTTGCCTGGGGAATCCCATGGACAGAGGAGACTGATGGGCTACAGTCCATGGGGTCACAATGAATCGGACACAACTGAGGGACTGAGCATGGCACAGCAAGGTTCTTTGCATTTCAGGTTATATAATTCCTATATCAAAACTCTCATTTGCTTTTGGCTTCAAAATAAAGAAATGCTTTTCTTCCATACATATATTATTATGGCATGAGCTCTAAGTGGCGAATAAGGAGCATCTGCCTTTCCTGCGTTTCTGTGTAGTGGTGCCTCAGGCTGCAGTGCTCTTAGGTGGGCACAGCTCTGCTGACCCCAGTGCGGCTCTGTCTCCCACAATGGACAGCTTCCAAGCCTCACCATCACCTAAGGGAGGGATCCCTGCTCCCCCAACTCCCTGGACCCTAGCCTGCATCAGTCTGTGGCTTTTAAAGACACTTTACTGACCATTTGAAGCTCCCAAGAGTGTAACGTGGAGAGCAGCCATCATGGAAGACAGAGCCCAAACCCAGTTCCTCAGCACTTTCTAGACCTTCAGGGCAGACACTCTCGACATGTACTAGAGGGGAAACTGCATGAGGGTTTCCTCTTACCCATGTTCCTGGGAATATCTTTTCTTGGGCATTCTAAAGTGTAATATTTTATTACTTTACTCAACATATCATATTTGGAGGGAAGATTCAGGTCAGACCATCCCTGACCATGGCTTCAAGTTCAGCCTCTTGCTACAAACACTGTTTATTGTGGTTCGTGGCGAAGCAGCTTTCTCTTTCACTTCACTTCCAATTTTACTGCCTTAAATGCCAATACCTTCCACATGGATAAAGTTATTCAAAACCTATTGAAATGCTTTAACATTATATTTGGCGATATTTTTCTTCCCCCCACCCCTTACTTTTGCAAACATTCCTAGTTTAGGATAATCAGGAAAAAAATAAAAAGAGAAAGAGAAATACAAGTGGCCTCTCCAAGTCAATCGATCATGGTAACTCCAACTCTTTTCTCAAATCATTTTCTCTTTCTTGCAAATCATTCTGTGGCAGTGACATCTGGACCTTTCTGAACAGTGTCCATAATAAAGCTGGGTTGAGACATTGTCTTACTGGACCCTAACTGAATCCATCTGGTCAACATAAATGGATCAGCCAATGACTACGAGTTGGGAATATGATTTTTATGTTGCTGCTTTGGGCATAGTTTGAAATAAATGATTCATGAATTGTGAAAAGGAATATGTAAGTTAAACAGGGCTATTCTTTGACCGTGGGCTGAGAACAGAAGTTTGTGGACATTTTCGCAGTTTTAGTGCCAGACTAGTGAAAGGGTTTCCCTTGTCACTCAACTGGTAAAGAATCTGCCTGCAATGCAGGAGATCTGGGTTGGATTCCTGCGTTGGGATGATCCTCTAGAGAAGGAAATGGAAACCCACTCCAGTATTCTTGCCTGGAGGATCCCATGGACAGAGGAGCCTGGCGGGCTACAGTCCATGGTGTCGCAAAGAATCAGATACAACTGAAGTGCATTAGCACACAGCACAGTGAGAAAAAGAAAACAATTCTTGTACTAGCTTGGTGAACTTTTCTCTGCTTCAAATGAGAAAAACCATCTATAGGGTTGATCCCACATGCTGCAACTAAAGATTCCACACATCACACTGAAAATCCCGCATACTGCAACTAAAAAAATAAAACAAACAAACAAACAAACGAAAAAGAGTCTTCGTTCCTGCCACCACGGAGTCAGACGTATAACTTTCCTAGGAATCAATTCATATAATTTGGTGCCTATCAGAGAAAGCCATGATCCTATGTTCAGATTCAAAATTTGACTCTACAATTCTCAAGAGACAATTTAAATTTATTTTTTAAATCTTAAATTCTGAGTACACATATAAGAATCAAGAAAAAGAGAAAGCCATAGTGACACAGAAGTCATTCTGTTAGATGGACTGGCTTTTAAAGCACACGTACAAAGGATCAGAAGAAAAGTCTGCACCCAAGAACAAATACACAGGAGTATTCAGATACTCTGGGCTCTGTTTGAGGAATGTTAAGCCCCAGAATCAACTAAAACTTGAAAAGAATGGCAGAGAGTTAAAAGCACTTTATTTTAACTATATTTTGGGCAAGAAGAATAAAAAAGGTATAGCTGCAGTTTTTCCAACAGACGGTCCAATACTATTAGATGAAAAAGAAGACAAAATAAGTCTACTTTTCTCTAAGAAAATCTTCAAACTAGAAATAATAAACCAATAAAAGATGGATAAATGCAGCCAATGACTACGAGTTGGGAATATGATTTTTATGTTGCTGCTTTGGGCATAGTTTGAAATAAATGATTCATGAATTGTGAAAAGGAATATGTAAGTTAAACAGGGCTATTCTTTGACCGTGGGCTGAGAACAGAAGTTTGTGGACATTTTCGCAGTTTTAGTGCCAGACTAGTGAAAGGGTTTCCCTTGTCACTCAACTGGTAAAGAATCTGCCTGCAATGCAGGAGATCTGGGTTGGATTCCTGCGTTGGGATGATCCTCTAGAGAAGGAAATGGAAACCCACTCCAGTATTCTTGCCTGGAGGATCCCATGGACAGAGGAGCCTGGCGGGCTACAGTCCATGGTGTCGCAAAGAATCAGATACAACTGAAGTGCATTAGCACACAGCACAGTGAGAAAAAGAAAACAATTCTTGTACTAGCTTGGTGAACTTTTCTCTGCTTCAAATGAGAAAAACCATCTATAGGGTTGATCCCACATGCTGCAACTAAAGATTCCACACATCACACTGAAAATCCCGCATACTGCAACTAAAAAAATAAAACAAACAAACAAACAAACGAAAAAGAGTCTTCGTTCCTGCCACCACGGAGTCAGACGTATAACTTTCCTAGGAATCAATTCATATAATTTGGTGCCTATCAGAGAAAGCCATGATCCTATGTTCAGATTCAAAATTTGACTCTACAATTCTCAAGAGACAATTTAAATTTATTTTTTAAATCTTAAATTCTGAGTACACATATAAGAATCAAGAAAAAGAGAAAGCCATAGTGACACAGAAGTCATTCTGTTAGATGGACTGGCTTTTAAAGCACACGTACAAAGGATCAGAAGAAAAGTCTGCACCCAAGAACAAATACACAGGAGTATTCAGATACTCTGGGCTCTGTTTGAGGAATGTTAAGCCCCAGAATCAACTAAAACTTGAAAAGAATGGCAGAGAGTTAAAAGCACTTTATTTTAACTATATTTTGGGCAAGAAGAATAAAAAAGGTATAGCTGCAGTTTTTCCAACAGACGGTCCAATACTATTAGATGAAAAAGAAGACAAAATAAGTCTACTTTTCTCTAAGAGAAAAATCTTCAAACTAGAAATAATAAACCAGATAAGACAGAGTGGAGCCCAGAGCCAGTTAAATGGCAAGACTAGGTATTTTATATGAGTTTTTGTCAATAGGCCCCTTATACTTCAAACTTACTGGCAATATTAAAGTAATTGTGTTACGCATAAAAATATGAGCAAGTGTTATCCCTATTTTGAAAAAGATAAGAAAATTTAAGGGGGAAAAAGCTCATTACAACAATAAGAAAAAGTCTGGCATAAGTTTTTAGTCACAAGCCAGAAGGACTGTGGGTACTAAAAATAATATATTGGTAATTGAGGGTGTTAATATTGGTGGCTTCCCTAGTCTGAGATGATAAAGAACCTTCCTGCAATGCAGGAGACCTAGGTTCATTCCTTGAATCAGGAAGCTTCCCTGGAGTAGGGAATGGCTACCTACGCCAGCATTCTTGCCTGGAAAATTCCAAGGACAGAGGACCCTGGTGGGTTACAGTTCACAAGATCTAAATATTGATTTCAATGGAAAAGGTTATGGTAGGGCTTCCCTGGTGGTCCAGTGGGTAAGGACACCGCCTTCCAATGCAAAGGCCACTGGTTCCATCCCCGGCCGGGGAAGATCCCATGTGCCTCGGAGTGACTGGACTGATGTGTCCAATTACCGAGCCAGAGCTCTGGAGCGCATGTGCCCAGAGCCGGTGCTCTGCGACAACAGAGGCCACCACGATGGGAGGCCCACACGGGGCAAAGAACAAAGATGGATGAAAATGGATAAATGAAAGACCAATAGAAGTGGCCCGCCTGCTCCCCTCCCTCCCCACCCCACCCCCCACCAAAATAAATAAATAAATAAATCTTAAAAAAAAAGAAAAAAGGTTATGGTAAACTAACCACATATTTTATCATAGTTATGACACTGATAAGTCAGAGAAAGAGATTAATCATTTCTGCTGGCCCAATTGTAGACCAGCTGGCTACATAGCTCCATGATTCTATGGTCAAATGCTGCCCTGCTTGTGAGCGGGGCTGTCTGTTGGATGCAGGGGACCCAGGGCTGGTGCAGGCCCACTGGTGGCAGGGCTGGGTCCCCTCAGTGCTGGCTAGCTGTTTGGCCTGGGGGGTCCCTGGACTGTGCCAGCCAGCAAGTGAACAGGTAAGCTCCCCCAACCAGAAGGAGGTCTCCAAAGAGGGCACCTGCCAGCACCAGTGCCCTGAGGGTAAAACAAGCACCCTAAAATGGCTGCCATTAATGCTGCTGTTCCCATGGCAGGCACCAGCTGTCTCCTGCCTTTCCAGGCGGCTCTCCAAGATCAGCAAATGGGTCTGACCCAGGCGTCTCTCAAATGACTGCCCCTAGGCCGTGTCTTGGAACTTTTGAGACTTTGCCAATGCCTTTTAAGAGTCCTCTATTCCTTACAGCCCTCCATGTCTCCCATATACAAGCCCTGCTGGCCTACAAAGCCAGATGTTCTGGGTTTTCCTTTCTGGTCCACAGCTGGGGAGCACAATGTGGAGTTCAGACCTCTCAGTTTGGGAGGAAAACCTTTGCAATTGTGATTCTCCTTCTGTTTGGGGGTCACCTACGGAGGGTGTGGGTCTTAGCTATATACTGCACCTCCTACCCATCTGGTTGTGGTTTCTTCTTTATATCTGTAGTTGTGATAAGCTTATGTGTTAGTCTTCAGGTCATTCTCATAGAGTTGCTCTGTAAACGGTTGTAGTTTTGTATGCCTTTGGGAGGAGATGAACTCAGAGTCTACTCCATCATTGGCCATTGGACTTGGTTGATCATCTTGTTCACGTTTACAGAGATGGTCAGAAGAGCAGGGATTGGATCCAGGACTTCTGTCTGGAATAAAGGCATGAATGGCAGAAAATTTGCCTCCCTCCCAGTATCACCTTGGGGAGAGACTTAATAATATGATTGCTATTGAAATGTATCTTTTTTTTAATAAACAATTTTGGATAGAACAAGCCATATGATGATGAAACGTGGCCAGAGTCTGGATTTTGTCATAGTTATGACACTGATAAGTCAGAGAAAGAGATTAATCATTTCTGCTGGCCCAATTGTAGACCAGCTGGCTACATAGCTCCATGATTCTATGGTCAAATGCTGCCCTGCTTGTGAGCGGGGCTGTCTGTTGGATGCAGGGGACCCAGGGCTGGTGCAGGCCCACTGGTGGCAGGGCTGGGTCCCCTCAGTGCTGGCTAGCTGTTTGGCCTGGGGGGTCCCTGGACTGTGCCAGCCAGCAAGTGAACAGGTAAGCTCCCCCAACCAGAAGGAGGTCTCCAAAGAGGGCACCTGCCAGCACCAGTGCCCTGAGGGTAAAACAAGCACCCTAAAATGGCTGCCATTAATGCTGCTGTTCCCATGGCAGGCACCAGCTGTCTCCTGCCTTTCCAGGCGGCTCTCCAAGATCAGCAAATGGGTCTGACCCAGGCGTCTCTCAAATGACTGCCCCTAGGCCGTGTCTTGGAACTTTTGAGACTTTGCCAATGCCTTTTAAGAGTCCTCTATTCCTTACAGCCCTCCATGTCTCCCATATACAAGCCCTGCTGGCCTACAAAGCCAGATGTTCTGGGTTTTCCTTTCTGGTCCACAGCTGGGGAGCACAATGTGGAGTTCAGACCTCTCAGTTTGGGAGGAAAACCTTTGCAATTGTGATTCTCCTTCTGTTTGGGGGTCACCTACGGAGGGTGTGGGTCTTAGCTATATACTGCACCTCCTACCCATCTGGTTGTGGTTTCTTCTTTATATCTGTAGTTGTGATAAGCTTATGTGTTAGTCTTCAGGTCATTCTCATAGAGTTGCTCTGTAAACGGTTGTAGTTTTTGTATGCCTTTGGGAGGAGATGAACTCAGAGTCTACTCCATCATTGGCCATTGGACTTGGTTGATCATCTTGTTCACGTTTACAGAGATGGTCAGAAGAGCAGGGATTGGATCCAGGACTTCTGTCTGGAATAAAGGCATGAATGGCAGAAAATTTGCCTCCCTCCCAGTATCACCTTGGGGAGAGACTTAATAATATGATTGCTATTGAAATGTATCTTTTTTTTAATAAACAATTTTGGATAGAACAAGCCATATGATGATGAAACGTGGCCAGAGTCTGGATTTTGTCTGAGACAAACAGACACTTTTAATAGTTAAACTCAGTATTTTATAACATTTTATTTCCATGTCTAAGTGTTTTAAATAAATCTTCTAAGGCATTCTGCCTTTTTCACAGAATGCTGCCCTCAAACGTTTAGTTCCTGGTTCATTTCTTTCTTCCTTTTCTCTCTGAGGATTTTCTAGGCTTTTGGCAATTGTAAATTCTGGTTTAACTTTGCTGATGCTGGCCTGTCGTTATTTTCCTTTCCAATTTGCAAGTGGCAGCTGCGCGGTGGTGAGTGTGCATGCTGACACGCTCCATTCCTACTTTATAGCTCTTGTTAGCACGCCTAAAACTATCCGTCATTCATACAGAACGATCTCATTTCTATCCTCTGCCCCTCTTCGCCCACTTAAAATTAATTGTGTGAGTTATTTTAAGACAACTGCAATCATGGACTTGGCATTTATCAGAGCCTGAAGATAAATCTTTTAAGATCTAAATGGCATAATCCTCATTACTGCTAAGACCTATCAAGGACCAAGTAAAAATGCATTACAACACACTGTATTCACTCTTAAGATCTTTAGTCCCTGCTTCCAATTATTCTTTTAATATATTTTTTATTTGATGATCAAAAAAAGATTTTAAAGTTAGCATGAATATTTATCCATAACATAATGACAAATCCCACTGTAGTGCAGAGGCTAAGACTATAGTCTTTTTTTTTATTATTATTATTCTTTATTTTAAAGGTTTTACAGAGTTTTGTTGTTCACAGACAGACTATAGCCTTTTGTACTCAGATCGGATCTTTGCCTTACTCAGTCACAAACTGTAGGTCAAGCTTCCTCTTTCCCCACGTCTCTATTTTCATTTAAAATAGAAACATATGGACAGTTTGTATGAGATAATTAAGCAAAGGACTCAAAGTCTGGGGGTGCTCCAGGGCTATTTTCTCAACCCTTATTTTTCCATGTTTATACCTCGTTAACACCCATGGCATTAATATCATTTGATTTCTGTTGATGCTAGAATTTCTCTCTCTTCCCCTAATTCAAGATTCATCTATCAACCCTGTACCTGAGATCTCTATTCTGGTTTTGAAGAGACATTCCAAATTAATATTAAAACTGAACTTACTTCCAAACTCTGCTCATCATTGTGAATTTGCTTCCCACCTAATCTTCTCTCTAACTTCCCTCCTCACATCTGCAAATAGCCTCATTCACCATTGCTCAGAACCAACCCCTACAAAGGATCCATAATTTCTTTTTCCTTCTGTCCCTCATTTAATTCCCTTGTATATCCAATGGGCTCTACCTCTAATACATCCCTCATTCTGACCACTTCCTATTTCTTCTGTTGACTTGGACAGCTCTAACATCCACATAACCCTTTTCCCCATCAACACCACCCCCCACAACACACACATGCACACACACACACACGCAAGGGAAGAAAACTGCAATGTCATTAAGCTGAAGCATAGAGAACCATTGCTGAGGCTTAGGTGAGAGTGTGTCCATGTGAAAAACACTGTATTTAAAGGTCTGGACCTACAGTATCATGATTTCCTGGTCACTGATAAGAAATATATATTCCTGAGTCAATCCCAGATATAGTTTATGAGAGACTGAGGATGGGGACCCACAGTCCAAGTTCCAATAAACCTTGCAGGTAATTCATTGTAGTTTTGATTTGCATTTCTCTAATAATACATGACTTTGAGCATCTTTTCATGTGTTGTTTTCTTGCAGGTAATTCAAATGTATGGAGAACAGCCAGCGATGGCTTAATTTAGCACAACAGACAAGTCCTGCTACCACACAGAACAATGCCACAGAAGAGGCTGCCACCCCGGAGTCATGGCAGCCTCCATGTCACAGAGTGCGCAATACAGGGAAAGCTTTGCCACGGAGCACCTCTCCAGTCCTCCGTC
The DNA here is from genome assembly GCA_022376925.1 of Tragulus kanchil. Classification (NCBI taxonomy): domain Eukaryota; kingdom Metazoa; phylum Chordata; class Mammalia; order Artiodactyla; family Tragulidae; genus Tragulus; species Tragulus kanchil. The sequence goes on from JAIOJX010000003.1 coordinate 37,973,011, forward strand.
CTACATCTTACAGCCTCACAGCTGGGGCCCAGGCCACAGAGACAGAGACTACCTAAAAGGAACAGTGCTCTGCATGGGGACACAGTGAGCATCAGCTTCCCACTCTCTGCTTCATTAGCAATTTCAAGTGGCAAGCAAACTGGCAAGTTGGAAGAGAGTCATGCACGGGATCAGGAATGGCATGCAACTCTCTGCTCACAGCTATGAAGAAAAGAGTTGGCAAGATGGACAGCTGCCTCAGAACATTTCTTGAGCCCCACGAGAACCCTACTGGAGACAAAACTGTCTTGGGGAAGTCAAGTTTCATCAATTATTCTAATTGCGATTGAAAGAGCAAAAAGTTATTTACCTAAGGAAACTGCTTCCCAGGTGCCCTGTATTGCCTACCTAAAGCATCTGCAGCCTCTTCCCACTTCTCCTTTTCCACTTCCCTCCCACCTCCAGTCTTCCTTTTGTTCCACTGCTCTTTGTCCCTCTCTTTCCCATCCCTGTCTCCGAAGAACTTTAGGTTTTACTTTGCATGCAATAGAAAGCTACTGAAAAGTTTGGGGCAGAGGAACTACCAAATCTGCTATATTATTTTAAAAGATCACTCTTGATTCTATGTAGAAAGCTGACCTCAGGGGTGCAAATGGGGAGTCAGGGAGAAAGGTTAGGAGACCACTGTAGAAGTTAGACTTGGAGCACCATGCTTATGTGGTGGCTGCTGGTGTAGGTAGCTCCCATCTGGCTCCAATTTGAAAGTACAGCCAACAGGATTTGCTGATGAATTGAATGTGAGTCGTGAGACAAAGAGGATGTCTTTGACATAGAGACTAGAAGATGTGCGGCACCATTTCTTGAAATGGGAAAAGCAAGGTGCCAACCAGGTTTGAAGAGAAAAGGTCAGAGTTTGTTTGGAACATGTTAAATTTGAGGTGCATAACAGAAATACAATCAATCAGGATGGGCTAGGATAAGATGGAGAAACAGCAACCCCAAATATCTTTGGGTTAAAAAATATAGATTTATTTCTTAACTTTGCTTTAAATCCAGCAAAAGCCAATAGCAGTGCTGCCTACTTCAATCACTCAGGGAGCCAATCTAATGGAAGATGTTTCTAGGCACACATGTCTCTTGATAAAGAGCACAACAGCAAAGGACGTATGGCCATTGTATTCCGGATCTTTATGGATTCTCATGTAAATGACCTAAAACACTGTCTGCTCACATCCACCGGTGAAAATACTCATACATCTAGCTACATGAAGAAGGAAGTTTCAGAGAAATGCAATTCTACCATGTAGCAAAAGTGACTGTTTATGACTCTCCCTAACATTTCTTGAGCCCCACGAGAACCCTACTGGAGACAAAACTGTCTTGGGGAAGTCAAGTTTCATCAATTATTCTAATTGCGATTGAAAGAGCAAAAAGTTATTTACCTAAGGAAACTGCTTCCCAGGTGCCCTGTATTGCCTACCTAAAGCATCTGCAGCCTCTTCCCACTTCTCCTTTTCCACTTCCCTCCCACCTCCAGTCTTCCTTTTGTTCCACTGCTCTTTGTCCCTCTCTTTCCCATCCCTGTCTCCGAAGAACTTTAGGTTTTACTTTGCATGCAATAGAAAGCTACTGAAAAGTTTGGGGCAGAGGAACTACCAAATCTGCTATATTATTTTAAAAGATCACTCTTGATTCTATGTAGAAAGCTGACCTCAGGGGTGCAAATGGGGAGTCAGGGAGAAAGGTTAGGAGACCACTGTAGAAGTTAGACTTGGAGCACCATGCTTATGTGGTGGCTGCTGGTGTAGGTAGCTCCCATCTGGCTCCAATTTGAAAGTACAGCCAACAGGATTTGCTGATGAATTGAATGTGAGTCGTGAGACAAAGAGGATGTCTTTGACATAGAGACTAGAAGATGTGCGGCACCATTTCTTGAAATGGGAAAAGCAAGGTGCCAACCAGGTTTGAAGAGAAAAGGTCAGAGTTTGTTTGGAACATGTTAAATTTGAGGTGCATAACAGAAATACAATCAATCAGGATGGGCTAGGATAAGATGGAGAAACAGCAACCCCAAATATCTTTGGGTTAAAAAATATAGATTTATTTCTTAACTTTGCTTTAAATCCAGCAAAAGCCAATAGCAGTGCTGCCTACTTCAATCACTCAGGGAGCCAATCTAATGGAAGATGTTTCTAGGCACACATGTCTCTTGATAAAGAGCACAACAGCAAAGGACGTATGGCCATTGTATTCCGGATCTTTATGGATTCTCATGTAAATGACCTAAAACACTGTCTGCTCACATCCACCGGTGAAAATACTCATACATCTAGCTACATGAAGAAGGAAGTTTCAGAGAAATGCAATTCTACCATGTAGCAAAAGTGACTGTTTATGAATCACCCTAACAACCTTCACAATATCTAAATGGAAATGCTGAGGAAACTAATATTAGGATACTTGAGTCAGGAATCAAGGAGAGAGGTCAGGCTGGCAATATACGTATTTGTGATTGGTGAGCCTGTGGATAGTATCTAAACCCACAGAACTAGTTGCTATCATCAAAGCAGTGAGATACCGGATAGAAACTCCTCAAAATCTCAAAGTAGAAAGAGGAGTTTGGGTGAGGCGTGAGGTGGGGAAAAAAAAACAAGCATCAATATTCAGTTATGAATGCAGAAAGCTTTCTAGATTTGTTTGAAAGAGAAGACATTTTTGTCTGGGAGTGTTTGTTTTCTTTTACAATAAGAAACAGAATTAGAATGGAGGGAAGGTGGTGGAGATCAGAGAGGGAGATAAGGTATGTCCTGTTGATCTAGACGTGTGGCAGAGTGAAGAATTTCTCTGATATTCCTCCCCTCGTGTGGCTAGCCAGATGAGTCGTCTCCCCCGTGAATGTGAGCCAGCAGCATTTTAGGTCAGTCACAGGAGAATCCTAGAAGATTCATAGCACAGTGGCCGTATCCTCTTTGCTAACATGCTCTCGAGCAAGCAAAGTGTGTGTCTAGAAACATCTTCCATTAGATTGGAAATATAGGAGAATTTTTAGGTAAGACCCCGGTGTTACTTGAAATCAGTCATTCCTTTTTTTTTTTTTTTTAATTAATTAATTTATTTATTTTTGGGCGGGGGTCGGGTTGGGGAGGGAGGGGAGCTTGGTCTTTCATTTCTCTCTGTTCATCCGTCTTTGTTCTTTGGCTCCTGTGGGCCTCCCATCGCGGTGGCGTCTGTCGTTGCAGAGCTCCGGCTCTGGGCGCATGCGCTCCAGAGCTCTGGCTCGGTAATTGGACACATCAGTCCAGCCGCTCCACGGCACGTGGGATCTTCCCAGACCAGGGCTCGAACCCGGCGCCCCTTGCACTGCAAGGCGGTGTCCTTACCCACTGGACCACCAGGGGAAGCCCGAAATCAGTCATTCTTGATTTAAAGATCTGTCAGTACATTTGTGTGACAGAATGCCAAAGAACTGATGCCTTTAAACTGTGGTGCTGGAGAAGACAGCTGAAAGTCCCTTGGACAGCAAGGAGATCAGACCAGTCAATCTGAAGGGAAATCAACCCTGAATACGCATTGGAAGGACTTTCAAGGAATCAAGAGAGAGGTCAGGCTGGCAATATACGTATTTGTGATTGGTGAGCCTGTGGATAGTATCTAAACCCACAGAACTAGTTGCTATCATCAAAGCAGTGAGATACCGGATAGAAACTCCTCAAAATCTCAAAGTAGAAAGAGGAGTTTGGGTGAGGCGTGAGGTGGGGAAAAAAAAACAAGCATCAATATTCAGTTATGAATGCAGAAAGCTTTCTAGATTTGTTTGAAAGAGAAGACATTTTTGTCTGGGAGTGTTTGTTTTCTTTTACAATAAGAAACAGAATTAGAATGGAGGGAAGGTGGTGGAGATCAGAGAGGGAGATAAGGTATGTCCTGTTGATCTAGACGTGTGGCAGAGTGAAGAATTTCTCTGATATTCCTCCCCTCGTGTGGCTAGCCAGATGAGTCGTCTCCCCCGTGAATGTGAGCCAGCAGCATTTTAGGTCAGTCACAGGAGAATCCTAGAAGATTCATAGCACAGTGGCCGTATCCTCTTTGCTAACATGCTCTCGAGCAAGCAAAGTGTGTGTCTAGAAACATCTTCCATTAGAGTGGAAATAGAGGAGAATTTTTAGGTAAGACCCCGGTGTTACTTGAAATCAGTCATTCCTTTTTTTTTTTTTTTTAATTAATTAATTTATTTATTTTTGGGCGGGGGTCGGGTTGGGGAGGGAGGGGAGCTTGGTCTTTCATTTCTCTCTGTTCATCCGTCTTTGTTCTTTGGCTCCTGTGGGCCTCCCATCGCGGTGGCGTCTGTCGTTGCAGAGCTCCGGCTCTGGGCGCATGCGCTCCAGAGCTCTGGCTCGGTAATTGGACACATGGGTCCAGCCGCTCCGCGGCACGTGGGATCTTCCCAGGCCAGAGATCAAACTGGCGCCCCTTGCACTGCAAGGCGGTGTCCTTACCCACTGGACCACCATGGGAAGCCCGAAATCAGTCATTCTTGATTTAAAGATCTGTCAGTACATTTGTGTGACAGAATGCAAAAGAACTGATGCCTTTAAACTGTGGTGCTGGAGAAGACAGCTGAAAGTCCCTTGGACAGCAAGGAGATCAGACCAGTCAATCTGAAGGGAAATCAACCCTGAATACGCATTGGAAGGACTGATGCTGAAGCTGAAGCTCCAGTATTTTGGTCACCTGATGCGAACTGCTGACTCCATCAGCAAAGTCCCTGCTGCTGGAAAAGATGGAAGGAAGAAGGAGAAGAGGGCATCAGGAGATGAGATGATTAGATGGCCTCACTGACGTAATGGACGTAAACTTGGGCAAACTCTGGAAAATGGTCAGGGACGGTGAGGCCTGGTGTGCAGAAGTCCATTTGGTCACTAAAGGTTGGACACAACTACATGACTGAACAACAACAAAATCCCCAAATTAAATGTTGATAGTGAGGATGTCAATGTTGGGAGAGAGGAGACTACTAGCAAAAGCACGTACAGTTCAGTCCACTTAGCTATTCAGATGGAGGTAAGGAGACAGATGCAGCACTCTCTTTTAAAGGAGACTGGTACCATACAGGAGTGAACACAAGGTTGGAGGGAACGATAGTCTGTTCATCCTAACACTCATGCTGATGAGGCATCCGTGAATCCTCCACTAGAGATATCTAGGAGGCAGCTGGATAAACAGCACCAGTGTCCAGAAGAGATAATTACAATGAAATTATATACTTAGAAATTCCCAGCACAGAGATCGCTGTTGTTAGGATAACCTAGATCAACATGGGAGAATATAATGTACAGACCTGGGAGAGAAAAGAACCAAGGGAAGAAGGCTGAAAGACAAGAACATCTGCATGATCAACACAAGAAGACAAAAAGCTAGGGAAACATGGAGGAGAAATAGCAGAAGAGATTGGTTTCGAAATCTCTTTACTCAATGATACAAAGTTAAAAGGTGAAGGTGAGTTTCAGAGGAGAAGAAGGAAGCCTTTAAAAAAGTAAGTGAAAAGAAACTTGTTTTAAGTACTTAGGAGTAGGTAGATGAATAATTAGAAGGCCTTACCCACTGGACCACCAGGGAAGCCCGAAATCAGTCATTCTTGATTTAAAGATCTGTCAGTACAGGAATGCCAAAGAACTGATGCCTTTAAACTGTGGTGCTGGAGAAGACAGCTGAAAGTCCCTTGGACAGCAAGGAGATCAGACCAGTCAATCTGAAGGGAAATCAACCCTGAATACGCATTGGAAGGACTGATGCTGAAGCTGAAGCTCCAGTATTTTGGTCACCTGATGCGAACTGCTGACTCCATCAGCAAAGTCCCTGCTGCTGGAAAAGATGGAAGGAAGAAGGAGAAGAGGGCATCAGGAGATGAGATGATTAGATGGCCTCACTGACGTAATGGACGTAAACTTGGGCAAACTCTGGAAAATGGTCAGGGACGGTGAGGCCTGGTGTGCAGAAGTCCATTTGGTCACTAAAGGTTGGACACAACTACATGACTGAACAACAACAAAATCCCCAAATTAAATGTTGATAGTGAGGATGCCAATGTTGGGAGAGAGGAGACTACTAGCAAAAGCACGTACAGTTCAGTCCACTTAGCTATTCAGATGGAGGTAAGGAGACAGATGCAGCACTCTCTTTTAAAGGAGACTGGTACCATACAGGAGTGAACACAAGGTTGGAGGGAACGATAGTCTGTTCATCCTAACACTCATGCTGATGAGGCATCCGTGAATCCTCCACTAGAGATATCTAGGAGGCAGCTGGATAAACAGCACCAGTGTCCAGAAGAGATAATTACAATGAAATTATATACTTAGAAATTCCCAGCACAGAGATCGCTGTTGTTAGGATAACCTAGATCAACATGGGAGAATATAATGTACAGACCTGGGAGAGAAAAGAACCAAGGGAAGAAGGCTGAAAGACAAGAACATCTGCATGATCAACACAAGAAGACAAAAAGCTAGGGAAACATGGAGGAGAAATAGCAGAAGAGATTGGTTTCGAAATCTCTTTACTCAATGATACAAAGTTAAAAGGTGAAGGTGAGTTTCAGAGGAGAAGAAGGAAGCCTTTAAAAAAGTAAGTGAAAAGAAACTTGTTTTAAGTACTTAGGAGTATGGGTAGATGAATAATTAGAAGGAATCACCATCTCCATTTTTTCCTAACCTTTCCTTGTTGTTTAGTCACTCCTTTGTGACCCCATAGACTGTAGCTAGCCCATCAGGCCACTCTGTCCATGGCATTTCCCAAGCAAGCGTACTGGAATGGGCTGCCATTTCTTCCTCCAGGGCCTCTTCTAGACCCAGGGATGGAACCTGGGTCTCCTGCATTGTCAGGTGGATTTTTTTTACCTCACCTGGGAAGCCCCAACCTTTCCTTAGCAAAAGTTAAATTATCATCCTATGTCCACAGTGAGATGAGACTGGCCTTACTGCGTTGATTCCAGTGTCGCTTGTTCCACTTGGGGACCGAGCGGATTTCTGAACTATCTAGAGATGCTGAGCTGAATTTTGTCATATCACGTCCCTTCAGCAAACAATGACACAGTGATCTGTATCAGAGCACTGTGCTTTAGTATGTGCAACCTTAAGAACCTTGCAAAAGGATGCTGAAGTGTCAGCATGAACACGTACGCATGAGAGAGTGCAATAGGAATTCATTCTTCGCTGTATTTCTTGGTTTACAAAGAAAAGCAATTTCACACGCTGTAACATATTTTGACTTATGGATTGAAACCTGGTAAAACTTAGTTTCAGGTTGTACGTACTGATGTTCAGATATGGAATATTCTAGGGAAGCTCCAAGGGTACTGTTGGAGGTTAATAGGCAAAGTCAGCCTGCTGGGGGTCTTAAGCATCATCTCTCTCAGGTTTGTTATTGTTGTTCAGTCACTAAGTTGTGTCCAATTCTTTACAATCTCCCAGAGTTCAGCCAAGTTCATGTCTGTTGAATCTGTGATGCTATCCAAAAAGGTTTCATAGTTTATTTTAAATCTCATGTATTTCACATTTATAAAAGTTCTTCTCTTGGTATTCCTATCAAAAGGTACTTTTGGGCTATGTAAACAAATATGGTTTTAATTTGCAGTCAACCCTAAAATATCTGGAAAAAAATCCTGTGAATTCTCTAGTGAGTCCCTAGACAACCAAATCAGTTCAAGTTAGGACAATAAACATACTAAATTCACCCTTAAACTGAAAGTAAACAAAATATAGTCAGAAAATTTGTTATGTTGTGACCCTGTGAACCACTGATAATCGTCTCCCTGATAAAAAGTGTACCTTAGACAGCAAAAATCACACAGGGTGGCAAAGCAATTACCCTACGATTAAACAGTTTTAAAAAGCGTACCATAGGGGCTTCCCTGGTGGTCCAATGGGTAAGGACACCGCCTTGCAGTGCAAGGGGCGCCGGTTCCATCCCTGGCCTGGGAAGATCCCACGTGCCGAGGAGTGGCTGGACTGATATGTCCAACTACCCAGCCGGAGCTTTGGAGCGCATGCGCCCAGAGCTGGTGCTCTGCAGTGACAGAGGCCACTGCAATGGGAGGCCTGCACAGGCCAAAGAACAAAGATAAATAAATGAAAGACCAACAGAAGTGGCCAAAGTACCATAAGATAATATTCTTAATGAAATATGAATACCTAATATTAAGGTATTAATATTAGTCAATGGAAACACATGTAACAACAGTATATGGAGTTAGTGGCATTTATAATCAACATATATAATATGTTTTAAGTAGTACAGTCCATGGAAAATACTTCCATTTCAACTCATGGAGAATGATATTTTTAAATTTCAGAAAAAAAAAAAACAAAACAGTGTGACTCACTGTCTTTGACATATAGAAACTAAAGAACAGTTTTTAAATCAATGTTTTACTTACTCAAAGCATTAGTTGACCCTGAGTTTTGCTCCATTTCTGAGGAGCTTCTCGAGATCTAAGCATTTTTCCTGACAATTGCACTGATTTCTTGGGAGTCTGCAGTTTTATCTGCACAGTCATGAGCATACAGTTCAGATTCTTTTTTAAAGGCATTTTTGGGTGAAAAACAAAGCATTTATATGTGGAGACTTGAATGAAGCTGTCTCTACAATATAGTTTTACTAAAAACAATCTGTATCCTAGAGAACAATCTCATTCTTGATTAACGTATACAGTTGTCTGACTGGGCTGGTTTCTGAAAGTCAGGCTTCTCAACGGTAAGAGATGGCAAGTGAGACGTATTCTGAGGGTACTGCACACATAGAGTGGGTGGCAGAAAGGTAGACAAGAAGTAGAAAGCACTAAATGTTGAATCAATATCTTGATGTGAAAGTAACTTTACATGCACACTTTCTTCAGCTCCAAGAATGCCTTGCTATTTATAGGAGAGAGTTCTAATTACTGTCCATTAACTTGAAGATCCTTCCTCTGGCTTAGTGGTGTTTATTTGGTCACATCCTCTACTCCATCATAGTTCATCCTTCTCGTCCTTCAAGTAGCTGACAGAGCCTGAGAGTAGCGTCTCTCACTTTACAGTATATTTATCTGCTTTTTTTGTCTCCGTCACCCTGAACCCACTCAGATTCCCTGTAGAGGAAAGCTAGTCTTCTTCATTGGCCAGGACCTGAGGGTTTACATTGAGAAAACCTCCATAAAGGCCTGTATAATAAGAGAATGTACTGATATAAACGCAATTGTGTCTGCAAGTCTGAGTGAGCGTGAGAGAGGAAGAGAAAGGAGGTGCATATATGTTTATACATGCATACACCACATACACAGATGCACCCATTGCATAACAATGCATGCAAATATATTTATAACAGAATATTAAAATACAGAAACTCCGGACTCAAGTTTTGTCTGAAAACTTGGCAACGACCTCCTAAACCACCTTAATAGGCCCTTTATAAACAGCAATCCGAAAATCTAATTTTTTGGTCATAGCCCCTTAAAGCCACATTGAGGTTATTTAAGAACTGAAGCAAAAGAACTGAGAAAGATGGAAATGAAGGGAACTTTCTTTTTGGAGAGAGTTGTAAGGTTTTTGCATCATAGTCCATGGGGATGGAGAGGAGAACTTTTCTCTCAAGAAAAGCTCACTTGGAGAAAGGACTATGTGGTCCCTGGATTTTGAGGACACAAGGAAGAGATGTTGACTCATGGCATACTCATGGATGGAGACATCGCTGGCACCAAAGCACATGACTCTGTTTGTGGAATAACTGCATCTCCCCAAGGGCAGGTCCAAGGTGTCTGCTGACCAGATGTGCAACTTGAAGGAGGACTGTCAGCCTGAGGTTGTCTTAAATAATTTTTTCAGGCCTTCCCTGGTGGTCCAGTAGCTAAGACTCCACATTCCCAATGCAGAGGGCCCAGGTTCAATCCCTGGTCGGGGAACTAGATCCCATGCGCTGTAAATTAAGAGTTCACATACCACAAGTGAAAGATCCCATGTGCAGCCACTAGGACCCAGCACACCCAAATAAATAAAGGAATGAATATTTTCTTAAATAATAAATAAATAAATAAATAATAGTCTTCAGGAAGGGTTCCTGTACAGACAAGAAAACATCAGCTAAAGAAGGCAGGATATTCAGAGTGGCAGGTCTTCTAAGGCCAATCAAAGTCACAGCACCCTTCGGATTAAGAGCTCCAAAGTCAAAGACGTCATGAGGCAACTCTGAAGGATCTCACCAGCAAAGGACAGGATTGAGTTCAAGGGTCAGCCATGGCCAAAGATATCCAATGCCAGATTCGTGAGTTTCCATCAAGTTAAATCTATCCTTGCCAGATTTCAACCAAAAAGGACCCTGAGGCTGTCGAAGCCTAGGCAAGTGGTATGGACGGCAGCATACAGGAAGGTGAGAACTTACAGATGGGCTCCCCAGGCTCTCTTTCTCATGTGGAGGAGTCCAACCCAAATCAAATCCTATTCAGGGCAAGGAGAAGCTTGAACGTGCCCTAAAGCTCAGAGTTTCAATTGTCACTCTGGACTGAGTATTTTAATTATGAAATTGAGACTTACTTTTTTTTTAGCAACTGGTCTGACCAAAGGACTCAGATTGTCCAAAAGACATCCAAAGTCATGTGATCACTCTTTTGGAGAGAGTTGTAAGGTTTTGCATCATAGTCCATGGGGATGGAGAGGAGAATTTTCTCTCAAGAAAAGCTCACTTGGAGAAAGGACTATGTGGTCCCTGGATTTTGAGGACACAAGGAAGAGATGTTGACTCATGGCATACTCATGGATGGAGACATCGCTGGCACCAAAGCACATGACTCTGTTTGTGGAATAACTGCATCTCCCCAAGGGCAGGTCCAAGGTGTCTGCTGACCAGATGTGCAACTTGAAGGAGGACTGTCAGCCTGAGGTTGTCTTAAATAATTTTTTCAGGCCTTCCCTGGTGGTCCAGTAGCTAAGACTCCACATTCCCAATGCAGAGGGCCCAGGTTCAATCCCTGGTCGGGGAACTAGATCCCATGCGCTGTAAATTAAGAGTTCACATACCACAAGTGAAAGATCCCATGTGCAGCCACTAGGACCCAGCACACCCAAATAAATAAAGGAATGAATATTTTCTTAAATAATAAATAAATAAATAAATAATAGTCTTCAGGAAGGGTTCCTGTACAGACAAGAAAACATCAGCTAAAGAAGGCAGGATATTCAGAGTGGCAGGTCTTCTAAGGCCAATCAAAGTCACAGCACCCTTGGATTAAGAGCTCCAAAGTCAAAGACGTCATGAGGCAACTCTGAAGGATCTCACCAGCAAAGGACAGGATTGAGTTCAAGGGTCAGCCATGGCCAAAGATATCCAATGCCAGATTCGTGAGTTTCCATCAAGTTAAATCTATCCTTGCCAGATTTCAACCAAAAAGGACCCTGAGGCTGTCGAAGCCTAGGCAAGTGGTATGGACGGCAGCATACAGGAAGGTGAGAACTTACAGATGGGCTCCCCAGGCTCTCTTTCTCATGTGGAGGAGTCCAACCCAAATCAAATCCTATTCAGGGCAAGGAGAAGCTTGAACGTGCCCTAAAGCTCAGAGTTTCAATTGTCACTCTGGACTGAGTATTTTAATTATGAAATTGAGACTTACTTTTTTTTTAGCAACTGGTCTGACCAAAGGACTCAGATTGTCCAAAAGACATCCAAAGTCATGTGAACACTCTGAAATTTAATATAAGAGGTGGAGCTAACAATCCCATGGGGTGGATTTTAACAGTCAATAAAGGAAAAATAAATTTATATTCTGATTGTATCCTATGAGTGTTAATTGTTCAGTGTAAACTTTATGCACATGATGATTCCCTCTCAATTTAGCAGGGTAAATACATTCCTGTGTAGTGCTAGAACACTGGAAATTTGATTAAATTATTTTTCCTCCAAGAAGTTCTTCATAATTAAGTTTAATCCATCCACTATCTCTCTATGGACAGACACCCTTGTGTTTGTATGTGCATATTTATAAGCTTCTAGAGCACTATTATTCATCTGTATAGTCTACATGTGTTTATTTTATTAAAAAAGAAAACAATATAATTTATTTTAACATAAAAATTTAACTAAATTTGAAGTTTATTAGAGGATTGGATATTTATTTTCTAAGCAAAATCTTGGTCCCTTTGATCCTTAATAAATGATAGCTTTAGATGACTGGAAACCTTTGCTAGAAAAAAGAAAATCAAGTTTGCATCTTTCTGAATTCTGGTTTTCTCCAGATACATGCCTAGGAGGAAGATTGTGGGTCATACAGAAGCTCTATTTTTAGTGTTTTAAGGAACCTCCACACTGTTCTTCATAGTCATTACACCAATTTACATTCACACCAGTAGTGCTGGAGACTTCTTTCTCCACACCCTCTCCAGCATTTATTGTCTGTAGAGTTTTTGAAGATGGCCATTCTAACTGGTGTGCCATGACACCTCATTGTAGTTTTGATTTGCATTTCTCTAATAATGAGTGATGTTGAGCATCTTTTCATGTGTTTATTGGCCATCTGTATGTCATTTTGGGAGAAATGTCTATTTAGGTTTTCCTCCCATTTTTTGATTTTTTTTTTGATATTGAGCTGCATGAGCTGTTTGTATATTTTGTATATTTTGGAGGTTAATCCCTTGTCAGTTGCTTCATTGGCAATTATTTTCTCCCATTCTGAGGATCTTCTTTTCATTTTGCTTATGATTTCCTTTGATATACAAATGATTTTAAGTTTCATTACATCCCATTTGTTTATTTATGTTGTTATTCTCATCAGTTAGGAAGTGGGTCAAAAAAGGTCTGGCTGTGATGTCACTGCAGCACTATTGAAAATAGCCAGGACATGGAAGCCACCTAAATGTCCGTCAGTATATGAAAGGACAGAGATGTGGTACATATGTACAATGGAATATTACTCAGCCATAAAAAAAGAATGAAATGGTGATGTTTGCAGAGATGTGGATGGACCTGGAAAATGTCATACAGAGCAAAGTAAGTCAGAAAGAAAAATAAATACCATATAAAATCACATAAGTGTGGAATCTAGAAAAAATGGTAGAGACGCACTTATTTGCAAAGCAGAAATAAAGTCACACAGAAAAACTTATGCCTACCAATGCAGGAAGAGGAGTGAGATAAATAGGGAGATTGGGACTAACATATACACATGACTATATATAAAATATACAACAAATGAGAACCTACACAGTAGAGTACAGGGAAATCTACTCAGTGCTCTGTGGTGACTGACCTAAATGGTAAGGAAATCTTAAAAAGAGAGGATACACACACACACACACACACACACACACACACATATATGTATGACTGACTCACTTTGCTCCACAAGAAACTGACAACATTGTAAAGCAACAAAAATTTATTTAAAAGTTCAAGCTGAAGGATTTGTTACATAACTACTTTCTTAGCTTCTGAGCTCAAATTTCTTATCACTGATTACTCTCCTGTGCTTTTTTCTCCCTAACACATTTTTTTTTAATGAAACAAACTAATAACCCCAAAATATTTGAAATAAACAAAACTGGTAATTCCAAAACTTAAAACCAAGAAAACATTCCCTGAATTTTAGTTTTTTACAATATAAATTTTGATTCCTTTAAAATGTTATACACATACACTTTGCCTGAGAATGTAACTACAAACATTTCATTTTAAAGTATTTTTCAAAGGATCTGTTTCATAATGAAAACATCTACTTTGCATATAGTCTTAGCACTGAAGGCTGCCTGTCTTCCCTGGGGAAATAATTCTAATACACTACTCACTTTCAGACATGTTTCATGTGGCCTGTCTTTTAATTTAATCTTTCCGTTATCTGCCCTCTTGTAATGATGTAAATCAAGCTTCCCCCTGGCTTTTATAGCGCTTGAATAACCTTACAAATTACTTTATAAAATTTGTCATCTCTACAAACTTTCTCCAGCCCATCTCTATTTACCAAGTCCACTTAGCTCCCATTTGCAACTTAAGTGCAAAACTAAACAAAAATTTATCGGCAAGCAAGCAGAAATATAGCGTAACCATAGAAAAAAAAAAAATCTAAACAAATAGGTTAAATATACTTGGAGAAGATCTTATTCAGATGTTAAAAACTCACTCTAATTTCTTCAGGTTCAGGCTCCTTAGAACGTAGGACTATCCTAATACATCGGACATATGGATGCCTTTTAAATATTTCTTTGTCAAATATCCCTAGGTTGTATCGAATCTCTGAGTTTAAAAAGTCATTATTGCTCAATCTTATAGGACTACATTATTACTCTCAGTTATTAAAAATAACATGTATTCATGAGGGAAATGCTTTATATTATATATTCAGAGCACAGCACAATGCCTGGTAGTGGTGCATTTTTTGAATAAGCTTTTGAAAATTCAAGGAAAATAAAACAGTATAATAGAAAACTGCAAAAGAGTGAAAGTTCTCAAATCCCAACACACAAAATAATTATAGTGATATTTTGGAGAATAACCGTCTAGGCATGTCTTTATGGACCATACAATATCTGTGTTTTATCTCACCAGTAAGAAGGAAATTTTATGAACTATTTCCACAGTTTCACTTAAAAAAGGATCACATTACACGTGCAAGCCATTTTTTGCTCAACAATGGATGAAGTCCAAGTCCTTTACACTTATGGCATAGGACTGGGCCTCATCAACACTGTCAAGCAGATGAAGTTCTATTTAGACTTTTCAGTTTTCCTTTCTCAGCTGCACACCTAAACCCACTAGCAAAAAAGGATCCAATGTAGACTCTGTTCCATCCTTGTTATCGTTTAGAAAAAGAAAGTGATGCCACTACTCCTTCCATGATAAAAAGCAGGATGCCTCACTGGCACTCTCATTTCTTGACCTTTCCACATTTCTCATAGCTCATCATTTTTGTCTTAGCACTGAAGGCTGCCTGTCTTCCCTGGGGAAATAATTCTAATACACTACTCACTTTCAGACATGTTTCATGTGGCCTGTCTTTTAATTTAATCTTTCCGTTATCTGCCCTCTTGTAATGATGTAAATCAAGCTTCCCCCTGGCTTTTATAGCGCTTGAATAACCTTACAAATTACTTTATAAAATTTGTCATCTCTACAAACTTTCTCCAGCCCATCTCTATTTACCAAGTCCACTTAGCTCCCATTTGCAACTTAAGTGCAAAACTAAACAAAAATTTATCGGCAAGCAAGCAGAAATATAGCGTAACCATAGAAAAAAAAAAAAATCTAAACAAATAGGTTAAATATACTTGGAGAAGATCTTATTCAGATGTTAAAAACTCACTCTAATTTCTTCAGGTTCAGGCTCCTTAGAACGTAGGACTATCCTAATACATCGGACATATGGATGCCTTTTAAATATTTCTTTGTCAAATATCCCTAGGTTGTATCGAATCTCTGAGTTTAAAAAGTCATTATTGCTCAATCTTATAGGACTACATTATTACTCTCAGTTATTAAAAATAACATGTATTCATGAGGGAAATGCTTTATATTATATATTCAGAGCACAGCACAATGCCTGGTAGTGGTGCATTTTTTGAATAAGCTTTTGAAAATTCAAGGAAAATAAAACAGTATAATAGAAAACTGCAAAAGAGTGAAAGTTCTCAAATCCCAACACACAAAATAATTATAGTGATATTTTGGAGAATAACCGTCTAGGCATGTCTTTATGGACCATACAATATCTGTGTTTTATCTCACCAGTAAGAAGGAAATTTTATGAACTATTTCCACAGTTTCACTTAAAAAAGGATCACATTACACGTGCAAGCCATTTTTTGCTCAACAATGGATGAAGTCCAAGTCCTTTACACTTATGGCATAGGACTGGGCCTCATCAACACTGTCAAGCAGATGAAGTTCTATTTAGACTTTTCAGTTTTCCTTTCTCAGCTGCACACCTAAACCCACTAGCAAAAAAGGATCCAATGTAGACTCTGTTCCATCCTTGTTATCGTTTAGAAAAAGAAAGTGATGCCACTACTCCTTCCATGATAAAAAGCAGGATGCCTCACTGGCACTCTCATTTCTTGACCTTTCCACATTTCTCATAGCTCATCATTTTTTGTCTTCAAAGGTACATGAAATTAATGTTCCTTCCTTATTAGTCTAGTGAGAGAAAAATATTGATTTGCTTAAGCAAATGAAGTTTCTAAGCAGAAAGTCATTTTTGAAAATGAGATGTCTGCATGCCTCACAGTCATTAAAATCAAACTGACTATATATAGGTCATCTAACACTTTGAGTCAAGTTATTGGATCTACATGACCCTGGACATTCACATTTTCATCCAGATTTAAGCAGAGTATTAGAGTCTCAACCAGCATGTCCCAACCCACTAGAGAAGATTAGGATAGAGCAGCCTCTTTTCAGCTCTGTAGGATGCCTGGTACCTGCACTGATATACAGAACTGTCACACTGGTGACAGCAGGGCGCTTCCATTCTGGCACCTTCCATTCAGGGTCACAGATCTTGGTGCAGAACTAGAGTCTTGCATATACTTGGTACTCAGAGCTCAATAAAGGCCAGGTTCAAAATACAGACCAAATATGTTTTTGTAAAACAGATGAAATCACCTCCCATAGGTGTATACATCTAAGGCTGATTATTAATTTCCATGAAATGCTTATGTTCTCTCATTATCTTTAATCTGAACTTCTGTGTAAAACCTGCTACTGTGTGTTAGTTGCTCAGCTGGGTCGACTCTGTGACCCCATGGACTCTAGCCTATGAGGCTCCTCTGTCCATGGGATTCTCTAGGCAAGAATACTGGAGTAGGTGGCTATTTCCTTCTCCAGGGGATGTTCCTGACCCAGGGATCGAACCCCGGTCTCCTGCATTGCAGGTAGATTCTTTCCCATCTGAGCCACCAGGAAAGTCCATTGAGAATACAGACACAATCCGTTTGACAAAGAGATAAAATAACACCTAGCCAGAATTTCTGCAATGATTTGAGAGATGAGCGATGATACATATTCACAGAAAAAGGAAAAAAGTAATCCCAGAACAGAGGCAAATATGCCATGATTAAAGTGAAAGGCAAAGGGGGTTTAAGGTGACCTCAAGGGAGACATGAGTCCTCAAAAAGGCAAATTGATTCATTTTTTGCACTGAAGCTGAAAAATCAAAGGAAACTACAAAAGAGAGATGATTCAAAACTATGGCAATCCTGAAATAATCATCAAGACAGAAACTCAGCTACAAAAAATATGGTACAGCATCGATTCTTCTGAATTTTAATTAGTGTCAGTGAGACTCTCTCAAGAGAGCTATCTGCAGAAGTTCCATAACAGAAATCTATCTTAAAGACATTTTCACAAAAATGATAAATTGGGAATCAGTCATAGGAAATGTACAACAAACAGCTTGACCATTTGTGCAAATCTGCTGGACTGCCTTTACCCACAAGGAAGGCAAAGCTGCTCCCAATGAAACAGTCTAACGTCTAAGACTCTCATGTGGTTATTCTGTATCTGACATAAAGCAACTGAGGTCTCCAGATATTAATCATTTATTATCAGTGAAAGGAACTGATATTATAGTTGAGCGCTTGCCCTGAATATCACCTCTAAATCAGTTCCTTATCTTCTGAGATTTGTTTGGAAAAGATGTGGCTTTTGTTTTGGGGGTTTGGCTCACGATTCACTATGCACATCCGGCTAGGTGCAGAACTAGAGTCTTGCATATACTTGGTACTCAGAGCTCAATAAAGTCCAGGTTCAAAATACAGACCAAATATGTTTTTGTAAAACAGATGAAATCACCTCCCATAGGTGTATACATCTAAGGCTGATTATTAATTTCCATGAAATGCTTATGTTCTCTCATTATCTTTAATCTGAACTTCTGTGTAAAACCTGCTACTGTGTGTTAGTTGCTCAGCTGGGTCGACTCTGTGACCCCATGGACTCTAGCCTATGAGGCTCCTCTGTCCATGGGATTCTCTAGGCAAGAATACTGGAGTAGGTGGCTATTTCCTTCTCCAGGGGATGTTCCTGACCCAGGGATCGAACCCCGGTCTCCTGCATTGCAGGCAGATTCTTTCCCATCTGAGCCACCAGGAAAGTCCATTGAGAATACAGACACAATCCGTTTGACAAAGAGATAAAATAACACCTAGCCAGAATTTCTGCAATGATTTGAGAGATGAGCGATGATACATATTCACAGAAAAAGGAAAAAAGTAATCCCAGAACAGAGGCAAATATGCCATGATTAAAGTGAAAGGCAAAGGGGGTTTAAGGTGACCTCAAGGGAGACATGAGTCCTCAAAAAGGCAAATTGATTCATTTTTTGCACTGAAGCTGAAAAATCAAAGGAAACTACAAAAGAGAGATGATTCAAAACTATGGCAATCCTGAAATAATCATCAAGACAGAAACTCAGCTACAAAAAATATGGTACAGCATCGATTCTTCTGAATTTTAATTAGTGTCAGTGAGACTCTCTCAAGAGAGCTATCTGCAGAAGTTCCATAACAGAAATCTATCTTAAAGACATTTTCACAAAAATGATAAATTGGGAATCAGTCATAGGAAATGTACAACAAACAGCTTGACCATTTGTGCAAATCTGCTGGACTGCCTTTACCCACAAGGAAGGCAAAGCTGCTCCCAATGAAACAGTCTAACGTCTAAGACTCTCATGTGGTTATTCTGTATCTGACATAAAGCAACTGAGGTCTCCAGATATTAATCATTTATTATCAGTGAAAGGAACTGATATTATAGTTGAGCGCTTGCCCTGAATATCACCTCTAAATCAGTTCCTTATCTTCTGAGATTTGTTTGGAAAAGATGTGGCTTTTGTTTTGGGGGCTTTTTTGTACTTTAGGCTCA
The DNA here is from genome assembly GCA_022376925.1 of Tragulus kanchil. Lineage (NCBI taxonomy): Eukaryota > Metazoa > Chordata > Mammalia > Artiodactyla > Tragulidae > Tragulus > Tragulus kanchil. The sequence continues at coordinate 37,991,860 of JAIOJX010000003.1, forward strand.
CGATTCACTATGCACATCCGGCTAGGTCAACAGGCCCCAAACCTGAGAAAAATGAGATATACCCTAAGGAAATCAAATTGGAGAAAAATCACTTTGTTTTAAATGACACCCAGGGCACTAGGAATGTACTTTTTCAAACTCCTCTGCTCTCTGCCAAGAAATGCAACATGATGTGAATAATGAAAATGAATAATGCAAAGTGAAATGCAGTACATAATTTGCACATCAGTAACAGTTTTCCTCTCCAGACTGATCGACTTCGGAAATTAAAAACAAGGCTATTTAATACCCAGACCAACAGTAGCATTAACTTGGAATAGAGGCCACCCAGATATGCAGCCATGATAACGGCTCTAGTTTATAGTCATCTGAAGAGACATAACAATGGAGATCCATGGCAAATGGTGGTAACACACGTGACAGGTGATTACTATGGAGGACATCATGACAGAGAGCATGGAAATTTCTTGCTTCACCCAGGCCACTACCTTTCAGAGGTGCCAAAAACCCAACAGTTTAAATTAGCATTTTCAAAGAGCTTGGAACTAAAAAGTTAAAGAGAGTTTTTGATTATGAACAAGATGTTTCCTGTGATCCCCTTCATTACAATTTGATCAACCACTTCAGCAAGGTCATGCTCCTAATGTTCTTTCCGTGCTCAGGTGAGAAAAAGCCCTAGATGGCAGAGCTTATTTTTATCTCAGTGAGAGAGCCAAGAAATGCACGAAGAGCACTGCAAAAAAGGAATGGAAATCAAGACCTTCTCTGAATGTAAAGAAAAGCCACAAATCCGTTTCCACAATGAAACAGTCTAACGTCTAAGACTCTCATGTGGTTATTCTGTATCTGACATAAAGCAACTGAGGTCTCCAGATATTAATCATTTATTATCAGTGAAAGGAACTGATATTATAGTTGAGCGCTTGCCCTGAATATCACCTCTAAATCAGTTCCTTATCTTCTGAGATTTGTTTGGAAAAGATGTGGCTTTTGTTTTGGGGGCTTTTTTGTACTTTAGGCTCACGATTCACTATGCACATCCGGCTAGGTCAACAGGCCCCAAACCTGAGAAAAATGAGATATACCCTAAGGAAATCAAATTGGAGAAAAATCACTTTGTTTTAAATGACACCCAGGGCACTAGGAATGTACTTTTTCAAACTCCTCTGCTCTCTGCCAAGAAATGCAACATGATGTGAATAATGAAAATGAATAATGCAAAGTGAAATGCAGTACATAATTTGCACATCAGTAACAGTTTTCCTCTCCAGACTGATCGACTTCGGAAATTAAAAACAAGGCTATTTAATACCCAGACCAACAGTAGCATTAACTTGGAATAGAGGCCACCCAGATATGCAGCCATGATAACGGCTCTAGTTTATAGTCATCTGAAGAGACATAACAATGGAGATCCATGGCAAATGGTGGTAACACACGTGACAGGTGATTACTATGGAGGACATCATGACAGAGAGCATGGAAATTTCTTGCTTCACCCAGGCCACTACCTTTCAGAGGTGCCAAAAACCCAACAGTTTAAATTAGCATTTTCAAAGAGCTTGGAACTAAAAAGTTAAAGAGAGTTTTTGATTATGAACAAGATGTTTCCTGTGATCCCCTTCATTACAATTTGATCAACCACTTCAGCAAGGTCATGCTCCTAATGTTCTTTCCGTGCTCAGGTGAGAAAAAGCCCTAGATGGCAGAGCTTATTTTTATCTCAGTGAGAGAGCCAAGAAATGCACGAAGAGCACTGCAAAAAAGGAATGGAAATCAAGACCTTCTCTGAATGTAAAGAAAAGCCACAAATCCGTTTCCACAATGAACCATTTCATCATCCTATGGACTCACAAAATGGTATCCTTAACTGTATTTCCCCAAATGTCCTTTCAAACATACACCATATTCCATAAAGAACACTGCACATCTGCTCTTAAAAGAAATGGCTTTAATTGCTGAGCTTCTCATGGGGCATTTTCTCCATTTGTACCCGTCTGCACACTCTGATTATCACGCCCTTTTCAGATCTTTTCTTTTCCTTAAATAACATCATTAATCCTATCCATGGTATCTTGAAAGGTGGAAATGAGTCTGGGGTAGTAATGATGCCTGATTATGTTCCCATCTTCCCGCAAACAAGAAAAAAAGATCGATGTTTCAAACTTCCCCCCTCCAAATAAACAAACAGCAGCAACAAACAACTACACAGACGAAGGCATCTGATGGGAAAAAGTCTACTTCCAGCTTGAAATTGTAACTAGAAGGGAATTCTTGTAACTTGACAGGGAATTCTAGACACATAGGAAGATGTTTCCTGGAATACTAGGCAATTCTCTGCATCTTGTGGCAGAAAATTACATAAATAACATAGCCAAGGGAACCCTCTCTCTTCTTTTGGAAGAGAAAGTACACAGGTTAAGGTAAAATAGACACTATTTTAAATTCATTGTGTCCTCACTTACCCTACTCTTTAAACACTGTGAATACATTCTGAATCAACTGGAGTTTTTAAACATCACAAACCAAACAAGTTTAAAAAAAGAAATAAAGAAAAATACTTTTATCAGCTTCTCTCTATATAGCTTTGTTTTTATGACAGTTGTTAAAATGAGAGCATTTCAGGAAAAAAAATCATTCTGCTCATGGGGCAATTATCACCTAAAAATAACACAATTCTCTCTGTTGGTAGTGCAAATAATACCTTTATGTGTCAAAAAAATAAAAAATTCAGACCACACATGTATTAGGACCGAAGAGAGAAGACAGAAGCTGTTCTAATAATCTTAATGAGAAAGCATGTTGACGCAAAAGTTTGAAGCTCACACATTGTAGGAAAGCTACTGCCACCAAAGCCAGCTGCCAATGGCACCAAAGTGAATGAACCTCCCCAACATACCTGGGACTGTTTGCGAACCTCTTACCAGGCTCTTGAAAACAATTCCTGGTGAATGATATCTTCTTCTCTTGATGCTGTAGTTGCTTAGTCGCTCAGTTGTGTCTGATTCTTTGCAATCCCACAGATTGTAGACCACCAGACACCGCCGTCCTTGGGATCTCCCAGGCAAAGATACTGCAGTGAGTGGCCATTTTCTTCTCCACAAGATCTTCCAGACCCAAGGATCAAACCGGAGTCTCCTGCGTCTCCTGCATTAATGGAAGAGTCTTTAGGGCCAAGCAACCAGGGAAGCCCAACTTCTCTACCACACTCCAAATCTCATGAGTGTCTATCTCATTGGTAAACTCTAAATCAAACATTTGGGGAAAGACTCTGGTAAATGGGGTTACAAGTTCTTTCTCTACAATCTGGAAAAGAGTACAGAGACATTTGGCAATCAATATTTGCTGTGTGAATGTGTAAGGAGAGGAGTAAATGAATAAAACCATTCTTGAATGAGCAATTAGGGAAAATTATATAAATAAAATGAGTGGAGAGGAGTTGTATTATTTGAATGTTTAACAGCTGGAAGCTGATATAGCCTGAATGATTGATTTCATAAAACAGTACCAACTATTAGACTGGTTTGTGTCTTTAATTTTTTATTTTATTTTATTTATTTATCCTTGGCTTTTACATTGGTCACCCCTTTCCTGAACAGACTGTCTTTCTCTGAATTCTGTAGTGATATTTACTAGTTTCCCCTTGACAAACTGATATCACAATCCAATTCTGCTTCCCTAAGATGGCTCCCCCTTATCATCATGAATGAGATTTTGCAATCCCCATCTTTTCAGTTATACTTTTACACATTAGTTCTAGAGATGGCAAATCACATTCCTGAGAATCGATTTTAGCAATTTAACTCAAATCCTTCTTACTTCTTCAAGTATTGCTTCATGCACATCAATATTTGTTGATTGGGCCTGCAACATTCCTAATGTTTTCATATTTTCATTGGTTTTATTAAATCAGCTATTCTTAGAACATAAGCAACTCATAGTACATAGACTGATAAAAAAAAAACTGTATATTAGTTTCTAAACAAAAGATAAGAAAATTTCTAGAATGATGATTAAAACATCCTGCCACCAACAAATAGTGACAGTCCTAAAATATTACTGGAGTCAAGTGTTTTTTTTCTAAGGGTTAGAAAATATCATTACTTTAATGCTATAATAATATGTTTAAGTAAACGTCACTGTATATTTTATTGCTGTATTAATTTCACCTAATGTGGTGCTTAGGGTAATATAGAAATGCACCATAATAATTCATTTCAAATAGCTGTAATAGATACTGAAAGTTTCTTTTAAAAAGTATAGCCACTAATTAGATATTCAAACGACAATACTGGGACAGGAAAATGAATCACAGAAAGCATGCCCAGGCACTGGCCCGGATTACTTGGTTTAGTGGTCATAGAGGTCAGAATGACAAGCCACATCCCTGGTTTTCCCTTGCCTGGCTAAAAATCATGTCATAACTCATGAAGATATAGCACAGGACCCGTGCTGACTTCTAAGATGCTCTGCATAGCAGCCTGCATGTTCACGAGGCAGAATGTTGTGTGGGATTGTTCCTCATCGACCACAGCATTCCCGTGCCTAACTCCTTCGTTCCACTTTCCATTTAGCACAAGGCTGGCACTGAAACCCGAGAGCGTTTGTGGACTATACAATGAGATAGGAACACTGTTTTCACTAATGGATAAGGCTGTGTTTATTTTCTAAAGCTTACGTGTATTTTTGTGACTATTCACAGGAACAGCAGTTTCTGTAAGGATGAGAAAAGAGGGCCTCATATGGAAAATGTAGACACTTATGTGCCTTTATGAGATACACACATATCTGCCAACATCTACACTTTGCACCAGGTGGCCACTTGTTTTATTGAATGAACACTCTATAGGCTTTTGTTTAAAGAGGTTCTCGAGGTCTCAGAGGTACAGATTGCTAAGAACAGGGGTCCTTTCAGGAATAGGACTTAGCAAGGGTGACTTTTAAAAGGTCATTGACCTGTGCTAGAGGTAGAGAATACTCAGGTGGATCCCCAGAGTGAAGGCAACCTGAGAGCTAGGATCACCCGATGAGCTGATCTGAGGTAAGACCATAGGGGAAGGGAGGCTGAATAAAACAGTTTAATTTACATTTCTACCTAGGGACAACCCTAAGCAAAGAAAATATTGGAAACTAAGGTTGGGGAAGGAAAAGGCAACCCAGTCCTGTATTCTTGCCTGAAAAACTCCATAGACAAGAGAAGCCCGGTGGACTACAATCCATGGGGCTGCAAAGAGTGGGACATGACTGAGGAACTGAGCACAGGGTTGGGCAAAAATAGAAAGGAAAAGACGAATGTGAGGAAAGAAAGGCTGTGAGAACAAAGCCATGCCTGAAAAAATGGCGCCCCATTTTTAAGAGCCTCTAATTTATCCATATCATGCTTGTAGAAGTCAACCAGTGACCCAATGCTGATGCCTGTACCAAGATTTCACAGCATATTGCTTGAAAAAGTCATATTACTCATCTGGTACTGTGATCTAATTATAGTTTTAATAAAATGAGATGACATTTTTTATATCCTGAGTACATTTACAGCTACAGAAAATATTTGATTATGACCATATAGCTATGCCGGATACATAGATAAGTATTAGATGGATACACATGTACTCTCTTTTGTGCATCACTTTTCTTCAGCTTTACTGAGATGTGACATATAACACGGTATAAATTTAAGGTGTAGAACACATTGGTTTGAAGGACTTATATATTGCAATATAATTACCACCATAGTGTTATCTAACACATCTATCACATCACATAGCTACCATTTCTTTTTGTAGGGAGGACATTTTGATCTCATCTTTTAACAAATTGCAAGTATATAATAATAACATGATAATATTATCTATAATCATTACATTGAGCATTAAAGCCTCAGAATTTATTCATCTTCTAACTGAAACTTTGTATTTGTGGATCAACATTTCCTCATTTCCTTCATCCCTGAGTCCTGAGTAACTCTATTCTCTCACTCATGTTTCTACAAGTTTAACTTTTTTAGATTCAACATATAAATGATATCATGCAGTATTTGGCTTTCTCTGACTTAGCTCCCTTAACGCAATGCTCTGAGGGCTCCGCTGGTGGTTCAGACAGTAAAGAATCTGCCTGATTCTGACCCAGGAGATGGGTTCGATCCCTGGGCTGGGAAGAACCCCTGGAGGAGTTATGGCGGCCCACTCCATTATTCTTGCCTGGGGAATCCACCTGGACAGAGGAGTCTGGAGGGCTGCAGTCCGTGGGATCACAAAGACTCGGACATGACTGAGTGATTCAGCACAGCACAGCACAGCACAGCACAATGCCCTCAAGTTCCATCCAAGTTATTGCAGATGACAGAACCTCCTTCTTTATCACTGCTGACTAATAGTGCTATGTGTATGTCTTCAGAGTAAGATATATGTATTAAGTGAGAACCCACATTGATTAACTAGTTAAAATGCAATTAAGCTTCTATGTTTGCTAATTAATTATATTGATCAATATCTCATTAGCAGTCCAAGCACAGCAAACAAGCACTGTTTTAGGGACTGGCGTGCCGAAGGGAATAGAGTAGACATGAAACACGTAAACATTGCGACTTTGCCCTAATCAGGCAGCAATCTTAATGAGAAAAAGGCTTTTGTAAGAGGAAGAGTCAGTTCTTCCAAGGGTCCATCAGTTGTCCTGGCTTCCTGACCAGAGGCACCTATTATACCATATTGACCTCTGGATATTATTTATAATTACATATAACACGGTATAAATTTAAGGTGTAGAACACATTGGTTTGAAGGACTTATATATTGCAATATAATTACCACCATAGTGTTATCTAACACATCTATCACATCACATAGCTACCATTTCTTTTTGTAGGGAGGACATTTTGATCTCATCTTTTAACAAATTGCAAGTATATAATAATAACATGATAATATTATCTATAATCATTACATTGAGCATTAAAGCCTCAGAATTTATTCATCTTCTAACTGAAACTTTGTATTTGTGGATCAACATTTCCTCATTTCCTTCATCCCTGAGTCCTGAGTAACTCTATTCTCTCACTCATGTTTCTACAAGTTTAACTTTTTTAGATTCAACATATAAATGATATCATGCAGTATTTGGCTTTCTCTGACTTAGCTCCCTTAACGCAATGCTCTGAGGGCTCCGCTGGTGGTTCAGACAGTAAAGAATCTGCCTGATTCTGACCCAGGAGATGGGTTCGATCCCTGGGCTGGGAAGAACCCCTGGAGGAGTTATGGCGGCCCACTCCATTATTCTTGCCTGGGGAATCCACCTGGACAGAGGAGTCTGGAGGGCTGCAGTCCGTGGTAGCACAAAAACTCGGACATGACTGAGTGATTAGCACAGCACAGCACAGCACAGCACAATGCCCTCAAGTTCCATCCAAGTTATTGCAGATGACAGAACCTCCTTCTTTATCACTGCTGACTAATAGTGCTATGTGTATGTCTTCAGAGTAAGATATATGTATTAAGTGAGAACCCACATTGATTAACTAGTTAAAATGCAATTAAGCTTCTATGTTTGCTAATTAATTATATTGATCAATATCTCATTAGCAGTCCAAGCACAGCAAACAAGCACTGTTTTAGGGACTGGCGTGCCGAAGGGAATAGAGTAGACATGAAACACGTAAACATTGCGACTTTGCCCTAATCAGGCAGCAATCTTAATGAGAAAAAGGCTTTTGTAAGAGGAAGAGTCAGTTCTTCCAAGGGTCCATCAGTTGTCCTGGCTTCCTGACCAGAGGCACCTATTATACCATAGTTACCTCTGGATATTATTTTAAATAAACTGATACAAGCTCAAGGTTCTTGGGGATTAGGGTATATAAATATTAAAAAATAAGCAAATCAATAAATACTATATAGTATGGATTGTGTTGCTTGAATTTTTTTAAATGATGGTTTTCTTTTTTAATTTTTGGCCACTTTTATTGATTTTTAAAATTTATTTTCATCCATCTTTATTATTTGGCCCGTGCGGGTCACCCATTGCAGTGGCCTCTTGTTGCAGAGCACCGACTCTGGACACACGCACTCCAGAGCGCTAGCTCGTAATTGGACACACCAGTCCTGCCACTCTGCTGCACCTGGGATCTTCCCAGGTCAGGCACTGAACCAGTGCCCCTTGCATTGCAAGGCAGACTCTTTACCTACTGGACCACTAGGGAAGCCCCCTTGAATTTTTTTTTAATTGGAGGATAATCTGTTTACAATGGTGTGTTGTTTTCTTCCAAACAACAACATGAATCAGTTATAAGTATGCATATACCCCCTCCTTCTTGAACACCCCTCCCGCTACCTCCACCCCACCCTTCTAGGCTGGCACAGAGCACCAGGCTGAGCTCCCTGTGCTGTACAGCAGCTTCCTACTACACATGGTAGTGTACATATGTCAATGCTGCTCTCTCATTTCATCCCACCATTTCCTTCTCCGCTGTGTCCACAAGTCCATTCTCTAGGTCTATGTCTTTTTATTATTACTGCCCTGCATATAGTCGCATCAGTATCATTTTTCTAGATTTCATATATATGCATTAATATATAGTATTTGTTTTCCTAAAATGTATGTCTTTATGAAATTTTAGGTGAAAAGGACTCTTTCTAGATTCAGTGAAAGAGTCATAGTAACTGAATGAGCCTGTCCCGAACATGGAGTATCTTGTTGCCCTAACTAGGGAAGCAACATTTTAAAAATAGCACCTAAACTACGACAGTTGCCATCTTAAGTGACACAACACTGTTAGATGTGTGTAAAAAGACAGCAGCAAGAAAAATCAATGGAGCAGTAATGGCCCAAATTTCCAACTATATGTTAAACAAAGGAGTCATAGTTACTGTTGAACATGATCCATCAATGCTCCACAAGTCTCTAATCTCTAGACCACTAATCTGACCCATACCAATTTGATATCATCTGGTGAGCACCTCCTGACATTTCATGGATTTTCCTCCTTTGCCGTCCCCCTCCCTAGGGTCTGAGCCCAGCCCTGTTCACCCTCACTGGTCCCCTCATAATCTCTGGCAATCATGGTGCATGATTGGTCAGGCCGTACAGTTCAGTGCAAGGAATGCTCCCATTGTAATTCACACTGAGATGAGCAAATCAACTTCACATTTGACAATTAGCTTCCAAGAAAAGCATTGTTTTAGTATATCTGGGTATTAATCTTTAAAATATTTAACATTATCACTCTGTTGACTTTCCCAAGACTTGGTAAATACACCGAAATGTGTACATAACTATCAAGGCTCATCTGTTCTTAATTTACCTTTATTTACAGGTTGAGTGACAGAATTATTGTACTTTCGAACTAATGCATCCTACCTAGCAATAGAAAAGTACATATTAATTAAATGAAGCATAATATTCATTTAGATATTCTGCTTCTAATAACTCTCATTTTTCCTGCTACTTTGTCCACAGCTCATTTGTTTTGTTAGTCTAAACTTGAACACAACAGATTGCTTTGTAGTCAGGGAAAAAAGGCTACAATGCACTTACTGGCATTTAAAGAATCCCTTTGTGCTTTTAAAAAATTAGATTCAAACAGCAAGAAAATAATGATACCTCTTCTAATTGGCTTCAGGTGCAGCATTTATTTTAAACTTGAACTTCCTTGTATGGAACACAGTGATATGTTATTAAAAAGTGTGAAATTATTATCCTGGTAGTTTCTTTTAGTTTTACACCCTTTTGAAGAATAGCTCATCTTGAATTATGCAGAAACACCCAGCAGAAATAGTCTGAAGCCAGACTCTTGCATTTTCAGGAAATTACAGACTAAACATTTAATTGTAGAACTAGATCCTCTCTGGTCATAGCCAGAATTCATCTTTTATCCCTTCCCAAGCAGAAATGCTTAAAGGACTCTACAACTATAAGCCAGTTTTATTGGCTCATATCCAACTGCTTAGAGAATGGCTGACCCAGTCTAAGTGCCTTCCCCTCTGTAGACAGGAGCCCAGAACATTTAGTCATTTTCTTCTCCAGTGTTCTTCCTTCCATCCAGACTGGAGATCCCTCCTCCTCACTCCTTCAGGCTTAGAGAAACATGTTCCAGGCACAAACCGGGAGAGTGATTTTCACCTTCTTTTAATAACCTCTCCTTAACTCTTTAATTTCCAAACAAAAAGGAAGAATCAGTCCTCTCATTCTTCTCTAGGTAGTGTGACTAGAAAACAAGTGGTATTCTATCCTACAAGACAATTCAGAAATAAACTTTCCATAGGCAAGAGGTATCATGAAAAATAAGACCTGAATTTTCTGTAAACGCTTCAGTGAAAAAACTTTCATTTATGAAAATATAAAAGGCAAGTTCTCCTAGCAACATTAGGGTGAATACACTCATCGTATTAGAGGCTCTTTTTAGTACACTAATTAGTGTTGAAAACCTTATACATGTGCAATGTGGGCGAGTTCACTTTGCTAAGGGAACTTGAACAATCATATTTTCTGGACCTGCTCCACTTGACATTAAACAAAATTCACATAGAATCACATGAATTCATTTGGATATATTCTGCTTCTAATAACTCTCATTTTTCCTGCTACTTTGTCCACAGCTCATTTGTTTTGTTAGTCTAAACTTGAACACAACAGATTGCTTTGTAGTCAGGGAAAAAAGGCTACAATGCACTTACTGGCATTTAAAGAATCCCTTTGTGCTTTTAAAAAATTAGATTCAAACAGCAAGAAAATAATGATACCTCTTCTAATTGGCTTCAGGTGCAGCATTTATTTTAAACTTGAACTTCCTTGTATGGAACACAGTGATATGTTATTAAAAAGTGTGAAATTATTATCCTGGTAGTTTCTTTTAGTTTTACACCCTTTTGAAGAATAGCTCATCTTGAATTATGCAGAAACACCCAGCAGAAATAGTCTGAAGCCAGACTCTTGCATTTTCAGGAAATTACAGACTAAACATTTAATTGTAGAACTAGATCCTCTCTGGTCATAGCCAGAATTCATCTTTTATCCCTTCCCAAGCAGAAATGCTTAAAGGACTCTACAACTATAAGCCAGTTTTATTGGCTCATATCCAACTGCTTAGAGAATGGCTGACCCAGTCTAAGTGCCTTCCCCTCTGTAGACAGGAGCCCAGAACATTTAGTCATTTTCTTCTCCAGTGTTCTTCCTTCCATCCAGACTGGAGATCCCTCCTCCTCACTCCTTCAGGCTTAGAGAAACATGTTCCAGGCACAAACCGGGAGAGTGATTTTCACCTTCTTTTAATAACCTCTCCTTAACTCTTTAATTTCCAAACAAAAAGGAAGAATCAGTCCTCTCATTCTTCTCTAGGTAGTGTGACTAGAAAACAAGTGGTATTCTATCCTACAAGACAATTCAGAAATAAACTTTCCATAGGCAAGAGGTATCATGAAAAATAAGACCTGAATTTTCTGTAAACGCTTCAGTGAAAAAACTTTCATTTATGAAAATATAAAAGGCAAGTTCTCCTAGCAACATTAGGGTGAATACACTCATCGTATTAGAGGCTCTTTTTAGTACACTAATTAGTGTTGAAAACCTTATACATGTGCAATGTGGGCGAGTTCACTTTGCTAAGGGAACTTGAACAATCATATTTTCTGGACCTGCTCCACTTGACATTAAACAAAATTCACATAGAATCACATGAATTCATTTGGATATATTCATTTAACTTGTTTACTTAACCAGTTGATCCCCTTAGCTCTCCTAAGCTTCAGGAAGATTCTTGAGAGAAAGCTTGGCAGTCTTTCTGGATTTCAACATATGACAGAAAACTCCACTGAACAAGATGCATCAATGGTCTGCACTGAAAGTAATGTTGAGCATCTAATGAGGAATGAAACACAGTTTCTGTCCTGAAGAACTTCACATTCAGGAGAGATAATAAAGCATATGCCCCAGTGATTTCAACAAACGAGAGTCCCCTCCTCTTTGAAAATACAAAATCTCACAGAAGTATTATATAACATAAAAATCTAAATTTCTTACCAAGGAATACAAGATCTTTTATGACATTTTTTAGTTCTATCTTTCAAGACTTATCCTTGTCCACTTTCTGCTTTATCCTATATCAAACCCTAAGGATAACTATTTTGAGAGTTCCCTTAATAATCTGTGTTCATCTCTAATATAATATGTGTGACATAATTCAATAACTGGTCTTTGAATAGATAGGCAAATGACTGATATTTAGGGATGTAATCCCTTCTATACACTGTGAGCAGAGAAGGGTCCATGGAGGATTTGGCATCTGGGCAATAAAGGATAGCTAGGATTTTGACAGAGGTGAAGTTGCAAGGGTATTTGAGATATGGCCTGAAAGGTTGGGAATTTTAGTTGCAAATAAGTAGCCCAAGTTTGGTTTCAGCTGCAGAAGAAGGGAGCATCTATTTTAAAAATTTGAGAAACATCATTGTTGGTAGAGCTGCAACATGTGATTACTATTTAAGTGCCCAAACTATAAGCTTAGCTAGAGATTTGGAAAGATTAGATTTACTTACATCTTAAAAGAAATGAAATTGTACAAAGTGCTGTTCAGTATAAGAAAATGGATTTTATAATTGGAAAAGTTGGGTCAGGGGACCGCAGTAGCCAGGCTATGCCTTGTTTTATTTGTCTCTGAATGTTTCCCTGGATGTTTCATGCACACAATCCTGCTTCCTTTCAACACAGTTTGTAATTATTTCAAGGTCAGAACCTTTAAATTTCCCATGATACTCTGCCCAGTAAAATAACTGCTTAAAAATCACTATATATATACTATCGTACATGTGTGTATGTGTGTGTATCTGTGTGTGCTCAGTCATGTAAAACTCTTTGTATCCCCATGGACTGTAGCCCACCAGGCTCCTCTGTCTATGGGATTTTCCTGGCAAGAATACTGTAGTGGATTGCCATTTCCTTCTCCAGGGGGTCTTCCCCATGCAAAGATTGAACCCATGTCTCTTGGATCTCCTTTACTGGCAGGTGGATTCTTTACCATTAGTGCCACCTGGGATTCCCTAGTATAATGGATGCCCATGTACATGTTCAATCATGTCGGACTCTTTGCAACCTCATGGAGTAAAGCCTTCCAGGCTCCTCTGTCCATAGGATTCTCCAGGCAAGAATTTGGAGTGGGCTGCCATTTTCTCCTCCAGAGGATCTCCTTGACCCAGGGACTGAATACGGGTCTCCCGCAAGTTTCCTACACTGTAGGCAGATTCTTTACTACTGAGCCACCAGGGAAGCCAATATTATGTATAATAAGTCATAAAATAAGTTCTTGCTTAGTACAGCAAAACATCAACTTTTTAGAGAGAGCATAAATTCTATGACCATTCACACCAGAGAAAGGATGAATATAAAGTAGAATAAAAATATATCAACTTCTAATTTAATTTTTTTCTTCATGTCTCCTTAAAAGAGGGAGTAGAATTATGGCAAGATTGCACTGGACTGAATAAATTTGATTAGATTGAGGGACTAAGCTGATCTGGAGAAAGCTGAAGTTTTCATATTTTCGAATTGTTCTGATATCCTCAGGAAGAATAGCATCAATTCAGAAATTGATTTTCACAAATTCTAGAAGAGCAAAAAGTCAGCCAAGTATGCGACACTATCTTTGTTGTCCTTTCACTAACCTTTTGCATTTTAAGAAACTTCTTCTGTCTTCCTATTGACCTATATGTGTTCAAGTTCCTTCTTGTTATGGAATGTTCTCCTAGTCAAACCACCTTTACCCTTTTTATTCAAAATGATCAATAGCTATACCTTTCTACAGTTTTTTAAAAAGTTGTATTCTTATTAAAGAGATGGATAATATTAAGGGATAATCATTATTTCCAGAAGACTTTGTACTACTAAAGACCAAGATACCAGATAGAAAAAGATCAGGTATCACAAGAGAGACGAGAACTACGCAGTTAGTGCTTGTTTGGGAGTCTTTTTTTTTGTTTCTTTTTTCTTTTTCAGTTCAGGTAGTACATGCAGCCTTTGACATTGATCAGTCCTGCCAGATCTTGGTTGATACACTTTCTCAGATGTTTGACTTCTACATAGTTTTTGTTTGTTTGTTTGTTTTTACTTTATTTATTTATGGCTGTGTTGGGTCTTCATTGTTGTGCCCAATGAGTTGCGTTGAGTGTGGTCTACTCTCTAGTTGTGAGACATAGGCTTTTCATTGCAACAGCTTCTCCAGTTGTCAAGCACAAGTTCCAGGCATGTGGGCTTCAGTAGTTGCAGATCTTGCACTGTAGATTTACAGGCTCATTAATTGTGGTGCACGGGCTTGGTTGTCCTCCAGAGGATCTCCTTGACCCAGGGACTGAATACGGGTCTCCGCAAGTTTCCTACACTGTAGGCAGATTCTTTACTACTGAGCCACCAGGGAAGCCAATATTATGTATAATAAGTCATAAAATAAGTTCTTGCTTAGTACAGCAAAACATCAACTTTTAGAGAGCATAAATTCTATGACCATTCACACCAGAGAAAGGATGAATATAAAGTAGAATAAAAATATATCAACTTCTAATTTAATTTTTTTCTTCATGTCTCCTTAAAAGAGGGAGTAGAATTATGGCAAGATTGCACTGGACTGAATAAATTTGATTAGATTGAGGGACTAAGCTGATCTGGAGAAAGCTGAAGTTTTCATATTTTCGAATTGTTCTGATATCCTCAGGAAGAATAGCATCAATTCAGAAATTGATTTTCACAAATTCTAGAAGAGCAAAAAGTCAGCCAAGTATGCGACACTATCTTTGTTGTCCTTTCACTAACCTTTTGCATTTTAAGAAACTTCTTCTGTCTTCCTATTGACCTATATGTGTTCAAGTTCCTTCTTGTTATGGAATGTTCTCCTAGTCAAACCACCTTTACCCTTTTTATTCAAAATGATCAATAGCTATACCTTTCTACAGTTTTTTAAAAAGTTGTATTCTTATTAAAGAGATGGATAATATTAAGGGATAATCATTATTTCCAGAAGACTTTGTACTACTAAAGACCAAGATACCAGATAGAAAAAGATCAGGTATCACAAGAGAGACGAGAACTACGCAGTTAGTGCTTGTTTGGGAGTCTTTTTTTTTGTTTCTTTTTTCTTTTTCAGTTCAGGTAGTACATGCAGCCTTTGACATTGATCAGTCCTGCCAGATCTTGGTTGATACACTTTCTCAGATGTTTGACTTCTACATAGTTTTTGTTTGTTTGTTTGTTTTTACTTTATTTATTTATGGCTGTGTTGGGTCTTCATTGTTGTGCCCAATGAGTTGCGTTGAGTGTGGTCTACTCTCTAGTTGTGAGACATAGGCTTTTCATTGCAACAGCTTCTCCAGTTGTCAAGCACAAGTTCCAGGCATGTGGGCTTCAGTAGTTGCAGATCTTGCACTGTAGATTTACAGGCTCATTAATTGTGGTGCACGGGCTTGGTTGTCCCACAGCATGTGGGATCCTCCCGGATCAGGGATTGAACCTGAGTCTTCTGAATTGCAGGCAGATCCTTTACCATCTGAGCCACCAGAGAAGTCCCTTCTCCACTTTAAACATCCTCTATAAAACTCTATTTTGGGACCGTGGCATCTGTCCTATCTCAGGGCTTTTATCTTTACTATTTCCTTTGTCTCAATTCCTTTTCCACTGGCCATTTACAGAGCTGAGTCCTTCGCATCACTCAGTTTGAAGCTGAAACACTCCCTCGTCAAATAGGTCTCCTTCACCTCTGCCCTCTCAGCCAAATTAATATCCCCTTCACTTTCTGATCAGCCTGCTTATTTCTTCAATTGCACTTGCTTCTGTAACCTCTGTTGAGCTATTTATAATGATGCTATTCATTAAAATGCCATTTCACTTCTTCCAAGTGCAAGTCCCTTGGTTGGTCCTAGGTACAAAGAACCCACCTGCCAATGCAGGAGACATTAAGAGATGGGTGTTCAATCCCTCTGTCAGGAAGATCCCCTGGAGGAGGAAATGGCCACTTGCCCCAGTATTCTTACCTGCAGAATCCCATGGACAGAGGAGCCTGGTGGGCTCCAGCCCATGGGGTCACAGAGTCTGACACAACCAATGTGATTTAACACACATAATGCACACAGCAATGCCGTTTCAATTCCCTTCCATTCATCTCCGTATGTTTCTTACACACAAAATGGATTAAGCACTGCCCTGCTTAGATTCACTAATGGTATCTGCATATATTACAGGTTAAAATTCAATTTTAGTTCCATTATATACTGTTTCCCTTCCTGGCTATGTTTTCAGTGCTGTGCTTTCTCATCCACCTGGAATTCTCCACTTGATTCATCTGTAAGTGCTTACATATTGAGACCCCCCAGATTTTTCCTTTGGTCCCTTGCCAGCCAATGAGTTGCGTTGAGTGTGGTCTACTCTAGTTGTGAGACATAGGCTTTTCATTGCAACAGCTTCTCCAGTTGTCAAGCACAAGTTCCAGGCATGTGGGCTTCAGTAGTTGCAGATCTTGCACTGTAGATTTACAGGCTCATTAATTGTGGTGCACGGGCTTGGTTGTCCCACAGCATGTGGGATCCTCCCGGATCAGGGATTGAACCTGAGTCTTCTGAATTGCAGGCAGATCCTTTACCATCTGAGCCACCAGAGAAGTCCCTTCTCCACTTTAAACATCCTCTATAAAACTCTATTTTGGGACCGTGGCATCTGTCCTATCTCAGGGCTTTTATCTTTACTATTTCCTTTGTCTCAATTCCTTTTCCACTGGCCATTTACAGAGCTGAGTCCTTCGCATCACTCAGTTTGAAGCTGAAACACTCCCTCGTCAAATAGGTCTCCTTCACCTCTGCCCTCTCAGCCAAATTAATATCCCCTTCACTTTCTGATCAGCCTGCTTATTTCTTCAATTGCACTTGCTTCTGTAACCTCTGTTGAGCTATTTATAATGATGCTATTCATTAAAATGCCATTTCACTTCTTCCAAGTGCAAGTCCCTTGGTTGGTCCTAGGTACAAAGAACCCACCTGCCAATGCAGGAGACATTAAGAGATGGGTGTTCAATCCCTCTGTCAGGAAGATCCCCTGGAGGAGGAAATGGCCACTTGCCCCAGTATTCTTACCTGCAGAATCCCATGGACAGAGGAGCCTGGTGGGCTCCAGCCCATGGGGTCACAGAGTCTGACACAACCAATGTGATTTAACACACATAATGCACACAGCAATGCCGTTTCAATTCCCTTCCATTCATCTCCGTATGTTTCTTACACACAAAATGGATTAAGCACTGCCCTGCTTAGATTCACTAATGGTATCTGCATATATTACAGGTTAAAATTCAATTTTAGTTCCATTATATACTGTTTCCCTTCCTGGCTATGTTTTCAGTGCTGTGCTTTCTCATCCACCTGGAATTCTCCACTTGATTCATCTGTAAGTGCTTACATATTGAGACCCCCCAGATTTCTTTGGTCCCTTTTGATTTTCTCACGTGGCTTTCTCTTCCCAAATTGCACTTGTCACCTATGTTACCTAGGGGGAAAAAAAAAAAAAACATGCAGACCTTTACACATAATACACCATCAAGCACTAGAGCTCAGTCATATACACTCAACCCTGGAACCCAATAAGCTTGCTTTAGTCACAGTTTTGCCGTGCGGTACTCATTAACATCCATATGCTCTCTGTACCTCAATTTTCTCTCCTGTAAACTATGAATGGAAAGAGCTCTGGCTCCAGGAGATAACAGCACACATGCAGCCCATGAGAGTTATTATTATTAAATGTGACCAGGTCTGCCCTGAGTTTCCTCCACATCTCCTAGCATTTGCAGCATCCCCCTTACATCATTTTTCTCAACCTGCATGATAGCAACTGTTTCAAGGATAGGTCTCATGCTTTTGTATTTCAACATGAGGACAAGTTCAATGAATACTTTTTAAATAAGTGAATTCATTAATTAACAAGGAAATTGCTACTTAAGTCTAACTGGTTTGATACAGAGGGAAGAATTCCTCCTCAAGAGGAAGCCCAAACACGTTGCTTATTCCAGATAATCCCAATTATCTTTATTCAGAAATAAAAATCAAAGAATCCATCTTGTAGAAACATATTTGGTTGGCCCAGAAGCTTGTTTTCCATAAGCTTTTAAAGAAAAACCTGGAAGAAACAACTGAGGAAGATCCCTGGAGGAGGAAATGGCCACTTGCCCCAGTATTCTTACCTGCAGAATCCCATGGACAGAGGAGCCTGGTGGGCTCCAGCCCATGGGGTCACAGAGTCTGACACAACCAATGTGATTTAACACACATAATGCACACAGCAATGCCGTTTCAATTCCCTTCCATTCATCTCCGTATGTTTCTTACACACAAAATGGATTAAGCACTGCCCTGCTTAGATTCACTAATGGTATCTGCATATATTACAGGTTAAAATTCAATTTTAGTTCCATTATATACTGTTTCCCTTCCTGGCTATGTTTTCAGTGCTGTGCTTTCTCATCCACCTGGAATTCTCCACTTGATTCATCTGTAAGTGCTTACATATTGAGACCCCCCAGATTTCTTTGGTCCCTTTTGATTTTCTCACGTGGCTTTCTCTTCCCAAATTGCACTTGTCACCTATGTTACCTAGGGGGAAAAAAACATGCAGACCTTTACACATAATACACCATCAAGCACTAGAGCTCAGTCATATACACTCAACCCTGGAACCCAATAAGCTTGCTTTAGTCACAGTTTTGCCGTGCGGTACTCATTAACATCCATATGCTCTCTGTACCTCAATTTTCTCTCCTGTAAACTATGAATGGAAAGAGCTCTGGCTCCAGGAGATAACAGCACACATGCAGCCCATGAGAGTTATTATTATTAAATGTGACCAGGTCTGCCCTGAGTTTCCTCCACATCTCCTAGCATTTGCAGCATCCCCCTTACATCATTTTTCTCAACCTGCATGATAGCAACTGTTTCAAGGATAGGTCTCATGCTTTTGTATTTCAACATGAGGACAAGTTCAATGAATACTTTTTAAATAAGTGAATTCATTAATTAACAAGGAAATTGCTACTTAAGTCTAACTGGTTTGATACAGAGGGAAGAATTCCTCCTCAAGAGGAAGCCCAAACACGTTGCTTATTCCAGATAATCCCAATTATCTTTATTCAGAAATAAAAATCAAAGAATCCATCTTGTAGAAACATATTTGGTTGGCCCAGAAGCTTGTTTTCCATAAGCTTTTACAGAAAAACCTGGAAGAACTCCTTTACCAATGCAACATTTAGCATGTTTTCAATCTGCAAATAGCCTTGGGATATTTAACCCATGGGCCTCAAATGGATACGGCTTTTACATATGCTTGATCCATGACTAAATCTTACAAAGGAAGTGGGACTAATTGGGAGGATGGGGCTGTTCCTTTCTCTATTTCCCCCCAACTTTCTGCCTCAGCTCCTAGGGGATCCTGTGCTTGTCTTACTCAGGGCGTTGGAGAAGCACTTTGGGGCCATTCTTAGGTTCTCTCTTCGAGCAGGAAGGGTCCCTGAGTTGGCTGGTAGGACTCACACAACCACTGGATGCATTTAAATAGAGATTAGACTCACTGCATTTCACTGGCAGTGCTGGAGGCTGACGTTTCTCTTTCATCCCCAGGGCTCACATACAACATGAAAGTCACTGGGGCAGTAGCTGTAAAAGCTTATTCTTGCTTCGGGTTCCTGCTCCACATAGATGGCAGGGTAAACCGGGGTAAAACCACTGATTTTCAACATTTGCTTCAGATTAGATTCTCCCGGGGAGCTTTAAGGATTCCAAAGCCCAGGCCACACTACAGTCTAACCAAGTCACAGTCTCTGCAGATGAAACAAAGGCATCAGTAGGTATTTTTTTCAGTTTACTATTTTTGTTTACTTATTTTTTAACTGGAGGAAAACTGCTTGACAATGTTGTGTTGGTTTTTGCTGCACAACATGAATCAGTCATAAATATATATATATATATATATATATATATATATATATATATTTATCCCCTCCTTCTTGACCTCCTTTTTCCTTCTCATCCCACACTCTAGGTCATCCCAGAGCACCAGGTTGGGTTCCCTGTGTTATACAATAATAGCAGCTTCCACTAGTTACCTATTCTACACAATAGTGTATATATGTGCATTGGTAGTTTTTTTTTTTTTTTAAAGATTTATTTATTTATTTATTTTTGGGCGGGGGTTGGGGAGGGAGGGGAGCGGGCGGGCCACTTCTATTGGTCTTTCATTTCTCTATTTTCATCCGTCTTTGTTCTTTGGCTCCTGTGGGCCTCCCATCGCGGTGGCGTCTGTCGTTGCAGAGCACAGGCTCTGAGCGCATGCGCTCCAGAGCTCCGGCTCGGTAATTGGACACATCAGTCCAGCCGCTCCGCGGCACGTGGGATCTTCCCAGGCCAGGGCTCGAACCGGCGCCCCTTGAACTGCAAGGCGGTGTCCTTACCCATTGGACCACCAGGGGAAGCCCGCATTGGTAGTTTTTAAAAGCACTCAGCTGAGCAGAGAAGTTTGAGAAACACTCCCCAAAGAGAAATTAAGAGGTCTGGCCCAAACCATAATTACAATTCAAACCTGGAGATTTAGTTTGTCATTTAAAGTTCAGGAATTTCTAAACATTGGATGCCTCAGCCATCTCCTGATTTTCAGTTTCCTGTCTATTCATCTGGCTCCTCTAGGAACAAGACATTCCGTAAAACACTGATTCTGCCTAGAGTGGAAACAGGAATACCTCCTCTCCAACTTCTAACACACTGCAGGTGGGAAACCGTACAGCAACATCCAGTGGGAGACAGAGAAAAAAGTATGGAGGTTCCTCAAGAAACTGGAAATATGATCTACTCCTGGGTAGATATCCAAAATAACTGAAATAGATCTCCAAAAACAGGGTAAACCGGGGTAAAACCACTGATTTTCAACATTTGCTTCAGATTAGATTCTCCCGGGGAGCTTTAAGGATTCCAAAGCCCAGGCCACACTACAGTCTAACCAAGTCACAGTCTCTGCAGATGAAACAAAGGCATCAGTAGGTATTTTTTTCAGTTTACTATTTTTGTTTACTTATTTTTTAACTGGAGGAAAACTGCTTGACAATGTTGTGTTGGTTTTTGCTGCACAACATGAATCAGTCATAAATATATATATATATATATATATATATATATATATATATATATATTTATCCCCTCCTTCTTGACCTCCTTTTTCCTTCTCATCCCACACTCTAGGTCATCCCAGAGCACCAGGTTGGGTTCCCTGTGTTATACAATAATAGCAGCTTCCACTAGTTACCTATTCTACACAATAGTGTATATATGTGCATTGGTAGTTTTTTTTTTTTTTTAAAGATTTATTTATTTATTTTTTGGCCACTTCTATTGGTCTTTCATTTCTCTATTTTCATCCGTCTTTGTTCTTTGGCTCCTGTGGGCCTCCCATCGCGGTGGCGTCTGTCGTTGCAGAGCACAGGCTCTGAGCGCATGCGCTCCAGAGCTCCGGCTCGGTAATTGGACACATCAGTCCAGCCGCTCCGCGGCACGTGGGATCTTCCCAGGCCAGGGCTCGAACCGGCGCCCCTTGAACTGCAAGGCGGTGTCCTTACCCATTGGACCACCAGGGGAAGCCCGCATTGGTAGTTTTTAAAAGCACTCAGCTGAGCAGAGAAGTTTGAGAAACACTCCCCAAAGAGAAATTAAGAGGTCTGGCCCAAACCATAATTACAATTCAAACCTGGAGATTTAGTTTGTCATTTAAAGTTCAGGAATTTCTAAACATTGGATGCCTCAGCCATCTCCTGATTTTCAGTTTCCTGTCTATTCATCTGGCTCCTCTAGGAACAAGACATTCCGTAAAACACTGATTCTGCCTAGAGTGGAAACAGGAATACCTCCTCTCCAACTTCTAACACACTGCAGGTGGGAAACCGTACAGCAACATCCAGTGGGAGACAGAGAAAAAAGTATGGAGGTTCCTCAAGAAACTGGAAATATGATCTACTCCTGGGTAGATATCCAAAATAACTGAAATTAGGATCTCAAAGAAATATCTGCATCCCTATGTTCACTGTAGTGTTATTCACAATAGTCAACATGTAGAAATAGCCTAAGTGTCCAGCAAAGGATGAATGAATATAGAAAATGTGTTATATACATATAACATATTAATAATATATACATGTATTAATATGTTTAATACATAAATATTATTCAGCCTTTAAAAGGAAGGAGTTTCTGCTGAAAATCTAGCTGATAACCCCATAGGACTCCCTTGTACATACAACCAAAAGTTCATTGAAGATAACAGTAGCCAAGATATGGAAACAACCTGAATGTTTATCAACAGATGAATAAAGAAAATGTGAGATATATATATATATGTGTGTGTGTGTGTGTGTGTTTGTGTGTGTGTGTGTGTGTATACACAATGGAATAATACTCAGCCATTTTTATAGAATGAAATAATGCCATTTTCAGCAACATGAGTGGATAAGAAATTATTATACTAAGTGAATTATGCCAGAGAAAAACAAATATCATATGATATGGTTATATGTTGAATCTGAAAAAAAAAAAACAAATGAACTTACTTTCCAAACAGAAATAAACGAACAGACATTTACAAAACAGAAATAGACCCACAGAAAACAAACTTATGTATCAAAGAGGAAAGGGAGGATAGATTAGGCAGTTAGGATTAATATATATACATTCTTATATATATATATATATATATATATATATATGTATATATGTGTGTATATATATATATATATATATCAGATAACCAACAAGCAGCTACTTAATAACACAGAGGACTATACTCAATATTTTATAATAACCTATAAGGGAAAAATCTGAAAAATATTATATGTGTGTGTATGTGAGTTTGTATAACTGAATCATTTTGCTGCACACCTGAAACTAACACAACACTACAATAAAATATAAAAAAAAGAAGGAAATGCTGCCATTTAGAGCAGCATGGACATCATACAAAGTGAGATGAACCAGATGCAGAAGGACAAATATTGCACAGTCTCACTAACATGGGGTGCCTAAAATAGTCCAACTCACAGAAATACAGAGTAGAATAGTGGCTGTGACTAGGTGTTAGAGAAATAAGATTTTCTGTTCAATGATGAAAAAAAATGTTAGTTATTCAAGATGAATAAGATCCAGAGACCTGCGGTACAACATAGTGCTTATATTAGCAATACTGCAGTATCCACTTAAACATTTTTAGAGGGTAGATCTCAAGTACTCTTATAACAAATGTATTGTTTTTTTAAAAAAAAAAATTTGGCCTCTTTCATTGGCTTTTTATTTATTTTCATCCATCTTTATTCTTTGGCTTGTGTGGGCCTCCCATTGCAGTGGTCTCTTTAGTTTCAGAGTGTTGGCTCTGGGTACATGCACTCTGGAAAGCTGGCTCATAATTGGATACACCAGTCCAGTTGCTCCCTGGTACATGGGATCTTCCCAGGTCAAGGATCGAACTGGTGCCCCTTGCACTGCAAGGAGGACTGTTCAACCACTGGAACACCAGGGAAGTCCCACAAATGTATTCTTATCATAAAGAAGGCTGAGTGCTGAAGAATTGATGCTTTTGAACTGTGGTATTGGAGAAGACTCTTGAGAGTCCAACACTTCAGCCATGTGATGCAAAGATCCGATTCATTGGGGAAGACTCTGATGCTTAGAAAGACTGATTGCAGGAGAAGAGGATGACAGAGGATGAGATGGTTGGACGGCATCACTGACTCGATAGACATGAGCTTGAACAAACTCCAGGATATGGTGAAGGTGAAGGAAGACAGGCGTGCTGCAGTGCTTGGGGTGGCCAAGAGCCGGACACCACTGAGCAACTGAACAACAACAAAATTTCACAAAATAAAATAAGTAACTAAAAGAAATAAGTATGTCCACATGTATGCTATCTACTTGGATACTAAGAAGTCTGAAAGAGGAATGCACAAAATCTATTTAACAAAAGTTTATTTTATTCTTCCAAAATACTGAAAAGAAGTAAAAGACTGGCCCACTACCAAAAAAAAAAAAAAAACCCTGACTCTATCATTTACTCAAAGGGAACAAGCCTGAGAAATAAATGAGGAACAGCTGGGGCAAACATGCTAGGCTATCTGCTTTCTCTTTAAGAAGCACTTGGAGTTACTGGCAAAAAGAAGCAGAAAAAATATCTGCAGAAAGAGGAATTATATAGGGAGGAACCAAGAATCACTTGAGGGACTTCTTTGCTCAGAGCAGTGAAGATTTTCTGTTCAATGATGAAAAAATGTTAGTTATTCAAGAAAAACCAGAGACCTGGTACAACATAGTGCTTATATTAGCAATACTGCAGTATCCACTTAAACATTTTAGAGGGTAGATCTCAAGTACTCTTATAACAAATGTATTGTTTTTAAAAAAATTTGGCCTCTTTCATTGGCTTTTTATTTATTTTCATCCATCTTTATTCTTTGGCTTGTGTGGGCCTCCCATTGCAGTGGTCTCTTTAGTTTCAGAGTGTTGGCTCTGGGTACATGCACTCTGGAAAGCTGGCTCATAATTGGATACACCAGTCCAGTTGCTCCCTGGTACATGGGATCTTCCCAGGTCAAGGATCGAACTGGTGCCCCTTGCACTGCAAGGAGGACTGTTCAACCACTGGAACACCAGGGAAGTCCCACAAATGTATTCTTATCATAAAGAAGGCTGAGTGCTGAAGAATTGATGCTTTTGAACTGTGGTATTGGAGAAGACTCTTGAGAGTCCAACACTTCAGCCATGTGATGCAAAGATCCGATTCATTGGGGAAGACTCTGATGCTTAGAAAGACTGATTGCAGGAGAAGAGGATGACAGAGGATGAGATGGTTGGACGGCATCACTGACTCGATAGACATGAGCTTGAACAAACTCCAGGATATGGTGAAGGTGAAGGAAGACAGGCGTGCTGCAGTGCTTGGGGTGGCCAAGAGCCGGACACCACTGAGCAACTGAACAACAACAAAATTTCACAAAATAAAATAAGTAACTAAAAGAAATAAGTATGTCCACATGTATGCTATCTACTTGGATACTAAGAAGTCTGAAAGAGGAATGCACAAAATCTATTTAACAAAAGTTTATTTTATTCTTCCAAAATACTGAAAAGAAGTAAAAGACTGGCCCACTACCAAAAAAAAAAAAAAAACCCTGACTCTATCATTTACTCAAAGGGAACAAGCCTGAGAAATAAATGAGGAACAGCTGGGGCAAACATGCTAGGCTATCTGCTTTCTCTTTAAGAAGCACTTGGAGTTACTGGCAAAAAGAAGCAGAAAAAATATCTGCAGAAAGAGGAATTATATAGGGAGGAACCAAGAATCACTTGAGGGACTTCTTTGCTCAGAGCAGTAGCCGAAACGTGCTAATGATCAATTTAACACCTGCCATTTTAATTAGCACCTAAGGATAAGCTGACATTGAGAGAGAGGGTTGGAAACAGTAAAATGGCCTCAGAAGCAGCCCAAGGTAAGAGCGAAAATAAATAATTCCTGTTTAGAGAAGGAGCTGATTAGAGTTTATTAGCCAGAGGGACGCAATTTGTATACAGAAGTTGTTTTGTTCATGAGTATGTCTTTATGATATAAAATTTAGAACAGACACGAATTTGTGAATTGTCTCAAGAAAATTAGATTTGACACAAACTTTTCAAAAATGTTCCCTTGTAGTCTAGAGGTTTTCAATAGTCAAAATAGCAAAGACGACATGAGACCCAGTCTAGGTTTTTCTGAAGTATGGTGCTTTCCTGGTAGTCCAGCGGTTGGGAATCCACTTTGCAATGCACCACAGTACCAATTCAATCCCTGATCAGGAAAGATCCCACCACGGGGCAACTAAGCCCTTGTGCCAAACAACTGAGCCTGCTCTCTGGAGCCTGTGAGTTGCAGTTACCAAAGCCTGCACACCCGAGAACCCGTGCTCTGCAACAAGACAAGACACTGAAACGAGAAGCCCATGCACTGTAACTAGAGAAGAGCCCCTGTTCACCACAAGTAGAGAAAACCTATGTGCGACCATGAAGACCCAGAGCAGCAATAAATAATAATATCTTTTTAAAAAAATATGAGGTCCTTATACTATCCAGTAGGTTAGTAGTTGGAAAATACAAACTCCCAGTATAAGCCTAGTGGCCAAATGTAGCAAAAATGAAATTTAAATAAACAAAATCCCCCGTAAATATGTATAGAGCAGTGGAAGCAGGGAAGGGGAGGCCTCCCATCATAAACATTCCCACTGTCACAGACTTGGGGGAAATGTCTCATCTAACACCCACCTTAGGAACCTAATTTCCAGTGGATGGGGCTTCCTGGTCGCTGATACACTCCCATCCCACAGAGTCCATGTAGTATAAACAGCTCTGAGCTGGAAGCAATTCACATCTTGGTCAAGGCTTTTCATATGCGACTGTGCCTAAGGATTCTATCACCAGCTGTAAACTCACACTCAGGAAAAATCAGCAAGGCAGTCACAGGGCGCTCAGCCTTTCTATCATAAGAATGGAGTTAACCCCCAAGCAGGGCCTGGGAAGTCCTTCCTAAGAGTCACAAAAGGTATGATAGGTTCACTCATAAGGTTAGGAGGAGAGACACTGGCTTCCCTGGTGGCTCAGAGGTAAAGAGTCCACCTGCCAATGCAGGAGACATGGGTCTGATTCCTGTTCCTGGAGTAGAAAATGGCAACTCGCTCCAGTATCCTAGCCTGGAGAATTCCATGGACAGAGGAGCCTGGCAGGCTACAGTCCATGGTGTCGCAGACAGTTGGACATGACTTCATGACTGAGCATGAGATGTTCATTTACGCAGATGAGAAAAGAAAGACCCAAAGCTCTACAACCACTAAGGACAGAGCCAAGCCTGAACCCTTATCTCAAGTCATTCCTAATTCAGTATCTGCAGAAACATGCCCAGGAAGACACTCAGGGCAAAGTCCTGAAATATATCACCAATTAAAATACACATTATTCAAAAACATTCCAGAATTCTAGACCCTTATTCGTTACCAAAGCCTGCACACCCGAGAACCCGTGCTCTGCAACAAGACAAGACACTGAAACGAGAAGCCCATGCACTGTAACTAGAGAAGAGCCCCTGTTCACCACAAGTAGAGAAAACCTATGTGCGACCATGAAGACCCAGAGCAGCAATAAATAATAATATCTTTTTAAAAAAATATGAGGTCCTTATACTATCCAGTAGGTTAGTAGTTGGAAAATACAAACTCCCAGTATAAGCCTAGTGGCCAAATGTAGCAAAAATGAAATTTAAATAAACAAAATCCCCCGTAAATATGTATAGAGCAGTGGAAGCAGGGAAGGGGAGGCCTCCCATCATAAACATTCCCACTGTCACAGACTTGGGGGAAATGTCTCATCTAACACCCACCTTAGGAACCTAATTTCCAGTGGATGGGGCTTCCTGGTCGCTGATACACTCCCATCCCACAGAGTCCATGTAGTATAAACAGCTCTGAGCTGGAAGCAATTCACATCTTGGTCAAGGCTTTTCATATGCGACTGTGCCTAAGGATTCTATCACCAGCTGTAAACTCACACTCAGGAAAAATCAGCAAGGCAGTCACAGGGCGCTCAGCCTTTCTATCATAAGAATGGAGTTAACCCCCAAGCAGGGCCTGGGAAGTCCTTCCTAAGAGTCACAAAAGGTATGATAGGTTCACTCATAAGGTTAGGAGGAGAGACACTGGCTTCCCTGGTGGCTCAGAGGTAAAGAGTCCACCTGCCAATGCAGGAGACATGGGTCTGATTCCTGTTCCTGGAGTAGAAAATGGCAACTCGCTCCAGTATCCTAGCCTGGAGAATTCCATGGACAGAGGAGCCTGGCAGGCTACAGTCCATGGTGTCGCAGACAGTTGGACATGACTTCATGACTGAGCATGAGATGTTCATTTACGCAGATGAGAAAAGAAAGACCCAAAGCTCTACAACCACTAAGGACAGAGCCAAGCCTGAACCCTTATCTCAAGTCATTCCTAATTCAGTATCTGCAGAAACATGCCCAGGAAGACACTCAGGGCAAAGTCCTGAAATATATCACCAATTAAAATACACATTATTCAAAAACATTCCAGAATTCTAGATCTATGTAAATCGAAACTGAAATCACTTTCCAAGAGGAGTATTTGAACAAAAAGCAGTTAAAAATTAAGGATACTCTCAATAAACCCAAGAAGTGAATTGAGCCCAGGTCTCCTGCATTGAAGGCAGATTTTTTTTTACCAACTGAGCAACAAGGGAAGCCCCATCTCTTAGTACAATATTATATAATACATGTCGGTGAAAACTGATTGATTGATATATATCTTGAATCAGTTTTCACCAATGTGTATTATACAATATTGTACTAACAGATGGGGCTTAATGGGCTTCCCAGAGGCACAGTAGATACAGAATCTGCCCACAATGCAGGAGATGTGGGTTTGATCCCTGAGTCAGGAAGATCCCCTGGAGAAGAACACTGCAACTCACTCCAGGAGTCTTGCCTAGTACACAGAGGGCTGCAGTTCATAGGGTCACATAGACTCAGATACATCTGAAGTGACTGAGCAAAACTGTGCACGCGAACACACACACACACACACACACACACATATATACACACACACATATATACACTGAATACTGCTACAATGTAAAAGTCCAATGATGTAATCTCGAGAGACTCTTCTTGTCCTTTGATTCATTTTGACTTCCAAATTTCTTGCATATAACAAATCTGTCTGGAGGAAATAAAAAATTCATTTATTTGAGTGAATTTTTTAAAGTTACCCTAAGAAAGCAGTAATGGTACATAACAAATCATACTGAGGAGAGACACTGGCTTCCCTGCTGGCTCAGAGGTAAAGAGTCCACCTGCCAATGCAGGAGACATGGGTCTGATTCCTGTTCCTGGAGTAGAAAATGGCAACTCGCTCCAGTATCCTAGCCTGGAGAATTCCATGGACAGAGGAGCCTGGCAGGCTACAGTCCATGGTGTCGCAGACAGTTGGACATGACTTCATGACTGAGCATGAGATGTTCATTTACGCAGATGAGAAAAGAAAGACCCAAAGCTCTACAACCACTAAGGACAGAGCCAAGCCTGAACCCTTATCTCAAGTCATTCCTAATTCAGTATCTGCAGAAACATGCCCAGGAAGACACTCAGGGCAAAGTCCTGAAATATATCACCAATTAAAATACACATTATTCAAAAACATTCCAGAATTCTAGATCTATGTAAATCGAAACTGAAATCACTTTCCAAGAGGAGTATTTGAACAAAAAGCAGTTAAAAATTAAGGATACTCTCAATAAACCCAAGAAGTGAATTGAGCCCAGGTCTCCTGCATTGAAGGCAGATTTTTTTTTACCAACTGAGCAACAAGGGAAGCCCCATCTCTTAGTACAATATTATATAATACATGTCGGTGAAAACTGATTGATTGATATATATCTTGAATCAGTTTTCACCAATGTGTATTATACAATATTGTACTAACAGATGGGGCTTAATGGGCTTCCCAGAGGCACAGTAGATACAGAATCTGCCCACAATGCAGGAGATGTGGGTTTGATCCCTGAGTCAGGAAGATCCCCTGGAGAAGAACACTGCAACTCACTCCAGGAGTCTTGCCTAGTACACAGAGGGCTGCAGTTCATAGGGTCACATAGACTCAGATACATCTGAAGTGACTGAGCAAAACTGTGCACGCGAACACACACACACACACACACACACACATATATACACACACACACATATATACACTGAATACTGCTACAATGTAAAAGTCCAATGATGTAATCTCGAGAGACTCTTCTTGTCCTTTGATTCATTTTGACTTCCAAATTTCTTGCATATAACAAATCTGTCTGGAGGAAATAAAAAATTCATTTATTTGAGTGAATTTTTTAAAGTTACCCTAAGAAAGCAGTAATGGTACATAACAAAGACTCATACTGCACATGTTTTTACTTAGGTCAAAATGCAGCTAGGTTTTACTTAAACTTGAGAAGGAACAAGTTTTTTATTTTTTTTTAATCATATGCATTTATTTGAATATTGGTCTCTTTTATTGTCTTCTTTATTTATTTTCACCCATCTTTATTCTTTTGGCCTGTGTGGGCCTCCCATTGCAGTGGCCTCTCCCGTTGCAGAGCACTGGCTCTGGGCACATGCCTCCAGAGCACTGGCTTGTAATTGGACACACCAGTCCAGCCGCTCTGCAGCACGTAGGATCTTCCCAGGCCAGGGATCTAATCAGTGCCCCTTGCACTGCAAGGTGGACTCTTTACCCACTGGACCACCAGGGAAGCCCACAAATTTTTTAAATAATGGAGAGAAATGTCTTGGTCTGGCATTTATGAGCTCTGTAAATGTAAATATTACATCTCATCTCTCCCCAATGGAAGCGCCACGTGGACGAGTACATCTTGGAAAATGTGGAGTATTCCAAAAAAATTTCCACTCTGTATTGCTCCAAGATATTAATAGGAAACAACTCATTGAAATAGTATTTGATATCCAGGAGTATTACTTAAAATATATAGGCAAAGATGACTTGTTTAAATTTAGAAAATTCTTAGAACAAAACATTTCATACTAAACTTTTAGTCACAAAGATCTGGCTTTAATTTTTTCCTATTGAATGTTGTTTAAACTGGACCAATTACTGCAGATTTTGTAAGAAATTGTTAAACTCTTCTCTAAAATTTTTATTATGTTCCATAAACTTATTTGAAGCATATGATACAAGAAACAAAGATCAATAAAGCATGGTCTCTCAAAAGTTTACAATCTACAAATCAAATAAATGTATAATAAAAGGAAGCACAAATATATTGTTCAGTTGCTAAGTTGTGTCTGACTCCTATGGACCACAGCAAGCCAGGCTTCCCTGTCCTTCACCATCTCCATGTACTTGTGCATGTTTGTATATTTATATATAAATGATTATCAATTAAAAATATGTAGTATATATAACTCTACATAGGAAACAATGTATACGATATAGTAAATAATGCCATATTTAATGTCATAAATAAAAATATTATACATAATCAAATAAAAAAAACTAGAGTGGCATAAACAGGAAGCAATGGACTTAGTGATAAGAGAGTGACATTTGCATATAAGAAATCAAAACTCATCCTGTGTGATCTGACAGTAATCCTCATGATCTCCAGAATGGCTAAGTTATCAACAATAGAGATGAGTCATATTTAAGGGGCAAAACAGAAAATAAATAAGGCGACATTAAACAGTTAAAATCTGCAAATATAGAAAATGAAAATATACAATATCTAGTATATGATTAAGAGGCTGTAGGGTGCCACAGGTAAGGCTGGACCTGCACTTGGTACTACCACATGGGGGAGAGTTGAAAGCCAGCCTGGGATGTTAGGTTTTATCCAACTGACTGAAAGTACTGAAGGTTTTTCACCAGGCGAGTGATCACGTCAGAGCTAAGGTTTGGAAAGGTTCTGTTTAATATACATAACTGAAGAGAGAGCATAAGCAGGATTGCTACTCAGAGAAAGTTGGTGCAATAGCACATAAGGGAAATGATAAGGAACGGGGCAGGGAAAGGAAGAAACAAAGGCAGGAAATGTTTCATGGGAGCTGGTGACTAAAGTTCCTGTGGGGCTATAGGGGGCAAGTGACTGACTGTTATCCAAGATGGCAGTGCCATGATTCTCAGTGCAGTCAGTCAGTCCAACAATTGTCTCCAGAGTGTTTGCTGCATAGACGGCACCATGACTACGCTGGGTTCTGGGCCCACAAAGATGAATAAGACAAACAGAGGACACTCAAGGTTTCGGTAAAATCACAAAGGAGAAAACGAAGTCAATAGCAATCCTATGATTCAAACATAATCACAGCTCAATGATCAGGAGGGTGATTTTTGTGGTGGGGAGGGTCTAGGGAACACTTGGGAAGCATGGTATAAAGGAGGACTAGCTCACCAAGGAAAAGTGACTGACCCAGATAGTTATGAAAAGTATAGGAGAAGAGAGCAAGAAAGGGTTTGATCTTTGCATAATATTGAAGGAGACAGAATATACAAAGAAGCTGACTGAAGGCAAAAATTGTCCATATAAAGGATTAATCCCAAGTAGGCATAATTTTGCTCCTGAATGAGTATGCAGTGGAAACCAGCCCAAACCAGTTTCATCTGGAATAAAAATTGAAATGTGGGTCTTTACTTGCCTGTTCCCCTCTTTAGATGGTGAAGCAGACGGCTTTCATTACTTTAGGGGGCAGGGAGGAAGTACATTATGAGCGGTAGCAGTTTCTAGTTTCTCCTGCAATGGGACTAGGTCTAATGAGCTTAACAATAGAGATGAGTCATATTTAAGGGGCAAAACAGAAAATAAATAAGGCGACATTAAACAGTTAAAATCTGCAAATATAGAAAATGAAAATATACAATATCTAGTATATGATTAAGAGGCTGTAGGGTGCCACAGGTAAGGCTGGACCTGCACTTGGTACTACCACATGGGGGAGAGTTGAAAGCCAGCCTGGGATGTTAGGTTTTATCCAACTGACTGAAAGTACTGAAGGTTTTTCACCAGGCGAGTGATCACGTCAGAGCTAAGGTTTGGAAAGGTTCTGTTTAATATACATAACTGAAGAGAGAGCATAAGCAGGATTGCTACTCAGAGAAAGTTGGTGCAATAGCACATAAGGGAAATGATAAGGAACGGGGCAGGGAAAGGAAGAAACAAAGGCAGGAAATGTTTCATGGGAGCTGGTGACTAAAGTTCCTGTGGGGCTATAGGGGGCAAGTGACTGACTGTTATCCAAGATGGCAGTGCCATGATTCTCAGTGCAGTCAGTCAGTCCAACAATTGTCTCCAGAGTGTTTGCTGCATAGACGGCACCATGACTACGCTGGGTTCTGGGCCCACAAAGATGAATAAGACAAACAGAGGACACTCAAGGTTTCGGTAAAATCACAAAGGAGAAAACGAAGTCAATAGCAATCCTATGATTCAAACATAATCACAGCTCAATGATCAGGAGGGTGATTTTTGTGGTGGGGAGGGTCTAGGGAACACTTGGGAAGCATGGTATAAAGGAGGACTAGCTCACCAAGGAAAAGTGACTGACCCAGATAGTTATGAAAAGTATAGGAGAAGAGAGCAAGAAAGGGTTTGATCTTTGCATAATATTGAAGGAGACAGAATATACAAAGAAGCTGACTGAAGGCAAAAATTGTCCATATAAAGGATTAATCCCAAGTAGGCATAATTTTGCTCCTGAATGAGTATGCAGTGGAAACCAGCCCAAACCAGTTTCATCTGGAATAAAAATTGAAATGTGGGTCTTTACTTGCCTGTTCCCCTCTTTAGATGGTGAAGCAGACGGCTTTCATTACTTTAGGGGGCAGGGAGGAAGTACATTATGAGCGGTAGCAGTTTCTAGTTTCTCCCTGCAATGGGACTAGGTCTAATGAGCTTCTCGACATTCATAGCTGATGTGAAAAGACGTTTGTGCAATTCTATTTTGTTGGCCACTGGATTATTATTCTTTTAGTGGCACTGAAAAATTAAAAATAATTTTGGAGATATTTACAAATGTGATTATTCTGGTGGCATTTAACAACTCTCTCATTTAAAAATAAAACAAAGCATAATAACCTTGGATTATATATCTACACCATGAAACATAATGCCATCACTAAAAAGAATAGATGAGAAGGTCAACCATTTGACTTGAGTGATTTCCACAAAAAAATTGTGAGTGGAAAAACAAGATCAAAGAGTATGATGAATACTTGGCAGCTTTTGTATAAAACAAAGCAATGCAAAATTCTCTATACAACTGTGCTTATGTAAGTAAATTATGATTACATGAGCTTGCAGAAAATATGAAACAACACATAGTCTGTGCTTACTCTGAATAAAGGATTATATGGGTGGGAGTGAGACCAGGTGTTGATGGGCCAGCGTAAAAAGAAAACATAAACAAAGGACTTCACTTGAAAAAGCAGATGTGTAATAAATACATTTATGAATGCAAGTAAAGTTTTACATATATGTGTAAGTGCACTTGGAATATATTTATTAGAAATTTGGCTTAATAAAGGGGTAAATGCAAAAGTAGATTTAGTAAGAGGGTATATTGAATTTCAAATGATGAAAGCAGAGCAAAAATCTGGATTCACTTCCAATTTATTGCCCCCTTGGAGACTATTTCTGTTTCTTCTTGTGTTCAAAGTCTTTGGAAACCGAGTTCCCTGAACATGTCAATTTTGTTCCACATATGAGCTATTCCTGTGACATCGCCTTTATACATCAGTTACAATTGAAGAAAACTGGATTTTTTTTTTTCCTATCACAGAGTAATCCTTCAGAGGAGCTGTCATCTCTATCTGATTAGTTCAATCATTATTTGCTTTCTGCCAGCACCTGAAAGGCAGAACTTCAGTTGTGGCCAACTTTCCTACTTAATAGCAGACTTTCAAAAATTTCCTCCAAAACTGGATGTTATACTGATTTGTATTAGCCAAGCTTCTGTAATACTGTAGAGCCTTCATTAATCTACTTCTTTCCAGCATTTATCAGCAAAGTAGTTAGAAGTATCAGAGTGCATTAATGAAGCATTCCCCTTGGTCTCTGCTGCCATTACCAAGTCAGGACCAATCTATGGCAAAAGATGACTTAAGAAGAAATAGGACAGCAGAAATGACATTAAATTTATGGCAAATAAATGAACATCATGCTAAAGAGTTCTGTGGCTCCTCGTATTATACCTTTGCTCAGGTGCTAAGGATAACCTTTCTCCCTCAATGCCTATTCAAATCCTCCTTATTCACGAGGTTCAATTCCACGACTTCTCTCACATTACACTGTCTCTAATTTCTCTCCAGTTAAAAGTTATCTTCAGTCTACGGCCATACCATCCTGAATGTGCCCCATCTCGTCTGATCTCAGAAGAAGTAATCTTCAATCCTTCTGCCCCTTTTTCTGTTCTGCAATGGAAATCAATCTGTACTCTTTCCTGGCGTTTATCACTTGCTACCTTGTATAACAATACCATAGATGGTTGTCTGTACTTTCAGAGCTAACTTCTGAAAGAGTAGGTGTGTTTCCCATCAACTGTGTTAAGTCACCAGCACATGGCGAACAGTAGATACATGATCAGTATTCGATGATAAACCCATCAGCTGACATGAGATGCTGAGCCACCATCTTGGAGAATTTGTGCACTCACAACTATATTCTCTTGGATAATGGGATTCGTGCTCTCCTCTTGATCCTCTGTCAACTATAAGTGCAGAAACATGGTCAGAAAGAGCCCAATCGACCTTCTCGTGGAACGGAAGACACCGTTCATGCTCTGTCTTTCCCAACCTAGTCGCATCATCAGGGTTGTGTTTTGACAATCTGTTGGTATTATAAAAATAAGAACTGTGACCTCTGTGTGAATTAGCTGATTCAAGAGCCTGTTGGGTCTAGAAGAAGACATGAGATTATGTATTCCGATCATAAGCATGCAGGTAATAACTAATGTTGATGATGAGATCAAATAAACATAAACAACACATATTGATGTGCTTTTTAATGCCCTTCCTCTGACTGAGATGTTCTCAGGATTGCTTAGCAATATAACAAACACACTGAAGACTACTATAAGGGGAATAATTCACCGTACTTCTTTGGATGAACAAATAGATCACTGCTTTAAAGTTAAAGTGCATCATCTGAAAAGTTGCTTACAATTTGAAAGAAAGTATATTTAGCAGACTCCATTAGTGGCTCAGATAGTAAAGAATCCACCTGCTGCCATTACCAAGTCAGGACCAATCTATGGCAAAAGATGACTTAAGAAGAAATAGGACAGCAGAAATGACATTAAATTTATGGCAAATAAATGAACATCATGCTAAAGAGTTCTGTGGCTCCTCGTATTATACCTTTGCTCAGGTGCTAAGGATAACCTTTCTCCCTCAATGCCTATTCAAATCCTCCTTATTCACGAGGTTCAATTCCACGACTTCTCTCACATTACACTGTCTCTAATTTCTCTCCAGTTAAAAGTTATCTTCAGTCTACGGCCATACCATCCTGAATGTGCCCCATCTCGTCTGATCTCAGAAGAAGTAATCTTCAATCCTTCTGCCCCTTTTTCTGTTCTGCAATGGAAATCAATCTGTACTCTTTCCTGGCGTTTATCACTTGCTACCTTGTATAACAATACCATAGATGGTTGTCTGTACTTTCAGAGCTAACTTCTGAAAGAGTAGGTGTGTTTCCCATCAACTGTGTTAAGTCACCAGCACATGGCGAACAGTAGATACATGATCAGTATTCGATGATAAACCCATCAGCTGACATGAGATGCTGAGCCACCATCTTGGAGAGAATTTGTGCACTCACAACTATATTCTCTTAGATAATGGGATTCGTGCTCTCCTCTTGATCCTCTGTCAACTATAAGTGCAGAAACATGGTCAGAAAGAGCCCAATCGACCTTCTCGTGGAACGGAAGACACCGTTCATGCTCTGTCTTTCCCAACCTAGTCGCATCATCAGGGTTGTGTTTTGACAATCTGTTGGTATTATAAAAATAAGAACTGTGACCTCTGTGTGAATTAGCTGATTCAAGAGCCTGTTGGGTCTAGAAGAAGACATGAGATTATGTATTCCGATCATAAGCATGCAGGTAATAACTAATGTTGATGATGAGATCAAATAAACATAAACAACACATATTGATGTGCTTTTTAATGCCCTTCCTCTGACTGAGATGTTCTCAGGATTGCTTAGCAATATAACAAACACACTGAAGACTACTATAAGGGGAATAATTCACCGTACTTCTTTGGATGAACAAATAGATCACTGCTTTAAAGTTAAAGTGCATCATCTGAAAAGTTGCTTACAATTTGAAAGAAAGTATATTTAGCAGACTCCATTAGTGGCTCAGATAGTAAAGAATCCACCTGCAATGTGGGAAATCAGGGTTCAATCGATCCCTGGGTCAGGAAGATCCCCTGGAGGAGGGCATGGCAACCCACTCCAGTATTCTTGCCTGGGTTCCATGAACAGAGGAGCCTACAGTCCAGCAGGTTGCAAAGAGCTGGACACCACTGTGCAACTATACTGAGGATATTATTTAAAAATATAACAGACTTTAAAAAGTAAGCATAGCCCATGCTTCCCAACTTCTTCGAATCCTTTTAATCTGGTGGTAGTAAGTGTTTTTGAAGAAAAGAACAAATAGTGAAAGGATAGAGAATCCTAGGAAAAGGGGGAGGTTCTATTTTAGATGTGGTTTTAGGGAAAATAAATTCAATATAGAGTGTCTGTGATATTTACAATGCACCTGCTCTAACACCACACACACTACTATCAGAGCTATCTCAAGCACTGACTGTCCTCATCAAGGATCAAGGATGACTCACTCACTCAGGTGTCCTAATCTAGGTCCTTTAAACCTGTCTTCAGCCCATCCAGAGACCTCTGGGACTTGTATGTGAGGTTTTTCATAGCTGTCTATGGGCATTTTTCTCTGGAATATAAAAATGTTCACAAAGCTGTAACCTAGACAATGATGAATTATGTGATCCATATCCAGTTGTATAAACAGGCAGCACACACACACTAAGCCTTGTAGAACAACATCACTGGGGACAGTGCCCACTCCACTCTGGAGCAGCATCGAGGGGTGCTGGGCTCCAGAGGGGAGATACAGCCCTTGTGTTGTTGGCTTTTAACTAGGGGAGCACAACACCCCACTGTAATCAAGATTAGGCAGTCAGTCTTTAGGGTCAGAACCAGGTGTCCTGGTAAGTCCTTGGACTCCAGGACTACTCTCCGGCTGCATGCATCTCTCCTTGGGGGAGGTCAGGAGGACTGATACTCACTTTAACGTGGTCAGGGAGCTTGGGCTCCATGCTTTCTGGTTGCAGTTGTAACAGAACCTATGGCTGAGCCACACCTACTGAGATGAATCTGGAAGGCACAGGGAAGGCTGAAGGTGAAGGGGGAAAACACTGTTTCTCTGTTTCTCACTGAAGTTCAATACCTGACTGGGAATAAATAGGCTTTATGGAGAAGGCAGATGACCCAAGAAATCCCTTGAGCTATCCCTCATTCCGGGTAAACACTCATTCCCCTCCTTGGTCTCATTCTGTTGTTATGAAAAACCAAGCCTTTGTCAAAGAGAAGCCACACACTGCTTTTTTCTATTCTTATGGTCACAGTTCCTGATGTCATCACCAAGGAAATTGTTGATTATTTCTTCATTTGCTTGGCTATGTTTGTTTTATTTATATCCTTATTTAGTTCATGAAGAAGCCCTGGTGCCCCAAGAGAGCTACTGTGGTAAGAGTCAGCTTCCTAGCATCCATGCGCTATGATGAAAAGAAGAGGCTGAAGCAAGCAGGAGGGGCTTCTGGAGCATGGCTGAGGGGAGCAAATCCTAGGGGACCCAGATGACTGTGGCAGTCAGCATGGAACTCTGACCTCACTCTCTTGGATTTTGTCCTTCACTTTGTTTACGAGTCAGGGGTAGGTGCCCTCTTTTTTTTGGGGGGGGGGGGCGCCACTTCTATTGGTCTTTCATTTATTTCTTTTCATCCATCTTTGTTCTTTGGCCTGTGTGGGCCTCCCATCGCAGCGTCCTCTCTCACTGCAGAGCATCAGCTCTGGGCGCATGCGCTCCAGAGCTCCTGCTCCGTAGTTGGACACATCAGTCCAGTCGCTCCACGGCCCATGGGATCTTCCCAACCAGGGATCAAACCAGCACCCCTTGCACTGCAAGGCGGTGTCCTTACCCACTGGACCACCAGGGAAGTCATGTCGGACTCTGTGACCCCATGGACTGTAGTCCCTCCAGGCTCTTCTGTCCATGGAATTTTCCAGGCAAGAGTACTGGAGTGGATTGACATTGCCTCCTCCAGGGGATCTTCCTGACCCTTTTTTAAAGACATAACTGAGTATCTAAAGGAAGGCTGGCCATTAAATCATTCTTATTCAAACATTAATTAATTAGGTCTTTCACAACATGCAGCGAAGGTCAGATAGATGTGTGGGTGGTTGGATTAAGAGAAAAAAAGGGAGAATATCTGGGGTATGGATGCCTCGGTGGTAGGGAAGACCCTGAGGGCAGTTGACAAGATTAGAGCATTAGATAGACATTGTTCATCTGTACATCTGGAGAAAGAAACCCGTGGGCTGAGGGTTGAAGAAATGAAGGACGGTGACAAAGATAAACAAGACTTATTTCAGAACGGTCCCCTTGACATCTAAAGGGACCTTCCTTTCCCTCTCCCTCTTTCTATCCTTCTCTTCTCCTGCCCCCATACTCTTCCTTTCCTCCCTCTTGCTCCTCCTTTTCTTGCCCCATCCTGGAACCACTCACCTCTGCTAGATGTCGGAGAGGAAACGTAGACACTATCATCCCGCTACAGTGATTAAATAAAATCATTAGTGTATTACCAAGGGACGGAGAACTAGAGAGCATCAGCTCCTTCAGGTGGCAAATAAGGAACACGAAATTCCAAGAAGGGAAACCATCCAACTAGTCCAAGGTCATTCTGGACCCAGAATCCAGGTTTCCTGACTTCCAATTAAGTGTTCTTTCTGCTCCGCCATTGAATTTCTTAGATAAACAAAGAACCATATACCACATATAATGTTATTTGACTCATGAAACCAACCATTTGACTGCCTCTTTTGTGCCAACTTCAGGCTAAAAGCTGGAAATGAAGGCGGGTATTACTTGAATTTAAAAATGCTTCATCGTGCTTTGTTCATATTCCTTAAAAGTAGAGAATTGGCTGTAATTTTTCCATTTTACAGCTGTAGAAACAGAAAGAGGTCAAATATATTTCAGTTTGATGACTCAAAATACAATTTCAGTCTGGATGACCTGGATTTATTATTTTTTTTCTATTTGAGTTTGCCTGTTCATTCTATTTAAATCTCGACATGAACTGATCACAACTGCAAAAGTGAAATGCTAAAGGAAAAGACAGGAATACAAAATAGAAGAGCTTATTGTAAATTCCTGGAAATCATATGGTTTGACTTAATTATCCTATCTTTCCATCTAATATGAACTCTAGAGCCAAAACAATGGCTGTACATAAAATGAGGCTAGGCTGAGATGTATATGTAACAGGTGTTTCCTAGGCCACAGCCACTCTGTGTGTATAAAGCATAATAGATAACATTAGTAATGGTCAAAACACTCTCTTTATTTGGCTCCATCTCCATCTGCATTATATCTTCTTTG
The DNA here is from genome assembly GCA_022376925.1 of Tragulus kanchil. Classification (NCBI taxonomy): domain Eukaryota; kingdom Metazoa; phylum Chordata; class Mammalia; order Artiodactyla; family Tragulidae; genus Tragulus; species Tragulus kanchil. The sequence goes on from JAIOJX010000003.1 coordinate 38,032,147, forward strand.
GAAGTATATTTTCTCCCAAATAATATTCCCAGGATAAGGCGGTGGATTGGTGAACTAGAGATAACTGAGGCTTTATATGAACTCCTAACAAGTTCTTTTGGTTAATACATTATGCTGACCCCATTTCCTCTTGTTCTCTCAGCTTAGCTGGTGGTGAAATAAACAGTGATATAGACAGTGCCCACCTGGAAGGGTGGAGCCCTGGCCACTAGGGCTGTGCTAAGATGACTACATATCTATGGAACCCATCGGGCCTATAACCTTCCATTTCCATTGGCCACAGGATAGAAATCATTAGTGTATTACCAAGGGACGGAGAACTAGAGAGCATCAGCTCCTTCAGGTGGCAAATAAGGAACACGAAATTCCAAGAAGGGAAACCATCCAACTAGTCCAAGGTCATTCTGGACCCAGAATCCAGGTTTCCTGACTTCCAATTAAGTGTTCTTTCTGCTCCGCCATTGAATTTCTTAGATAAACAAAGAACCATATACCACATATAATGTTATTTGACTCATGAAACCAACCATTTGACTGCCTCTTTTGTGCCAACTTCAGGCTAAAAGCTGGAAATGAAGGCGGGTATTACTTGAATTTAAAAATGCTTCATCGTGCTTTGTTCATATTCCTTAAAAGTAGAGAATTGGCTGTAATTTTTCCATTTTACAGCTGTAGAAACAGAAAGAGGTCAAATATATTTCAGTTTGATGACTCAAAATACAATTTCAGTCTGGATGACCTGGATTTATTATTTTTTTTCTATTTGAGTTTGCCTGTTCATTCTATTTAAATCTCGACATGAACTGATCACAACTGCAAAAGTGAAATGCTAAAGGAAAAGACAGGAATACAAAATAGAAGAGCTTATTGTAAATTCCTGGAAATCATATGGTTTGACTTAATTATCCTATCTTTCCATCTAATATGAACTCTAGAGCCAAAACAATGGCTGTACATAAAATGAGGCTAGGCTGAGATGTATATGTAACAGGTGTTTCCTAGGCCACAGCCACTCTGTGTGTATAAAGCATAATAGATAACATTAGTAATGGTCAAAATACTCTCTTTATTTGGCTCCATCTCCATCTGCATTATATCTTCTTTGGAAGTATATTTTCTCCCAAATAATATTCCCAGGATAAGGCGGTGGATTGGTGAACTAGAGATAACTGAGGCTTTATATGAACTCCTAACAAGTTCTTTTGGTTAATACATTATGCTGACCCCATTTCCTCTTGTTCTCTCAGCTTAGCTGGTGGTGAAATAAACAGTGATATAGACAGTGCCCACCTGGAAGGGTGGAGCCCTGGCCACTAGGGCTGTGCTAAGATGACTACATATCTATGGAACCCATCAGACCTATAACCTTCCATTTCCATGGTCCACAGGATAGAAATTAGCATCTCTGTTTTCAAACTGGGTTCAGAGTGTTTAAGAAAGTTGGCCAAAATCACATAGCCAGTATACCAGGGGAGGATTGTACAACCTGCCTGTTACACTGAATGCTCTGTGTTTGCAAGGCAGTTGCACACTGACACTTCTCCAGAGTCAGTCTTCCTCTGACAAACTGGCTCCCCGGAGAAGGGCTGCTGGAGCTATAAAGTTTGAATAGCTGTGGATATGGGTAAGCCTATGGGCTTCCCTGGTGGCTCAGATGGCAAAACATCTGCCTGCACAGGTCACAGAGTCAGACTGAGTGGCGAACACACACTAGGCACACATCAGAAAGCCTGGCCAGCTTAAGTACGAGATTTTTTTTTTAACTGTGTATAAAATAGCACTAGTGAATAGACTTCTTCTCTGCAGAAGAACAGCTAAGACAGAGAAAATCTCCTTAATGTACTAGTTTGGGGCAAAAGAGGTGACTCAGTCCCAGTTATAGGGATTAAGCAGGGTAATATTGCATGGTTTCAGTAGATGCTATTCATTGTAAACAAAGGAAAAAAGAATTTGGAAAAGTTCTAACCACACAAGAGACTTTAGCTGGTTTGGGCATGAAAGTGAAAGTGTTAGTCAATCATGTCTGACTTTTTGCAACCCTATGGATGGTAGCCCACCAGGCTCCTCTGTCCATGGAGTTCTCCAGGCAAGAATACTGGAGTGAGTAGTGATTACCTTCTCCGGGGGACCATCCTGAGCCAGGGATCAAACCCAGGTCTCCTGCATTTCAGGCAGATTCTTTACCAACTGAGTCACCAGGGAAGTCCAGTTTGGGCATAGTGCATAATCAAATACAGTACAGGAGAAGAAAGACACTTCTTCCTCCACCCTCCAAAGTCCTCCAGCTTAAGCAAGTGAAAAAGCCCCAGCAGACGCCCTGTCCATAGCCCCAGATCTAGCTCCTCAGCCAAGAGACCCAGCAACCTGGCAAGCCATTCCTGGCCTGTCTCCAAGGATAAGATGCTCTTTTCTGGGCTCAATGGTTATGATCCCAGCACTGTGTCAATAAGAGGGGGAAGGGGCTAGAAGTATGTTCTTACATCCACCATTCAACACTGGTGAGTATGTTAAATCCTGGTGTCTGATGCATGAAGTTTTGAACATTCACTTCAGGAACTGAGAATTATTCTCTAAGACACCACCCTGCCAGATACACACGGGTACACAGTATTCACCCATATCCCAGATCAAGTCAGCAACTAGTCAAAATGTATACTTTTTTTGCAACCTGGCAGATACTCGGCATCTCATCTCTTTATTCTGAACCAAGACAATCTTAAAAATAAATTCATAGGTTATAAATTTCACCTTACAGATTACATCTTCCAAGCACGACTTCAGATCCTCATTAGAAAGTTGATGACACCTACCATGAACATGCTGCTAGTCCACTCTGGGCAGTAATTCTTTTCTTTTTTTTGGGGGGGGGCGGTGGGGGTCGGGTTGGGGAGGGAGGAGAGTGGGCAGGACACTTCTATTGGTCTTTCATTTCTCTATTTTTATCTATCTTTGTTCTTTTGCTCCTGTGGGCCTCCCATCGCGGTGGCTCTGTTGTCGCCAGAGCTCGTTGTCCAGAGCTCCGGCTCGGTGATTAGACACATCAGTCCAGCCACTCCATGGCACATGGGATCTTCCCAGGCCAGGGATCGAACCGGTGCCCCTTGCACTGCAAGGCGGCGTCCTTATCCACTGGACCACCAGGGGAAGCCCTGGGCAGTAATTCTAATCTGTCACCATCACCCCTGTATCCCAACATATTCCTTTCCCAAGTGTGGCAGGAATTTCATTCTATCCCAATCAGCACTTGGCTAGGCTTTTGGTCACTAGCAACAGAAGCAAAGGTGGTATCTGCTGACACCGTGACATCAGGTTTCTCTAAGCATGGGTATTGAGTTTCTATAGATAGTAAGAAGAAAGAGTTTGAGCGAAGGGTACAAAGGGGATGGAGTTACTGGCTCTGGCTAAAAGGAAGAATGTCAGTGATTGGAATAGGAAGGCTAGGTGGGTGGAACCATGAACCCAGTGACTAGCTGATGCTGATGAGAAGGTTGGGACTCAGGATAGAGCTGGCAAGACCCCAATGGGTCCATGCATTAAGCTGCCTGGCAGAAGACCAAAAAAATGCAGACAAAGAATTCTAGCTCTCTCTGAAGGACCACTATTTCCTCTACAAGCTTCCAGTGTTATTTCAATTCATCTCATTAATGAGTGCAGATCACATTCAACTATCTCAATGAAAATAGTATTTTGACAATAAGGTTTACAGCTACAAACAGACTCAAGAAAATCTGGTTCTCTTGAGTAATGGAAAAGGCAGTGGTCTCAGCCATTCATTGTACAGATCAAAAGAAAGCTTTCAGAGACATCGTACTATGTCACCCTTTTTTTAGTGTAGTTGAACTAAATGGCAACCCACTCCAGAATTCTTGTCTTGAAAATTCCATAGACAGGAGAGCCTGGTGGGCTGCACTCTGTGGGGTCACAAAGAGTTGGACGTGACTGAACACACACATGTTTCTTTGACATGTGGATTACTTAGCTGAAAGACACAGGAAGGAATTTTGACCTCCCCCCTAACTGCCTAGAAGAATGTAGATCAAGGACTTGTTCCAGGGAAGGGGGCTGTCCCCATAGATGACTATAGCATGAACTAAGGGTATAGACAGAAAAGAACCTAGCAAAGTCTGCTTGTTGAAATTCCTCTCTATGTCCCATTGTTCCTGCATAGTTCAGCAAACATTTGATTATCAAACATTTCCTTTTTCATCTTCATGTGAATTGCCTTCCTCCCCTTTGGCATCCTGAACCACTATCCCCAGCATCTTCTTGATTGCTGAAGATAGTATTAAAGGTGAGGGTTCTGGCCATTTCAGTGAGTTATTCACTTTTCTGGGTCTCTCCCATGTATACATGTTATTAAACTTTTGTTGGATTTTTTTCCTGTTTCCTAAGTCAATTTAATTCTCAGACCAGCCAGAAGAACCTAGAAAGGTGGAGAAAAATGTCTCCCTCCCTGACTTACCACATGCAGAGACTCAATTAGAAAAGGAAAACCTTTCAGCATCTCATTTTCAAGGTCCTTGAAAAGAAAATGTTTCAAAGAAAGAGGTATTTTTTTCACAAATGACAGTTTCAGTCCCTGAATCCTACTAGAACCTAAGCCCCAGCTGCATTCATTTTACTTCATTTTACCTCAAAGTAGAGATAAATAAGGATGAAATACTGTGCATATGTTGCATCGTGTTTCCAAGGAGCCCAATAGGCTTTCAACACACGATCTCATTAATCTTCCCAGCAGTCTGAGAGAGGGAAGTGACAAATGTAATGTCCCCTTGCTTGCAAATGAGAGAACCAAGGGAAAGACAATGGGAATGGAATGGCCAAGAAAACTGTAGTGTGAGTGACAGTGCAGAAAAAAGAAACCGGGTCTTGGAAATGGTGATTATTTCAATGGCATAAATTATAAATAGTAAGATAAAAACCCAACTATTGATTGCTTAGCGTGTATTTAATCCTAAGTAGGGAAACACCTGGGCTCTCAAGTATTCACAATAGACCACTCATTCGTCCAGGGGCATGGATGATGCTGGCAAGTGACCTATTGGGTTCTTCTTTGGTGCCCAGAATTGTATGTCACTTCTCACACTGTGATCAATTGTCTGATGTCTAGTGATGAGCTATAAATTTTCAACTCTAACTTTAGGGTTGTTTTTTTCTCATTTTTCTCTTCTCTCATAACTCCAAGTCAAATCATATATTTATTTTCATCCCATTCCAAAGTCTGCCTACATAAGAAATGATTAAATTCCTGTCATTTTTCTTTAAAAAAAAGGAAAATGGTCTCAAGGACTACATTCTTTCAATATAGGTATTTGTGAAACTGAATTAAAAACAGTATATAATCCTCTAAAGCTATTTTTCATTGAATGAGGGTAGCTGTTTTTATAATCCACTTGGAATCATGTTTATGGGTGAGAATATTGGTATAACTTTGTTGGTAGGAAAGTGGGAGTCAGAATTTTTATAAATTATCAGTTGGTCAGAAATGTTAAGGTACTTTTTTAAACAGAAGACAGTAGATGAGAAAATTACTTTGGTATCAAAATCAAATCCCTGAAAGAAAAGTAGGCTTGGGGGGAATATTTAGGGGTAGACATAACAAGCAGCTGCTTACTTAGGGTGGATTGAAACATGCTTAGAAGAAATCCTTTGTATGCAATCTGCCTTCTATGTCTGTTCATTTACCAATGATTAAGAGACCCAGACCAAGAAAAAGAAATCCTTACTTTACACAATTAGCAAAAGGCATAAATGTCAACCATCCTAAAAGACTGCCTTACATTCATCCTAAATTTCCAATAGTCCAAATACTGTCTCTTCTTCTGTCTCCCAAACCAGAGCCTTCTCTTGATATGTATGTTACTGACCCAGCCTATAACTCAGCCAATAACTCCTTACCTTTCACCTTATACATCCAGTTAACTTACAGGTCTAAGTTAAAATCCTTCCTGGGCTTCCCCTGGTGGTCCAGTGGGTAAGGACACCACCTTGCAGTGCAAGGGGTGCTGGTTCGATCCCTGACCTGGGAAGATCCCACGTGCCGCGGAGCGGCTGGACCCATGTGTCCAATTACCGAGCCGGAGCTCTGGAGAGCATGCGCCCAGAGCCTGCACTCTGCAATGACAGATGCCACCGCGATGGGAGGCCCACAGGAGCCAAAGAACAAAGACAGATGAAAACGGAGAAATGAAAGACCAATAGAAGTGGTCCGCCCACTCCCCTCCCTCCCCAACCTGACCCCGCCCAAAAATAAAATAAATAAATCTTTAAAAAGAAAATAAAAATTAAAAAAAAATAAAATCCTTCCTTGCATTTTCCCTGATGTCGCATTTGACTACGTATTCTTTGCTTCTTTTTCAACTGTTTCAAAGACCTCCAAATCCATGTTTTATTTTCAATGGCTTGTTTTCAGTTTAATATGTGTATATTTCGATGAATACCTTGATCAGAAACTTTTTTCTGCTTTCCAGCACTGACTGAATGAAAGGAAGAGTGTGAGTTACTTGGGAACTTTCCAAGGATATCTCCAGCCTGCCATCCCCATATTGACATACACACCGTTGATGTACATGAGTGAGCAATTACATCTCTGTAAGTGTAAACATGTGTGTTTGTGTGTAGGCAGGTAGGGTGGGGTGAACAAAAGAATCAATAAACTGTGTGGGTCAGATAGCTCCAGGAAAAGCAGTTATAGTGGGAACTGCTATGAGCTGGTGGTGGTTATTACTATATTACCTGGGCATGGACCGTAGAGACTAGCAAACTATTCAAAGAACAGCTTAAATACAAGCTTCCAAAGGAGAAGCCTTGTTTTTCTTAGTTATTGGATAGTGGTAATGTGATCCAAAAATGCTCTGGGGAGCAAAAAGTCCCTTCCTGCTGCCTTTGAACATAGACAAATAAGAGAAGGAGCAGCCTACCTTTTCCTAAAAGACTGCCTTACATTCATCCTAAATTTCCAATAGTCCAAATACTGTCTCTTCTTCTGTCTCCCAAACCAGAGCCTTCTCTTGATATGTATGTTACTGACCCAGCCTATAACTCAGCCAATAACTCCTTACCTTTCACCTTATACATCCAGTTAACTTACAGGTCTAAGTTAAAATCCTTCCTGGGCTTCCCCTGGTGGTCCAGTGGGTAAGGACACCACCTTGCAGTGCAAGGGGTGCTGGTTCGATCCCTGACCTGGGAAGATCCCACGTGCCGCGGAGCGGCTGGACCCATGTGTCCAATTACCGAGCCGGAGCTCTGGAGAGCATGCGCCCAGAGCCTGCACTCTGCAATGACAGATGCCACCGCGATGGGAGGCCCACAGGAGCCAAAGAACAAAGACAGATGAAAACGGAGAAATGAAAGACCAATAGAAGTGGTCCGCCCACTCCCCTCCCTCCCCAACCTGACCCCGCCCAAAAATAAAATAAATAAATCTTTAAAAAGAAAATAAAAATTAAAAAAAAATAAAATCCTTCCTTGCATTTTCCCTGATGTCGCATTTGACTACGTATTCTTTGCTTCTTTTTCAACTGTTTCAAAGACCTCCAAATCCATGTTTTATTTTCAATGGCTTGTTTTCAGTTTAATATGTGTATATTTCGATGAATACCTTGATCAGAAACTTTTTTCTGCTTTCCAGCACTGACTGAATGAAAGGAAGAGTGTGAGTTACTTGGGAACTTTCCAAGGATATCTCCAGCCTGCCATCCCCATATTGACATACACACCGTTGATGTACATGAGTGAGCAATTACATCTCTGTAAGTGTAAACATGTGTGTTTGTGTGTAGGCAGGTAGGGTGGGGTGAACAAAAGAATCAATAAACTGTGTGGGTCAGATAGCTCCAGGAAAAGCAGTTATAGTGGGAACTGCTATGAGCTGGTGGTGGTTATTACTATATTACCTGGGCATGGACCGTAGAGACTAGCAAACTATTCAAAGAACAGCTTAAATACAAGCTTCCAAAGGAGAAGCCTTGTTTTTCTTAGTTATTGGATAGTGGTAATGTGATCCAAAAATGCTCTGGGGAGCAAAAAGTCCCTTCCTGCTGCCTTTGAACATAGACAAATAAGAGAAGGAGCAGCCTACTTCAGCTTCTTCTAAGGATGGAGTTTCTACAGCTTCCCTCTATGAAAAACAATTTCTGATGAAACGTTCATGTTATTGTCTAAGAAATAATCACTATCTCACAAGTGTCAGGTGTCCTGCACCTAGGGCTTCAGAAAGCTTCCACCAGGTAGAGAATGCACATTGTTTCACTGCATAAGACTTGTAAACCAATGTTTCCAGATGTAAAGAACATGGGGGAACATAGTTCCTTGAAAAACGTGAGCTTTATTGATAACACATTGTTATGAGTTGAATTGTGTTCCCTGAAGAAAAGATATGTTGGAATCCTAACCCTCAGCAACCCAGAAGGTGATCTAATATAATGAGAGAGGGTCATTGCAAAAATAATCACATTAAAATGAGGTCATTGGGGCAGGCCCTAGTCTAATATGACAGGTGTCCTTATCAAGAGGGGAAATTTGACTGCAGAGACAAACATGCATCAAGGGATGATGATATGAAGAGATAGAAACACAAAAAAGAACATCATGTAGAGATAAAAGAGTGAGGCATCTTTGGGCCAAAAATTGCCAGCGACCTGCCAGAAGCCAGAAGAAAGGAGTGGAAAAGATTCTTTCTTACAATCCTCAGAAAGAAACAAACCTGGTGGCTTTGAACTTTGTTTTTGTTAGTCTTAATACACATTCTTGGGGAAATAATACACACATTGACCTATGACTTAAATTACTAGTTTCTAGTATATAAGAAAAAAGAAAATAGACTTGGAGTAAATTTTCCAAATATCACGATTCTTATTTCAACAGAAGCAATCAGTGTTATAGTCCCTCAGAGAAAATACCTTTACATTAAAGCAAATACCTTTGTTTCCATAGGTAATATTCATAGCAAGACTTCCCACCAAATCTCTATCCAGCTGGTATCTTAGCTATAAACTATAGCACATTAACTCCTTAATTAGTTTCTTAGCCTTTATGAATGAGTAATTCTTCTTGCAACAGTTCCCAGTGCAGCAAGGCTATCAGGATACAATACAAACAGTGACTCCCATCTCACTCTTATTTCTGAATTTTCTGTGGCGATGAAGGACTAACCCAAGAAAAGCCTGCGTCATTTAATCGAAAACAAATAAGAGAAGGAGCAGCCTACTTCAGCTTCTTCTAAGGATGGAGTTTCTACAGCTTCCCTCTATGAAAAACAATTTCTGATGAAACGTTCATGTTATTGTCTAAGAAATAATCACTATCTCACAAGTGTCAGGTGTCCTGCACCTAGGGCTTCAGAAAGCTTCCACCAGGTAGAGAATGCACATTGTTTCACTGCATAAGACTTGTAAACCAATGTTTCCAGATGTAAAGAACATGGGGGAACATAGTTCCTTGAAAAACGTGAGCTTTATTGATAACACATTGTTATGAGTTGAATTGTGTTCCCTGAAGAAAAGATATGTTGGAATCCTAACCCTCAGCAACCCAGAAGGTGATCTAATATAATGAGAGAGGTCATTGCAAAAATAATCACATTAAAATGAGGTCATTGGGGCAGGCCCTAGTCTAATATGACAGGTGTCCTTATCAAGAGGGGAAATTTGACTGCAGAGACAAACATGCATCAAGGGATGATGATATGAAGAGATAGAAACACAAAAAAGAACATCATGTAGAGATAAAAGAGTGAGGCATCTTTGGGCCAAAAATTGCCAGCGACCTGCCAGAAGCCAGAAGAAAGGAGTGGAAAAGATTCTTTCTTACAATCCTCAGAAAGAAACAAACCTGGTGGCTTTGAACTTTGTTTTTGTTAGTCTTAATACACATTCTTGGGGAAATAATACACACATTGACCTATGACTTAAATTACTAGTTTCTAGTATATAAGAAAAAAGAAAATAGACTTGGAGTAAATTTTCCAAATATCACGATTCTTATTTCAACAGAAGCAATCAGTGTTATAGTCCCTCAGAGAAAATACCTTTACATTAAAGCAAATACCTTTGTTTCCATAGGTAATATTCATAGCAAGACTTCCCACCAAATCTCTATCCAGCTGGTATCTTAGCTATAAACTATAGCACATTAACTCCTTAATTAGTTTCTTAGCCTTTATGAATGAGTAATTCTTCTTGCAACAGTTCCCAGTGCAGCAAGGCTATCAGGATACAATACAAACAGTGACTCCCATCTCACTCTTATTTCTGAATTTTCTGTGGCGATGAAGGACTAACCCAAGAAAAGCCTGCGTCATTTTAATCTGTGACACCTCCTTTTTCAATGTTAGTCATTCTGTTAAACCCAAATGGAAAGTCATTAGTTGTAACTTCTGTCAAAACTAGAAGCACTTTCACCAAGTGGAAATTCCCAATGGAATTTCTACTAGAAGAAACGCTTTCATTTGTGGCCTACAAGTGCACTCTATTCTGAACAAATGTGCAATTTCCACTGTATAAGGGTTTAGCCAATTTTTTTTTTCCCACTGAATAATAAATATATTACCAAAATTCTTGCCTGAATGTTTCAGATTCAAAGACGAGAAACTTAATTATTCGTTCTGAGTGGCTTCCTTTTGACTATATCGCACTATTGTTTCCCACAGGACTAGGAGGAAGAAATTTAGTTCAGCCTTAATTCAATCACAAAAGCAATTCTGCTGAGCCAACCAGAGCCAATTACTGTCCTGTGGGCAGTGTGTGGGACAGTTGAGTGAAACCAAAGGCATTTGACATTGTTAGGAAGAATTTTATTCAGTCTCTTGCCAAACACTAAGAGTAGCTGCTTGCCAGGGAGAGGTTTTTGCCCCTCAATTTGTGATTCTCAGACACTCTTTTCCAAGAAACCCTTCTTTCACTGACAGTACATATGAGCCCATATTTTGTTTACATTTCATGTGGATGTTGTCTCATTCTATGTCTCTACCTTTCATGCATATTTGATCATTCTTTCCATCTCTTTTAAAAAATCTTCTGTTTCTTCCAGTCAAACACTGATAAAATTCCTTTACTTCATATCATTTTCTAGACATGTTTTCTTGTCTGTAAGAAAAGGGAAGTTCTCCAGAGGAAGAACATGAATGACAAAATACTGGAAAGGCAGCAGTCTAAATATATTATTAGATTCAATCTATCATGTAAGCCAAAGGAATAATAGTTCATTTGCAAGATGACTTACTATATTTACATAATTTTCAAATATCAAAGTTTCTGTTCTTGATCCAATAAAAACGAATGAAATCAAATCTCTACATTACTTAGCTATAAACTAGAATTAACTCCTTAATTAGTTTCTTAGCCTTTATGAATGAGTAATTCTTCTTGCAACAGTTCCCAGTGCAGCAAGGCTATCAGGATACAATACAAACAGTGACTCCCATCTCACTCTTATTTCTGAATTTTCTGTGGCGATGAAGGACTAACCCAAGAAAAGCCTGCGTCATTTTAATCTGTGACACCTCCTTTTTCAATGTTAGTCATTCTGTTAAACCCAAATGGAAAGTCATTAGTTGTAACTTCTGTCAAAACTAGAAGCACTTTCACCAAGTGGAAATTCCCAATGGAATTTCTACTAGAAGAAACGCTTTCATTTGTGGCCTACAAGTGCACTCTATTCTGAACAAATGTGCAATTTCCACTGTATAAGGGTTTAGCCAATTTTTTTTCCCTCTGAATAATAAATATATTACCAAAATTCTTGCCTGAATGTTTCAGATTCAAAGACGAGAAACTTAATTATTCGTTCTGAGTGGCTTCCTTTTGACTATATCGCACTATTGTTTCCCACAGGACTAGGAGGAAGAAATTTAGTTCAGCCTTAATTCAATCACAAAAGCAATTCTGCTGAGCCAACCAGAGCCAATTACTGTCCTGTGGGCAGTGTGTGGGACAGTTGAGTGAAACCAAAGGCATTTGACATTGTTAGGAAGAATTTTATTCAGTCTCTTGCCAAACACTAAGAGTAGCTGCTTGCCAGGGAGAGGTTTTTGCCCCTCAATTTGTGATTCTCAGACACTCTTTTCCAAGAAACCCTTCTTTCACTGACAGTACATATGAGCCCATATTTTGTTTACATTTCATGTGGATGTTGTCTCATTCTATGTCTCTACCTTTCATGCATATTTGATCATTCTTTCCATCTCTTTTAAAAAATCTTCTGTTTCTTCCAGTCAAACACTGATAAAATTCCTTTACTTCATATCATTTTCTAGACATGTTTTCTTGTCTGTAAGAAAAGGGAAGTTCTCCAGAGGAAGAACATGAATGACAAAATACTGGAAAGGCAGCAGTCTAAATATATTATTAGATTCAATCTATCATGTAAGCCAAAGGAATAATAGTTCATTTGCAAGATGACTTACTATATTTACATAATTTTCAAATATCAAAGTTTCTGTTCTTGATCCAATAAAAACGAATGAAATGCTGAGGAAAGAACACACAAATTACTCTTCTACATTTTTGGGAAAAAAAAAAAAAAACATGTTTCTCCAAGGCTTTCTAAAGTTTCCTGATCTACATTTCATAGCCACAAGCAATATAAATCAACCAAGAGAGAGCTGGAGGGAGTTGTATAAATTAGTCAGTGGTAAGAAGAGGGCACAAAGTCTGGTCTCACGCAGCAACACTGGACTGAGGGAATTGTAGGTTTCAATCAATCCACTTAATGAGCCCATACTATGCACATTTATGGCACAAGACATACAAAAGATATGGTCATTATCTTGAAGGTTCTCACATCAACTTTTAAGTCGAAGTGCTGACCTCTCTTTCCCAGGCTAGCCAAGGTCAGTGACTGTCACTCTAGATTAGAAAACTTTAGAAGACCTTGGAGAAACACGTATTGTTTTGGTTTTTTTCCTGAAGAAGTAGAAGAATAATTTGTGTGTTATGTGTGTGTTCCGTTCTCAGGTATTTCATTTGTTTTTATTGGATCAAGAACAGAACTTTTGATATTTAAAAATTATGTAAATGTAGTAAATCATCTTGCAAACGAACTATTATTCACTTGGCTTACATGACAGATTGAACCTAATAATACGTTTAGATTGCCCCTTTTCCAGTATTTTGTCATTCATGTTCTTCTCTCTGGAGAACTTTCCTTTTGCTACAGACAAGCAGACATGTCTAGAAAATGATGTGAAGTAAAAGAATTTCACCAGTGTTGGCCCGTAAAAAACATTTGGGAGAGAAAAGTTGCTATTATTTCCAGAAGAGAAATATTGTGGGGTTTGCCAAGGCGCTACCACCAGGAGCTGTAGTGTCAGAGGGAAGGTGGTCTGGACTTACTAAGTGCTGAGTACATTTCCACGTACCTGAGTCCTCATAAGAGAGAACATTCTGGTATATGCTGGTATCCAACTGTGTTTAGTAATGCAGAAATAAGCAAAAGACACTTGAATATATTGCTAAAAACTTTTTATCTCTAGACACTTTGGGGATTTGAGGAATAAAACAGACATCGATGACAAACACATCTTAGGAACCAAATGGTCTTATATTCCAATCCTGGCTCCATCACTAAGAATCCTGAATTCCCGGCCATCATTCCAAGCACTGTCCTTCTAGGAACAAACTCCCTATTGCCAATTGCCTTCCTGATCCCTCTTTCTATCCATCACCACCATCCTTTGGATCCCTCAGGTCTTCTTTTTCTTTAGGTCTTCCCTTCCATGAAGGAAAATAAGCTCATGATTCAGGGCATTTTCTTTTTTACAAAAAATTGGAACATTTTACATTTACAATGTTGTGTTAGATTCTGCTGTACAACAGCATGACTCAGCTCTATGTATACATATATCACTTCTCTCTTGAGCCTCCCTCCACCCCTGACCCTACCTGTCTAGGCCATCCCAGAGCACCCAGCGGAGTTCCCTGTGTTATACAGCAGCTTCCCACTAGCTATCTATGTTACATATGGCAGTGTATACATATCAATGCTAATCATTTTCTGTCAAAGGAGCAGATAAAACCCTGGGCTTGTGCAAGTCAGAATCCTGACTCAACCACTTAAGATATATGTGACTTTGGGTGTAATACTTATTCTCTCTGTGTCCCTCATCAAAAAACCACTTAAGAATATGAGGAAATGTGAAAAGCTTTTTTTTATATACATGGCTTACATGACAGATTGAACCTAATAATACGTTTAGATTGCCCCTTTTCCAGTATTTTGTCATTCATGTTCTTCTCTCTGGAGAACTTTCCTTTTGCTACAGACAAGCAGACATGTCTAGAAAATGATGTGAAGTAAAAGAATTTCACCAGTGTTGGCCCGTAAAAAACATTTGGGAGAGAAAAGTTGCTATTATTTCCAGAAGAGAAATATTGTGGGGTTTGCCAAGGCGCTACCACCAGGAGCTGTAGTGTCAGAGGGAAGGTGGTCTGGACTTACTAAGTGCTGAGTACATTTCCACGTACCTGAGTCCTCATAAGAGAGAACATTCTGGTATATGCTGGTATCCAACTGTGTTTAGTAATGCAGAAATAAGCAAAAGACACTTGAATATATTGCTAAAAACTTTTTATCTCTAGACACTTTGGGGATTTGAGGAATAAAACAGACATCGATGACAAACACATCTTAGGAACCAAATGGTCTTATATTCCAATCCTGGCTCCATCACTAAGAATCCTGAATTCCCGGCCATCATTCCAAGCACTGTCCTTCTAGGAACAAACTCCCTATTGCCAATTGCCTTCCTGATCCCTCTTTCTATCCATCACCACCATCCTTTGGATCCCTCAGGTCTTCTTTTTCTTTAGGTCTTCCCTTCCATGAAGGAAAATAAGCTCATGATTCAGGGCATTTTCTTTTTTACAAAAAATTGGAACATTTTACATTTACAATGTTGTGTTAGATTCTGCTGTACAACAGCATGACTCAGCTCTATGTATACATATATCACTTCTCTCTTGAGCCTCCCTCCACCCCTGACCCTACCTGTCTAGGCCATCCCAGAGCACCCAGCGGAGTTCCCTGTGTTATACAGCAGCTTCCCACTAGCTATCTATGTTACATATGGCAGTGTATACATATCAATGCTAATCATTTTCTGTCAAAGGAGCAGATAAAACCCTGGGCTTGTGCAAGTCAGAATCCTGACTCAACCACTTAAGATATATGTGACTTTGGGTGTAATACTTATTCTCTCTGTGTCCCTCATCACTGAAATGAGGAAGATTAAAATGTATTTAGCTCATACGATGTACATGTTAAAAGAGATAATATGCAAGGAAAGTGGGCCCTGAGATGAGGCCAATAAGGCTGGAAGTTTATGCTGAGCCCCATAATTCATTGTAAGGGGGTCAGGGGAGTGGTTTTACTCCAATAGCACCAGAAAGATGCTGGGAAGTTTGGGGCAGGGAGGCAACCAAGCTTAAGAGTCCTACACTGGCTAGTTCATGTTTTAAGATGATCACTTGGGCTACCACAAGGGGAAATGATATGAAATGAAAAATGGCTATGGAGGAATTAAGGGCAACTTTTGTGCTTTAAGATCATTTTTCATCTCATGCAGGAAGAGCATCTTAACTGTGGTACCCAAATGTCGCCACGGAACCAGCAGCAGCATCTAGGAATTTGTTAGAAATGCAATCTCTTGAGCCCCTCTGCAAACTTAGTGAATCAGAAATTCTGGGCTTGGAAAGCAATCTACGTTTGAATAAGCCTTCCAGGTGATTCTGATGCATGGCTCAAGTTTGAGAATCAACAGTTAAGAAAAGAAAATTTCTTCCAAAGGCAAGACTTGGAAAGACATGAAAATGTGGTTATAATACCTCTCTATTTCAGGGTCAAGATTCTGGAAAATAAAAGTAGATGTAGAAAAAGAACAAAGACTGGTATTGTTTGCATTGGCAAACATAATTCAGGTTTTTCAAACTTCATATTACATCCCCAACAATGTACTCCTGGTACGATAATTAGCAGTTTGAGGAAAAGGTATTTAAACTGGAGAAAAACAGAAATAACAAGTTTAAACTTTCTTAGTAATTGCTAGGTAGCATAATGATTGTTACATGAGAAGAAAAACCATAAATCAGTTTTCAGAACTTCCCGAAACCAAAATTCTTTCTAGTCCTGTATTTCTTTGATTCTATGAGACAGAAAGAGAATTTTCACTCAGGCATTTAACTGTTAAAGTAGTTAGACCCAGGTGACTATATCTGAATATTCAAAATCTGAGGCCCAAACTTCTGTCTCAATTTTAACCCAAAGAGGTACACATGAACAGAGAGATATTATTGAAATGTGATGGGCATAGCTTATCAAAAAGAAACAGGCAAACGGAAAAAGAAATGTTATAAACAGCATAGGAATTCAAAGTTAAGAGGAGAAATGTGGTAGAAAAAATTTACATGTCAAAAAGAAAACCAAATTTGACAGTAACAATGAAAGAGTACTACAAACTTCCAGGCCAGAGAGAGAAGACAGATGATACTTTCCTTAAACAGATAGAATAATTGGTGAGGGTCAAGAAAGAGAAGTGATGAAGACTCTAATTATCCTTACAGCCCTTGGAAGAGATTTCATTCCACAACAGAATATAAATATGTTTTCTTGTCTTGATGGCAACTTTATCCATCAGATGGAAAGCAAATTACCTGAAGATCCATTATTCTGGCTCTAATTTTGACTAACAGAGAAATGATTTGTTATGAAAATATATTTGAAAATTGAGGAGAGGCCATTTTGCTTCAGGGATTGTAATAACAAAGGAATAGAGATAGTCACAAAATATTCTTTGCAAGAGCACTTACTTTTGGATAAGCCTTCCAGGTGATTCTGATGCATGGCTCAAGTTTGAGAATCAACAGTTAAGAAAAGAAAATTTCTTCCAAAGGCAAGACTTGGAAAGACATGAAAATGTGGTTATAATACCTCTCTATTTCAGGGTCAAGATTCTGGAAAATAAAAGTAGATGTAGAAAAAGAACAAAGACTGGTATTGTTTGCATTGGCAAACATAATTCAGGTTTTTCAAACTTCATATTACATCCCCAACAATGTACTCCTGGTACGATAATTAGCAGTTTGAGGAAAAGGTATTTAAACTGGAGAAAAACAGAAATAACAAGTTTAAACTTTCTTAGTAATTGCTAGGTAGCATAATGATTGTTACATGAGAAGAAAAACCATAAATCAGTTTTCAGAACTTCCCGAAACCAAAATTCTTTCTAGTCCTGTATTTCTTTGATTCTATGAGACAGAAAGAGAATTTTCACTCAGGCATTTAACTGTTAAAGTAGTTAGACCCAGGTGACTATATCTGAATATTCAAAATCTGAGGCCCAAACTTCTGTCTCAATTTTAACCCAAAGAGGTACACATGAACAGAGAGATATTATTGAAATGTGATGGGCATAGCTTATCAAAAAGAAACAGGCAAACGGAAAAAGAAATGTTATAAACAGCATAGGAATTCAAAGTTAAGAGGAGAAATGTGGTAGAAAAAATTTACATGTCAAAAAGAAAACCAAATTTGACAGTAACAATGAAAGAGTACTACAAACTTCCAGGCCAGAGAGAGAAGACAGATGATACTTTCCTTAAACAGATAGAATAATTGGTGAGGGTCAAGAAAGAGAAGTGATGAAGACTCTAATTATCCTTACAGCCCTTGGAAGAGATTTCATTCCACAACAGAATATAAATATGTTTTCTTGTCTTGATGGCAACTTTATCCATCAGATGGAAAGCAAATTACCTGAAGATCCATTATTCTGGCTCTAATTTTGACTAACAGAGAAATGATTTGTTATGAAAATATATTTGAAAATTGAGGAGAGGCCATTTTGCTTCAGGGATTGTAATAACAAAGGAATAGAGATAGTCACAAAATATTCTTTGCAAGAGCACTTACTTTTGGATGTGGATATTGATGCCATGTCACTCATTATTCTTGGAAGACTCTTAGAATAGTAAAATGTCATCTATCTTAACTACTTTATTCCAGCAATGAAGTTATTTCTTCATGCAGACAAAACGTACCTCTGACTGCTTAATCAGAGGTACCTTCTATTCAGTTGAACTCTAATTGGGGAATGAATGGGAAGAGCTTTAACTGCTACTTTGCAAATATCTATGTTAAAAATGAGGCTTTAACTAAAATGATGGTTCTCAAACTTTATGTTGATGTTAGTGCTAAGTCACTCTGTTGTGTCCAACTCTCTGCATCCCATAGACTGTAGCCCATCAGACTCCTCTGTCCATGGTATTTCCCAGACAAGAACACTGGAGTGGGTTTCCATTTCCATCTTCAGGGGTTCTTCCTGACTCAGGGATTGAATCCACGTTTCTTAAGTCTCCTACACTGGTAGCAGGTTCTTTACTAATAGTGCTACCTGGGAATCACTTAAAAGACTTTTTTTTTTCCGGCCACTTCTATTAGTTTTTCATTTCTTTCTTTGTTCTTTGGCCTGTTTGGGCCTCCCATTGCAGTGGCCTCTCTCCTTGCAGAGCACCAACACCGGGTGAATGCGTTCCAAAGTGCTGGCTCTGTAATTGGACACACCAGTCCAGTCACTCCACGACACGTGCGATCTTCCCAGGCCAGGGATCAAACCAGTGCCCCTGCAACGAAAGAGTACTACAAACTTCCAGGCCAGAGAGAGAAGACAGATGATACTTTCCTTAAACAGATAGAATAATTGGTGAGGGTCAAGAAAGAGAAGTGATGAAGACTCTAATTATCCTTACAGCCCTTGGAAGAGATTTCATTCCACAACAGAATATAAATATGTTTTCTTGTCTTGATGGCAACTTTATCCATCAGATGGAAAGCAAATTACCTGAAGATCCATTATTCTGGCTCTAATTTTGACTAACAGAGAAATGATTTGTTATGAAAATATATTTGAAAATTGAGGAGAGGCCATTTTGCTTCAGGGATTGTAATAACAAAGGAATAGAGATAGTCACAAAATATTCTTTGCAAGAGCACTTATTTTTGGGATGTGGATATTGATGCCATGTCACTCATTATTCTTAGAAGACTCTTAGAATAGTAAAATGTCATCTATCTTAACTACTTTATTCCAGCAATGAAGTTATTTCTTCATGCAGACAAAACGTACCTCTGACTGCTTAATCAGAGGTACCTTCTATTCAGTTGAACTCTAATTGGGGAATGAATGGGAAGAGCTTTAACTGCTACTTTGCAAATATCTATGTTAAAAATGAGGCTTTAACTAAAATGATGGTTCTCAAACTTTATGTTGATGTTAGTGCTAAGTCACTCTGTTGTGTCCAACTCTCTGCATCCCATAGACTGTAGCCCATCAGACTCCTCTGTCCATGGTATTTCCCAGACAAGAACACTGGAGTGGGTTTCCATTTCCATCTTCAGGGGTTCTTCCTGACTCAGGGATTGAATCCACGTTTCTTAAGTCTCCTACACTGGTAGCAGGTTCTTTACTAATAGTGCTACCTGGGAATCACTTAAAAGACTTTTTTTTTTCCGGCCACTTCTATTAGTTTTTCATTTCTTTCTTTGTTCTTTGGCCTGTTTGGGCCTCCCATTGCAGTGGCCTCTCTCCTTGCAGAGCACCAACACCGGGTGAATGCGTTCCAAAGTGCTGGCTCTGTAATTGGACACACCAGTCCAGTCACTCCACGACACGTGCGATCTTCCCAGGCCAGGGATCAAACCAGTGCCCCCTGCACTGCAAGGCGGTGTCTTTACCCACTGGACCACCAGGGAAGCCCCTAAAAGACTTTTTAAAACAGAATTCTGGGTTCCATCCCCAGAGCTTCTGTTTCAGTAGGTTCAGTGTCAGCCCTGAAAATCTGCATCTCTGACTAGTTCTCAGATGCTGATGTTTTTGGTCCCTTGACCATTATAGAATCTCAGGTTCAATGAAAGAAACAATGTCATGTTGCAGTCCTTCTAACTCAAATTTTCCAGTTCTCTTCCTTCTGTCTAAAATGAAATCACTCCCTCATTTCTGAACCCTGTCTAGACATTAGGAGTACCTTCGGGAAGTTTTAAGAACACCTGCATCCAGGTTCCCTCTGCCCATGGTTCAAGTTGAATGAATCTGTGTTTCCAACCTGACTATCAGGATCAGTTCAATGTTCCCAGGTGATTCTATTCTGCAACCAGTGTTGAGGAATCATTGACCTTTAGGCTAACAAATCTTGAGTGTTTAGCTCTTCAACCTGATCCTGTTGACATCCTTAGCTGACAGCTCTCAACTTTTGACCTAATAAAGTGGGTAAGGTCTCCTTTGTTGTGACTAACTAACTGCATCAGTTATCATGATCTAGCAACCATAATTTTGAGTTGACAGAGCAAATACTAAATATTTTTACCATCACATCATCAACAAACAAGAAGGTTTAACATTTATAGCATACTAGAGAAAACAGCCCTTCGTATGCATTCTGTAGGAAAGGAGGGAACCACAGTCTCACATCCACAAACCTTAGTGTTTTGGCTTCTTGTCAGTATTTTCAGAGAAAACAACATATGTATTGCCCTGCAAATCCCGTTGAAAAGTCAGGGGCTGGAGGAAAAGGATTGTTGTAACCTATTGGGAAGAACAGTACACAGGGGGTACTCATATATTACACAGTAACTTAGCAAAGGCTGATAACTTTAAGCAGGTGAAAATGTCATCAAACGTAAGCCCCTTTTGATACTGTTTCCAATTAGTGTTCTTTGGCCTGTTTGGCCCTTGTTTTAAAATTGGAACCAACACCAGTCCAGTCACTCCACGACACGTGCGATCTTCCCAGGCCAGGGATCAAACCAGTGCCCCCTGCACTGCAAGGCGGTGTCTTTACCCACTGGACCACCAGGGAAGCCCCTAAAAGACTTTTTAAAACAGAATTCTGGGTTCCATCCCCAGAGCTTCTGTTTCAGTAGGTTCAGTGTCAGCCCTGAAAATCTGCATCTCTGACTAGTTCTCAGATGCTGATGTTTTTGGTCCCTTGACCATTATAGAATCTCAGGTTCAATGAAAGAAACAATGTCATGTTGCAGTCCTTCTAACTCAAATTTTCCAGTTCTCTTCCTTCTGTCTAAAATGAAATCACTCCCTCATTTCTGAACCCTGTCTAGACATTAGGAGTACCTTCGGGAAGTTTTAAGAACACCTGCATCCAGGTTCCCTCTGCCCATGGTTCAAGTTGAATGAATCTGTGTTTCCAACCTGACTATCAGGATCAGTTCAATGTTCCCAGGTGATTCTATTCTGCAACCAGTGTTGAGGAATCATTGACCTTTAGGCTAACAAATCTTGAGTGTTTAGCTCTTCAACCTGATCCTGTTGACATCCTTAGCTGACAGCTCTCAACTTTTGACCTAATAAAGTGGGTAAGGTCTCCTTTGTTGTGACTAACTAACTGCATCAGTTATCATGATCTAGCAACCATAATTTTGAGTTGACAGAGCAAATACTAAATATTTTTACCATCACATCATCAACAAACAAGAAGGTTTAACATTTATAGCATACTAGAGAAAACAGCCCTTCGTATGCATTCTGTAGGAAAGGAGGGAACCACAGTCTCACATCCACAAACCTTAGTGTTTTGGCTTCTTGTCAGTATTTTCAGAGAAAACAACATATGTATTGCCCTGCAAATCCCGTTGAAAAGTCAGGGGCTGGAGGAAAAGGATTGTTGTAACCTATTGGGAAGAACAGTACACAGGGGGTACTCATATATTACACAGTAACTTAGCAAAGGCTGATAACTTTAAGCAGGTGAAAATGTCATCAAACGTAAGCCCCCTTTTGATAAAAATATTTTACTTAGTTTTGAAATCAATAAGACTGTCAGTTCTATGTATATGCTTTGTAATTAGTACTTAGGATTGTTTTATCTTGTGAAATCAAGGCCTGAATTGTTCTGTGTGGAAAAATGGAGGGGAAAAAATGGAGGAATGATTTTTAATTCTATATTGTTCATGTGATTATGAGTTTCTTTCCTTATTATATGTCCTGCTTTACTGTGCTATGCTCAGTCATGTCCAACTCTTTGTAAGCCCATGACCTGTAGCCCGCCAGGCTCCTCTGTCCATGGAATTCTCTGGGTAAGAATACTGGAGCTGACTGCCATTTCCTACTCCAGTTTATGCATCGTAGGGGAAACACTTCTCAAATCAATGGGCTAGCGTACTAACAACACATGTTCTGATAACATTTTTTCTCAAGACCATGTTCAGAAACAAACTGATAAATATTGACAGAATTGATATATATGGATAATATATCATCCATCTTCTCAACAAGGAAGATTATCTTCATGAAGGCTGCATACATTATTAGTGATTAATTCACCTAAAAGAAAGTAACATATTTAACCAGTAAATTATTGTAAGACAATCATATAGTTTTATTAAAACAATTGATCCTTTTTGCATCTATATTAAGGAAATATATTAATTTATACTTGTACTGGAAAACAGGTATTTTCATAACAATGAAAAATATTTAGGGCTTCCCCTGGTGGTCCAGTGGGTAAGGACACCGCCTTGCAGTGCAAGGGGCGCCGGTTAGATCCCTGGCCTGGGAAGATCCCACGTGCCGCGGAGCGGCTGGACCCATGTGTCCAATTACCAAGCTGGAGCTCTGGAGCGCATGCGCCCAGAGCCGGCGCTCTGCAACGACAGACGCCACCGCGATGGGAGGCCCACAAGAGCCAAAGAACAAAGACGGATGAAAACAGAGAAATGAAAGATCAATAGAAGTGGCCCGCCCACTCCCCTCCCTCCCCAACCCGACCTCCGTCCAAAATAAATAAATAAATAAATCTTTAAAAAAAAAAAAATTTAAACATACGGGACTAAATTCTCACACAGAAATTCTCAATGTTTATTGCTTTAATCTGTGCCTATGTTCCTCAATCCAATAAAAAAATTTTATATCCATTATTTTACAAAATATGCAATTTTATGCAAGGAATGTATGTACTTACTGAATATTAAACTTTAGTACTTAACAACACAGAAAATCTAGAAATGTTAAGGAAAGACTATAGAAAAACCATCTAAAAAACCTGGGAGTTTACTTACAAACTTTAACTACACAGTGCTTGCTAAGTGTTGTGTTTTTTCCCAGAAACAACAGAGAATTCATCATTTAACAAGAGTATGAGCAATAACCAAGGGCTTCCTAGATGATTCTAGTGGTAAAGAATTCTCCTGCCAGTGTAGGAGAACTAAGAGATCCAGGTTCCATCCCTGGGTTGGGAAGATCCCCAGAGGAGGAAATGGCCATCTACCCCAGTGTTCTTTCTTGCCTGGAGAATCCCATGAACAGAGAAGTCTGGCAGGTTACAGTCAATGAGGTCACAAGGAATCAGACATGACTGGGGTGGCTTAGCACACACTACACACATGAACAATAACCAAAGAAAGGCATTTTTAAAGAATGACTATAATGTGCATTTTAAATGGATAAGCTAAGACACTTGAGCATTCATCTCCAGAAAGAGAAGAAACTGCAATTAGCTTAAATACCTAATCAAACCATTAAGTATGCAAAACCGCACTCCAAATTTAGGAATTTTATTTTGTCCATTTTAAGAATTGCATTGGACTGATAGTTTCTTTAAACATGTATGTTTTTCAGATAAATAGGTAGAGATATAAATACATATAAGAGTATATATCGGTATAGATAAAAACATAGAAATATAGATACTGATATTTTTTAATTTTGAAAATTATTTTCCAGTCTTCTTGTCAAAATAACGTAATTTGCCATAAGCAGCACCAAATTTAGATCATCTAAGCTCTAATAATTAAAGCATGAGATGAGATTTATTTCATTCTACAATACTAGCTCAAACCAGCTGCATCAGCAGTATCAAGCTCTCTGGAGTTGAATTAAAGATGTTATTTGATGAACGATGGAAAAAGTGATAGGTATTTTTTAGATGTATGGAAAAGAAGATGGTAAAATGAACGAGTAGTGATTCTACAGCTTAGTGATCCAAAAAGTCAAAATAAGGCAATAGTCATGGGAGAGAAAGCGTTGGACAAGAAGACAGTTCTAGGTTGTATTGAATCCCTGCCACCCTCTGCCTCGCTAGTCAAAGTCCTAGACTCCCATAAGCTAGACTTGTTATTGAAAGAAAGAAATTAGATCATGTTACTCTCGTATTTGTATTTTTCCAGCTTTCCTATTTTACTTCAAAAACAAACTGTCCCGTGAACTACAAACCCCTGCATCATTTGGACTCTATTTCCCCCAACATCCCCCTCTAATGCTTCTCCTTCTCTCTCTCTGTTCCACTGTGCCAAAACCCTTTTTCAGTTCAGAAATACAACCAGCTACTTCCCACCTCAAGGCCTCAGGGGTGCAGCTCATTCTTCCTAGAATATCAGACTCCTCCTTTGCCAAGATCACCATACAGGTAGGTCTCGGCTTATGGCGACCTCTATGGAGAGCCTTTCTCCCATCATCCTGAGTGTAAGTAGATTTCCTGGTATTAGTGGCATCTCTCACTGCTGTCTCTCTTCATAGTACTTATCACAGGTGGGAATTATATCATTGTTTGTATGGCCACTGCCAGTCTCCTATTCTTGAGGGGGAGTTATGAAGGAACAAACATTTCTGTTGAGTTCACCAGTTCATACTCAGCACCTGTAGCAGAAAGCCTGACCTACAGTAGATGCTCAGTATTTCTGAGATATGTTATGAATTATAGTAATATGTACTAGGATTGCACTTAAACTAGTGAGATACATTTTATTCTTTACTTTTAAATGACAAATCAATTGAAAATAACATGAAATCAAGTGTTGGGGAAATAAATAAAAAACTTATGTCCAGAGGCTTCCCTGATTGTCCAGTGAGTAGACAGTCCACCTTGCAGTGCAGGGGGCACTGGTTTAATCCCAGGCCCAGGGAGATCCCACGTGCCATGGAGTCACTGGGCCTGTGTGTCCAATGAAGAGCCAGTGCTCTGCAGTAAGAGAGGCCACTGCAATGGGAAGCCCACACATGCCAAAGAATAAAAAGATAGATGAAAATAAATATAAATGAAAAAAGAGGCATGATGGGGAAAAAGAAAAAAAAAAAAACTCTTATGTCCAAACTCCTATTCGAAGGCAATGGGTATAGAGATAATGATTTGATGATGAGCCAAATGACAGCTGACACTTTCAAAAAGCTGGGGCCAAACAATGAAGAAAAAGTAATTCAAATGCTTGCTTAGAACACTGTCACAATTTTCATATTGAATTCTCAGTGCAAAAGAAAAATAGTTCTGCAGGATTTTCTTTTCATTTGCAGACTACTGTTTAAGGAGTGAAAGAAAATAGCAATTAAAAACTGTTTAACAAATATGGGCAAACGACCATGAAAACGGTAATGACCAGAGGCACTGAACCATGTGGATTTGGGCTCATCAAGTGGTCTTTAAATGATTGGAAAATACAAGTGCTCTTGTCTGCTGTTCTGAAGTGCATTTGTGTAAGTCAAGAATTGCAACAAGAGAATTGTTCTTGGCTTTATAAATACTTCCTATGAACTTTTGAAATCCAATCTGGTATCTTTATGTACACAATTACCACAAGGATAATAACTGCAGATGGTATGTGAACTCTAAATCCCTAGCCGTCTGGGATTTTTTTCATTCCTAGTTTTTGTTATCATAAGCTTTTTACCACTATACTACATAAACAGATTCCATTTTTAGCTATTTGGAAAGCAAAAGAAAAGAGCCCATATATCTCTACTATCGTAATCTTTTTGGCTAAGTATCTAACAGAGAAATGCAGTGGTATACTAAGGTATCTAGTATACCACTTTGGGGAAGTATTACAATAACCATACTATACAGAGGAAGTTTGCATTTTCCTCTTAAATTTCATCTATTACATCTTTTATTTAAATAATTGTATTTATTGATTTGGCTGTGCTGGGTCTTTGGTGTTGTGTGGGCTTTTCTCTAGTTGCGACGAGTGGGAGTTAATTTTGTTGCAGATCATGGGCTATTAGGGCACTCAGGCTTCAGGAGTTGCAGAGCAAGGGCTCAGCAGATGCAGCTCCCCACCTCTAGAGCACAGGCTCAGTAGCTGTGGTGCACAGGCTTAGTTGCTTCACAGCAGGTGAGATCTTCCTAGATCAGGAATCAAACCTGTGTCTCCTGCATCGGCAAGCAAAGGATTCACCACTAAGTCACCAGGGAAGCCCCATCTATGACAGCTTGATAGAATTTCCCAATGACCCCCCAAGTCAGGCACTTTACGGGAGACAAAAAATGTCAGACCCATGATGCCAATTAATCCAATTAGTTTTTGAATACAAGGAACTTGAGATAGAGCCTGAATGCTTACTGGTAACTAAAGAAACTCCAAACCTATCTAGAAATGGAGATGGACCTGCAGTGATGGAGATAGAGTGGAGATGGAGATGGAGAAATAGAGGTAGAAAGAAATTCTCATGAACATAAGTGAAAGCAGAGGCCAAACATAAATGGAACATGTCTGAAATCGTAAAGTATTTAGGTTGCTAGTTTACAAGCATATTTTTCCTAATGTCTGACTGAGATGATGAGTGTTTTGTTGGATACAGATTAAAATAAATGCTTACAGGAAACACTATCAAAATATGACAATATATCAAGAAGTAATAAGAATAACCAACAATTAATATATTAAGTGAGCTTCCCTTATGACTCAGCAGTAAAGACTCTGCCTGCCAATGCAAGAGACAAGGTTTCCATCCCTGGGTCAGGAAGATCCCCGGGGAAGGAAATGGTGACCCACTCCAGTATTCTTGCCTGGGAAATCCTATGCACTGAGAAGCCTGAAAAACTACAGTCCATGGGGTCAGAAAAGAGTCAAATGTGACTTAGGAACTAAAGAACAACAATAGATCATACAGTAATCTTAAGTTTTCTTGTTAGGTTAGAGGATTTGGGAAGTCAAAAGTTACATACAAGAGAAATACTTAAAATGATGTCCTCTATTGTTATTCATTTGCATATATTTGTGTAGGTCATAGACATGTTTTGGAAAACTATCATTTTCTGTATCTTCAATGTGAATGTCATTATTTCCCAGTAAAATAATTCAATGTTGATGCTTATGTCAGGAACAAAATAGAAGAACATGATCCTCATTTCTGTATACACTTCACTTTTTCTTCACAGGAGAGTGTCTCCTCTCCTGTGGGGAAACAAGCTGGTGGAGGTTTTTGCAGATTTGGCTGAGCCAGGAGAAAACCACACTGGGAATGAGAAACATCCCAGAAAGAACTAAGACAAAAACAAGTGATTCGATTCACATGGGCTTATGGGAGGGGGGGAGGGTGTCATACCGGTAGATCAGCAACAGGTGGGAGATAGCCGTGGCCTTTGGAATGCCTGGTCAGTGCAAGTTAGAACGCTGCGTGAGCAGGCATAACTCCTTAACTTCTTGCTGGTCTAGTTGCCCCTCCAGCTGCAACATGGCCTTTCCATTCTTAGAGTCAGGAGAGTAATTATTGATCAGAGCTGTGAGAAGGTTCTGACCCTTGTTAATATCATTCCCTGCAAACGCCTGGAGGCTTGAGCTCTCAATAAAAGCAGACTGGTGAATGTGTTCAGGGCCTTGACCCAGGAGGTCTTGAGCCCCCCATTCTCATCCTTTCCCTCTGTATGTGTCTATTTCTGAACGTCCCACCGCATCCACTTTTCTCCCTGCATCTGGCTGACGTGGTGCAGCAATCTCCACTTAAGATGAATCCTTCCATATGTGATCTTTGTAGGATTCCTTCCCGGCTTCATGATGATCATAACCTAGTATTTATCTCTCTGTATCCTTTCCCATGGTTGCCTCAAACAGGTTCCAATTCCACCCGCCCCACCATCTTTGAGTTATCATCTTTCCCTCTCATTTATTTTGCTAAAAAATTTCACTTGGTGGATTCCTCCTGCTTCCAGTTCCCAGCTACTCACTTTCCCTGAAAATTGGCTTTTGCCTCATTGCTACCTGAGGCTATAAATCTCTATGACGTCTTCTTCTAATCATAAAATCTAGTTTTCTAAATCTTCATTCTCTTTCTGAACATTATTGAAAATTTTGAAAGTAAATTGTGAAAAATAAACCACCCTCTTCTTCCTTGATAAAAATCCCCTGATCTTCCTTTTTTGAAAGAGCATTTAAAAATTTGCAATTCTGTCCATCCCAACTACATGTTTTAAAAGTATATAAAATACGTAATGAAGAAGAACATCCTGTTATGACAGGGTACTCTTCTTAAACCCCTGTGGGGACCTAAATGGGAAGGAAGTCCAAAAGGGAGTGGATATATGTATATGTATGGCTGATCCATTTTGTACAGTAGAAACTAACAACATTATATGGCAACTATACTCCAGTAAAATTAATTTTTAACAACATACAACTGTAAGGTCTTTTTCTTAGCTCCTTTAAGATAGAAATCATCTCCCAGCCTTTTTCCAGTTTTACTACCTAGGACTGCCTTTCAGTCCATAGGGCTGCAAAGAGTCAGACAACTAAAATGACTTAGCACAGCACAGCAAACATAGATGGCCTTTGCTTTTCCACTAGCTAACTCCTTGAGGGTCAGCAGTAAAGAATCCACCTGGGAATTCAAGAGACACAGGTTTGATCCCTGGGTTGGGAAAATTCTCCAGAGAAGGAAATGGCAACCCATCCCAGTATTCTTGCCTAGAAAATTCCATGGACTGAGGAGCCTGGCAAGAATACTTGCCTAGAAAATTCCATGGATGCTATAGTCCATGGTATCACAAAGAACTGAACATGACTTAGCAACTAACAAACCTGAGTGCTTAAAACCTTTTTGTCTTTACTTTCAAGGGAGCTGAGCTCAATGTCTCTCAACTGCAGTAGTCTTGAATGAACTCTGTTTAATTCCATCAGGTGCAATTTTTCTCTGACAACTGTCACCTCAAAGAATTGTTAGCTTAACTTATGCCTGTCACATTCAGAAAGGAAAGTTAAGGAAAACAAAGCGTTTTAGCTATTCTCAACTAGTAAGTCCTAATAAAGACAAATCCATATTCTTTAATAACTTGTCTCTGTGCCTCATAATCAAAGACAGATGAGTGGGTAGAAGCGGACAGAATGCCGAATTCAGGACAGAAATTTAGCCATTTTTAAATCTTCATTCTCTTTCTGAACATTATTGAAAATTTTGAAAGTAAATTGTGAAAAATAAACCACCCTCTTCTTCCTTGATAAAAATCCCCTGATCTTCCTTTTTTGAAAGAGCATTTAAAAATTTGCAATTCTGTCCATCCCAACTACATGTTTTAAAAGTATATAAAATACGTAATGAAGAAGAACATCCTGTTATGACAGGGTACTCTTCTTAAACCCCTGTGGGGACCTAAATGGGAAGGAAGTCCAAAAGGGAGTGGATATATGTATATGTATGGCTGATCCATTTTGTACAGTAGAAACTAACAACATTATATGGCAACTATACTCCAGTAAAATTAATTTTTAACAACATACAACTGTAAGGTCTTTTTCTTAGCTCCTTTAAGATAGAAATCATCTCCCAGCCTTTTTCCAGTTTTACTACCTAGGACTGCCTTTCAGTCCATAGGGCTGCAAAGAGTCAGACAACTAAAATGACTTAGCACAGCACAGCAAACATAGATGGCCTTTGCTTTTCCACTAGCTAACTCCTTGAGGGTCAGCAGTAAAGAATCCACCTGGGAATTCAAGAGACACAGGTTTGATCCCTGGGTTGGGAAAATTCTCCAGAGAAGGAAATGGCAACCCATCCCAGTATTCTTGCCTAGAAAATTCCATGGACTGAGGAGCCTGGCAAGAATACTTGCCTAGAAAATTCCATGGATGCTATAGTCCATGGTATCACAAAGAACTGAACATGACTTAGCAACTAACAAACCTGAGTGCTTAAAACCTTTTTGTCTTTACTTTAAAGGGGAGCTGAGCTCAATGTCTCTCAACTGCAGTAGTCTTGAATGAACTCTGTTTAATTCCATCAGGTTCAATTTTTCTCTGACAACTGTCACCTCAAAGAATTGTTAGCTTAACTTATGCCTGTCACATTCAGAAAGGAAAGTTAAGGAAAACAAAGCGTTTTAGCTATTCTCAACTAGTAAGTCCTAATAAAGACAAATCCATATTCTTTAATAACTTGTCTCTGTGCCTCATAATCAAAGACAGATGAGTGGGTAGAAGCGGACAGAATGCCGAATTCAGGACAGAATTTATTTAGCCATTTTTTAAATCCATGCAATGTGATTTTCTGGTACCTTCTAAATATCAGGCAGAGTGAATAGGCTTTTTAAATTTTTCATTGGGGTTTGGTTGTTTTACAATGCTTTACTAGTTTCAGGTGTACAGCAAAGTTATTGCTATACATCTTTTAGAGAGTTTTGTTGTTTACAGCTATACATAATCCCAAAACAGTCATGGGCATATTCCTGACCCCTCCCACCTGAGGTCCCCATTTTCCCCCCATCCCACCACCCAGGCTGTTGCATAGCCCCCATGCAAGTTCCCTTAGTCTTACAGCTTAATCACAATGATTATCTCTTTTACATATGATAGTGTAGGTTTTAATGTTACTCTTTCCATACCTCTCACCTGATCTTCCCTCCCCGCAATGTCCATAAGTCTGTTCTCTATGTTTGTTTCTCCATTGCTGCTCTGTGTGTGTAATTTATCTGTACCATCTTACTAGATTCCATATATATGTGTTAGTATATTGTATCTGTCCTTTTTGACTTACTTCACTCTGTATAACAGGGTCTAGGTTCATTCACCTCATTAGGACTGATTCTTCTGCATTTCTTTTTACAGCTGACAAGTACTCCATTGTATATATGTGCCAGAACTTCTTTATCCATTCATTTGTCGATGGACAGCTAGGTTGTTTTCACATTCTAGCTATTGTATCGAGTGCTGAGATGAACACTGGGGTACAGGTGTCTTTTCCAATTTTGGTTTCGTCAAGGTATAAACCTAATAGTGGGACTGCTGGGTCATATGTACTTCTATTTTTAGTTCTGTAAGGAATCTGCATACTATCTTCCATAGTGATTGTATCAATTTACATCCCCACCAATAATGCAGCAGCATTCCTTTCTCTGCACCCTCTCCAGCATTTATTATCTGTAGTTTTTCTGATGATGGCTAATCTGACAGGTGTGAGGTGGTATCTCTTAAGTTTAGCTTAATTGCCTGTCAACTGGGGTTTAAAAGTCCTAATAAAGACAAATCCATATTCTTTAATAACTTGTCTCTGTGCCTCATAATCAAAGACAGATGAGTGGGTAGAAGCGGACAGAATGCCGAATTCAGGACAGAATTTATTTAGCCATTTTTTAAATCCATGCAATGTGATTTTCTGGTACCTTCTAAATATCAGGCAGAGTGAATAGGCTTTTTAAATTTTTCATTGGGGTTTGGTTGTTTTACAATGCTTTACTAGTTTCAGGTGTACAGCAAAGTTATTGCTATACATCTTTTAGAGAGTTTTGTTGTTTACAGCTATACATAATCCCAAAACAGTCATGGGCATATTCCTGACCCCTCCCACCTGAGGTCCCCATTTTCCCCCCATCCCACCACCCAGGCTGTTGCATAGCCCCCATGCAAGTTCCCTTAGTCTTACAGCTTAATCACAATGATTATCTCTTTTACATATGATAGTGTAGGTTTTAATGTTACTCTTTCCATACCTCTCACCTGATCTTCCCTCCCCGCAATGTCCATAAGTCTGTTCTCTATGTTTGTTTCTCCATTGCTGCTCTGTGTGTGTAATTTATCTGTACCATCTTACTAGATTCCATATATATGTGTTAGTATATTGTATCTGTCCTTTTTGACTTACTTCACTCTGTATAACAGGGTCTAGGTTCATTCACCTCATTAGGACTGATTCTTCTGCATTTCTTTTTACAGCTGACAAGTACTCCATTGTATATATGTGCCAGAACTTCTTTATCCATTCATTTGTCGATGGACAGCTAGGTTGTTTTCACATTCTAGCTATTGTATCGAGTGCTGAGATGAACACTGGGGTACAGGTGTCTTTTCCAATTTTGGTTTCGTCAAGGTATAAACCTAATAGTGGGACTGCTGGGTCATATGTACTTCTATTTTTAGTTCTGTAAGGAATCTGCATACTATCTTCCATAGTGATTGTATCAATTTACATCCCCACCAATAATGCAGCAGCATTCCCTTTTCTCTGCACCCTCTCCAGCATTTATTATCTGTAGTTTTTCTGATGATGGCTAATCTGACAGGTGTGAGGTGGTATCTCATTGTAGTTTTGATTTGCATTTCTCTGATAATGAGCAATGTTGAGCATCGTTCATGTGTTTTTTGGCCATCTGCATGTCTTCTTTGGAGGGATGTCTGTTTAGGTCTATTTCCCATTTTTGATTGGGTTGTTTGTTTTTTAGGTGTTGAGTTGTCTGAGTTGTTTGTATATTTTGGAAATTAATTCTTTGTCATCTGTTTTATTTGCTATTATTTTCTCCCATTCTGTGGGTCATCTGTTCACCTTGTTTGTAGTTTCTTTTGCTGTGTAAAAGCTTTTAAGTTTCATTAGGTCCCACATGTTTATTTTTGTTTTTATTTCCGATATTCTAGAGGGTAGGTCATACAAGATTTTTTTTGTTTCTTTGTAAAGTCAACTTTTATTAACTTAACAATGGAAAGAAAGCATTCTTTTGTTTTAAGTTGAATTGTAGTTAAAGTAAAAGGTGACAAAAAGTGGTACAAAACTCAGTTTAAAATGCATCTGATATTTAGAAACACAATTACTATTGAAAAGAGGTCATCCCAAAGTAGAAAATTAACATAAGCTATTAGCTTAGGAAAGTTAGATGTTACATAAACTCTTGGTGAGGGTATACATGAGACATGGGGAGACTAACCATAACATTTCGATCTGTCAAAATAGTCTACTATGTTGGTATTTCTCAGCTGAGCAGGTTCTTAATTCAAATGTCTGAATAGTAACATTCCTATATACAAACAATGAAAAATCAGAAAGAGAAATCAGGGAGGCAATCCCATTCACCACTGTAACCAAAAGAATAAAATATTTAGGAATAAACCTACCTAAAGAGACAAAAGAACTGCACACAGAAAATTACAAGACACTAATGAAAGAAATCAAAGATGATATAAACAGATGGAGGGATATTCCATGTTCCTGGGTCAGAAGAATCAATATTGTGAATAGGCATTTACTACTAGAAAGATAATAATATCTGGTCTCCTCCTACATGGACCTCACGAACTAGACAAGGGCGACAAAATGGAAGCAGTCATTGCAGTACAATGTGATCAGTGCTCCTGACAGCTCTGATGCCAACCATTAATCCAACCTCAGCCCTGTCACCTGCCTCAAATCTCCACGGATAATACTTCCTTGTGAAGCCACCCAGTGTCAACACCAACCAGCAGGTATCCTTTTCTTTTTTAATATGTAACAGCTGTGCTTTTCATTTTCTTATATTTTTTATTTTTTTAAATTTTATTTACTTATTTATTTTTGGCCATTCTGAGTTTTCCCTGCTGCCACAGGCTCTTCTCTAGTTACAGGGAGTGGGGGCTACTCTCTAGTTGAGGTAAATGGGCTTCTTGTTGGGGTGACTTCTCTTGTTGTGGAACTCGGGCTCTAGGGCACACAGGCTTCAGCAATTGCAGCACATGGCTCAAAAGTTGCAGCTATGAGGCTCTAGAGCACAGGCTCAATAATTGTAGCTCATGGGCATAGCTGCTCCGCAGCAGGTGGGATCTTCTCAGATCAGAGATCAAACCCATGTCTCCTGCATTGGCAGGAGAACTCTTTACCACTGAAATATAAGGGAAGCCCAGCAGGTGGCCTCTTTTTCCACCAAATATGTATTTATTTATTATTGTGGTATAGCTGCTTTCCAATATTGTGTTCATTTCTGTTATAAAATATAGTGAAGCAGCTATATATATTAACATATCCCTTCCCTCAGTCCCTTCCCATTCCATCCCTCTAGGTCACCATGGAGCACAGCAAAGTAAGCTCCCTATGTTATACAGCAGATCCCCACTAGTTGTTTGACACATGATAGTATATATATATATATATGTATCCATCCCAATTTCCCAATTGGGATTGGGATCTCAGTCAATCTCACCCCTCCTCCCCGACTCCCATGTGCACACATCAACTGTTCTTGCCTCTCAGCATTCAAAAAAAGAAAATAATAAAACATGAGCAGAAGATCTAAACAGACATTTCTCCAAGAAAGACATACGGATGGCCAGAGCACATGAAAAGATGATCCACATCACTAACTCTTAGAGAAATGCCAAATCAAACTTCAATGAGGTTTCCCCTTATCCTGGTCAGAATGGCTATCACCAAAAAATCTACAAATAATAATGCTAAAGAGGATGTGGAGAAAAATGAATTGTGAGAATGCAAATTAATACAGTCCTGATGGAGAACAGTATGGAGGTTCTTTAAAAAGCAGGTGACTTCTAATGAAGAGAAACAGAAGAATTCACAACACTGGTTCTGTCATTTCTAGATTTTGGAAGGTAATGTTTCTCCATCCAGGTGCCAGTAGTTCTGAGCCTTGTTCATGACTGCTCAAGTGCTAATGGCTTCCTAAGATACTGTTCTGACCCACAATGTTTCTTCTTTGTAAATTAAATGTCTCGCTTTTCAGTCGGGCTCTGAGTGTTTCTTCGGATCATGTCTGGTGGCTCCGTGGATTATAACAGAGAACATGGCGGCCCAGAGGGAATGAACCCCGATGTTGTCGTCGAGAGGAACTGGAATGAGATTGTTGATAACTTTGATGATATGAACTTAAAGGAGTCTCTCCTTCAGGGTATCTATGCTTATGGTTTTGAGAAGCCATCAGCAATTCAGCAAAGAGCTATTATTCCATGTATTAAAGGGTATGATGTGATTGCTCAAGCTCAGTCAGGTACTGGCAAGACAGCCACATTTGCTATTTCCATCCTGCAACAGTTGGAGATTGAGTTCAAGGAGACCCAAGCACTAGTATTGGCCCCCACCAGAGAACTGGCTCAACAGATCCAAAAGGTAATTCTGGCACTTGGAGACTATATGGGAGCAACTTGTCATGCCTGCATCGGTGGAACAAATGTTCGAAATGAAATGCAAAAACTACAGGCTGAAACACCACATGTTGTTGTTGGTACACCAGGGAGAGTGTTTGATTTGTTAAACAGAAGATACCTTTCTCCAAAATGGATCAAAATGTTTGTTTTGGATGAAGCAGATGAAATGCTGAGCCGAGGGTTTAAGGATCAAATCTATGAGATTTTCCAAAAATTAAATACTAGTATTCAGGTGGTGTTGCTTTCTGCCACAATGCCAACGGATGTGTTGGAAGTGACCAAAAAATTCATGAGAGATCCAATTCGAATTTTGGTGAAAAAGGAAGAATTGACCCTTGAAGGAATCAAACAGTTTTATATTAATGTTGAAAGAGAGGAATGGAAGTTGGACACACTTTGTGACTTGTATGAGACCCTGACAATTACACAGGCTGTTATTTTCCTCAATACAAGGCGCAAGGTAGACTGGCTTACAGAGAAAATGCATGCCCGGGACTTCACAGTTTCTGCTCTGCATGGTGACATGGACCAGAAAGAAAGAGATGTTATTATGAGGGAGTTTCGCAGTGCTAGCCAAGTCTGTTCATGACTGCTCAAGTGCTAATGGCTTCCTAAGATACTGTTCTGACCCACAATGTTTCTTCTTTGTAAATTAAATGTCTCGCTTTTCAGTCGGGCGCTGAGTGGTTCTTCGGATCATGTCTGGTGGCTCTGCGGACTATAACAGAGAACATGGCAGCCCAGAGGGAATGGACCCCGATGGTGTCATCGAGAGCAACTGGAATGAGATTGTTGATAACTTTGATGATATGAACTTAAAGGAGTCTCTCCTTCGGGGTATCTATGCTTATGGTTTTGAGAAGCCATCAGCGATTCAGCAAAGAGCTATTATTCCATGTATTAAAGGGTATGATGTGATTGCTCAAGCTCAGTCAGGTACTGGCAAGACAGCCACATTTGCTATTTCCATCCTGCAACAGTTGGAGATTGAGTTCAAGGAGACCCAAGCACTAGTATTGGCCCCCACCAGAGAACTGGCTCAACAGATCCAAAAGGTAATTCTGGCACTTGGAGACTATATGGGAGCAACTTGTCATGCCTGCATCGGTGGAACAAATGTTCGAAATGAAATGCAAAAACTACAGGCTGAAACACCACATGTTGTTGTTGGTACACCAGGGAGAGTGTTTGATTTGTTAAACAGAAGATACCTTTCTCCAAAATGAATCAAAATATTTGTTTTGGATGAAGCAGATGAAATGCTGAGCCGATGGTTTAAGGATCAAATCTAAGAGATTTTCCAAAAATTAAATACTAGTATTCAGGTAGTGTTGCTTTCTGCTGCAATGCCATCAGATGTGTTGGAAGTGACCAAAAAATTCATGAGAGATCCAGTTCGAATTTTGGTGAAAAAGGAAGAATTGACCCTTGAAGGAATCAAACAGTTTTTTATATTAATGTTGAAAGAGAGGAATGGAAGTTGGACACACTTTTTGACTTGTATGAGACCCTGACAATTGCACAGGCTGTTATTTTTCTCAACACAAGGTGCAAGGTAGACTGGCTTACAGAGAAAATGCATGCCCGGGACTTCACAGTTTCTGCTCTGCATGGTAACATGGGCCAGAAAGAAATAGATGTTATTATGAAGGAATTTCGATCAGGGTCAAGACGTGTTCTGATCACTACTGACTTGTTGTCTCATGGGATTGATGTGCAACAAGTGTCATTGGTTATAAACTATGATCTATCTACCAATCGTGAAAGTTATATTCACAGAATTGGCAGAGGGGATCGATTTGGGAGGAAAGGTGTGGCTATAAACTTTGTCACGGAAGAAGACAAGAGGATTCTTAGTGATATTGAGACTTTCTACAGTCCTACAGTGGAAGAAATGCAATGAATGTGGCTGACCTTATTTAATTCCTGGGATGAGATGGTGCTGAATGCAGTGCTTGCTGTTGCTGAATAGACGGTCACAACGTGCATTGTGCTTCTTTCTTTGGGAATATTTGAATCTTGTCTCAATGCTCATAATGGATCAGAAATACAGATTTTGATAGCAAAGCGACATTAGTCGTGAGCTCTTGTGAGGACAGTCATTGGCGTTATCCTCTTTAGAGGTAGACTGTTGGGGTGGGTATAAAAGATGGGGTCTGTAAAATCTTTCTTTCTTAGAAATTTATTTCCTAGTTATGTAGAAATGGTTGTATTAGATGTTCTCTATCATTTAATAATATACTTGTGGACTAAAAGATATAAGTTCTGTATAAAATCAGCCAATTATGTTAAACTAGCATATCTGCCTTTATTGTGTTTGTCATTAGCCTGAAATAGAAAGGCCTTTAAATGATTTTTTTTAGAAAGCATTTGAATGCATTTTGTTTGGTATTATATTTATTCAATAAAGTATTTAATTAGTGCTAAGTGTGAACTGGACCCTGTTGCTAAGCCCCAGCAAGCAATCATCCTAGGTAGGGTTAAATCCCCAGTAAAATTGCCATATTGCACATGTCTTAATGAAGTTTGAATGTTAAATAAATTGTATATTCACTTTAAAAAAAAAAATTAAATGTCTCTTCTATTTCTCTTACTCTTCTATTAGATGAGTAGCAATTAACCTTCAATTATGCTGACTCTGACCTGGGGCAGTTTGTATATTAAGGATAGAAACTGATATTAAATGGCATTGCAATTTAGAGCGGTTAAATCATGGTTTTCTTCAAAATGGATATTCTTTCACCTGTTTCAGTTTTTAGGTCAGCAGAATAAAATGCCAGAAATAAACAGACATACAACTAATATTAGTCATCTTTACAGTAGGATTATATATCTGCTTTGAAGGTGTAGAGTTTTGTTGATACCTTTCTTGCTTGTGGAACAATAGGAGACAATCTTTTCTCCTGTCCCTGCTTACTGATTAACTGTACTTGTTGCTATGGCGACAAATCCATAGTTCCCAGGAGATCACTGTTTTGAACTCTGAATCTTTTGACCCTCTGAAACCAACAATACAGAAAAGGTGGAAAAGCAACCTCTAAAATCCCTCAAGTGAACTAATTTATGAAAATGCATGTTTTGCTGCTTTGTTCCAAACTCTATCCAGTGTAAATTTCCAGCATTTGAAGAGAAAAGTACGAAAAGCCTCTGTGCCTTGAATTATCAAACTATTGTGAGACTAGTTTTATAAAACTTACTGTTAGAACTTGTCCCCAGGCTTCCATACATAACAACTTTGACCTCAGAAAAGGCATCATGATTAGCTTTTTATATATTTGAGTTTTGAGCTTTAAAAGCATGAAGAAGAGTATTCAAAAGTAGATCTTTTCCTATAGAAATTTTATACTTAACTTACATACTAACATTTAAAAAGAGAAAATACAGAAAAGAAAAATAAATACTACCTATAGATAACAGTTTTTCTTCAATTAAAAAGAGAGCTTCCGGGCTTCCCCTGGTGGTCCAGTGAGTAAGGACACCGCCTTGCAGTGCAAGGGGCGCCGGTTTGAGCCCTGGCCTGGGAAGATCCCACGTGCCATGGAGCAGCTGGACTGATGTGTCCAATTACCAAGCCAGAGCTCTGGAGCACATGCGCCCAGAGCCGGCTCTGCAACGACAGACACCATCGCGATGGGAGGCCCACAGGAGCCAAAGAACAAAGATGGATGAAAATAGAGAAATGAAAGACCAATAGAAGTGGCCCGCCCGCTCCCCTCTCTCCCCAACCCGACCCCCACCCCAAAATAAATAAATAAATAAATAAATAAAAGAGAGCTTCCCTGGTAGCTCAGTGGTAAAGAGGTCTCCTGCCAATGCAGGAAATATGGATTCAATCCCTGATCCGGGAAGATCCCACATGCTGCGGAACAACTAAGCCCATTAGACACAACTATTGAGCCTGTGCTCTAGAGCCTCGGAGCCCCAGCTATTGACCCCATGGGCCTCAACTACTGAAGCTCACTTGCCCTAGAGCCCAAGTTCCACAACAAGAGAAGTCATTGCAACAAGAAGCCTGCTCACCTCAACTAGACAGTAGCCCCCACTCCCTGCAACTACAGAAGAGCCTGTGGCAGCAGTGAAAACCCAGAATCGCCCAAAATAAATAAATAAAAGAGGGAAGACATTTCAAGGTTAAAGTACAATTTAAGGTAAAAATGAACTAGCCACATCTCATCATACTTCATTCAGTTGTGCGTTTGTTTATTAATTCAAAAAACACATTGAGTTCCTACAGTGTGCCCATGTTGTTAGCACTGAAGACATAAAATTATGAATTATGTCAACTGTCATGGATCTTAGAAAACCCACATTCCATACATGAAAGGAAACAAACATATATATTTGATAATATATGCATACATATATACAAATGTATATAGAGAGAGAGAGAGTGAGAGAATCCGCTTTCTATGCATATATATGTATATACATTTAGTATATTTATAGAAACACAGACACACAGATTTGGGTAGGAACTAGTCCCAGGGAAGAAATAAAACAGTGTCATGACAGAGATGGCAGTAGCTATGCCCAGAACCAAACAAGGCAACTATATCTGGTGAATAGATGAGTGGGGGAGGAGGAGAAAGAGAAGGAGCGAGACCAGAGAGACAGCCAGGAGCCAGATCTTGTAACACGTTTAAGGGTATCTTAAAGTAACTGAGTGGGCTTCCATGGTGGTCCAGTGGGTAAGGACACCGCCTTGCAGTGCAAGGGGCGCCGGTTCGATCCCTGGCCTGGGAAGATCCCACGTGCCGCGCAGAAGCTGGACCGATGTGTCCAATTACCGAGCCAGAGCTCTGGAGCACATGCGCCCAGAGCCGGTGCTCTGCGACAACAGAGGCCACCGCGATGGGAGGCCCACATGGGCCAAAGAACAAAGACGGATGAAAATAGATAAATGAAAGACCAATAGAAGTGGCCCGCTTGCCTCCTTCCTCCCCAACCTGCCTCCCCCCACAAAAAAAAAAAAAAAAAGTAAAAAGTAACTGAGTGTCTTCAAAGTATAGTGAAAAGTAATTGGAGAGCCTTAAGCAGGAGAGTAAACAAATGCAAATTAGATTTGCATTTCTATAAGTATCTGTAGGATATTTTATTCCTTACAGCATAATTTGATTATATATTTAGCAGTTACCCAGCAATTGAATTTTGCACAAATTTTGTATGATTTGGTCATTAAAATGGATGGATCATCCATGCATCAAGCTAATGATCGCTGGAACGCTGGAACCAATTGCACGTCTAGACAGACGTCAGTATGAATCACCTTAATGTCTGTGTGTGTCCCAGGTTTTGACTACGGTAATGCTGCTGATGACAACAATGGTGATAATGAAACCATCTCTAGTAGAAGGGGCCATCTACTAAGAACTCACTATGATTCAGACACCACACTGAACTGCATAATATGTTGTATTTAATAATTACCAAAATACCATCCGATGTTCATTTTATACGCGAGTAAACAATCTTAGGACAACTAAATGGTCTCCTGATTTAAACATATTATAAGGAATTAGGAGTTGATTCAAGACTTATCTAACTTCACAAGCAAAATCTTAGCCATCGTACTTTTCTGATAATGTAATCTGATAATTAAAGTTTGAGAAAAATCCGCATATATATGTATATACATTTAGTATATTTATAGAAACACAGACACACAGATTTGGGTAGGAACTAGTCCCAGGGAAGAAATAAAACAGTGTCATGACAGAGATGGCAGTAGCTATGCCCAGAACCAAACAAGGCAACTATATCTGGTGAATAGATGAGTGGGGGAGGAGGAGAAAGAGAAGGAGCGAGACCAGAGAGACAGCCAGGAGCCAGATCTTGTAACACGTTTAAGGGTATCTTAAAGTAACTGAGTGGGCTTCCATGGTGGTCCAGTGGGTAAGGACACCGCCTTGCAGTGCAAGGGGCGCCGGTTCGATCCCTGGCCTGGGAAGATCCCACGTGCCGCGCAGAAGCTGGACCGATGTGTCCAA
The DNA here is from genome assembly GCA_022376925.1 of Tragulus kanchil. NCBI lineage: Eukaryota > Metazoa > Chordata > Mammalia > Artiodactyla > Tragulidae > Tragulus > Tragulus kanchil. Next base: position 38,073,234 of record JAIOJX010000003.1, read on the forward strand.
TTACCGAGCCAGAGCTCTGGAGCACATGCGCCCAGAGCCGGTGCTCTGCGACAACAGAGGCCACCGCGATGGGAGGCCCACATGGGCCAAAGAACAAAGACGGATGAAAATAGATAAATGAAAGACCAATAGAAGTGGCCCGCTTGCCTCCTTCCTCCCCAACCTGCCTCCCCCCACAAAAAAAAAAAAAAAGTAAAAAGTAACTGAGTGTCTTCAAAGTATAGTGAAAAGTAATTGGAGAGCCTTAAGCAGGAGAGTAAACAAATGCAAATTAGATTTGCATTTCTATAAGTATCTGTAGGATATTTTATTCCTTACAGCATAATTTGATTATATATTTAGCAGTTACCCAGCAATTGAATTTTGCACAAATTTTGTATGATTTGGTCATTAAAATGGATGGATCATCCATGCATCAAGCTAATGATCGCTGGAACGCTGGAACCAATTGCACGTCTAGACAGACGTCAGTATGAATCACCTTAATGTCTGTGTGTGTCCCAGGTTTTGACTACGGTAATGCTGCTGATGACAACAATGGTGATAATGAAACCATCTCTAGTAGAAGGGGCCATCTACTAAGAACTCACTATGATTCAGACACCACACTGAACTGCATAATATGTTGTATTTAATAATTACCAAAATACCATCCGATGTTCATTTTATACGCGAGTAAACAATCTTAGGACAACTAAATGGTCTCCCTGATTTAAACATATTATATAAGGAATTAGGAGTTGATTCAAGACTTATCTAACTTCACAAGCAAAATCTTAGCCATCGTACTTTTCTGATAATGTAATCTGATAATTAAAGTTTGAGAAAAATCTGAACTCAACAATTTCTTTCTAGTTTAAAGTTTAAATTTTCTTTGCTAAGTAGGTACGACAACAATTTTTGATTTTGAGTAGAAAGTATATCTAGAAATCCATTAGCATTCGTTATTTTTTTCTTTTTTCAAAAATGTAAGATTACAACAAATTACAACAGCAGCACTGCTATTAATAAGTTTTGGTCAGCACAATACTCAGAAGTTTTACTGTTCCTGAAATATGCCAATTTTTAAGTGGCATCAACAAAACATGGCTCTAATCCTTCCCCCCAACAAGCCCTCCCTCTCCTCTTTGCTGAAGAAAAGACATCAACAAAATAAATCCATGCTATTTCCACCAATAAAGGAAAACAGAAAGAAACCAAACCTGCTGTAGTGTTTTCTGTCTTGACTGACATTGCCAACCTCTTATAAATGAAGGAAATTTCCTTCATTCTCCAAATTCTAACAAGTTAAAATTCTTAAATTACTAAATGTATATTTACTTAATAATGAATTCCTCTGTGCTTTTCTCTCAGAATAACTGGGGCCTGGAATACAGCCAGAAATATAAAAAGGAAAAAAGAATGCTAACTATTATTGCTTTAGTACCAACCAGAAGCATTCTGGTGGACCTCTAGCCAGCACAGCACTTTATTTTTTGCAGGTTGATTTTTACTTAGATTTTAATAAGTGTCTTAACTATGTTTGCTTTCTACTTAGCAATAATCATCTAATACTCACTACCATACAGTCTGTTTCTTAAAAAAATAAACTTAATAATCATATATAATTTCCTTATCTCCCTTTTGACAATCAACTGACTCACATCAACACACCTTGACTTGACATCACTCATCTACACATATTGCTTTGGGAGGAAAAGCAAGAAAAGAAAATGAACAAGAGTATCAAATTTCCAGGCCTCTGATTCTCGTTAGATTCTTTCTAGTGACTCTTAATAGCACTGTGATCAGTTTAGCATTTGGAAAAAATGACAAGGAACTGTTACCACTCTCATTTCATGACAATGTAAGGTTATTTGTCAAATCACAGAAGTGGAAATTCATGGCAAGTTTTCAAGATGTTTAGTTTTAGCTCCAAGAAAAAGACAAACTATCGCAGGGCCTCTCTCTTATACCCCAGCACACATATAATATGGAAAGATAGGCTGTCAGTCATTCTTGAGTGATTCATTGTTCAGTCACTTCTCTGCCTTAACTCAAATATTATTTGAACAATTTCAATGCACTATGGACCAAAAGGCTCCTTCATGTAAAATACATAGATTCTAGGAGGAAGGAGATAATACAACCCAAATACCACAGTAAAGGTCTGAATACAAGTTTATGAAGAGGGGAGCAGAGTTCCATATTAAATCAGAGAACTGAAGAGTTCACCTTAACTACAATGACTAGGAAAACTTTATGGAGAGTAACACCTAATCCTTTCAAGAAGGGAATGATTTGGACAGGCAGGATAGGGAGGGAGGATTTGTGGGGGAAAGGATTAGAGCCAGAAGAAAAGGCATGAACAAAGTAAATCTGTGTAGTGGAAATAGCGTTAATCTCTGAGTCTGGGATGCAATGGCAACAGAAGTCCTATTTACTTAATAATGAATTCCTCTGTGCTTTTCTCTCAGAATAACTGGGGCCTGGAATACAGCCAGAAATATAAAAAGGAAAAAAGAATGCTAACTATTATTGCTTTAGTACCAACCAGAAGCATTCTGGTGGACCTCTAGCCAGCACAGCACTTTATTTTTTGCAGGTTGATTTTTACTTAGATTTTAATAAGTGTCTTAACTATGTTTGCTTTCTACTTAGCAATAATCATCTAATACTCACTACCATACAGTCTGTTTCTTAAAAAAATAAACTTAATAATCATATATAATTTCCTTATCTCCCTTTTGACAATCAACTGACTCACATCAACACACCTTGACTTGACATCACTCATCTACACATATTGCTTTGGGAGGAAAAGCAAGAAAAGAAAATGAACAAGAGTATCAAATTTCCAGGCCTCTGATTCTCGTTAGATTCTTTCTAGTGACTCTTAATAGCACTGTGATCAGTTTAGCATTTGGAAAAAATGACAAGGAACTGTTACCACTCTCATTTCATGACAATGTAAGGTTATTTGTCAAATCACAGAAGTGGAAATTCATGGCAAGTTTTCAAGATGTTTAGTTTTAGCTCCAAGAAAAAGACAAACTATCGCAGGGCCTCTCTCTTATACCCCAGCACACATATAATATGGAAAGATAGGCTGTCAGTCATTCTTGAGTGATTCATTGTTCAGTCACTTCTCTGCCTTAACTCAAATATTATTTGAACAATTTCAATGCACTATGGACCAAAAGGCTCCTTCATGTAAAATACATAGATTCTAGGAGGAAGGAGATAATACAACCCAAATACCACAGTAAAGGTCTGAATACAAGTTTATGAAGAGGGGAGCAGAGTTCCATATTAAATCAGAGAACTGAAGAGTTCACCTTAACTACAATGACTAGGAAAACTTTATGGAGAGTAACACCTAATCCTTTCAAGAAGGGAATGATTTGGACAGGCAGGATAGGGAGGGAGGATTTGTGGGGGAAAGGATTAGAGCCAGAAGAAAAGGCATGAACAAAGTAAATCTGGTGTAGTGGAAATAGCGTTAATCTCTGAGTCTGGGATGCAATGGCAACAGAAGTCCTTTTACTCATAACCACATTGTCCTCCATCTCCACCTCTGTTCAGTGAGGACTGAGCTGGGTCATCTTCAAGTTTGCTTCAAGTTCTAAAATTCTACAGTATTTAAAACCCAGAGGTGGTTAAGTCACAGAGCAGACGTGGAGAACAGCGAGGCATGCAGCTTATCTGAAGACTATTTGATACCCATAGGTATTGAGAAATGAGATGGGAAGCCTTCACTAGGGCCTCAGGGTATTGGAAGGCTGATTTAGGAACTGAGTCTGTATGCAGTAGTCCAGGGAAATCCCGTGAAGATACCCCACACCACAGAAAATTTGTTAGAGTTCAATCTGCTAGCACTCTGTAAGGTGGAAAGGGACCAAGAGATATGATTAGAGTAAAACTGTAAATGGCTATTATAAGATCAACTTATAAGTATTAGAGCTGTCAACTACACATGTTGCAGCAGCTGTTAACTTTCAACACCTCCCAAAAGAAGTTCAGGGTGGAGAGCAGGAATAAGGCACTCTGTGCTCTGGGGAAAACCAGCCAAACAGGTTTTCTTTCTTTCTTTTTCTTTTTTTTTTTTGAGTTTTGTTGTCTACTGCCATACATGGACCTGAATCCTCCACAGGTATATACACGTTCCCCTACCCCCAAACTTCCCTGCTATCATCCTCCCCACCCCACCCCTCCAGGTCACCACAGAGCCCCTGTTTGAGATCCCCTAGTCCCCCAGTACATCCCCCCTCACCCCAATGTCCACAAGACTGTTCTCCATGTCCACCTCTCCACTGCTGCTAGGAGCTGACTTTATCTTGAGCTGACTAGAAAAGCACTACAATCCTTCATGGCAGTGACTGACTGTTCCACGTGACTAGCAGAAACCTTCTGCAAAAAATATATGCTTGCTTTTGTGTAGTCTACCTTCACTAAAATTACATATATACTGACTTTCCCCCCTACCTCCTTGGAGCAGTTTTTCAGAGCCATCTGACATGCTGTGTCCTAGACTATAGCCTTCATCTCCAAGTAAAACTTGACTCAAAACTCTCACACTGTGCATTTTTTCAAAGTCAGCAGGGGAAGAACAGGTGCTATTTTGGTAGGAATGGAAATAATAGTATACCACCTGAGAAACATTGTTAGAAAGCTGCATCCAAGAAGAGGTTAATTCACTAAGTCATTTGGAGATACGCCTCAACAAATGCATTCTTTGTCATCAAAAGTAAGTCTACCACATGTATGAGTCTCAAGGCTAAATTGTTTGAAGTCACTAGGAATTATCACTCTCCTCATGTTATCTTTTATTTTTGGCTTTCCTCTTGCCTGTGGTATCTGTTTAGGGCTTAATGGCAGTTTTTTTTTTCTTTTTTAAACAAAAAGCACTATGTGTTTCCAACAAGGTGGTGAAGAAACGTTGGCTTTTGGCTCCTTCTCTCAATTCATTCATGAGTGTCCTAACTGTAGCATTTTGTGTTTGTGTGTTTCTGCCCCAGTAATAGTCAAATAGAAAAATAAAGTCAAGGAGGTCCAGAACAAGGCCCAGGAGTACTTGAAATATAGGAAGTCTGGTATCTCAAAACAAGGAGGAACTGATAATTTGGTAGACTGTATTAGGAAAACTTGCTCATTGTATGAAAAATAAAAGGTTGTATGTCTTTCTTACGCTCTATACAAAGATGCTCTCCCACATTTTAAAATGACAGCTTCTATATCAGCATTTTGCACAATAAATTTCATATTCTCTTTAAAGGTTTCCCTTGTAGCTCAGCTGGTAAAGAACCTGTCTGCAATGCAAGAGATCCTGGTTCAATTCCTGGATCAGGAAGATACTCTGGAGAAGAGATAGGCTTCCCACTCCAATATTCTTGGGCTTCTCTAGTAACTCAGATGGTAAAGAATCTGCCTGCAATGCTGGAAACCTGTGTTCAATCTTTGGGTTGGAAAGCACCCCTGGAGGAGAGAAGGGCTACCTATTCCAGTATTCTTGCCTGGGAAATCCCCATGAATAAGAGGAGCACAGTGGGCTGCAGTCCATGGGGTCACACAGAGTTGGACACGACTGAGCCACTAAGCACAGGGCACATTCTCTTTAAATACTAAAAACTAACTGTGCATTTTAAGTATGAATTAATTAAACTTAGATGAGCCTTTTGCATAATAAAGAAGCCAAAGCTATAATGCCTAACGGAAAAAGTCTAATTCTACCCCCTTCCCCGATGTTAAATTTTAGTAGATAGAATGAAGGCCATACTTAAATTTCAACTGCTTTAATAATTCCATGTTCAAGGAAGGCCTTACTCTGATTATAGTTTAATCAATGGTTTATGACTCTCAAGTGATTTGATTCTGCAAATTAGAAAGGTGTTATGTACTAAGTTATTATGATATTCCATGGTTCCTAAGTGAATTCATCAGGAAAAAAACGTCAGGGAAAGTCAAATATTCTAAGCCCCTCAGTTTTATTTTCAGCAATCTAAAAATCTCCAAGCTGAGGAAAAAATTCTTTCACCAGACACAGTCAATAAGCAGTTGATCTGCTTGGTAAATATTATAAAGACAACCTACTTAATCTCTCCTATTTCATCAACACCCAAGCAGCTAATTATTGACATTTGACATCACATTAACGACAAGAAAATTGAACCTATAAACACACATCAAAAGAAAAAGTTGAAACTTGGCAAATTTTTTAAAGAATATGAAACAAAAAGAATAGAGTTCGAATACCACATAGGTTATTTTTAGACCCAACATTTTATATACATCCTTAAAAATCATCTAGAAACTAGTTAATTAATAACTGTAGCAAAATCAAGTAAAAGTAATTTGGTCTGTTATTTCTTTTTAATGTAGGGCTACATGTGCTTCTTTTAAGCAAGTCATTATTTACTTAATAGTATACTAATAGTATCGAGTTAATTTTGAACTTGATAATAGCTTTAAAGGACAGATGTTTTAAGCTTTTTAAAAATCAAAATGTCATTTTCTCGAACAGTTAAAACGTGAGTCCAAGATTAGCTACATTTAATTTCTCACATCTCATCCTAGATACTCTCTACTTTCATGAGTTTGACTACCCCAGATAACCAATATGAATGGAATCATATAGTAATTATCTTTGGTGACAGGTTATCTGACTTAGCATAAGGTCATCAAGGTGTCTGTGTTGTCGCACATGCCAGAATGCTTCCTTTTCAAGGCTAAACAATATTCCATTGTACATACCTATCATGTTTCTTTTTCCATTCATCCACCTATGGAGATTAGGGCTTTCCTGGTGGTTCAGATGGTAGAAAGTCTGCCTGCAGTGCAGGAGACCAGGGTTTGATCCCTGGATTAGGAAGATCCCCTGGAGATCCCACTCTAGTACTCTTGCCTGGAAAATTCCGTGAACTGAAAGTTGGACCTGATTGAGTGACTAAAACTCTCATTCTCACCTATGGAAATTAGGTTGCTTCCTCTTCTTGGCTATTGGGAATGCTGTTGCAATGAACATGGATGTACAGATATCACTCTGAAATCCTCCTTTGAATTATTTTGGATATGTACCTAAAAAGGAAATGACTGGATCATCTGGTCCTATTCTTAACAACTTCCTCACTATTTTCTATAATGGCTGCACTATTTTACACTCTCTGCATCAGTGTATAAGGGTTTCAGTTTTCTACATCATCAAGAACACATTATTTTCCATTTTTTCAATAACAGTCATGCTAGTGGATATAAAACCAGACAAACTTCTAAAAGGAAAAAAGAAAGAGGGGAACGATCTGGCTTTCTGGTACTAACGTTTGCTGACCACAAGTTTAATGTGAGCCAAGAGTTTAACAGCAGCTTGAAGGTGGCTTTAATTTTAAGCTGCATGAATCAAGTTTTAGAGTTCAAATCATGGTAGGTAGATAAGATTCTCATTCTGTACTGAACAGCTACAATCGCATTAGAATATTATTTTCAGTTTTGCTCATTTTATAAGGCACAAAGTAAATAGAATATGGTTTGAGAAGTTTTATTACGATGATGAGAGATATGGGAGTCATTGATTAAGGGAAATAACTGAACGACTTAGGAACTCTATTGGATATAAGAGAGGCCCACAGGGAGATACAATAGTTATTTCAAATATGTAAAAATATCAAGCAGGAGACTGTTCTTGTTGCCCCAAAAATCAAAATGAAAGCTGAAATAGGAAAGAACCTGAAAAACTCTCATTTACAACTGCTTGATAATGGAATGAGCTCATTTGGCAAGCTGATTGTCCCCTTTTCAGTTGATGGTCCAAGGCTAAGAGTCAATGACAGTTCTTTAGGATATTGTAAAGAGGAAATTACAACATTATGGACTCAAATCACTTTAACTCAATATACCATAATTATGTTTTAAAATAGTGGAATAAAGTAATTTTCAATTTCATGAAACTAACCTCTTTTCCAGTTCTACCAAGGAGCACATATGTGCATACACCCACTCACAAAGAGAGATTCTTAAAAATCTCCTAGTAACCAGTGTCGGTTCCCCTTCCCTCCAGACTTCTTTCCCACTCCTCATGTTAAATAAATACCTTATGATCAATGGAACAGATAAAAGTCAACTCTAGTCTCCATCGGTATTGCTCACATTCTCAGCTTTTGAAATTTGATTGATTCTTTTTGTCACTTTCCAGGTGTTTTTATACAAGTTTTCTTTGATAAACCACATTTTACAAATGCTGCTGACAGGTAGCATATTGCAATTAAAGTTCACTGCTGGGAACAGCTGTTTTTTTGGCCGTCAGATATATAAAGTGTGCATAGGTTTGGACTTCGGCAGAACAAAAATAATATGCTCAATTTTCTTGAATATAAGGAAGGCAAAGATAACATTTTATAGTCAATTTATAGCACTGAGAATTATTACTGTAAAATCTCTTTACAATGTTAAACAATGTTAGGTCAACAGTAACCACTTAGAAATTCTGAAAGGAAACCTATTTTTTAAGTGCTTCTCTTCAGGAGTGATCAGAATAAATGTGTACCGAACCAGTGATTTGAAGGGAAAGATAAAAGCCTCTACTCTATTCTTGATACAAAAGATGAAATTACATGTTTAGGCTCCTCTCCCTACTTCCTTACATATCAATTTCACCCCAGACAGGTCACTGCTTGAACAAGTCAAAAAGTCACATGCCTATTAAGAGATTCATCCATATTTCTTTTGTGTGGTCTAGGGAAGGACACCACTATTTCCTTACAATACAGCAATATATAAATACTATTAACTAGCTCCTGTACAGAGGAAGTATTCCATTTCATAGATGATTTGCTTGAATCAAGTGATTATTCCTGCCTGATTACAATTCTTAAATATCACTGTAAGTTCATTACAACCTAATGAACTTCTAATGAGAAATATCTTTTTTTATATCACCATAGGAAACTGAGACTCCTTTTTCTCCTGTCAGTTCATTATATTGGTTTGAGTGAAAGCAAGGTCTTCTCCACATGAATCTGCACTTCTAAATTATGATATTCCAAGAAATTTGGCCTCATTTCATTTAGGTTTTATTTACTATTTAAAGAAATCTTAACCATGTATTTGGTGGGGGGTGGTTTGGAGAGGGAGTGGGGTGGGTGGGCCACTTCTATTGGTCTTTCATTTATCTATTTTCATCCATCTTTGTTCTTTGGCTTGTGTGGGCCTCCCATCGCAGTGGCCTCTGTTGTCACAGAGCACGGGCTCTGGGCTCATGCGCTCCAGAGCTCCGGCTCGGTAATTGGACATACCCGTCCAGTCACTCCGTGGCACGCAGGATCCTCCCAGACCAGGGATCGAACCAGCGCCCCTTGCACTGCAAGGTGGTGTCCTTACCCACTGGACCACCAGGGAAGACCTTAACCATGTATTTTTGTGCTTCAGTCTTATTTAATTTGGGGAATCATGTACTTGTTTCTTGTTTGTGATGCCTGTTTACATGATTCCAGCATCTGGAGCTTCAGGTAGAAACTCAAAGTCACCACTTAAACTCACTGAAGACAGTGAGACCAGAGGATACATTATGGAAATCCTAGAAAAAGTCTCTTCAGGAGTGAATTTCTGAAAGGAAACCTAAATTTTTGGTACCGAACCAGTGATTTGAAGGGAAAGATAAAAGCCTCTACTCTATTCTTGATACAAAAGATGAAATTACATGTTTAGGCTCCTCTCCCTACTTCCTTACATATCAATTTCACCCCAGACAGGTCACTGCTTGAACAAGTCAAAAAGTCACATGCCTATTAAGAGATTCATCCATATTTCTTTTGTGTGGTCTAGGGAAGGACACCACTATTTCCTTACAATACAGCAATATATAAATACTATTAACTAGCTCCTGTACAGAGGAAGTATTCCATTTCATAGATGATTTGCTTGAATCAAGTGATTATTCCTGCCTGATTACAATTCTTAAATATCACTGTAAGTTCATTACAACCTAATGAACTTCTAATGAGAAATATCTTTTTTTATATCACCATAGGAAACTGAGACCCCTTTTTTCTCCTGTCAGTTCATTATATTGGTTTGAGTGAAAGCAAGGTCTTCTCCACATGAATCTGCACTTCTAAATTATGATATTCCAAGAAATTTGGCCTCATTTCATTTAGGTTTTATTTACTATTTAAAGAAATCTTAACCATGTATTTGGTGGGGGGTGGTTTGGAGAGGGAGTGGGGGTGGGTGGGCCACTTCTATTGGTCTTTCATTTATCTATTTTCATCCATCTTTGTTCTTTGGCTTGTGTGGGCCTCCCATCGCAGTGGCCTCTGTTGTCACAGAGCACGGGCTCTGGGCTCATGCGCTCCAGAGCTCCGGCTCGGTAATTGGACATACCCGTCCAGTCACTCCGTGGCACGCAGGATCCTCCCAGACCAGGGATCGAACCAGCGCCCCTTGCACTGCAAGGTGGTGTCCTTACCCACTGGACCACCAGGGAAGACCTTAACCATGTATTTTTGTGCTTCAGTCTTATTTAATTTGGGGAATCATGTACTTGTTTCTTGTTTGTGATGCCTGTTTACATGATTCCAGCATCTGGAGCTTCAGGTAGAAACTCAAAGTCACCACTTAAACTCACTGAAGACAGTGAGACCAGAGGATACATTATGGAAATCCTAGAAAAAAGTATCTGAGTAGCTAAATAACAAAAACGAAAAAATATATCTTAAGCAACTAAAACCATCCAATAAAAAAGAAAAACTGGCAAGCTTTCAGGGGAGTATGCAAAAAAAGAAAAAAAGCAATTTTGCTCTCAATCTTTGAAAACATCCCATCTAAAGGATATTCCTATCTTGAGTCCTTTATCTGATATTTTGGCCTTCTAACTTCTTTCAATTAATTTCACATTAAATTTTCTTATGAAATTCTCTAAGAATTCATAACATATGTAATTTTTGAAAAAAGAGAAAGTGATTTTCATTATAATATATTGCTAGTTAAAAATGCACTTTACAAAGGAGTATTATTTAGCCACGAAAAGGAATAAAATACTGATACATGCTACAACATAGATAAACCTCAAAAATATGATACTAAGTGAAAGAACTCATACACAAAAGGCCATATACTGCAGGATTTCATTTATATGAGATATCTAGAATAGGTAATCCATAGAGACAGGAAGCAGATGACTAAGATTTTTAATAAAATTCTATTCCTCAAGTCACCATGCAACCTGTCATTTCTAATTTTTCATAGCTAATTATAGCCATTTTTTTTTTTAGTTTTATCTTTTAAAACTTGGTTGCTATGCTCCACCACTAGAGGGTAGTATTACTGCTACATATGAATATTTTTCTTCCTCTCAATTGAGCCTTACATCCATAACAATAATGCAAGACATTTTTAAAATAAGTTTGATGAAGAGAGAGTTACTGTTGGCAATTGTCAATATGAGTTAAATTAGCACATAATTAAAAACCTCTTAAGATTGTAGCAGGAATAAAATGTGATAATATTGGATGAAATGTTTTAAGACTGGTTTATATATACTTCACAAATGAAAGGTATTTTCATGACATTATGATTATGCTTTTATCTTATATTCAATCAATATCTTCCCCTATAAAGATGAGCAAAAAGTTCCACAATGCTTCCCTCGAGTCCTCTTCACTCCATACTGCATGCACCCAGAGCTGGTGCTCTGCTGCGAGAGAGGCCACGGCGATGGGAGGCGCACACAGGTCAAAGAATAAAGATGAATGAAAAACAAACGATGACTTAGAGGCAAAAAAAAGGCTTCCCTGGTGGTCCAGTGGGTAAAGAGTCCACCTTGCAGTGCAGGGGCCTACCAATGCCAATTCTCAAGGTCAATTTAATCAGGATTTTGATGTTTGGATCCAAACACTAATATTTAGTAGAAGCTCCACAGATGATGGGAAGGCTTGACAGCAGTTGAGTGTTGAGTTAAAAATCACTCATTGAGATATTCCAAGACTTAGTCAACAGCAGTCACACAAAAAAAACCTTGTCTTTTACATGAGTTTAATGCAAAGGCTTTCACTGTTTCATTTTAAATACAATTACATCCTACGATTTTTTTTATATTCTCAAGTTATGAAAACAGCCTTCCATTCTCTATAAGGAATATTTCTTTAATCAGGAATTGCTGTTATTTGTACAAATAAATCAGGACTTCTGTTTTCAATGTCTTATCATCTGTCACATTTGATGTATTTGTCTTGAATTCTACCTTGATCTTTATCTTATTTTTTATTTGCATCAATATCTATGTTTTAATGTTTATTATTTTGCCTTACATGTTTATAAATGTCATGATTCCTCAAGTCACCATGCAACCTGTCATTTCTAATTTTTCATAGCTAATTATAGCCATTTTTTTTTTTAGTTTTATCTTTTATAACTTGGTTGCTATGCTCCACCACTAGAGGGTAGTATTACTGCTACATATGAATATTTTTCTTCCTCTCAATTGAGCCTTACATCCATAACAATAATGCAAGACATTTTTAAAATAAGTTTGATGAAGAGAGAGTTACTGTTGGCAATTGTCAATATGAGTTAAATTAGCACAAAATTTAAAAAACCTCTTAAGATTGTAGCAGGAATAAAATGTGATAATATTGGATGAAATGTTTTAAGACTGGTTTATATATACTTCACAAATGAAAGGTATTTTCATGACATTATGATTATGCTTTTATCTTATATTCAATCAATATCTTCCCCTATAAAGATGAGCAAAAAGTTCCACAATGCTTCCCTCGAGTCCTCTTCACTCCATACTGCATGCACCCAGAGCTGGTGCTCTGCTGCGAGAGAGGCCACGGCGATGGGAGGCGCACACAGGTCAAAGAATAAAGATGAATGAAAAGCAAACGATGACTTAGAGGCAAAAAAAAGGCTTCCCTGGTGGTCCAGTGGGTAAAGAGTCCACCTTGCAGTGCAGGGGCCTACCAATGCCAATTCTCAAGGTCAATTTAATCAGGATTTTGATGTTTGGATCCAAACACTAATATTTAGTAGAAGCTCCACAGATGATGGGAAGGCTTGACAGCAGTTGAGTGTTGAGTTAAAAATCACTCATTGAGATATTCCAAGACTTAGTCAACAGCAGTCACACAAAAAAAACCTTGTCTTTTACATGAGTTTAATGCAAAGGCTTTCACTGTTTCATTTTAAATACAATTACATCCTACGATTTTTTTTATATTCTCAAGTTATGAAAACAGCCTTCCATTCTCTATAAGGAATATTTCTTTAATCAGGAATTGCTGTTATTTGTACAAATAAATCAGGACTTCTGTTTTCAATGTCTTATCATCTGTCACATTTGATGTATTTGTCTTGAATTCTACCTTGATCTTTATCTTATTTTTTATTTGCATCAATATCTTATATAGCTACTCTACTATGTTTTAATGTTTATTATTTTGCCTTACATGTTTATAAATGTCATGATTCACTGAACAACAGTATCTTTAAACAGTCTTTGGGCCTGTCATCGACAAACCAAAATTTGTGTCACTGCCCTTCCAATTCCAATTATTAACTGTTTTCACCTTGGGCAATTAATTTAACCTTTTAAAAATGAGATCTCTTATCTTTAAAATGGGTGTCACAGTACCATGCCTCTTACAGAGTTGTTATGAGGATTAAATAGGGCAGTTTGTAAACTGGAAAGTTATTGGCAAATGATAAAATGATAGACATTTCATAAGTGGAATGGCTAGGGCTAGAAACCAGGTCATCCGGTCCCAGAGCCATTTACATCCCACCCAGGCTTACCACTTTAAGACAATATGCTAACATAGGCTTTTGGGTAGCCTTGGGATGCCTCTGTGGGCTACAGACCAAGGGCATCCTTCAACAACAGCTAAAAAAGGAAGAAGAATAAAATAGAAGAGCAACAGTCATATTTTATTTCTGTGTGCATTTGTTTCTTCATGAATTTGTCTTTCAATCCCTTCCCAAAGTCCAATCAAGCTAGAGGCAAGTCTCCTGTAGCTTCAACTGATTAGTCAAAGAGAGAAGATGAAACATAGTAGATACTGTCACTATGACAACCAACGAGGCTCTTTGGTACTCATTCATTCGCCTTTAATACAGTGTGTGTTTGGTTAAACACTGACCTAGAAATGGTCATGCAGTGAGATATTGAATTATGAATTCTATCCCCTTCTTAAAACCATTTTTCATATCTCTTTTTAACAATTTAAAATTACACAAGAAATAGAAAAATGAATCTCTGGTAGTACAATCAAGCATGGTGGAACCACAGAACACAAGAACAAATGTCCTTTTCTTCTTAGCCATACCAAGACATGGCTTTCCGGAAGTAGCCACCATTGATATGTCCCTGCACATCCTTCCATGACATTTTTCAGGCACAGGTAAGCATTCATAAACACACTCATATTTCATAATATACTCACATTTTATGTAAATATAAGTGTTTTTTAATCTACTTCCTTAATTCCATGGGATAATTCCCCCCAAATGGGACTGCTGAGAACAGACATTTGTGTGTATTCCTTTCATTCCATCTTTCATTTTCTCATTAGCATATCATTTTCTTAATATAAAAAAATCACACTATATATATGAGAGTAGGGAGAAAAATGACAGGGTGAGATATAAAGAGGAGTAGAGAGGGATAGAGAAGGAAAAACTGTTTCACTTCCTGGATTCAGAGTTTCTCAGAGTCCCTTGAGAGTTTCTTTGAAGGCAAACACACCTATCTTTTTGCATTTATACGAGCCCATACCACCTCTACTTTTCTGAAGCTAACTTACACATAGTTTTTGCACTTGTCACTGAAATGGTTCTAACTACTAACAACCTGCAAGGAAAGGAGGTCAACCCTGCAGTACCAAGAAACCCAGGAGTAGTCTCCTTGGTCTCTCATTTTTGTTACAGTTTCATTTTCTTGGTATTGACCTTGGCATCATGTGAAGGCACTATTCATCATTGTACTACTTTCTGCCATGAATATCATCCTCTCCTAACCTGGTGATGGCATTTTATAGCATTAAAACTAACTGCTGGTTTGAGAATTCTTTTTATAATTCTCCTCTAGTCACAACACGTTAGCTTTCACATGGTGTCACAAAATACCACTTTGCACTTTCAATTTTCATTAGGGTTATATACACCAGGGCTTCCCTAGTGGCTCAGATGGTAGAGAATCTGCGTGCAGTGCATGAAACCCCAGTTCAAACCCTGGCTTGAGAAGATCCCCTGGAGAAGGAAATGACAACCCGCTCAGTATTCTTGCCTGGAAAATCCCAGGTATAGGAGCCTGGTGGGCTTCAGTCCAGGGGGAGTCAGAAAGAGTTGGACACAACTGAACGACTAACACTTCCCATTTCCTTCATATATACCAACCACTCTGTCAGTATTTCCTCATGGTCCCTCTCTCCCTGGGCTTAGACCCATCTGAATGATGGCTCTGTCCAGAGGGCTAATAATCAACACAAGATTCTGTTCTCCAAAATTTCTGCCATTGTTTTCTCAGGAGCCTTTCTTCTACTAAAGCTTACTTCTCTCTTTGCAGAGATTCTTTAACTCCCAAACCAGTCTAGTTGATACAAAGCTTGCACTTCAAAGTTTTTCTTCCCACAGGAAATGTCACCAAACACATTTTCTCCAAACAGTGACCTTCAAAAGGAATGAAACTCATAGATTCATTGTGTCATTCTCAACAATGAGACAGTGACATTTGCCTAACAACATGAATGTTGATGACAGATTTATTCTGTCACCACAAGCACAAATATACACTAAGTGTACGCACTGATTTCAAATGACAATGACACAGCTGTGAGTAGGAGACAAAGGAATCAAAAATAACCACTGGAGAAAGTTACGGTAAAGGCTACTCCTATTTAAAAAATTATGACTCTGACAAATATTTTTAAAAGTGTAATTGCTCATGTTTGTATATTTGGCATGTTTTCAAAATATGTACTGCATTTACTTCTGTATATGATGCATAACATTAAAGACCAACACCAACATTAGGTTCATTTCTCCAATTTAATTTTATATCAACAAAAACTTGGGGAGAATTTTCTGAACTTATTACAGGTCTGATTATACACAATGACCATTGCTTCTTTCTAAAATACAGATGAGACTTTCTTGCTGTTTGAGGTCTTTTGTGGCTTTATAAAAATTTTAGGATTCTTCTACTTTTGTGAAAAATGCCTTTGGAATTTTAACAAGGATTGCTAAGAGAGGGGATCCTAAGTGTTCTCACCACAGGGAACAAAAATCAAAAAATATAATTAAGCATGATAGTGGATACGTTAAGTAACTTGATTATGGTAATCATTTCACTATGTATACATATGTTAAAATCATCACATTATACACCTTAAAAATCATATTGTGCAACCAAATATCATTTTAGTAGTCATACTATACTAGAAGAAATCCCAGGTATAGGAGCCTGGTGGGCTTCAGTCCAGGGGGAGTCAGAAAGAGTTGGACACAACTGAACGACTAACACTTCCCATTTCCTTCATATATACCAACCACTCTGTCAGTATTTCCTCATGGTCCCTCTCTCCCTGGGCTTAGACCCATCTGAATGATGGCTCTGTCCAGAGGGCTAATAATCAACACAAGATTCTGTTCTCCAAAATTTCTGCCATTGTTTTCTCAGGAGCCTTTCTTCTACTAAAGCTTACTTCTCTCTTTGCAGAGATTCTTTAACTCCCAAACCAGTCTAGTTGATACAAAGCTTGCACTTCAAAGTTTTTCTTCCCACAGGAAATGTCACCAAACACATTTTCTCCAAACAGTGACCTTCAAAAGGAATGAAACTCATAGATTCATTGTGTCATTCTCAACAATGAGACAGTGACATTTGCCTAACAACATGAATGTTGATGACAGATTTATTCTGTCACCACAAGCACAAATATACACTAAGTGTACGCACTGATTTCAAATGACAATGACACAGCTGTGAGTAGGAGACAAAGGAATCAAAAATAACCACTGGAGAAAGTTACGGTAAAGGCTACTCCTATTTAAAAAATTATGACTCTGACAAATATTTTTAAAAGTGTAATTGCTCATGTTTGTATATTTGGCATGTTTTCAAAATATGTACTGCATTTACTTCTGTATATGATGCATAACATTAAAGACCAACACCAACATTAGGTTCATTTCTCCAATTTAATTTTATATCAACAAAAACTTGGGGAGAATTTTCTGAACTTATTACAGGTCTGATTATACACAATGACCATTGCTTCTTTCTAAAATACAGATGAGACTTTCTTGCTGTTTGAGGTCTTTTGTGGCTTTATAAAAATTTTAGGATTCTTCTACTTTTGTGAAAAATGCCTTTGGAATTTTAACAAGGATTGCTAAGAGAGGGGATCCTAAGTGTTCTCACCACAGGGAACAAAAATCAAAAAATATAATTAAGCATGATAGTGGATACGTTAAGTAACTTGATTATGGTAATCATTTCACTATGTATACATATGTTAAAATCATCACATTATACACCTTAAAAATCATATTGTGCAACCAAAATATATACAATTTTACTTGTCAGTCATACCTCAATAAGGCTGAGAAAAAATAAAACATAGATGAGATTCTATTGCCCATCTCTCCTAATGTCACAATCCTTTGGGGGGGTGGGATTTTATTTAAATCCCTGATTTAAAAATATTTGACTAGCTGCAATGGTGGCCAGGTGTGGGGTAATTTGGGGGGTTAAGATCTGCCTGGCTTTTATCTCATGAGGATTTTGTGACTGACTGAATTGTAAATAAGATAGGCTTGAATAAAATAGAACATTTAGCATCCTTGCCAGTATGGTACAGGTCTATGAAGATCAAAATTGCAGAAATGCAGATGGATGCCCCCACCTCAGTTTTTTCATTCAACATTATTTTGGTTGAAAAGAAATATATGATGATGTGTGAACAAGCTGAAGCTGATTACAGACCAATCACTAGAACGTGTCAAGCAAAAGAGGTGTCTAAGAAGGAAGCATATAAAAGAGTCATTACAGGAAATAAACATTGGGTGTGGTCACCAGGGTGCGTGTGTGCTTAGTTGCTCAGTCATGTCCATCTCTTTGAGACCCTATGCACTATGGCTTGCCAGGATCCTCTGTCCATGGGACTCCTCCAGGGGATCTCCCGTCCCAGGAATCCAACCTGCATCTCCTGAGGCTCCTGAATTGACAGGCAGGTTCTTTACCATTGAGCCACCTGGAAGGGCCCAGTCACTAGGGTAAATCAAAGTAATTTTTATTGGTAATAAACATCTTGCACATGGAAAACGTTGGAGCATTAGTTGGTCCATTGTGTCTGGAAGATTTTGTGCCTTTGAGTCTATTTCCAAGCTCATGTGGAAGAAAGTGATTGTGAGGATCCTAAGGAAGAGTTGCTAAAGGGACAAGTGCTACTATGGCGAGTGATCTGTTAAATTCTCAGAGAGTGCAGTATATATAAAAAGTTGAAAAGAAGATAACTCATTTTGGCATAAGACTATAAAACATGTCAATGACACAAAGATCGACATGTCCATAGACATTTATATATCTATTCAATATATATGTCTCCACAAATATGTTTATTATAGAGCAAGACATAAGAATTAAAGTACCAGGGGAAAAAAGAAAACTCCTTTATAGGATTTCCTCTTCTGGCAGAGATGGACCAGTTTGTCTAGACTGACCTCTAAACCATGAATAAGACGATGTAGATGAAATATAAAACCATCTGTCCAAAACATCAGAGAGCTACCTTGGCAGCCAGGATAGCTATATGATGATGATAAAATGGAAACTCACTGACATGAGAACAACATTCTGTGTTACTTTTCTCCTCATTCTGAAAGCAGAAATTTAAAAAGCCTGAAAAGGAAGGTTACCAGTAGTATGATAGATTGTAGGGAAGTACTACTGATAGTCAGGGCCTGACAAGGTTGAATGACCTAAGTCAATACTCCTGCTTTTAAGTTGGAACTTATAAAGGACAGTACTCTGAAGTGCTCATAAATCAAGAATACACCAAGCCTTACAAATACTTAAAGTCAAGATTGAGTCAATTCATTCCTTCTCCATCAAAACCTGAAGGAGGAAATGATTTACAGAAACAGCATCATCCAAAGCCCTTATAACTTTTTTAAGTTTGGCTGGCATTCAATAAATAACTACCAGAACACCAAGTTGTTGTTGGATGATGAAGAAGAAAAAGATAACAGAAATAATCTAAGAAGTTATTCAGTTATTGAAGTTATTATATATTAGACTATTAGATATACAGACTTTTCAGTAGCTGCAATAAATAAATTTAAGAAGGTAAGTCAGAACAAGGAAATTTTATCAAAGGACTATGATTTTTAAATAATCAAATGAAAGTTTTTGAACACAAAGCTACTAAAGATAAGAATTTGACAAATGAATATCCCAGCAGATTAAACACAGATATATGGAAAACTGGTGGTGATTTCCAAGATAGATCATTTTTCTTCTTCCAGTTTTAGTGAAATATAATTGACATATAATATTCTGTTAAGTTTAAGGTCTACAGCAGTTATTTGATTTATATGCATCATGAAATGATGACTACAATAATTCCTCATTTCCTGTTGATGCAAAATTAAGCAATTTTCCTTGTGATGAGAACTCTTAGGTTTTACTCCCTTAACAAATTTCATACATAACATCGTGTTAATTATATTGATCCTGCTGTATGTTATATCTCTAGTACTTATTTATCTTATAACTGGAGGATTGTATCTTTAACCAGTTTTATCCAGTTCCCTCTCTCTTCACCCCCTCCATGTTTGGTAACACAACTCTGATCTCATTTTTCCATGAGTTTGTTTGTTTGTTTATTTTGAAGTATAACTGACCTGCAACAATATGTTAGTTCCTTGTACACAACACAAGGATTTGATACTTACGTACATTACAAAATGATAATCGTAAGTCTAGTTACCAACTGTTACCATACAGAGATACTACATTATAACTATTTCCCAACACTGAATATTTAATTCTCTGACTTCTTTATTTTGTAACTGGGAGTTTGTACCTTTTAATCTCATTCATCTATATCTCTCATTCCCCCTCCTCCTCCTCTCTGGCATATACCTATTTGTTCTCTGTATCTATGAATATTTCCATAAATCTTTAACTATTTCCTGGTAACTTCACCTTCCTCATGCTTAAAGATCATCAAACAGAGGAAAGAGTCACTATACTCATAGAGGTAATTAGCACTTAGTATCAGGAAAAGGTAGGACTTTTATTTCACAAAGAAAACACACAAGAATAGACTCAGGTTATAGCAATAGCTCAAGTGATCCGTCAGACCAGCTTTCATCCTCTCACACTCTATTTTAACACTGAACAGTCAAGTAAGAGCCACAGCTCAAGTGGAAATCCAAAACAGACAGTAAGTCAGAACAAGGAAATTTTATCAAAGGACTATGATTTTTAAATAATCAAATGAAAGTTTTTGAACACAAAGCTACTAAAGATAAGAATTTGACAAATGAATATCCCAGCAGATTAAACACAGATATATGGAAAACTGGTGGTGATTTCCAAGATAGATCATTTTTCTTCTTCCAGTTTTAGTGAAATATAATTGACATATAATATTCTGTTAAGTTTAAGGTCTACAGCAGTTATTTGATTTATATGCATCATGAAATGATGACTACAATAATTCCTCATTTCCTGTTGATGCAAAATTAAGCAATTTTCCTTGTGATGAGAACTCTTAGGTTTTACTCCCTTAACAAATTTCATACATAACATCGTGTTAATTATATTGATCCTGCTGTATGTTATATCTCTAGTACTTATTTATCTTATAACTGGAGGATTGTATCTTTAACCAGTTTTATCCAGTTCCCTCTCTCTTCACCCCCTCCATGTTTGGTAACACAACTCTGATCTCATTTTTCCATGAGTTTGTTTGTTTGTTTATTTTGAAGTATAACTGACCTGCAACAATATGTTAGTTCCTTGTACACAACACAAGGATTTGATACTTACGTACATTACAAAATGATAATCGTAAGTCTAGTTACCAACTGTTACCATACAGAGATACTACATTATAACTATTTCCCAACACTGAATATTTAATTCTCTGACTTCTTTATTTTGTAACTGGGAGTTTGTACCTTTTAATCTCATTCATCTATATCTCTCATTCCCCCTCCTCCTCCTCTCTGGCATATACCTATTTGTTCTCTGTATCTATGAATATTTCCATAAATCTTTAACTATTTCCTGGTAACTTCACCTTCCTCATGCTTAAAGATCATCAAACAGAGGAAAGAGTCACTATACTCATAGAGGTAATTAGCACTTAGTATCAGGAAAAGGTAGGACTTTTATTTCACAAAGAAAACACACAAGAATAGACTCAGGTTATAGCAATAGCTCAAGTGATCCGTCAGACCAGCTTTCATCCTCTCACACTCTATTTTAACACTGAACAGTCAAGTACAAGAGCCACAGCCTGTCACAATAACAGTGAGCAGGTGCCGAAAACTCATGTAACAACAGAGATATCAGCAAAGGATAAGGGAAACATAAAATGGGCAGCAAAAGAAGAGGGTGATTATTACCTGTGACCTTAAGGTTAACTGGAACAGTAAAGGCTATATTTGTCCCCTAACATAAGGTCGCTGGAATGTAAAACTCACCAATATTCTGAAAAATCTATTCTCTAATATCAGGAATTTACTGTATAAAGTCAGTCTAGTTGAGAGATATAGATGGTGACCTTGCAGGTACTCTAATATCATAACCAGATTACTTCAGCAGTGGAAGACAGATCATTCTAAAAGCCCATTCTGAAACTCAACGAAAGTGCAGAGACAAAAATGAAAAAAAAATAAAAACAAGTTAAAAAGACAAATGGGTGAGGTTACTAATATATAATAAACTGGCATTTAGAGAGAAGAGAAAGAGAGTACAGAGCAGGAGCCATTTTTGAAGAGGTAATTTCTGAGAATTTTCCAAAAATGAAAAAAGACATTGGACCACAGATGCAAAACACCATAAAATCCAAATAAAATGATTTTTTAAAAAAATCAGAGTACACACGAGTCAATGACGGAGGAAAAGAGATACATTTTATTCAAAAGAATACTAAGAAGTCTTAAAGCCAATATCTTAACAAAAAATTTGGAAGCCTAGAAACACTGAAGTAACTGCCAACAAAGTTATATAAATAGATATGATTTTATATACTTTTATCTATTAACATATGCACTCATATCTATTAAATGAATTAATCAGGAATTGTAAGCCCCCTCATGGACTTCTGGTTTCAGTCAAGGAATGAGCCTACTCAATCTAATCTCTCCCAATGTTCACAACCAAAATCTCTGGATCATTATATTGCATTGGCCAAAATTTTCATTCTGGTTTTTCCATAAGAGATTATAGAAAAAACAAAATGAACCTTTTGACCAACCCAATACAAAAAGCAACTGCATGCAGCTCTGAAAACAATACAACAGCATGAGAACTGCGAAAGCAAGTAAAATTTTAAAGAATGGCTTGCATGAAGATGAGTCTACAGCATCTCTCTCTCTCTTACTCCATCCTCTTTATTTGACAGCAAATCTACACAGCATGTGAAGACGTCAAAAAATTCTGAACGAAGTTCCCCTTTGACAGAAGATGACCTCTGTGAATCAGAGAGGGTAGGAGTAATCCCTCGATGTGTTTTTCTGCTTGTTTGGTTTTCAGCCCCCTTCCTTCGGCTCTGCCTAAAGCCTGCCCCATTAGAAAACTGCACTGCCATTGCAGGAACCTGTGTTCCTGTGCAACCTAAAATCTCAAGAGGAAAAGTTTTTCTGGCCAGAGAAATCAAGAGACAAGGTGTTTCCAAGACTGCAGGGGAAATTCATCCTATTTTTTTTCCTTGCCATTTTGCCCTGAGGGTAAAAGTCATAAACAACTGCAGGCAAGTTCAAGACACTAAAATTCTGCATAGAACTTCAGTTTTCCGGCCAGAGGGCACAGAAAAGCTGTCTTTGGGAACCCGAGAGAAGAGAGAAAATTCTGGAAAAGATAGAGTTGGTATAGACGGTTGTCTACTTCCATCTATGAACCGGCTCAAGTCTTGGGCTCTTCCTCACCCCACACAGAACCTATACAAACTAGAGACCAAGGTCTTTGAGAACTGATCTATAATAGAAACCAATACCCAAGTCCCAGACTAAGCCCTGAGCAGAGTGCAGACCCAAACAGTAAGCAAATACTTTCAGAACTGAATTTACACTGAGGGACCACTGCCCACAGAGGTCTAAAAAGAACACGTTCTGAACCTAATCGAGTTGGTCACCTACTAGGACACAAGACACACACACACACACACACACACACACACACACACACACAGAGTGTAGAGAACTTAAACAGAACCCAGAGTCCACAGCATAATATTTTAAGTACTCAGGATGGAATCCAAATTTTCTAAATATTCCCAAGTGATCCTAATGTTGGAATTATCAGACGAGAGAATCTACTTACAGATGTCTTGGTTTTCTTTTCCAAGACTTTTTAAAAAGTTATTGTTTCTATGTAACACAAGTATAAAGAAATAATGAGAAAACATGTTTGTGTGTCATACATAATAGACTGGCTTGAGCTTATTTTCTCTTCCAGGGATGATCCCTTATTGAAGACTACCAAATAAATCAATATTTCCCAAATGTTAGTGTGTGTGACATACCTGGAAACCTTGTTAAAGTAAAGAAAATAATCCAGTAGGTCTGGGCTGTGGCGTGAGATTCTGCACTTAATCCAGTAGGGGTGGCATCTGTCCCCTCGATGTTTTTCTGCTTGTTTGGTGTTCAGCCCCCTTCCTTCGGCTCTGCCTAAAGCCTGCCCCATTAGAAAACTGCACTGCCATTGCAGGAACCTGTGTTCCTGTGCAACCTAAAATCTCAAGAGGAAAAGTTTTTCTGGCCAGAGAAATCAAGAGACAAGGTGTTTCCAAGACTGCAGGGGAAATTCATCCTATTTTTTTTCCTTGCCATTTTGCCCTGAGGGTAAAAGTCATAAACAACTGCAGGCAAGTTCAAGACACTAAAATTCTGCATAGAACTTCAGTTTTCCGGCCAGAGGGCACAGAAAAGCTGTCTTTGGGAACCCGAGAGAAGAGAGAAAATTCTGGAAAAGATAGAGTTGGTATAGACGGTTGTCTACTTCCATCTATGAACCGGCTCAAGTCTTGGGCTCTTCCTCACCCCACACAGAACCTATACAAACTAGAGACCAAGGTCTTTGAGAACTGATCTATAATAGAAACCAATACCCAAGTCCCAGACTAAGCCCTGAGCAGAGTGCAGACCCAAACAGTAAGCAAATACTTTCAGAACTGAATTTACACTGAGGGACCACTGCCCACAGAGGTCTAAAAAGAACACGTTCTGAACCTAATCGAGTTGGTCACCTACTAGGACACAAGACACACACACACACACACACACACACACACACACACACACAGAGTGTAGAGAACTTAAACAGAACCCAGAGTCCACAGCATAATATTTTAAGTACTCAGGATGGAATCCAAATTTTCTAAATATTCCCAAGTGATCCTAATGTTGGAATTATCAGACGAGAGAATCTATTTACAGATGTCTTGGTTTTCTTTTCCAAGACTTTTTAAAAAGTTATTGTTTCTATGTAACACAAGTATAAAGAAATAATGAGAAAACATGTTTGTGTGTCATACATAATAGACTGGCTTGAGCTTATTTTCTCTTCCAGGGATGATCCCTTATTGAAGACTACCAAATAAATCAATATTTCCCAAATGTTAGTGTGTGTGTGACATACCTGGAAACCTTGTTAAAGTAAAGAAAATAATCCAGTAGGTCTGGGCTGTGGCGTGAGATTCTGCACTTCTCACAAGGTCCCAGCTGATGCCAGGGCTGCTGGTCTCAGTTCATACTTAGCAGCAATGAAATAATAATAAAATAAAAACTTGTATTTGAAAAGCTAAGTAGAAAATTTTGAAGGTGATGCTCTTATTGATATTTCTCAAATGACCCAAGGACTCTGCTCCTTAAAAATTGTTTCAAATTGTCAATATTTCATAAACCAACAATTACTACTTGTAACTCTCTTTGGTAAAACTAATGGAAGGATTACTGTTGTGTCTTCACAAAATGAATAAGAAATGAACATGCAAAATACTTAAAAATGGGAAGAAAATTTCTTATATGATTGCTGTCCAAGATAGTTTCTATTTCCTTTAATACTGTATTAAATGATTAACCTGGCAACTAAATTCCTCATCAAAAAATATATACATACACGCATACATATATATACATACATAGCAAATTTCCAAACAACCAC
Organism: Tragulus kanchil; assembly: GCA_022376925.1. Lineage (NCBI taxonomy): Eukaryota > Metazoa > Chordata > Mammalia > Artiodactyla > Tragulidae > Tragulus > Tragulus kanchil. Next base: position 38,098,600 of record JAIOJX010000003.1, read on the forward strand.
GATAATGTTTCATACTAGAATAAGATATTCTGTGGTAAAATATGATCATTGCAAGTATGACATGTTACAAATCACTTTCCTTTTTATATATCAGCACTTTGTTCATTTTTCTCACAGCTAGTTAAATTTTAGGTAAGAAAAAAGGAAAGTGCCTCATAATTAAGTAGTTCAATTTCTTCAAAATTTCAGAAAAATATTAACAGAAATCCACCTAGAAACTTAGTTATATTAAAACATTTCAGATTTTATCTAGAATGGAAAAATATTAGAAAATAATAGCACATCATAAATGGAGCAACAAAGTAGAAAGTGTTTCCTGTCTAACACCAGAAAGATCAAGACTGTGATTAAATCCCACTGCTTACAGACTCCAGGTGACTATTAGATAGCCTAAAAGCTAGGATATCCTAGAGTCCCTCTGCAAATAATCTGTAAATCATTGTGTTTTACTTCAAAGTACAGAACAGATGAAAAGAGAAAAAAATAACCTTCTGCAAAATGACAATCCTGAAGTGAAACACTTTGACACAGTTCAGAGGTTTTACAAATGATACGGTATCCAAGGTAACACAGATAATGACTAACTAGTAAAATTTGAAATAAAGCACCATAGGAAAATGCAGAATCTTAAACTGCTCAAAAGATTCTACATTAAGAAGCAGTTATTTAGCTAACTCTAGAGTTTCTAATGATACATCCAAAATGTCCAAAATGTATAATAAAATACTTCTGTATTTCTAAATATTTTAAATAACAATCCATTATACATTTCTACTGCAAATTTAACTAATAAAAATTTCATAAGACCAGATGCATCCATAATACATGGGGACAGTGCATTATTAGAAGAAAAAGATGTCTTTAAAGTTTTATATGGGACTGCCCTTACTAGAAAAAATTATGCAAATCAAATTTTTATTTATGGTACAATATAGTTGTAATTAATAATACAGGTAATATAGGTAATATATATCATAATTATTTTGCTATTAGTGTAATTATTCTAGATATTATCTCCATGTTTTCACTGCACTTGGGTTCTCATACATTGATATTCCTTTATATGTTTACTTCTGTCACTACTTTGAAGGCATGGATTATATCTTTTTCATTTTTACATCTATTAGTATCTGGTCCATTGAAGTTCTCAGACAGAGAAGGAGAAACATTATATGACATCCCTTTTATGTAGATTCTAAAAAGAGATGATACAAATGAACTTATTTACAAAACAGAAAGACTCACAGACTTAGAAAACAAACTCACGGTTGCAGAAGATGGGAATAGTTAAGGACTTAGGGAAAGTCACGTACACACTGTAGTATTTAAAACATTTCAGATTTTATCTAGAATGGAAAAATATTAGAAAATAATAGCAAATAATACTGAAAGTGTTTCCTGTCTAACACCAGAAAGATCAAGACTGTGATTAAATCCCACTGCTTACAGACTCCAGGTGACTATTAGATAGCCTAAAAGCTAGGATATCCTAGAGTCCCTCTGCAAATAATCTGTAAATCATTGTGTTTTACTTCAAAGTACAGAACAGATGAAAAGAGAAAAATAACCTTCTGCAAAATGACAATCCTGAAGTGAAACACTTTGACACAGTTCAGAGGTTTTACAAATGATACGGTATCCAAGGTAACACAGATAATGACTAACTAGTAAAATTTGAAATAAAGCACCATAGGAAAATGCAGAATCTTAAACTGCTCAAAAGATTCTACATTAAGAAGCAGTTATTTAGCTAACTCTAGAGTTTCTAATGATACATCCAAAATGTCCAAAATGTATAATAAAATACTTCTGTATTTCTAAATATTTTAAATAACAATCCATTATACATTTCTACTGCAAATTTAACTAATAAAAATTTCATAAGACCAGATGCATCCATAATACATGGGGACAGTGCATTATTAGAAGAAAAAGATGTCTTTAAAGTTTTATATGGGACTGCCCTTACTAGAAAAAATTATGCAAATCAAATTTTTATTTATGGTACAATATAGTTGTAATTAATAATACAGGTAATATAGGTAATATATATCATAATTATTTTGCTATTAGTGTAATTATTCTAGATATTATCTCCATGTTTTCACTGCACTTGGGTTCTCATACATTGATATTCCTTTATATGTTTACTTCTGTCACTACTTTGAAGGCATGGATTATATCTTTTTCATTTTTACATCTATTAGTATCTGGTCCATTGAAGTTCTCAGACAGAGAAGGAGAAACATTATATGACATCCCTTTTATGTAGATTCTAAAAAGAGATGATACAAATGAACTTATTTACAAAACAGAAAGACTCACAGACTTAGAAAACAAACTCACGGTTGCAGAAGATGGGAATAGTTAAGGACTTAGGGAAAGTCACGTACACACTGTAGTATTTAAAACGGATAACCAACAAAAACCTATTGCTTAGCACATGGAACTCTGCTCAATGTCATGTGCTAGCCTGGATGGGAGGGGATTTGGGGGGAGAACAGATACATATATATGTATGGCCAAGTCCATTTACATATCACTTGAAAGTATCACAACATTATTAATTGGCTATACACCAATACAAAAAGTTTGGTGTTAAAAAAAAAAGTTAAAAGAAAAAAGAAATGTTAAATAAATACATGTTCACTTCAAAGTTTGGCTTTCTTTCACAGTGAAAAATGATATTTTGATGCTCAATGAAATGATTTTCAAATTCTTAAGATTAATGTCAATTTTAACTTCACTGTCAGTGAGCATGTTAAGAGTTACGAACTTTAGGGCTTCACAGAGTTCTATGACCTTTCCATTCAGAATACTGATACATTCTTATAATGCCAGGCCTGATCTTATAGTCAGAGTAACTAGTTGCCTGCATGGACACGCCTCCTCTTACCTGCTGTTCAGACCCGAATCAAAAATATCTGAATCATTTAATAAAAATTTCTTTTTAAGCATGTATTCTGTCCCTAGCACTGAGAAAACACATGAAGTATATAGAAACTTCAACTTCCTTTCACTATTCAGTTTTAAAGAATAGATATGCAAATAATTAGTAAACAAAAAGCTATTCTAAACTACCTCATAATGGTCAGAATGGTCATCATTAAAGGGGGATGCTATTTCTCCATGTCCTTACAAATAGCGAATGCTGGAAAGGGTATGGACGAAAGGGAAGCCTCCTACATTGTTGGTGAGAATATAAGTTTAGTAGCCATTATGGAAAACAATATGGAGGCTCCTCAAAAAGATAAAAATATAGTTACTATATGATCCAGGAATACCATTCCTGGTATATATAAATATTTTTTAACATCTATTAGTATCTGGTCCATTGAAGTTCTCAGACAGAGAAGGAGAAACATTATATGACATCCCTTTTATGTAGATTCTAAAAAGAGATGATACAAATGAACTTATTTACAAAACAGAAAGACTCACAGACTTAGAAAACAAACTCACGGTTGCAGAAGATGGGAATAGTTAAGGACTTAGGGAAAGTCACGTACACACTGTAGTATTTAAAACGGATAACCAACAAAAACCTATTGCTTAGCACATGGAACTCTGCTCAATGTCATGTGCTAGCCTGGATGGGAGGGGATTTGGGGGGAGAACAGATACATATATATGTATGGCCAAGTCCATTTACATATCACTTGAAAGTATCACAACATTATTAATTGGCTATACACCAATACAAAAAGTTTGGTGTTAAAAAAAAAAGTTAAAAGAAAAAAGAAATGTTAAATAAATACATGTTCACTTCAAAGTTTGGCTTTCTTTCACAGTGAAAAATGATATTTTGATGCTCAATGAAATGATTTTCAAATTCTTAAGATTAATGTCAATTTTAACTTCACTGTCAGTGAGCATGTTAAGAGTTACGAACTTTAGGGCTTCACAGAGTTCTATGACCTTTCCATTCAGAATACTGATACATTCTTATAATGCCAGGCCTGATCTTATAGTCAGAGTAACTAGTTGCCTGCATGGACACGCCTCCTCTTACCTGCTGTTCAGACCCGAATCAAAAATATCTGAATCATTTAATAAAAATTTCTTTTTAAGCATGTATTCTGTCCCTAGCACTGAGAAAACACATGAAGTATATAGAAACTTCAACTTCCTTTCACTATTCAGTTTTAAAGAATAGATATGCAAATAATTAGTAAACAAAAAGCTATTCTAAACTACCTCATAATGGTCAGAATGGTCATCATTAAAGGGGGATGCTATTTCTCCATGTCCTTACAAATAGCGAATGCTGGAAAGGGTATGGACGAAAGGGAAGCCTCCTACATTGTTGGTGAGAATATAAGTTTAGTAGCCATTATGGAAAACAATATGGAGGCTCCTCAAAAAGATAAAAATATAGTTACTATATGATCCAGGAATACCATTCCTGGTATATATCTGAACCAAAGTATATTTTAAAAAGATAAATGTACCCCTATGTTCACAGAAGCACTACTCACCATAATCAAAGCATGGAAACAACCTAAATGTTCACCAACAGTTAAACAGATAAAGAAGATATATATACAATTCAGTTCAGTCGCACAGTCATGTCTGACTCTTAAATTTATTTCACATCACCAGCTGCTGGTCAGTCATATCCGACTCTTTGAGAACTTTTGGACTATAGCCCACCAGGCTTTTCTGTCCGTGGAATTTTTCAGGCAAGAATACCGGAGTGGGTACCCACTCCCTTCTCAAGGGGATCTTGCTGATCCAAGAATACTGGAGTGGGTTGCCATTCCCTTCTCCAGGGGATCTTCCAGATCCAGGAATCAAACCCAGGTCTCCCACATTGCAGACTCTTTACCATCTGAGTACCAGGGAAGCCCATTGTATAGTACAGGGAACCATATTCAGTATCCTGTGATAAACTACAATGGAAAAAATATTTAAAGAACAATGTATTTGAATCAATGAATCATTTTGCTGTACAGCAGAAGTTAACATTGTGGATCAACTATACTTCAATTTAAAAAGAGCTTTTCTTACACATCAAAAGTGTTAGATCAATACACAGGAATCACTTGATTTAACTGGCTGGTTTTCCCCAGAATTGATAGCCTGCTGTTTACAATTGCTTACTGTGGAAAGTTACTCCACCAGTAATGCCACTGTTCAGATACAATGAAAATTCAACCCTTGTGGAGACCGAACAGTGAAAGGCAGGCATAGAGGAAGTAATATCGAAACCTATACTGGCATGTTGTGCTAAGGGAATAGGAGTACCCACAATCACTTGGGGCGATGGTCTGAAGGGGTGGGAGGTGGGGAACTGGGTGGGAAGAGGGTCCAGGGATATGCATATAAATGATCTGGGAACATACATGTTGGTGAACAACAAAACTCTGTAAAATCTTTAAAATAAAGAATAAAAAAAAAAAAAAATTCAACCCTTGGTGTTACCATGATGGAAGTTTTCAAGCTGTACAACAGGAATTATTACTCTGTAATACTGGTGACACAAATTTTTGTTGCCTGTGTATCCACAACTCATACAGCCTCTTCTATAGTAATTTTGTATCACTAGGCAAAATTAAATCAACTTTCAATGAATATTAACACTGATAATATTTAATGAGTATTTCTATTAAAATAGCTTGACCCCCATCCTACATATAAAGGAAACCCAGCCACTCAACACTTTTCTTTTAATTTCTTCTATTCATTTCTTACTCTCTGCTCCTGATAAATTAGAATTCTCAGTCTTCTCTCACCTCCTTGGCTATTCCCTTCTGTTTAGCCACCTAGACCCAGAGTAGCTCGCTTTCTTCCTTTTCTCTGATGAAAAATTGACAGACAACCAACCTTATAGACACTAGTGTGTCATCCAAGAATACTGGAGTGGGTTGCCATTCAGGAAATCCAGGAATCAAACCCAGGTCTCCCACATTGCAGACTCTTTACCATCTGAGTACCAGGGAAGCCCATTGTATAGTACAGGGAACCATATTCAGTATCCTGTGATAAACTACAATGGAAAAAATATTTAAAGAACAATGTATTTGAATCAATGAATCATTTTGCTGTACAGCAGAAGTTAACATTGTGGATCAACTATACTTCAATTTAAAAAGAGCTTTTCTTACACATCAAAAGTGTTAGATCAATACACAGGAATCACTTGATTTAACTGGCTGGTTTTCCCCAGAATTGATAGCCTGCTGTTTACAATTGCTTACTGTGGAAAGTTACTCCACCAGTAATGCCACTGTTCAGATACAATGAAAATTCAACCCTTGTGGAGACCGAACAGTGAGAGGGAGGCATAGAGGAAGTAACATCGAAACCTATACTGGCACGTGCGGAAACGATAGCTATGGTCATTGTGCTAAGGGAATAGGAGTGCCTACAATCACTTGGGGCGATGGTCTGGAGGGGTGGGAGGGGGGGAACTGGATGGGGGGAGGGTCCAGGGATATGCATATAAATGATCTGGGAACATACATGTTGGTGAACAACAAAACTCTGTAAAATCTTTAAAATAAAGAATAAAAAAAAAAAAAAATTCAACCCTTGGTGTTACCATGATGGAAGTTTTCAAGCTGTACAACAGGAATTATTACTCTGTAATACTGGTGACACAAATTTTTGTTGCCTGTGTATCCACAACTCATACAGCCTCTTCTATAGTAATTTTGTATCACTAGGCAAAATTAAATCAACTTTCAATGAATATTAACACTGATAATATTTAATGAGTATTTCTATTAAAATAGCTTGACCCCCATCCTACATATAAAGGAAACCCAGCCACTCAACACTTTTCTTTTAATTTCTTCTATTCATTTCTTACTCTCTGCTCCTGATAAATTAGAATTCTCAGTCTTCTCTCACCTCCTTGGCTATTCCCTTCTGTTTAGCCACCTAGACCCAGAGTAGCTCGCTTTCTTCCTTTTCTCTGATGAAAAATTGACAGACAACCAACCTTATAGACACTAGTGTGTCATAGGCTTTATTGAAGTTTGGAGAATAAAGGAAAAAGGTTATTTCACAGCAAACGAAACTGAGAAGTATTTATTAAATTCTGATTTTAAAGTCTCTCTCCTTTTACAACTGCTAGAAACATTTCAATTAATTTTTAATAGGTAATATACTCTCAATGCTAAAAGTACAAAAACGTAGCAAGGAAAAGCAATTTCTCCCAACCAGCTCTTTCTCATTTCTTTCCTCAGTGGCAGTCACTATTCCTGATTTCTTATGTTAACTTCCAGAGACATTCCTCATTTGGACAATTTTCACTGACTAGTCCCTCTCTTTGATAGTCAGTGACAGGCTCCTTCCTTCGTCTCCCATAAATTTTTAAAAACAATAAATGAGTGACTTTATTTCCTTTAAATGGTCCGGTCTTACATTACAGGGGTGGAAAGCTGACTTTTCATGATATACCAGTATTCAGACTGAAATAATTTTCAACACAGCAGTTTTTTCATTTAACCTTGTTTATTACAGTAAAACAGATATAACACTGGGTTTTCTGGTGGCTCAGATGGTAAATAATCAGCCTGTAATGCAGGAGACCCTGGTTCAATCCCTAGGTTGGAAGATCCCCTGGAGAAGGGAATGGCAACCCATTGCAGTATTCTTACCTGGAAAATTCTATGGACAGCGGAGTCTGGCCTGCTACAGTCCATAGGGTCGCAAAGAGCGACACAACTGAGTGACTAACACTTTCACCTTCAGATATAACCCAAAACTTACTATTTTAAAAGTTCAGTTGTATTAGGTATGTGCTCAGGATCAAACAACCACAACCACTATCTAGATTTTTTTTTAATCACTCCAAATGGAGACCCTCTACATAATTTTTTTTTGTCACTTTTATTAGTCCTTTCATTTATTCATTTTCATCCATCTTTGTTCTTCGGCTTGTGTGGGCCTACCATCACAATGGCCTCTCTGGCTGCAGAGCACCGCCTCTGGGCGCTCGTGCTCCAGAGCTCCAGCTTGGTACTTGGACACATAGGTCCAGTGGCTCTGTGGCACGTGGGATCTTCCCAGGCCAGGAATCGAACCGGCGCCCCTTGCACTGCAAGGTGGTGTCCTTACCCACTGGACCACCAGGGGAAGCCCTGAGACCCTCTACCTATTAAACAATCTTTTCCTATTCCTCTCCCTATCAGACCCTGGCAACCACAAATCTGCTTTCTGTCTCTATGAATTTGCCTACTCTGGATATTTCATATAAATGGAATCATATACTACTTGTTCCTTCATGTCTCTCTGCTTTCACTTAGCATCATGTTTTCAAGGTTCATTCTTACTGTAGCATGTATCTGTACTTTATTCCTCTTGATGGCTGAATATTTCATTGTGTGGATAGACCATATTTTGTTCACCCATGCATTCAGGATTGTAAATAGTGCTGCTGTCAATATTCATGTACAAGTCTTGTTTAAAAACCAGTTTCCAATTCTTTGGAGCAAAGACTAGCAGCATAATTGCTGGGTCCTGTAGCAATTCTATATTTAATTTGTGAGTCCTCTTTCATAACTTTTGCACTGTCTTCATTCTTCCAAAGCTTTTTTGGCAATTCCACCATGCCTTTCTCTCTAGTTTACTGTGAAATCCCCGAATTCACCTCATCCTCCTGTGTTGAACAGTTCATCCCTGCTTAATCCCATGATGTCCTTTCAGAAACAAAATGAGCCCGTTGTAACTAATTGAGATTATCCACCAAATGCTTGGCTGAAAATGTGATCATCCCGTTCAAAAAAAAAAAAAAAAAAAAGCCTTCATATGTATTTTGCTGATATAGTCTTAAACCATAAATAACAGTGTTGTAATATATTCACCTACTGTATTCACCATAATTGGCCGTATGAAAGGAATTGGTGCTTTTTCTCCACTGCACAATTTATAACCTGAATTGAATAGTATAGAGTTGGTTAAGAAATTTTATTTGAATTAAACCCACTGGGTTTGGTTATGACATGGTTGTAGATCAGAAACTAATCTAAACTAATAGATTTTTGTCTACAGGAGAAATGTTTTAGGTTTCATACACAGGTGAATTAATAAATCTTTACTATTTTAATTTCTTCAGAAAAAAAATAGCTATATTATTTTGAGTCTGAAAGTCTCAAGTCTATGACCTACACTCTACAAGAATAATTGCATTGTTATGACATGAATTGTTGGTAATGGGCATTTTCTTTGAAAGCCAGCTACTGCATTATGCTGAAATAAAAGATATTTTAGGTCATAAGGAAAATAAAGACAGAAGTTTTGTTGGCCACATTATCTGATTACTTCAACAAGAACATAAACTAATAATATCATTTTCAACTTCAAAATACAGCATCTTCTACAGTAAAAAATCATCCTCCTAAATGACTCTGAATCAAGGAAAAATACTGCAAACAAAAAATAACCACCATTTTTATAAATCAATAAAAATAAGAACATAATATAGCAAAGGCTCTAAAAATGGACACTGATACATCTAAATAAAAATGCCTTGAACTATATGTGCTTATTGTTGGGAGATGAGAAAATAAGATAAACTCAGCTTCCACTTTAAATTTTATAAAAATGCAAAAAATCAACCCTGTTGGTTACTGGGGAATTACTAAAAATATTACTAAAAATTACAACAAAAAAGATTACACAGTGGAATTGATAAATATAAGAGCTAGTTCTTTGAAAATTTAATAAACTTCCAAAACTATTCACAAATCAGCAATAAAAAAAGACAAAATCCACAAACTAATATTACAAACAAAACAGAAAACATAGTGAAAATAAGATGTTTCAAAAGTGCCACCATACATTGAATGATTTACTGAGAATAGCCAATTCGAACTAGATGAAGTAGAAACCAAAATAAAACTGCTCCTAACCTGAGAAGATTTTCAAACTATTTCTGAAATTACTTGACTAGGAACGTGATCATTAAATTCATGAATCAAATAATAATACTTAGTATCACTCTTATTTAATATTGTTTGGGAGCAATGAACAGAACAGCAAGATCTGAATCAAAAATAAGTTTTATGTGGGAAAGAAAAAGACAAAAATTATTTATTTGCCATTTATGTGATTGTGTTCCTAGAACTTCACAGAAACTTTCAAAATTATAATAATTAAATAAAATTTTGTAAAAGGAAATAGTTTTTTTTAGGGATAGACCAACATCCTGTTGCTATATTATTTTGAGTCTGAAAGTCTCAAGTCTATGACCTACATCTACAAGAATAATTGCATTGTTATGACATGAATTGTTGGTAATGGGCATTTTCTTTGAAAGCCAGCTACTGCATTATGCTGAAATAAAAGATATTTTAGGTCATAAGGAAAATAAAGACAGAAGTTTTGTTGGCCACATTATCTGATTACTTCAACAAGAACATAAACTAATAATATCATTTTCAACTTCAAAATACAGCATCTTCTACAGTAAAAAATCATCCTCCTAAATGACTCTGAATCAAGGAAAAATACTGCAAACAAAAAATAACCACCATTTTTATAAATCAATAAAAATAAGAACATAATATAGCAAAGGCTCTAAAAATGGACACTGATACATCTAAATAAAAATGCCTTGAACTATATGTGCTTATTGTTGGGAGATGAGAAAATAAGATAAACTCAGCTTCCACTTTAAATTTTATAAAAATGCAAAAAATCAACCCTGTTGGTTACTGGGGAATTACTAAAAATATTACTAAAAATTACAACAAAAAAGATTACACAGTGGAATTGATAAATATAAGAGCTAGTTCTTTGAAAATTTAATAAACTTCCAAAACTATTCACAAATCAGCAATAAAAAAAGACAAAATCCACAAACTAATATTACAAACAAAACAGAAAACATAGTGAAAATAAGATGTTTCAAAAGTGCCACCATACATTGAATGATTTACTGAGAATAGCCAATTCGAACTAGATGAAGTAGAAACCAAAATAAAACTGCTCCTAACCTGAGAAGATTTTCAAACTATTTCTGAAATTACTTGACTAGGAACGTGATCATTAAATTCATGAATCAAATAATAATACTTAGTATCACTCTTATTTAATATTGTTTGGGAGCAATGAACAGAACAGCAAGATCTGAATCAAAAATAAGTTTTATGTGGGAAAGAAAAAGACAAAAATTATTTATTTGCCATTTATGTGATTGTGTTCCTAGAACTTCACAGAAACTTTCAAAATTATAATAATTAATAAAATAGTAGGGAAAGTTAGTAGTTTTTAGACCATACAACGAGGGAAATACTGTTCTATCAATTAATACTCTCCTCACTTATGGGGTCATTAGACCAACATCCTGTTGCTAAATGAAATCCTCAAAGCATAATATTGGGGGGGGGGGGGCACCTAAAGATGAATCTAAAGTTCAAGTTTATCCTATATAATATTCTCTAACTAGAGACTGTTGTAGGAAAATTGATGACTGTGGTTTGGAAACAATAATGCTGAGATATCTTTTTTTATATTCACTTATTTTCATTGTGCATGAAAACATCATTGTTTCAGAAAACAAGCAGTCATTACAAAAATACTGTAAACTTTTCAAGAGCCTTTATATGAAAAGCCATAATCTGAATTGAATAGTAGTGATGTGAAGCAATTTTGCATAAGAAAGCAAACCCTAGTCTTATGCCTCTAGCACTGTCTTCCTGTCTCTTCCCATTTTGGAAGTTCACTAACTTACCATTAGCCTTTATTTGGTTTTCATTATGATGGCTCAGCCTGTAAAGCATCTGGCCACAATGCAGGAAACAGATTCAATCCCTGGGTTGAGAAGATCCCCTGGAGTAGGAAATAGCAACTGACTTCAGTATTCTTGTCTGGAAAATCCCATGGACAGAGGAGCATGGAGGACTCAGTCCCTGCGGTTGCAAAGACTTGGACACAACTGAGCACATGACTTAACTGAATTGTGGTTAAGAATTTTTGCTTATCTAGTACAAATTACTTTTAAAAAATTGTTAAATTTTTTTTAAAACCTACAATGTGTTAGTTTTTTTTGTAAAGGTTTCACGTGTGCTTCAGAAAAAAAAAATGTGTATTTTCTTTAATTTGGGGGGATCTACATGTGACCATTTGTTTATTCTTGGTAACTGTGTCAAATTTCTAAAAACTATGCCAAATTTTAAAAAGAGTACTCTTTTGCAAGTCTGGAGGTCTTCTGCTGGTATCTTTTCTTCTGTTTCATTTTTTTTAATTAAATGTATGGTCATTCTCATTATTTTAAGCATAATTATTCCATAATTGATATCCAATTATACACACTGTTTGAAGTTCCTTGGATTCTAAATATGTTCTTTTTGTCTCCAATGATTATAGCTAACTGATCATTGTTGCCTTTTGTATTTTTTATTTTAAATTGTAGACTCAAGTTTGATGAAATTTCATCCATAGGAAACGTGGGAAAGCTGAATTGGAGTGAGTTCTCCAGAAAAATTTTGTATTTGCTTCTTCCACAGGTCCCATGAACATTGTATCTTTTTATATTCACTTATTTTCATTGTGCATGAAAACATCATTGTTTCAGAAAACAAGCAGTCATTACAAAAATACTGTAAACTTTTCAAGAGCCTTTATATGAAAAGCCATAATCTGAATTGAATAGTAGTGATGTGAAGCAATTTTGCATAAGAAAGCAAACCCTAGTCTTATGCCTCTAGCACTGTCTTCCTGTCTCTTCCCATTTTGGAAGTTCACTAACTTACCATTAGCCTTTATTTGGTTTTCATTATGATGGCTCAGCCTGTAAAGCATCTGGCCACAATGCAGGAAACAGATTCAATCCCTGGGTTGAGAAGATCCCCTGGAGTAGGAAATAGCAACTGACTTCAGTATTCTTGTCTGGAAAATCCCATGGACAGAGGAGCATGGAGGACTCAGTCCCTGCGGTTGCAAAGACTTGGACACAACTGAGCACATGACTTAACTGAATTGTGGTTAAGAATTTTTGCTTATCTAGTACAAATTACTTTTAAAAAATTGTTAAATTTTTTTTAAAACCTACAATGTGTTAGTTTTTTTTGTAAAGGTTTCACGTGTGCTTCAGAAAAAAAAAATGTGTATATTCTTTAATTTGGGGGTATCTACATGTGACCATTTGTTTATTCTTGGTAACTGTGTCAAATTTCTAAAAACTATGCCAAATTTTAAAAAGAGTACTCTTTTGCAAGTCTGGAGGTCTTCTGCTGGTATCTTTTCTTCTGTTTCATTTTTTTTAATTAAATGTATGGTCATTCTCATTATTTTAAGCATAATTATTCCATAATTGATATCCAATTATACACACTGTTTGAAGTTCCTTGGATTCTAAATATGTTCTTTTTGTCTCCAATGATTATAGCTAACTGATCATTGTTGCCTTTTGTATTTTTTATTTTAAATTGTAGACTCAAGTTTGATGAAATTTCATCCATAGGAAACGTGGGAAAGCTGAATTGGAGTGAGTTCTCCAGAAAAATTTTGTATTTGCTTCTTCCACAGGTCCCATGAACATTGCCCATCAAGAACTATTTTTACATATTAATTTTATTTGTTGTGAAAAATCACATTGGTACATAAATTCCAAGTCCAAATCCATGTATAGATAGACAGAGCAACAAATTAATCCCTTCAAAGTGCAAGACAAGACGGGCCAATGCTGTCATCAGACAGAAGAAGCGGTATTACACAATGATGTATTCCTTTAAGAATTCTAGAATTTGTGGAGATTTTCATTCAAACTTTCTTCTTTATAGGAGCTTGAAAACTTATCTCCCCCTTCCACTTCCATGCAGCCATTATAATTCAAGTCTCTTGACTATAAAAATCAACAATGCTCCTCCAAACCCTAAACAGCAGACTAGATTTAGAGTTTCTTTCTATTCTCCTTTTCAAGTTCTGCTTCATCACGAGCCACTGAAAATGATTCTTTTGGGTTAAATTTGCATTTGAAGACAGAGATGGAACACCAGACCACCTAACCTGTCTCCTGAGGAACCTGTATGCAGATCAAGAAGCAACAGAAATGGACATCATACAACAGACTGGTTCAAAATTGGGAAAGGAGTACATCAAGGCTGCATCTTGTCACACTGCTTATTTAACCTATATGCAGAGTACATCATGCAAAACGCTGGTCTGGATGAAGCACAAGCTGGAATCAAGATTGCCAGGAGAAATATCAATAATCTCAGGTACACAGATGATACCACTCTAATGCCAGAAAGCAAAGAGGAACTAAGAAACCCCTTGACTACAGGGAAAGAGGAGAGTGAAAACGCTGGCTTAAAAGTCAGCATTCAAAAAACTAGGATTATGGCATCCAGTCCACTATCAATAGATGGGGACAAAGTGGAAACTGTGCCAGATTTTATTTTCTCGGCTTCAAAATTGCTGTGGATGGTGACTACAGTCACAAAATTAAAAGATGCTTGCTCCTTGGAAGGAAAGCTATCACAAGCCTAAACAAGGTATTCAAAAGCTGAGACATCACTTTGCCAACACAGTCCATATAGTCAGAACTATGGTTTTTCTGGTAGTCACGTACAGATGTGAGAGCTGGACCATAAAGAAGGCTGAGCACCAAAGCAATGATGCTTTCAAACTGTGATACTAGAGAAGACTCTTGAGAACCTATTGGACAGCAAACCAGATCAAAACCAGTCAATCCTAAAGGAAATCAATCCTGAATACTCAGGAAGGACTGATGCTGAAGCTGAAGCTCCAGTAATTTGCCCACATGATACTAAAAGCCAACTCATTGGAAAAGACCCTGGTGCGGAGAAAAACTGAGGACAGGAGGAGAAGGGGGTGACAGAGGATGAGATAGTTGGATGGCATCACTGAATCAATGGACATGAGTGTAAGCAAACTCAGAGAGAGTGAAGGACAAAGAAACCTGGTGTGCTTCAGTCAGTGGCGTCGCAAAGAAGCAGGCATGCCTTAGCAATTTAACAATAACAACAGATTGTATATCATCCAACATTTTCATGAATTTTGTGCCAACGGTGTTTTAGGATATTTAATCTACATGGCATTATTTCCGAAAAAATGGAACACCAGACCACCTAACCTGTCTCCTGAGGAACCTGTATGCAGATCAAGAAGCAACAGAAATGGACATCATACAACAGACTGGTTCAAAATTGGGAAAGGAGTACATCAAGGCTGCATCTTGTCACACTGCTTATTTAACCTATATGCAGAGTACATCATGCAAAACGCTGGTCTGGATGAAGCACAAGCTGGAATCAAGATTGCCAGGAGAAATATCAATAATCTCAGGTACACAGATGATACCACTCTAATGCCAGAAAGCAAAGAGGAACTAAGAAACCCCTTGACTACAGGGAAAGAGGAGAGTGAAAACGCTGGCTTAAAAGTCAGCATTCAAAAAACTAGGATTATGGCATCCAGTCCACTATCAATAGATGGGGACAAAGTGGAAACTGTGCCAGATTTTATTTTCTCGGCTTCAAAATTGCTGTGGATGGTGACTACAGTCACAAAATTAAAAGATGCTTGCTCCTTGGAAGGAAAGCTATCACAAGCCTAAACAAGGTATTCAAAAGCTGAGACATCACTTTGCCAACACAGTCCATATAGTCAGAACTATGGTTTTTCTGGTAGTCACGTACAGATGTGAGAGCTGGACCATAAAGAAGGCTGAGCACCAAAGCAATGATGCTTTCAAACTGTGATACTAGAGAAGACTCTTGAGAACCTATTGGACAGCAAACCAGATCAAAACCAGTCAATCCTAAAGGAAATCAATCCTGAATACTCAGGAAGGACTGATGCTGAAGCTGAAGCTCCAGTAATTTGCCCACATGATACTAAAAGCCAACTCATTGGAAAAGACCCTGGTGCGGAGAAAAACTGAGGACAGGAGGAGAAGGGGGTGACAGAGGATGAGATAGTTGGATGGCATCACTGAATCAATGGACATGAGTGTAAGCAAACTCAGAGAGAGTGAAGGACAAAGAAACCTGGTGTGCTTCAGTCAGTGGCGTCGCAAAGAAGCAGGCATGCCTTAGCAATTTAACAATAACAACAGATTGTATATCATCCAACATTTTCATGAATTTTGTGCCAACGGTGTTTTAGGATATTTAATCTACATGGCATTACCAGAAACACACTAAATAATATTTTTCCTAGACTCATTCTTCCTTTGTTCTTTCTTGCCCAGAATTCTGTCTGGGAACACCTGACCCTTTGCACTTGCGTTGATCACAACAAGGTATTCTTGCAAAAGGAATCTCTCTTTCATTTTGACTACATACATGCAACTCACTCTAGTATGCTTGCCTGGAGAATCCCAAAGACAGAGGAGATTGGCGGGCTACAGTCCACAATGCCACAAAGAGTCAACACGACTGAAGTGACTTAGCACACATATACCTTCATAAGAGAGGTTAATTAAACACAACCAAGAACATAAAAGAGAACAGAGCAAATAGATTCCTTTGTTTCTCGTAATTCTGCTCTTACTGCCTTCCGATGTTAATGAGAAAAAGACAGTTTGCCATTTTAAGCCCACGACAAATTGTCTGAGCAGCTGGAACTCACTCTTTTTGTAATAATACTTTTTTATCAGACATATTTTAGTATTCTCTGTCTTTTGCCTACATTGCTATACTATTGTCTTATTTCTTCTAACCATCTCTAGTGGACTATCTAGAAATTGAAAAAATATATGACTGTCATTTTTAAACATGATTTCTTTTTGACAGGAAACAATCTGATGGTTATAATCTGATGGCAGGATGTCCCATGGGCATAGGAACAGCAGGATGTGATTTGATTACTGCCTCCCCCATACCACCTGGAATGTGTTGTACAAATAGTCAATGTCCAATAATAGCTTGCTCATTAATTTATGAAATAATTATTCAACTGGCATAAATTCCCAAGCATCTTCCATATGTCGATATCTTCAGCTAAATAAAATGCCATTTACACTTTAGAAAAATGAAGTCAAGTGTTTGCTAACACTGTGCATTTGCAAGGTGGTGATGAACCAAATTTGTTATTTTAGTTTTCCCCTAGTGAGATTCTAGATCATGCTATCTTTTGGCTTTGCAGTTTTATACATTCTATAAACCTATCTGCTTTGTTCTTGAATTATTGATGACTCCATTTGGGGAAGTTTTTATGTGCTCTTGGCCTTTTACAAATGTAATAAACAAACCCTTACTTTTAGGACCTTTCAAATGAAAACAACAACAGAATAGAAAAGAACTCTTACAAAAGCTCACATTAAACATATCTGTAAACAACAAAACTCTATAAAGGTAAAATAAAAATAATTATTAAAAAGGAAAAACATCTTTCTTTATTCAAGGAATAATTACTGAGACTGTTTTCTCTTTATACAACATGTTGAAATATTCTTTTTCCCACCAAGCATAATAAATTTTCAACATTATCTGAGGTCTCTAATGCCAGTCTCCTCTATCTGAAAATAGGTAGGCAAAGTAAATGGCCCTGTCATTTATTCAGGGCTTATCATCAGTCTCACATTCCAGAATCAGGAAGTCAGCCAAAGAGATTCCTTTGTTTCTCGTAATTCTGCTCTTACTGCCTTCCGATGTTAATGAGAAAAAGACAGTTTGCCATTTTAAGCCCACGACAAATTGTCTGAGCAGCTGGAACTCACTCTTTTTGTAATAATACTTTTTTATCAGACATATTTTAGTATTCTCTGTCTTTTGCCTACATTGCTATACTATTGTCTTATTTCTTCTAACCATCTCTAGTGGACTATCTAGAAATTGAAAAAATATATGACTGTCATTTTTAAACATGATTTCTTTTTGACAGGAAACAATCTGATGGTTATAATCTGATGGCAGGATGTCCCATGGGCATAGGAACAGCAGGATGTGATTTGATTACTGCCTCCCCCATACCACCTGGAATGTGTTGTACAAATAGTCAATGTCCAATAATAGCTTGCTCATTAATTTATGAAATAATTATTCAACTGGCATAAATTCCCAAGCATCTTCCATATGTCGATATCTTCAGCTAAATAAAATGCCATTTACACTTTAGAAAAATGAAGTCAAGTGTTTGCTAACACTGTGCATTTGCAAGGTGGTGATGAACCAAATTTGTTATTTTAGTTTTCCCCTAGTGAGATTCTAGATCATGCTATCTTTTGGCTTTGCAGTTTTATACATTCTATAAACCTATCTGCTTTGTTCTTGAATTATTGATGACTCCATTTGGGGAAGTTTTTATGTGCTCTTGGCCTTTTACAAATGTAATAAACAAACCCTTACTTTTAGGACCTTTCAAATGAAAACAACAACAGAATAGAAAAGAACTCTTAAAAAGTCTCTCTTTATACATATCTGTAAACAACAAAACTCTATAAAGGTAAAATAAAAATAATTATTAAAAAAAGGAAAAACATCTTTCTTTATTCAAGGAATAATTACTGAGACTGTTTTCTCTTTATACAACATGTTGAAATATTCTTTTTTCCCACCAAGCATAATAAATTTTTCAACATTATCTGAGGTCTCTAATGCCAGTCTCCTCTATCTGAAAATAGGTAGCATTTTCATCATTAAAAGCAAAGTAAATGGCCCTGTCATTTATTCAGGGACTATTATCCATCAGTCTCACATTCCAGAATCAGGAAGTCAGCCAAAGAGACTTCTGGGAGGCCAAAATAAACCAAGTTCACGTGAGACCTATAGAATAATGGTGAAAGAGAGAGAGAATAAGATGGCTGAAGGCTAGCATGATAGGAAAAAGTCCAGTGTTGTGGTGAATTGTCAAAGTATCCAATATTTCTGAAGAAATGCAACTACATTTCTTTCAAGTGATGTATAAGAATTAATATGTAAAGGTAAATATACATTTCTATTTTGTAACTATGCACTGGGATTATGTAACTATCATATAATAGATAATATGTAAAACAGAATCAGTAAGTATGCTAATACTTCAAAAACATATTTAAAATAATCCTTATTATATAATAATTTTCAAAAGCATAAGCCCCTTTAACATAGGCCATTCACTGGACTTTTTCCCATTATTTGGTAGTAAAGAATTTTACTGTAATATATTTTACTAATGTGTATCTTTTGTTAGATTTTTGTGGTTGGATGTTTTAACACCACAGAAAATCTTTCCTACATATACAGCACGTGAAATGTGTTCTTGACTGAAATGAGCTAATATGTAACTCTGAAACATGAATTATTCATTTATTGTCTAGATCAAGATACGTTAATTTATAGCACAGAAGGGGCATCCTATTCATATTAAAATGTGTTTGGGGGAATTATTATTAATTAATCAAGTTTGATAGACACATTGCCAAAATGACTTAAAGAAAGTAATTCTATAGAACTGAATAGTTTTATAGAAAGGTGATTATATTAATAAGCTTGGGGTGGCGGGGAGTGCGGGGAAGCTCATTCCAGAGTGCTGGGAAATAAAGAACCAGGCAGGAGAGAGTATAAATGGGCAATTTTCAGAAACATGTCTTCGGGAGCAAGTTTATAAACATACACACAAGGAAGAGACAGTGATTCCCATGGAGAAAGCAGTGTGTACAGCAAAGGCAGTGAACTCAAGTCACCTGAAAGGGATCATAGGCAGGTAAAAGAAATTAGGGAAATTGGGCAGGTGAGCTTCTCTAATGCCAGTCTCCTCTATCTGAAAATAGGTAGCATTTTCATCATTAAAAGCAAAGTAAATGGCCCTGTCATTTATTCAGGGACTATTATCCATCAGTCTCACATTCCAGAATCAGGAAGTCAGCCAAAGAGACTTCTGGGAGGCCAAAATAAACCAAGTTCACGTGAGACCTATAGAATAATGGTGAAAGAGAGAGAGAATAAGATGGCTGAAGGCTAGCATGATAGGAAAAAGTCCAGTGTTGTGGTGAATTGTCAAAGTATCCAATATTTCTGAAGAAATGCAACTACATTTCTTTCAAGTGATGTATAAGAATTAATATGTAAAGGTAAATATACATTTCTATTTTGTAACTATGCACTGGGATTATGTAACTATCATATAATAGATAATATGTAAAACAGAATCAGTAAGTATGCTAATACTTCAAAAACATATTTAAAATAATCCTTATTATATAATAATTTTCAAAAGCATAAGCCCCTTTAACATAGGCCATTCACTGGACTTTTTCCCATTATTTGGTAGTAAAGAATTTTACTGTAATATATTTTACTAATGTGTATCTTTTGTTAGATTTTTGTGGTTGGATGTTTTAACACCACAGAAAATCTTTCCTACATATACAGCACGTGAAATGTGTTCTTGACTGAAATGAGCTAATATGTAACTCTGAAACATGAATTATTCATTTATTGTCTAGATCAAGATACGTTAATTTATAGCACAGAAGGGGCATCCTATTCATATTAAAATGTGTTTGGGGGAATTATTATTAATTAATCAAGTTTGATAGACACATTGCCAAAATGACTTAAAGAAAGTAATTCTATAGAACTGAATAGTTTTATAGAAAGGTGATTATATTAATAAGCTTGGGGTGGCGGGGAGTGCGGGGAAGCTCATTCCAGAGTGCTGGGAAATAAAGAACCAGGCAGGAGAGAGTATAAATGGGCAATTTTCAGAAACATGTCTTCGGGAGCAAGTTTATAAACATACACACAAGGAAGAGACAGTGATTCCCATGGAGAAAGCAGTGTGTACAGCAAAGGCAGTGAACTCAAGTCACCTGAAAGGGATCATAGGCAGGTAAAAGAAATTAGGGAAATTGGGCAGGTGAGCTTACATCCATGCTCTAGGGAACAGCGGTAACTATAAGATCTAGAGCACACAATTATCTTAAAGTCCCTGTTCATTGATTTTAGAGTCTGGATTTCCTGTGGATCTATGTCTGTTTCCATTTATCTTTCTGTTTTGGGTTTTTTGGGTTTTTTCTTGTTTTTTGTTTTTTGTTTTTGATCACCTAATCTCATTTCCTCTCCCAATTGCCTGTTTGTGATTAAAAGGCAAGACTTTCATTTGAAAGGTTTTTTTTTTTTTTTAATTTTTTTTATTTATTTAACTTTTGGAGGGTGGGGTGGGGAGGGAGGGGGATGGGCAGGTCACTTCTATTGGTCTTTCATTTATCCATTTTCATCCGTCTTTGTTCTTTGGCTCCTGTGGGCCTCCCATCGCGGTGGCCACGGTCGTCGCAGAGCACTGGCTCTGGGCGCACACGCACCAGAGCTCTGGCTCGGTAACTGGACACATCGGTCGGGCCGCTCCGTGGCACGTGGGATCTTCCCAGGCCAGGGATTGAACCGGCGCCCCTTGCACTGCAAGGCGGTGTCTTTACCCACTGGACCACCAGGGGAAGCCCCATTTGAAAGGTTGTAGAGCTAATTTGAGTCTCTGGATAAAGTACTCTTGCAAGTATTTATGGTCTAGGTCTAATCCATCTGGCATCGAGCTGCTTCAAAGCAAAGCTTTAGGCTTTGTGAAGGCTTCTCTTTTTATAAAAATCCACTTATTCCAAGGGTACAGTCCTTCATCAATATTAAGTGAAGGACTCAAGTATATACTAAAAACTTCCTTTTTGACAGTCCCTGGACTCTATATTCTAATCCTATAACCCCCCAAGACTAATCGAAGATTTTCCCAACTTGCAAGCACCTCAGTGATGTCCATTAGAATGGGCAAATAATTTAAAGGGAAAACTGGTATCAAATGTCTGTTTGGGGGCTTCCCCTGGTGGTCCAGTGAGTAAAGACACCGCCTTGCAGTGCAAGGGGCTCCGGTTCAAGCCCTGGCCTGGGAAGATCCCACGTGCCGCGGAGCGGCCGCACAGATGTGTCCAATTACCGAGCCGGAGCTCTGGAGCGCGTGCGCCCAGAGCCAGTGCTCTGCAACGACAGATGCCACCACTATGGGAGGCCCACAGGAGCCAAAGAACAAAGACGGATGAAGATAGAGAAATGAAAGACCAATAGAAGTGGCCCGCCCACTTCCCTCCCTCCCCAACCTGACCCCTGCCCAAAATAAATAAAATAAATAAATCTTAAAAAAAAAAAAAAATGTCTGTTTTTGTTTTGCTTTTGTCTTCTTTCACTCTCTTGGTCCTTCAAGTCTTTGCTGACTTGGTAACTGTCTATAACTTAAAAAAAATATATTGAGAATAACTGCTTTACGATCTTGTGTTAGTTTCTGCTATACAGCAAAGTGAATCAGCCACAAATACACAGAAATCTCCTCTCTCTGGAGCCTCCTTCCCACCCTCCCAACTCATCCCTCTAGATCATCACAGAGCACCAGGCTGAGCCTGGGTCTCCCTCCTTGCAGGCAAATTCTTTACCATCTGAGCCACTAGGGAATACTATATATAAATATGTGCCTTTGATATGTGTATACCATAATCTTTTACAATAAATAATACGTATGTGTCAGTAAATGCATCCTTGTATTTTTCCCATGCCTTGAGTCTTCAGTCAATGAGAACTGGTTGAGGCACACTCTACTGGCCATTCCAGCCACAGTTATCAATCCTTCAGCCAAGGCTGCTCTATCATCTTATCCAGTGTTGAGAGATTCTACAACAAGTATTTACTCAGCTGTGAACTTGTTTTCTGCTGTTGACTTTGTGTTCTGGAAAACAGTATCCACACTGCTGGATAACAAAAGTAGGCAAGTGATAACACAGGATCTCCTTCAAAGAAACAGAAGGGAGTGCTTCCGGCTGGAGATGAAAGTACAAAGCTCATCGTGATCTGAGTTGCTTCCAGAAATGACAGAAGACTTCAGAAGGTAAAGACTAACAAATGATTTGGGATTTATGGAAATCCTCTGCTGAAATGAGGGACATCATACAATCTCTGCTGCCTGGGATGATTGACTAAATGCCTTATGGAAGATACTTGGGAGAAAACAGCACAGAAAATGGGTTATGTTTTCAGAGGGTATGAAGAGAAATAAAACAGTGATCACTATAGTAGAAAACAAGAATATGCAGCCATACCTTCCTTCCTGCTCCCTTGATGTTGTTGTTCAGTAGCTTAGTCGTGTCTGACTCTTTTAAGACCCCATAGACTGCAGTGCACCAGGCTTCCCTGTCCTTCCCCATCTCCCTGAGCTTGCTCAAACTCATGTCCATCGATTCAATGACGCCATCCAACCATCTCATCCTCTCATTGGGCAATGCCAGCAGTGACGGGGAAAGGGTTGGGGGCAGAGGGAATGAAGACCTAGTGCTTAATGGGGACAAAGTTTCAATTTAGGAAGATGAAATATTCAGGAAATGCATGATGGTGACAGGTGCACAACATATGAATGTATTTAGAGCCACAAAACTGTGCAGTTACCTATGATTAAAATAGTTTATTTTGTTATATGATATATTTACCCAACAAAAGGGTCTCCCTCCTTGCAGGCAAATTCTTTACCATCTGAGCCACTAGGGAATACTATATATAAATATGTGCCTTTGATATGTGTATACCATAATCTTTTACAATAAATAATACGTATGTGTCAGTAAATGCATCCTTGTATTTTTCCCATGCCTTGAGTCTTCAGTCAATGAGAACTGGTTGAGGCACACTCTACTGGCCATTCCAGCCACAGTTATCAATCCTTCAGCCAAGGCTGCTCTATCATCTTATCCAGTGTTGAGAGATTCTACAACAAGTATTTACTCAGCTGTGAACTTGTTTTCTGCTGTTGACTTTGTGTTCTGGAAAACAGTATCCACACTGCTGGATAACAAAAGTAGGCAAGTGATAACACAGGATCTCCTTCAAAGAAACAGAAGGGAGTGCTTCCGGCTGGAGATGAAAGTACAAAGCTCATCGTGATCTGAGTTGCTTCCAGAAATGACAGAAGACTTCAGAAGGTAAAGACTAACAAATGATTTGGGATTTATGGAAATCCTCTGCTGAAATGAGGGACATCATACAATCTCTGCTGCCTGGGATGATTGACTAAATGCCTTATGGAAGATACTTGGGAGAAAACAGCACAGAAAATGGGTTATGTTTTCAGAGGGTATGAAGAGAAATAAAACAGTGATCACTATAGTAGAAAACAAGAATATGCAGCCATACCTTCCTTCCTGCTCCCTTGATGTTGTTGTTCAGTAGCTTAGTCGTGTCTGACTCTTTTAAGACCCCATAGACTGCAGTGCACCAGGCTTCCCTGTCCTTCCCCATCTCCCTGAGCTTGCTCAAACTCATGTCCATCGATTCAATGACGCCATCCAACCATCTCATCCTCTCATTGGGCAATGCCAGCAGTGACGGGGAAAGGGTTGGGGGCAGAGGGAATGAAGACCTAGTGCTTAATGGGGACAAAGTTTCAATTTAGGAAGATGAAATATTCAGGAAATGCATGATGGTGACAGGTGCACAACATATGAATGTATTTAGAGCCACAAAACTGTGCAGTTACCTATGATTAAAATAGTTTATTTTGTTATATGATATATTTACCACAACAAAATTTTTAAAAAAAAAAAAAGAATAAATAGTCAGAGACTAGGCTTCAAAGTCTCTTTGGTGCTCTGAAGCACTGCTTTAACTGGCACTTCCATTTGAACTTATGCTTCTCTGTGTCTCAGCTCCTTATAAGGACTGTGTGTACAGGGTCACCTGCCCTCATAGGGGGTGATTTAAATAACAATGATAAATCTTAAAAAGAAAAATTAGCACTTAAAATATACATTAGCAACTCTCTTCCAGACATGTTTAAGTGAAAAACACAACGTGCAGAAAAAGGGCTATGTTGTGACCCCATATTCTTTTCAAATCCTAGAATGCTATATGTAGATCCAGCTTTTCACTTGTACCTATATCTGCATGTTATGAAAAAGTTCTAGAAGAATACATGATAAATTTTACCAGAGGCTACATCTAGGGTAAAGAGTCAGTAGGAATAAAGTAAAAAAAGCAAAAGACATCACCATCAAGTCGGGTTCATCCCAGGCATGCAAGGATTCTTCAACATCCGCAAATCAATCAATGTGGTACACCATATCAACAAATTGAAAGACAAAAACCACATGATCATCTCAATAGATGCAGGAAAAGCCTTCAACAAAGTACAACATCCATTTATGATAAAAAAACTCTTCAGAAAATGGGCATAGAAGGAACCTATCTCAACATAACAAAAGCCATCTATAAGAAGCCTACAGCGAACATTATCCTTAACGGTGAAAAACTGAAAGCATTCCCTCTAAGATCAGGAACAAGACAGGGGGGCCCACTTTCACCACTACTATTCAACATAGTCCTGGAAGTCCTAGCAACAGCAATAAGAGAAGAGAAAGAAATCAAAGGAATCCAGATTCCAAAGGAAGAAGTCAAGCTCTTTCTTTTTGCAGACAACATGATATTATACATAGAAAATTCCAAAGACTCTATTACAAAGCTACTAGAGCTAACAAATTCAGCAAAGTCACAGGATACAAAGTCAACACACAGAAGTCACTGGCATTCCTATACACAAACAATGAAAAATCAGAAAACGAAATCAAAGAGGCAATCCCCTTCACCATTGCAACCAAAAGAATCAAATATCTAGGAATAAACCTACCCAAAGAAACAAAAGAATTGTACACAGAAAATTACAAGACGCTCATGAGAGAAATTAAAATGACTTAAACAGATGGAGAGATATTCCATGTTCCTGGGTCGGAAGAATCAATATTGTGAAAATGACCATACTACCAAATATCATCTATAGATTCAACGCAATACCTATCCAACTACCATTGACATTTTTCACAGAACTAGACCAAAGAATAACACAGTTCATATGGAAACACAAAAGACCTCGAATAGCCAAAGCAATCCTGAGGAAGAAAAATGGAGTTGGAGGGATCAGCCTCCCTAACTTCAGACTCCACTACAAAGCAACAGTCCTCAAGACAGTATGGTACTGGCACAAAAACAGAACTATAGATCAATGGAACAAGATCGAGAACCCAGAGATAAACCCACACACCTATGGGTACCTTATTTTTGACAAAGGAGGCAAAACTATAAAATGGGACAAAGACAGCCTCTTCAACAAATGGTGCTGGGAAAATTGGACAGCTACATGCAAAAAAATGAAGTTGGAACAGTCCCTGACACCATACACTAAGATCAACTCAAAATGGATTAAAGACCTCAATGTAAGACCAGAAACCATCAAACTCTTAGAGGAGAATATAGGCAAAACCCTCAAGGACATCAATCAAAGCAAGATCTTCTCTGACCCACCTACTAGAATAGTGGAACTGAAAAGAAAAGTGAACATATGGGACCTCATGAAACTTAAAAGCTTTTGCACAGCAAAAGAAATTACAAAAAAGCTCAACAGACACCCCACAGAGTGGGAGAAAATCATAGCAAATGAAACAACAGACAAAGAATTAATCTCCAAAATCTACAAGCAACTCAGACAACTCAGCACAAGAAAAACAAACAACCCAATCAAAAAATGGGAAGAAGATCTAAAGAGACGCCTCTCCAAAGAGGACATACAGATGGCCTAAAAGCACATGAAACGATCCTCAACAAAGCTTATCATTAGAGAAATACAAATTAAAACCACAATGAGATACCACCTCAACCTGTCAGAATGGCCATCATCAACAAATTGACAGACAATAAATGCTGGAGAGGGTGCGGAGAAAAGGGAACCCTCTTGCATTGCTGGTGGGAATGTCAATTGATACAACCTCTATGGAAGACAATATGGAGATTCCTTAAAAAACGAAAAACAGAAGCACCCTATGACCCAGCAATCCCACTATTAGGCCTATATCCTGATGAAATCAAAACTGAAAGAGGCACCTGTACCCCAATGTTCATTGCAGCTCTCTATACAATAGCCAGAACATGGAAGCAACCTAGATGTCCATCTATAGATTCAACGCAATACCTATCCAACTACCATTGACATTTTTCACAGAACTAGACCAAAGAATAACACAGTTCATATGGAAACACAAAAGACCTCGAATAGCCAAAGCAATCCTGAGGAAGAAAAATGGAGTTGGAGGGATCAGCCTCCCTAACTTCAGACTCCACTACAAAGCAACAGTCCTCAAGACAGTATGGTACTGGCACAAAAACAGAACTATAGATCAATGGAACAAGATCGAGAACCCAGAGATAAACCCACACACCTATGGGTACCTTATTTTTGACAAAGGAGGCAAAACTATAAAATGGGACAAAGACAGCCTCTTCAACAAATGGTGCTGGGAAAATTGGACAGCTACATGCAAAAAAATGAAGTTGGAACAGTCCCTGACACCATACACTAAGATCAACTCAAAATGGATTAAAGACCTCAATGTAAGACCAGAAACCATCAAACTCTTAGAGGAGAATATAGGCAAAACCCTCAAGGACATCAATCAAAGCAAGATCTTCTCTGACCCACCTACTAGAATAGTGGAACTGAAAAGAAAAGTGAACATATGGGACCTCATGAAACTTAAAAGCTTTTGCACAGCAAAAGAAATTACAAAAAAGCTCAACAGACACCCCACAGAGTGGGAGAAAATCATAGCAAATGAAACAACAGACAAAGAATTAATCTCCAAAATCTACAAGCAACTCAGACAACTCAGCACAAGAAAAACAAACAACCCAATCAAAAAATGGGAAGAAGATCTAAAGAGACGCCTCTCCAAAGAGGACATACAGATGGCCTAAAAGCACATGAAACGATCCTCAACAAAGCTTATCATTAGAGAAATACAAATTAAAACCACAATGAGATACCACCTCAACCTGTCAGAATGGCCATCATCAACAAATTGACAGACAATAAATGCTGGAGAGGGTGCGGAGAAAAGGGAACCCTCTTGCATTGCTGGTGGGAATGTCAATTGATACAACCTCTATGGAAGACAATATGGAGATTCCTTAAAAAACGAAAAACAGAAGCACCCTATGACCCAGCAATCCCACTATTAGGCCTATATCCTGATGAAATCAAAACTGAAAGAGGCACCTGTACCCCAATGTTCATTGCAGCTCTCTATACAATAGCCAGAACATGGAAGCAACCTAGATGTCCATCGACAAATGAATGGATCCAGAAGCTCTGGTACATATATACAATGGAATACTACTCAGCTGTTAAAAGAAATGCAGAAGACTTAGTCCTAATGAGGTGGCTAGCTCTAGAACCTATCATAAAAAGTGAAGTAAGTCAAAAAGAGAAAGACAAATACAGTATACTAACACACACATATGGAATCTAGCAGGACGGTCTTGATAACACACACAGTGAACTCATGAAAAAACAGACAGAGCATAGACATATGGACATTGTGGGGAAGAAATAGAGAAGGGGAGGCATGGAGACAGTAACATGGAAACCTATACTGTCATGTGTGGAAAAGATAGCTATTGTCATTGTGCTAAGGGAATAGGAGTACCTACAATCACTTGGGGCGATGGTCTGGAGGGGTGGGAATGGGGGAACTGGGTGGGGGGAGGGTCCAGGGATATGCATATGAATGATCTGGGAACATACATGTTGGTGAACAACAAAACTATAAAATCTTAAAATAAAGAATTTAAAAAAAAAAGCAAAAGAAACCTTAGTTTATAGATCAATGTTGTCTAGATTTTTTTTAACAAATGTGTATTTAAAGAAGCATATAAAATAGAAAGCTATTACCCTAATTTTTATTGATGTGTACCTTGTGAAATTATCTATTACAATTAATTCACATTTTACTTTAGTAATCAGAATAAAATTCAAGAGTGACATGATAACAATTTAGAGAAGGAAATGAACCCACCATCCAGTATTCTTGCTTGGGAAATCCCATAAACATAGGAGCCTGGCAGGGTATGGGCCACAGAGTTGTAAAAGGGTCTGACACAACTGAGCGTGCACACATGCATAATAACAATTATACTTTATGGACTTGACATCATACAGCACATGGTCTATTCGCACAGAATGCTGTGCTTGATGTTACGAACTCTAGCTCTTACCATCTGAAACTTGCTCTTCTGACTGGATTTCTAAAGCACAAGCAAACCTTTGTTTTACAAAAAAAGAAAGGAAGAAAAAGAAAGATGAGACTCCATTAAAGACTTTTTTGTGTGTGTTAGAAAAATGAAAGTTTTGTTATCAAAATACTGTCAAATCTTTTATAGAATTCTATTGCATTGTATAATACTAGCTATTGAAGACACTCTTTCTCCATCTCTCAGAAATTAAATTACTTTCTCCAAACTGAGCTCCGATAAATATTTTCTGTGGGTCAAGAAGCAACAGTTGGAACTCTTTATGTAACAACTGATTGCTTCAAGATAGAGAAAGGAGGATGTGAGGGCAATCTGGTTGTGATATCTGTCACCACATTGATCACTAGAGTTGATTCGGCTGATCTGGCTGGCTAGGCGGGTGCCCCTTCCTCCCACACCACTCCATATGCGTCCCTCTGCAAGTTGCCTGCTCCATTGAAAAGGAAGACCATCCCAGATAAAGGAGGACTGGTCTTCAGTCAAGGGTGTACAAGTAGCTGCGTTCCCCTGCTAGAACCTCCAAACAAGCTCTCAAGATAGAGAAAGAAGTAAGAAGGAAAGAAAGCTGTCTGCTCTCACCCTGTTTTTTTAACCTATAATGCTGAGCACATCATGAGAAATGCTGGACTTGATGAGTTACAAGCTGGAATCAAAACAGGCGGGAGAAACATCAACAGCCTCAGATAGGTGGATGATACCACTCTGTTGGCAGAAAGC
Organism: Tragulus kanchil; assembly: GCA_022376925.1. Taxonomy (NCBI): domain Eukaryota; kingdom Metazoa; phylum Chordata; class Mammalia; order Artiodactyla; family Tragulidae; genus Tragulus; species Tragulus kanchil. The sequence goes on from JAIOJX010000003.1 coordinate 38,128,314, forward strand.
GAATAGGAAATAAAAAACCTCTTGATGAGGGTAAAGGAGGACAGTGAAAGAGCCGGCTTAAAACTAAATATTAAAAGAACTAAGATCATGGCATCTGGCCCCATTACTGTGTGGCAAATAGAAGAGGAAAAGTTGGAAACAGTGACAGATTTCCTCTTCTTGGCTCTAAAATCACTGTGGATGGTGACTGCAGTCATGAAATCTGAATACAATTGCTTCTCGGCCGGGGAGCTATGACAAACCTAGACAGTGTGTTGAAAAGTAGCGACATTACTCTGCCCATAAAGGTCCACATAGTCAAGGCCATCATCTTCTATGGTGGTCATGTATGGACGGTTGTGAGAGTGTGACCATAAAGAAGGCAGAACACCAAAGAACTGATGCCTTTGAACCGTGGGGCTGGAGAAAACTCCTGAAAGTCCTGGGACAGCAAAGAGATCAATTTTATGGAAAATCAACCCTGGATACTCATTGGAAGGACTGATGCTGAAGCTCTAGTGTTTTGGTCATCTGATGCAAGCAGCTGACTCATTAAAGAAAAGTTTCTGATGCTTAAAGCTATTGAAGACACTCTTTCTCCATCTCTCAGAAATTAAATTACTTTCTCCAAACTGAGCTCCGATAAATATTTTCTGTGGGTCAAGAAGCAACAGTTGGAACTCTTTATGTAACAACTGATTGCTTCAAGATAGAGAAAGGAGGATGTGAGGGCAATCTGGTTGTGATATCTGTCACCACATTGATCACTAGAGTTGATTCGGCTGATCTGGCTGGCTAGGCGGGTGCCCCTTCCTCCCACACCACTCCATATGCGTCCCTCTGCAAGTTGCCTGCTCCATTGAAAAGGAAGACCATCCCAGATAAAGGAGGACTGGTCTTCAGTCAAGGGTGTACAAGTAGCTGCGTTCCCCTGCTAGAACCTCCAAACAAGCTCTCAAGATAGAGAAAGAAGTAAGAAGGAAAGAAAGCTGTCTGCTCTCACCCTGTTTTTTTAACCTATAATGCTGAGCACATCATGAGAAATGCTGGACTTGATGAGTTACAAGCTGGAATCAAAACAGGCGGGAGAAACATCAACAGCCTCAGATAGGTGGATGATACCACTCTGTTGGCAGAAAGCGAATAGGAAATAAAAAACCTCTTGATGAGGGTAAAGGAGGACAGTGAAAGAGCCGGCTTAAAACTAAATATTAAAAGAACTAAGATCATGGCATCTGGCCCCATTACTGTGTGGCAAATAGAAGAGGAAAAGTTGGAAACAGTGACAGATTTCCTCTTCTTGGCTCTAAAATCACTGTGGATGGTGACTGCAGTCATGAAATCTGAATACAATTGCTTCTCGGCCGGGGAGCTATGACAAACCTAGACAGTGTGTTGAAAAGTAGCGACATTACTCTGCCCATAAAGGTCCACATAGTCAAGGCCATCATCTTCTATGGTGGTCATGTATGGACGGTTGTGAGAGTGTGACCATAAAGAAGGCAGAACACCAAAGAACTGATGCCTTTGAACCGTGGGGCTGGAGAAAACTCCTGAAAGTCCCTGGGACAGCAAAGAGATCAATTTTATGGAAAATCAACCCTGGATACTCATTGGAAGGACTGATGCTGAAGCTGAAGCTCTAGTGTTTTGGTCATCTGATGCAAGCAGCTGACTCATTAGAAAAGTTTCTGATGCTGGGAAAGATTGAGGGCAGAAGGAGAAGAGGGTGACAGAGGATGAGATGGCTGGAGGACATCACCAATGCAATGGACATGAACTTGAGAAAATTCTGGGAGATGGTGAGGGACAGGATGAACTGACATGCTGCGGTCCATGGGATCTCAAATGGTTGGACATGACTGGATCACTGAACACAACACGAATATTCCATATGTGTTTCTCCTTTTTCTGATCACAATGTGGGAAAATACAATTTCTCTTAAGTATCACAAAGTGAAAAAGTAGGTTCTAAAAGGCAGTATGTGAAGGATGGCAATGACCAAATGTCAACAGCTGGAAAATACATAATATATTGCCTCCTCAACTGACAATCCTTACAAAAGGAAGTTCATTTGTTTTGAGTCATAATGCAACTGAAATCCATCAAAAAAATTAAAATTAGACAGTTTCATAACAGTGAATATCAAAATTTGCTGTTTCATTTAACACACTAAAATTTACTTTCCCAGACTTGATGATAGGCTTTCTACCTGCTGAGCTTTTGACACATAAATTCCCTCAGTAGGAAAATTTCTGAAAATACAAAGAAACAAAGAACAATATAAGCACATTTTGTTACTTAACAATTGCTAAAAGTAAAAATAAAGAATGCATTTATCATTAGGAAAATGTCTAAATAAAGCCAAGAACACTCATACTGTGCAATATACAACCTTTAAATGATACTGCCCTTTAAATCATTCAGGAAAAAAAAAATATTTCCAAATAATACCAATTTCGTAGACGGTATGATTGAATGTGAGCTGTGACCATTACTCTGCCCATAAAGGTCCACATAGTCAAGGCCATCATCTTCTATGGTGGTCATGTATGGACGGTTGTGAGAGTGTGACCATAAAGAAGGCAGAACACCAAAGAACTGATGCCTTTGAACCGTGGGGCTGGAGAAAACTCCTGAAAGTCCCTGGGACAGCAAAGAGATCAATTTTATGGAAAATCAACCCTGGATACTCATTGGAAGGACTGATGCTGAAGCTGAAGCTCTAGTGTTTTGGTCATCTGATGCAAGCAGCTGACTCATTAGAAAAGTTTCTGATGCTGGGAAAGATTGAGGGCAGAAGGAGAAGAGGGTGACAGAGGATGAGATGGCTGGAGGACATCACCAATGCAATGGACATGAACTTGAGAAAATTCTGGGAGATGGTGAGGGACAGGATGAACTGACATGCTGCGGTCCATGGGATCTCAAATGGTTGGACATGACTGGATCACTGAACACAACACGAATATTCCATATGTGTTTCTCCTTTTTCTGATCACAATGTGGGAAAATACAATTTCTCTTAAGTATCACAAAGTGAAAAAGTAGGTTCTAAAAGGCAGTATGTGAAGGATGGCAATGACCAAATGTCAACAGCTGGAAAATACATAATATATTGCCTCCTCAACTGACAATCCTTACAAAAGGAAGTTCATTTGTTTTGAGTCATAATGCAACTGAAATCCATCAAAAAAATTAAAATTAGACAGTTTCATAACAGTGAATATCAAAATTTGCTGTTTCATTTAACACACTAAAATTTACTTTCCCAGACTTGATGATAGGCTTTCTACCTGCTGAGCTTTTGACACATAAATTCCCTCAGTAGGAAAATTTCTGAAAATACAAAGAAACAAAGAACAATATAAGCACATTTTGTTACTTAACAATTGCTAAAAGTAAAAATAAAGAATGCATTTATCATTAGGAAAATGTCTAAATAAAGCCAAGAACACTCATACTGTGCAATATACAACCTTTAAATGATACTGTCACAAACATTTTAACAAAGTAGGAAAATGCTCATTATATTGTGAAAGCAAGACAGAACATATATTATTATATATACTATCCTTTATATAAATTTATTTCCCAAATAATACTTTCTGTATTATATTTCTGTACCACCAAACTATAAGTCATGTGAGAACAGTGCATGCACAGGCATGCGGACACACACACACACTCAAATATATATTTTTCAGTCCTTCTCACAATGTGTAGCCTAGGATCAGCATATATTTCTTAATCACTTGAGTAAACTAGACACATAAGCATATGTAAATACTTAAAGGCTGGAATGAAATATATCAAAGGGCTAGTAATTGTATGACATGGAATTTTCCCTCTAAATCTTTTACAATAAACATTAATTTTGTAAAGTATTAAGAAACAACTTCAAGATCTAACTGAAAAAGTTCAGTTCACAGCCAAGTGTAAAAATTAGAGAAAGCTGAGCAAGTATTGCTTTAAGTGTATATAAACTTGACATTATTTTTCAAAGTATCTGGACCTCAGTGAAAGAAAGGCTGTGTGTTCTGTTCGTGCTGGGTAGAACCAGCAGACAAACAATGAGTAGCTTCTGTCAGAGTCCTTTACAGTCCAGCCAAAGAAACCTATTGAATAATAATAGACCCACAAAGAAAGCAAACTAAGAAACATGGAGCAGAACAAAGATGGAATCCAGGGCTCCCTGGCTCCCTGGAATGGCTGCTTCTCATTTGCAAAGAGGAACTTGAGCTCTGGTCGAGATGATTTGGTGTGTTAGTTATATCACGAAGCAACTTTTCATAACAGTGAATATCAAAATTTGCTGTTTCATTTAACACACTAAAATTTACTTTCCCAGACTTGATGATAGGCTTTCTACCTGCTGAGCTTTTGACACATAAATTCCCTCAGTAGGAAAATTTCTGAAAATACAAAGAAACAAAGAACAATATAAGCACATTTTGTTACTTAACAATTGCTAAAAGTAAAAATAAAGAATGCATTTATCATTAGGAAAATGTCTAAATAAAGCCAAGAACACTCATACTGTGCAATATACAACCTTTAAATGATACTGTCACAAACATTTTAACAAAGTAGGAAAATGCTCATTATATTGTGAAAGCAAGACAGAACATATATTATTATATATACTATCCTTTATATAAATTTATTTCCCAAATAATACTTTCTGTATTATATTTCTGTACCACCAAACTATAAGTCATGTGAGAACAGTGCATGCACAGGCATGCGGACACACACACACACTCAAATATATATTTTTCAGTCCTTCTCACAATGTGTAGCCTAGGATCAGCATATATTTCTTAATCACTTGAGTAAACTAGACACATAAGCATATGTAAATACTTAAAGGCTGGAATGAAATATATCAAAGGGCTAGTAATTGTATGACATGGAATTTTCCCTCTAAATCTTTTACAATAAACATTAATTTTGTAAAGTATTAAGAAACAACTTCAAGATCTAACTGAAAAAGTTCAGTTCACAGCCAAGTGTAAAAATTAGAGAAAGCTGAGCAAGTATTGCTTTAAGTGTATATAAACTTGACATTATTTTTCAAAGTATCTGGACCTCAGTGAAAGAAAGGCTGTGTGTTCTGTTCGTGCTGGGTAGAACCAGCAGACAAACAATGAGTAGCTTCTGTCAGAGTCCTTTACAGTCCAGCCAAAGAAACCTATTGAATAATAATAGACCCACAAAGAAAGCAAACTAAGAAACATGGAGCAGAACAAAGATGGAATCCAGGGCTCCCTGGCTCCCTGGAATGGCTGCTTCTCATTTGCAAAGAGGAACTTGAGCTCTGGTCGAGATGATTTGGTGTGTTAGTTATATCACGAAGCAACTTTTCATGCCAATCTGCTACAACCTGACTTTTGCAGAGGACTCGGTTTGTAGCTGTGGTTTCCTCCTTAACAAACAAGGAAGCTTTCCTTGATCAATGAGAGTCCAAATTTCTTGAAATATCCTCTAGTTACCTTATGAATTTATTGTAACATCCGAGTTGCGATAAATGTTTATTAAACTAGAATATATGCATCAAAAAATACACCAAACTGTTCAAATGTATTGGTATTAAAAGCCTTTCAAGGGGCTTCCCTGGTGGTCCAGTGGGTAGAGAGTCCACCTTGCAGTGCAAGGGACAGCGGTTTGATCCCTGGACTGGGAAAATCCCACGTGCTGCGGAGCATCTCGACCGGTGTATCCAATTATGAGCCAGCGCTCTGGAGCGCATGCGCCCAGAACCAGTGCTCTGCAATGAGAGAGGCCACTGCAATGGGAGGCCCACACAGACCAAAGAATAAAGATGGATGAAAATAAGAAAATAAACAACCAATAAAAAGAGAACAAAATATTTTAAAAAAAAAAAAAAAAAAAGCCTTTCAAGGTTTCCCTGTTAGTCCAGTGGTTTAAGGGTCCATCTTACAGTGCAGGGGGCACCGGTTCGATCCCTGGCCTGGGAAAGATCCCACATGTTGAGAAACAGCTGGACGGTTTGCTAGCCAGCGCTCTGCAGCGCCTGCTGCCAAAGCCGCTGCTCTGCAGTGACAGAGACCACATGGGACATTATAAATAAGTTCAGTTCAGCCAATGTAAAAATTAGAGAAAGCTGAGCAAGTATTGCTTTAAGTGTATATAAACTTGACATTATTTTCAAAGTATCTGGACCTCAGTGAAAGAAAGGCTGTGTGTTCTGTTCGTGCTGGGTAGAACCAGCAGACAAACAATGAGTAGCTTCTGTCAGAGTCCTTTACAGTCCAGCCAAAGAAACCTATTGAATAATAATAGACCCACAAAGAAAGCAAACTAAGAAACATGGAGCAGAACAAAGATGGAATCCAGGGCTCCCTGGCTCCCTGGAATGGCTGCTTCTCATTTGCAAAGAGGAACTTGAGCTCTGGTCGAGATGATTTGGTGTGTTAGTTATATCACGAAGCAACTTTTCATGCCAATCTGCTACAACCTGACTTTTGCAGAGGACTCGGTTTGTAGCTGTGGTTTCCTCCTTAACAAACAAGGAAGCTTTCCTTGATCAATGAGAGTCCAAATTTCTTGAAATATCCTCTAGTTACCTTATGAATTTATTGTAACATCCGAGTTGCGATAAATGTTTATTAAACTAGAATATATGCATCAAAAAATACACCAAACTGTTCAAATGTATTGGTATTAAAAGCCTTTCAAGGGGCTTCCCTGGTGGTCCAGTGGGTAGAGAGTCCACCTTGCAGTGCAAGGGACAGCGGTTTGATCCCTGGACTGGGAAAATCCCACGTGCTGCGGAGCATCTCGACCGGTGTATCCAATTATGAGCCAGCGCTCTGGAGCGCATGCGCCCAGAACCAGTGCTCTGCAATGAGAGAGGCCACTGCAATGGGAGGCCCACACAGACCAAAGAATAAAGATGGATGAAAATAAGAAAATAAACAACCAATAAAAAGAGAACAAAATATTTTAAAAAAAAAAAAAAAAAAAGCCTTTCAAGGTTTCCCTGTTAGTCCAGTGGTTTAAGGGTCCATCTTACAGTGCAGGGGGCACCGGTTCGATCCCTGGCCTGGGAAAGATCCCACATGTTGAGAAACAGCTGGACGGTTTGCTAGCCAGCGCTCTGCAGCGCCTGCTGCCAAAGCCGCTGCTCTGCAGTGACAGAGACCACTGTAATGGGAGGCCCATACATGCCAAAGAATAAAAGATGGATGAAAATAAATATAAACAAAAGAGGCATGATGCGGGGATAAAAAGGATTAAAAAAATAAAGGCCTTCCAATGAGGTGAAGTGATGTCTTTATAAGCCAATACATTTTTCATGAATGCTGCTCTGTATTGTTCCTGTCCTAATATCAATTTAATGAGCACTTCTGTTTGTTACAGATTGGCTAATACATTTTTTATTTCCTATAGTTTGGGTCAGGCCCCTAAGTAATTGGCCTGTAGACAATTTCATGCAACACACCAAATTTTTAATGGAGGTCTAGAAAAAGTCTGCTATTAAACAGTCTGCTTATGGAAGAAAATTTCTAATCTGATATCTGAATCAGATGATGGACCCTGGAGGCTTTCCATCTGGTTCATGTATTTTTAATAATTTCAAGATTAGGTTGCTAGAGTTCACATCTATAGTGTTCTTTGTTTTATTTAATTGGGAGTTAAAATGAGTCACTGAGGCCACAATCAACAATTCCATATTGATTGAAATGTGTGTGTACAATTCACTTGTAATAGGAGCATGTCTTTAAAATCAACATTTGCGTCTCAGATGAAACTCAATTGGAAACTATTCATAACACAAAGTGAAAAATCTTTTGCTTTTAAAAATTTGACACCTTGTGAAATTTTAACCATACTGAGGCAGCATTAACTGAGGAAAACTAATCTAAAAATCTGGAGAAGGAAATGTCAACGCATTCCAGTATCCTTGCCTGAAGAATCCCATTGACAGAGGAGCTTGGTGGGCTATTATCCATAGGGTCCAAGAGAGTCGGACATGACTGAGCCACTAAGCAAGCAAGCAATCTAAAAATTACTTAAATCTTACTTAATTTTTATTTTTAATTTGGCCTCTTTTTATTGTTTTTTTATTTATTTATTTTTCATCCATCTTTATTCTTCATCCTGTGTAGGCCTCCTATTGCAGTGGCCTCTCTCGCTGCAGAGCACTAGATCTGGGTGCATGTGCTCCAGAGTGCTGGCTCTGGTCCAGCCACTTCACAGCATGTGGGATCTTCCCAGGCCAGGGATAGAACCAGTGCACTGCAAGGTGGACTGTTAACCCACTGGACCAACAGGGAAGCCCATAAATCTTACTTATTTTTTTATAATAAGGAAAAGTCGACAGGCTTACAGTCTTATTCATGTTCCTCCTAAGAAACAATGTGAGAGAATAATATTCTAAGTGAGTCAGGAACACTGGATGCTGCTAGAATTCTTCAAGATCACTGGACCAGTGTTTCATTAAAAGTCAGTGAAAGGATACCTTAATTCACTTAGAGAATTAATGCTGCTACCAAAATGATTCAGTCCCAGCAAAGAGGAAAAAATATACAAAGAGGATCTTTTTGTGATCTTTTCACTCGTTTTCTTGATAGAAATAGCAATTTTTTGTTTATATTTTGTTTCCTCCTTTCCCCATAATATCTTTTCTTAATTCCTTATAATGGTAGTAATAATTTGAATTTTGTGCTAGTGTGGTTTGAGATCAGAAAACATCTGACAAAATATATGTGCTGAAATTGATAGACACATCATGATTTGGAATTTTGCCAATTTAAAAATCAAAAGTGTACTTTAAAATCCTAAATATTGTTTTTTACTGTGTTTTAGTATATGTGAAGAAATACATTTTCATTTGTACATTAGCACACACAGAATGAAGTTAAAGGAGAAATGTGAAAACACTTTTACATTCACCCCTCTGAGAAAATAATCCAACAGTGATTGATAGGAAGTATATTATCTTTCATTCATATATTAAAGTACATATATATATAATATATTTAGATAATGAAAATCATAACATACGTCTGGTAGATTCCACTGCATAATTATTTTGTCCAGTTCATATTAACTACTCTTCAATATGTCTTTTTAAACAGCCATGTTATAGGATATCACATCGCTCTACTATACTTTAATGAACTGTTATTACCTATTTATGTTGCTTTCAGACATTTTTTACAGAAATATTTATTTTAACCAAATTTTAGAATAAATCCTAAAAGAGAGGTAGGCTCAGTGCATTCTTAGCATCATTTTAAATTCAGAGTGCGGGGCTCTGGTCCAGCCACTTCACAGCATGTGGGATCTTCCCAGGCCAGGATAGAACCAGTGCACTGCAAGGTGGACTGTTAACCCACTGGACCAACAGGGAAGCCCATAAATCTTACTTATTTTTTTATAATAAGGAAAAGTCGACAGGCTTACAGTCTTATTCATGTTCCTCCTAAGAAACAATGTGAGAGAATAATATTCTAAGTGAGTCAGGAACACTGGATGCTGCTAGAATTCTTCAAGATCACTGGACCAGTGTTTCATTAAAAGTCAGTGAAAGGATACCTTAATTCACTTAGAGAATTAATGCTGCTACCAAAATGATTCAGTCCCAGCAAAGAGGAAAAAATATACAAAGAGGATCTTTTTGTGATCTTTTCACTCGTTTTCTTGATAGAAATAGCAATTTTTTGTTTATATTTTGTTTCCTCCTTTCCCCATAATATCTTTTCTTAATTCCTTATAATGGTAGTAATAATTTGAATTTTGTGCTAGTGTGGTTTGAGATCAGAAAACATCTGACACAATATATGTGCTGAAATTGATAGACACATCATGATTTGGAATTTTGCCAATTTAAAATCAAAAGTGTACTTTAAAATCCTAAATATTGTTTTTTACTGTGTTTTAGTATATGTGAAGAAATACATTTTCATTTGTACATTAGCACACACAGAATGAAGTTAAAGGAGAAATGTGAAAACACTTTTACATTCACCCCTCTGAGAAAATAATCCAACAGTGATTGATAGGAAGTATATTATCTTTCATTCATATATTAAAGTACATATATATATAATATATTTAGATAATGAAAATCATAACATACGTCTGGTAGATTCCACTGCATAATTATTTTGTCCAGTTCATATTAACTACTCTTCAATATGTCTTTTTAAACAGCCATGTTATAGGATATCACATCGCTCTACTATACTTTAATGAACTGTTATTACCTATTTATGTTGCTTTCAGACATTTTTTACAGAAATATTTATTTTAACTTTCTGAATGGATTTTTTAGAATAAATCCTAAAAGAGAGAGGAACAATAGGCTCAGTGCATTCTTAGCACATACTATGAAATTATTTTCTATAAAGTTTCTAAAAATTTATGTTCTGACAAGGCCTTCCCAGGTAGTTCACTGGTAAAGAACCCATCTGCCAGTACAAGGGACACAGGAGATGGAGGCTTAATCCCTGGGTTGGGAAGATGCCTGGGAGGAGGGCATGGCAACCCACTCCAGTATTCTTGCCAAGGAAATCCCATGGACAGAGGAGCCTGGAGAACCACAGTCCATAGGCTTTGCAACCACAAAGAGCCTGACATGACTGAGTGACTGAGAATGCATATGTGCATACTCTAACTACTCATATAAATTTCACCTATCTCATCTGCATGAAGCATGCTACTATTTTTTAAATTATTTTGATGCTTGAAACATACTTTAAATTGGTATTACCTTGCTTACCATGGAGAATCAATACATTCCCATGTGTCTGCTCATAAATATTCAATCTATGAATATTCTGTTCATAGATTTAGATTTTAGATTTACTTTCTCATGTCTGCCTTTTCCTTGTATTGGGTATTCATATCTCTCCGCAGTGCTTGTAGTGGAAAAAATGAAAACAATGTCAGTTATGCTGTAATGAACATGAAGGAAGGGTGTGGAGAGGTTTACATCCTCCCTCAGTTTTTAAAGCCTAGGCCTGTCCTGTGCAGTGCAAAACTTAAGGTCTACTGAAAGAAAGAGCAAGAGAAATAAGGTAGAAGCACTGAGAGAATAGAATCATATGTTTTCAGTAAATTTTTTTACATTCTTTTACAGATAAGAAAAGTCTGAAAATGCGTAACAGCAAGACCAAGACTAAAGATAATGAAAATCATAACATACGTCTGGTAGATTCCACTGCATAATTATTTTGTCCAGTTCATATTAACTACTCTTCAATATGTCTTTTTAAACAGCCATGTTATAGGATATCACATCGCTCTACTATACTTTAATGAACTGTTATTACCTATTTATGTTGCTTTCAGACATTTTTTACAGAAATATTTATTTTAACTTTCTGAATGGATTTTTTAGAATAAATCCTAAAAAGAGAGAGGGGAACAATAGGCTCAGTGCATTCTTAGCACATACTATGAAATTATTTTCTATAAAGTTTCTAAAAATTTATGTTCTGACAAGGCCTTCCCAGGTAGTTCACTGGTAAAGAATCCATCTGCCAGTACAAGGGACACAGGAGATGGAGGCTTAATCCCTGGGTTGGGAAGATGCCTGGGAGGAGGGCATGGCAACCCACTCCAGTATTCTTGCCAAGGAAATCCCATGGACAGAGGAGCCTGGAGAACCACAGTCCATAGGCTTTGCAACCACAAAGAGCCTGACATGACTGAGTGACTGAGAATGCATATGTGCATACTCTAACTACTCATATAAATTTCACCTATCTCATCTGCATGAAGCATGCTACTATTTTTTAAATTATTTTGATGCTTGAAACATACTTTAAATTGGTATTACCTTGCTTACCATGGAGAATCAATACATTCCCATGTGTCTGCTCATAAATATTCAATCTATGAATATTCTGTTCATAGATTTAGATTTTAGATTTACTTTCTCATGTCTGCCTTTTCCTTGTATTGGGTATTCATATCTCTCCGCAGTGCTTGTAGTGGAAAAAATGAAAACAATGTCAGTTATGCTGTAATGAACATGAAGGAAGGGTGTGGAGAGGTTTACATCCTCCCTCAGTTTTTAAAGCCTAGGCCTGTCCTGTGCAGTGCAAAACTTAAGGTCTACTGAAAGAAAGAGCAAGAGAAATAAGGTAGAAGCACTGAGAGAATAGAATCATATGTTTTCAGTAAATTTTTTTACATTCTTTTACAGATAAGAAAAGTGAGGTACTGAAAACACTGCGTAACAGCAAGACCAAGACTAAAGATTGAAAGTCAGATCATCAACCTCAGATTAATACTAGTTCACATTTGGAAAAACAGAATCTTCAAGGTTCTCTTGGCACGGTGCCTCAGGCCTATCCCAATCAAAGCCAGAGCACATCACTGATTTAGGGTTAGGGGGCAGGGGCGTTGAGTCCACAGCCCGGGAAACACTGCCAAGTTGCCTTTTTCATCTTCTCTGCTTTGGGGGAGTGTAAATTTTCATTGATGTGCAAAGTGTAATTAATGTACTGAGAGATTCTGGCTGGTTTTGTCCTGGGGCTGAAGATGTGGCCTTATTTCAGGCCACGGGTGCACCTGCACCAGAAAGCAACAGAACAAAAGTGGTTTGGACAAGACCCTGCCTAACATGGCAGTGATACAACATTGATTAAGAGGAGTTTGGCCCAAACCCAATGAACTTGCTAATCTAATGCTGATATTGAAAGAAGAGGACTTAATCGCAGAAAGATAAATTACAGTAATTGAACCGAAGTTGCAATCAGCACATGTTTGCACTGGGAAACCACCAGGTTCTTGAACATTCCTGCCTTTGATAGACCCAACTGAGGTTTCCAAGTCAATTAGCATTCTTACGAGGTTCTGTTTCTTCTTTCACAAAGATAGCTGGTGGGTTGTATCATGTATTTTTAATTACAACCATTTGGATCATGGGTACAGAAGAATTCTGAGCTGACAAAAGGGATCAGTGTTACAAGGGTCTTTGGAGGTATACCTGTCATGTGTCCAGGAGAAGAAAGCAATAGGCAAATACTTGTCACATCTCTTGTGTCATCACCAACGTTCAGAAAAGGGCATGACCAGAATGGTGCCTATGGGCATGAAGAGGCCAAAGACTACTCAGTTATCCTGCACTGTGGGTCTAGTAGGCTTGATAACCTTGACACCTCCTCCCTGACCCCATTCAGGGACACCTTACAGAAAAACAAAAGTCATCTTGAAGCTTCCTTCCTATGAATACAGGACTTGATTTTAAATCTCCCTTAAAAGGAATAAAATTTCGAATTTGACTTTTCAATTACATCTCTTTAGATTTATATTACAACTGGCCTCCAACATGTCAAACATGCAACACAGAGAAGAACTGACTTGGTCTCTTCCACTTCACAGTGAGCTTAAATGACATGAACAATCAGCCTAGATATAATTACAGCAGTAAATTTGTTCAGTTTAACCAGAACTGCTGATAGTGACAAAGTGCCAACTCTCTGTTCAGGAAATAAAAATACAACCCCAAATTAAGAGCTATATCTCAAGAAAAGTAACTTCCAAACAAAACACAAATATAACCCTGAAATCACTTCCACATTTCTCAAGGGAAAGTAATTTCTACTTTTCAAAACATGCAATTTACACACAACTCCTATAATCACAGCAATTCTTACATCAGCAGAGAGCGCATGCTCATAACACTGTAGTCTGGCAGTACATTGGACCAATCTTTTTTTGTTGTTGATATTTAGATCTTGATTTTAACTCATATGTTCTAAAAGGACATGAATGAGTAAATTTAGCTTTATTCTTTGAAGTAGCTTCATATTCAACTCATTCATCCCTTTTGAAGCAAAAAGCCATCTGTATGCTACTATTTCCAGCATCCATACAACAATTTACAACATACATGTCAGATCCATAGAAAAAATAATTTACTATGACGTATGTAAAAATGAAACCACCAGGTTCTTGAACATTCCTGCCTTTGATAGACCCAACTGAGGTTTCCAAGTCAATTAGCATTCTTACGAGGTTCTGTTTCTTCTTTCACAAAGATAGCTGGTGGGTTGTATCATGTATTTAATTACAACCATTTGGATCATGGGTACAGAAGAATTCTGAGCTGACAAAAGGGATCAGTGTTACAAGGGTCTTTGGAGGTATACCTGTCATGTGTCCAGGAGAAGAAAGCAATAGGCAAATACTTGTCACATCTCTTGTGTCATCACCAACGTTCAGAAAAGGGCATGACCAGAATGGTGCCTATGGGCATGAAGAGGCCAAAGACTACTCAGTTATCCTGCACTGTGGGTCTAGTAGGCTTGATAACCTTGACACCTCCTCCCTGACCCCATTCAGGGACACCTTACAGAAAAACAAAAGTCATCTTGAAGCTTCCTTCCTATGAATACAGGACTTGATTTTAAATCTCCCTTAAAAGGAATAAAATTTCTAATTTGACTTTTCAATTACATCTCTTTAGATTTATATTACAACTGGCCTCCAACATGTCAAACATGCAACACAGAGAAGAACTGACTTGGTCTCTTCCACTTCACAGTGAGCTTAAATGACATGAACAATCAGCCTAGATATAATTACAGCAGTAAATTTGTTCAGTTTAACCAGAACTGCTGATAGTGACAAAGTGCCAACTCTCTGTTCAGGAAATAAAAATACAACCCCAAATTAAGAGCTATATCTCAAGAAAAGTAACTTCCAAACAAAACACAAATATAACCCTGAAATCACTTCCACATTTCTCAAGGGAAAGTAATTTCTACTTTTCAAAACATGCAATTTACACACAACTCCTATAATCACAGCAATTCTTACATCAGCAGAGAGCGCATGCTCATAACACTGTAGTCTGGCAGTACATTGGACCAATCTTTTTTTGTTGTTGATATTTAGATCTTGATTTTAACTCATATGTTCTAAAAGGACATGAATGAGTAAATTTAGCTTTATTCTTTGAAGTAGCTTCATATTCAACTCATTCATCCCTTTTGAAGCAAAAAGCCATCTGTATGCTACTATTTCCAGCATCCATACAACAATTTACAAAATACATGTCAGATCCATAGAAAAAAAATAATTTACTATGACGTATGTAAAAAATGAATCCTGAATTTCCAAGAACCATTCACCCAGATCTTTTCTGATTTCAGACACACATTTTGAATTCTCTTGTAGACTCCTGCATTCATATCTCATGTCCCCATTTATATTAAAGTATCCCCAACAACTTTTAACCAGAAAACTCTGCTGTTTTTCACTCTCCTCTTTTCCATGACTCTCACATGTGATAGTCACCAAGTGTTTTTCCATAATATCATTACACCTTTATTCCTTTTGTTTCTATAAAGTATCACCATACTAACCAAGAAATCAAGAGATCAACTTCAATCATTAGCTAGCTCCAAACTACACCCACTATAGAGTAGAAAAATCACATGACAGATACTAATACAGGAAACTCTGGCAGGCTGCTTTTCATACTTCACCTTAAAGACGCCAAATCTAAATTATCATGAAGCAGCTCACATGATCCACAGTCACACCTGGGATCCTGCTAATCTCAGGGGCCAAGCCCAGGAGCAGACATGCCAGGGTTACTGTCCTTCCTTCTTTTTCATTCACAAATAGCTATGAGAAATTTTACAGTGGCAAAAGCCTTTTCTCAACATGGGTGATGCCTCACAGGAAACTCTTTAAAATTTACGAATACATAGTTTCATCTCATGACCAACATCCTCCCTGGACAACAGCAGTACTTATCACAAGGTCTTACAAGGGAACCCACCTAGTTTTAATTCTAGATGAAAAATACAATTTGTCACACCTTGCATCCAGATATTTTGAAATGCATCTATAGTCTCCAGGAAAACAGAACTAGTCCTCCTTGGAATAGAAGGGAAATAGCTGACTCATGGATCTGGGCAGTAGATACAGGAGATGGGATTGAAACATCTCGAAATTCCACAGAGAAAAGAAGTGTCAGGGGCTTCCCTGGTGGTCCCGTGGGTAAGGACACCGCCTTGCAGTGTAAGGGGCACCGGTTCGATCCCTGGCCTGGGAAGATCCCACGTGCTGTGGAGCAGCTGGACTGATGTGTCCAATTACCGAGCCGGAGCTCTGGAGTGCATGCGCTCAGAACCGGTGCTCTGCGATAACAGAGGCCACCGCAATGGGAGGCCCACACAGGCCAAAGAACAAAGATGGATGAAAATAGACAAATGAAAGACCAGTAGAAGTGGCCCGCCTGCTCCCCTCCCTCCCCGCCCCACCACCCCCAAAAAATAAATAAATAAATAAATCTTAAAAAAAAAAAAAAAGTGCCAAAACATCACAGTAATGTCAAAGGAAAATTGCAGCATCAGACATGCAGGGACAAGAGATGATGTGGGATTCTGAGATCCACATGATCAGATCTGCTACTGCATTGGTATGTGGGATCTTAGTTCCCCAACCAGGTATTGAACCCAAGCTCCCTGCACTGGAATCATGGAGCCTTAACCACTGGACTGCCAGGGAAGCTCCTGCTTTGCAGTTCTAAGAAATGAGATGGGTCATACACTCTTCAAATGAGTGAAGCCAGTGACTGCTTGTCTGGAATGAGACTGTGGTTCATCTACTGGCTGTAAGAATCCTCCTGGAAGTTATCTGAGTATCACTATAGTGAAGTCAATCTTAGCTTCAAGAAGCATAGAGAGAAGTCTGAGGCTCTCAATCCAAACTGACCCAAGCTTCTGACTTGAGTGATAGTTAGAGCAACGGCAGAAGAAAATTGGGATTCTTGACTTCTTCTGATAAAGGCTTGGTAGTTATTTTAGGGACAACTTTTCTGTATGAAAGTCCCAATAACAGCTGAAGTAAGAATGCAGGCAGACTATGTACGGAGGTGATGTAAATACCCTCATTCTCCCAACCTTAACCCAGTGGCTTTAAACCCACTAACCTGAACAGCAAATTCTTTCTATTTTATACAGGGCTCACTGAGAAGCCCAAAGCAAATATGTGTCCCTATGTGCACTGTCTGCCTTGAATAAACAACAGATCCAATAATAACAAGAGCAATTGCATTATGTTTCTTAAAATTCCATGAGGAAATGAGTCTCTGGTTCCTAACTACAAGAAATCTGCACCCTACAAAGCTGTTGTAATTCTTGCATCATTTTCTGACAAGGTTATGTTTTTTATTTAAAGATTTATAAAGGAAGGGCCCACTTTAGATGGAGGATGAGCAGTCCCTGAAGAGATAATACAATAATATTTGATAATATTTGATGTCACTAAACCAGGCAATAGGCAAGATCTTGGGGGAAAAAGAAAAAGCCCTCAACAGATAAACATCCTTAACCTTTCTTATTCTTCTGGAAGCTGAGGGATGCAGATGTTCAGAGAAAGCTCTCGTAATATAGATCTAGTAATGAAGAGAACCCTTCAAGAGCTTATTTTGTCCACGGGAATGGACCAGATCTGACCATGTAGAGAAGAGGTTAGCAAACTACACCTTACAGGCCAAACTTGATCCTGTATGCTTTTCTAGAACTTCAAAGGAACATAGTTAATGTACACATTTTCAATAGCTGTTTACAGCTGCAGAGATGAGCAGCTGCAATAGAGATAGTATGCCCAACACACTTAAAATAGTCTACTACCTAGCTTTTTATAGAAAGTCTTCCAGTCTCTGATGTAGAGAGTGAAATGCAAGCTGGATTATTTAGAAGATTCCAATGTTCTTATAGGATGGTTAGATAGTATCACCAACTCAATGGACATGAATTTGAGCAAAGTCCAGGAGACAGTACAGGACAGGGGAGCCTAGAATGGTATAGTCCATGGGATTGCAAAGAGTCAGACACAGGTTAGTGACTGAACAACAACAGTGTTCTTCTATGACTATTTCTCTTTTTTTTTTTAACTTTTTTTTTTTTTGGTTTTAAATTTTGGCCTCTTTTATTGGTTTTTTATTTATTTATTTTCATCCATCTTTATTCTTTGGCCTGTGGGCCTCCCATCTCAGTGGACTCTCTCATTGCAGACCACCGTCTCTGGGCACATGTGCTCCAGAACACTAGCTCGTAATTGGACCCACAAGTCCAGCTGCTCTGCGGCATGTCGAATCTTCCTGGGCCAGGGATCGAACTGGTGCCCCTTGCACTGCAAGGTGGACTCTACCCACTGGACCACCAAGGAAGCCCTGTTTCTCTTTTTATTCATGAGGTTTTTGGTAATTGATATAAAAAAAATTCTAACACATCTTGTCACAAAACCAGAGCAAATTCCTTCTGTTAAATTTGAACTATAAAGCTAAAGAGATCCCTGATGGCTAGAGTGGTAGCAAAAAATCTGTCCCCAGGAAGAGGGTGGTGACAGCCTCAGAGTCCACATCTACCAGGAGATGCCTGCCATGAGTTTCTCCTCTGGTGCCAACTTCAACTGGCAGTATTTGTTTTGTCAATTTTTTTCCAAACAATAAAGATGTATTTATCTGTGAGTTTTGTTTTTCCCTTTTTTGTTTTAGACATTCTTTTTCTTTTTTGCCTCTAAGTCATCATTTATTTTCATCCATCTTCTTTATTCTTTTGGCCTGTGTGGCCCTCCCCATTGCAGTGGCCTCTCTCGTTACAGAGCACCAGCTCTGGGTGTATGCGCCCCAGAGATCCGGCTCGGTAGTTGGACACATTGGTCCAGCTGCTCCCTGGCACATGGGGTCTTCCCAGGCCAGGGATTGAACTGGCACCCCTTGCACTGCAAGGCGGTGTCCTTACACTCTGGACCACCAGGGAAGTCCCACTCATTATCCTTTGTAGTCAATCCCTTCCTCTGCTTCCTGGTCCTGGCAACCAGTGGTCTGCTTTCTAAAAAGTTTGCTTTTTCTAATTTCTCATGGAATCAAGACAGAAATGCCCTTTTTAATTAAGGTTGTATATATTTAAGTCATACAATATGAAAACTTGAGATTACATGTATGTTGACACCCACATCCAATTAGGGGGCAAGAGTTCAATCCCTGGGGTTAGGGGTATAAGATCTAACATGCCATGCAGTGTTGACAAAAAATAAAATAGAAAAAAACAAAAAGGTCAAATTCCTAGAAACTGAAGAGTAGAACCTTGGCTACCAGGGATAGAGGTGAGGAGTGGGAAATAGGGAGATGCTGATCAAAATTTCAGTTTTACAGGATGACCAAGTCTAGAGATCTAAAGCATAGCATGATGACCACAGTCAATAGTACCTCACTGTACAGTGGGATTTGCTGAGCGTTGTTTCCAGGTGCTCTCATCATTAAAAAAACAGGTAACTAAGTAAGGAGATGATATGTTAATTAGCTTGACTGTAAGTAATCATTTCACTGTGTAAAAGGCAGTGTTTCTTTATTCTGCCTGTGCCTTTATTTCACTATTTACAATATACCTCACTTACAGTAGGGATGCTACAATTTTACTTACATAAACAAATAAGATGTAAAAAGAAAAAAAAAAAAAAAAAAAAAAGGAGGAGATCCAAAATCACACAATAGGGATTTCCGGTGGTTCAGTGACTGAGAATCTGCCCTTCCAATGCAGTGGCCTCTCGTTACAGAGCACCAGCTCTGGGTGTATGCGCCCAGAGATCCGGCTCGGTAGTTGGACACATTGGTCCAGCTGCTCCCTGGCACATGGGGTCTTCCCAGGCCAGGGATTGAACTGGCACCCCTTGCACTGCAAGGCGGTGTCCTTACACTCTGGACCACCAGGGAAGTCCCACTCATTATCCTTTGTAGTCAATCCCTTCCTCTGCTTCCTGGTCCTGGCAACCAGTGGTCTGCTTTCTAAAAAGTTTGCTTTTTCTAATTTCTCATGGAATCAAGACAGAAATGCCCTTTTTAATTAAGGTTGTATATATTTAAGTCATACAATATGAAAACTTGAGATTACATGTATGTGTATATGTACATATGTGTGTGAAATAATTACATGTATACATAATTAGCACAGGATGTAGGTAAAATAAGCCAGATGCAGAAAGAAAAAAACCGCATAATCTCAATTATATATATAATCTTAAAAAGTTGAATTCAGGGTCTTCCCTGGCAGTCCAATGGTTAAGACACCCACACATCCAATTAGGGGGCAAGAGTTCAATCCCTGGGGTTAGGGGTATAAGATCTAACATGCCATGCAGTGTTGACAAAAAATAAAATAGAAAAAAACAAAAAGGTCAAATTCCTAGAAACTGAAGAGTAGAACCTTGGCTACCAGGGATAGAGGTGAGGAGTGGGAAATAGGGAGATGCTGATCAAAATTTCAGTTTTACAGGATGACCAAGTCTAGAGATCTAAAGCATAGCATGATGACCACAGTCAATAGTACCTCACTGTACAGTGGGATTTGCTGAGCGTTGTTTCCAGGTGCTCTCATCATTAAAAAAAAAAAGGTAACTAAGTAAGGAGATGATATGTTAATTAGCTTGACTGTAAGTAATCATTTCACTGTGTAAAAGGCAGTGTTTCTTTATTCTGCCTGTGCCTTTATTTCACTATTTACAATATATTTCTAATCCACTTACCAAAAAAGGTAAAGGAAGCTTACAATCAAACTTAAAATAGAAACATTTTTAAAGAAGATTATGGAGGAGATCCAAAATCACACAATAGGGATTTCCCGGGTGGTTCAGTGACTGAGAATCTGCCCTTCCAATGCAGGGGGCCTGGGTTTAATCCCCAGTTAGGGAAATAAACCCCACACGCTGCAACTAAGACCCAGTAGTGCCAAATGAATAAAATTTTAAAAATCACAGAATAACACCTTACTGAGGATTATATTCCCAGGTGACCACATGTTTAGAACAAGTTCAATCTCCAAACCACTGCTGCTAAGACTATATTAACATAATCAGGATAGAGCCTCCCAGATGATACTAGGATTTACTATTCTAGAATCTGTTATAAAATATGAATGGCCATCCTGTGGAGTCAGTAGACTCTCGTTTTCTCATTCTTTATATATTCATTCATTCAATCAACCTTCATTGAACTTTTCCTGTTCTGACAGTTGCATGGAAGCACATCTACAGCCCGAGTTCTTTCTGAAATTTTTTCAGTACATCTAGTATACTCCTACAGCAGGACAGAGGTTTTTCAAATGTATAGTAGATAAACCTATTGACAAGGTGCTGACATCTCTATTTTGTTAACACTGAAGAGCTCGGAGAAAAATTTCCCTGTGTTCTCTGCCTTTTAAAAGTGAGCACAGAGAGTAGGGCACACACGGGCATTCCAAAGCAAAGGAAGCAATAGATTTTTGACGTATCAAATGGCTTCCAGTTTTTAGAGGGCTGTGAGAGAGAAGGAAGAGGCTTCCGTGGGGAAAGCAGGGAAGTGTGCATTGGTTAAAAGGACAAAAAAACAGAAGACAGAAGATGAGTGAATGGGAAATTAGTATTGAACCTACTTATTGTGCCTAAGGAGACAGTATACAGAGTGCCTTGTCTCAAAAAAACTGGGAAATAAATCAGTAAAGGAAGGCTTCTGCCAGCCAAGGTTTCATCCTTCCTTCAACAGCTTAATAAGAACACTACCATTGCTGTACCAAAGTGAAAGAGCTCTCCCTGATCCCTTTTTCTAAAGCACTGCTGATTCACCCTGGAGTAGCTCTGAGCCAGGTGCTCTAACCTTCAGGCTAAGTGGCCTCCACGCTTCTTAGGTACTCCTGGCTGAGACACGAGAGTAAATTTGATGACATTATTCCTCAAAACTTTTGAATAAGATTTAATCATTTTAAAGGGAAATGTTTATATTGCCTTCTTAAAAACTCAGATGAAAATTAACATGTCAGCCCTTTGCTGGGAAAGCAGGACCCATTCGTATGTGCTGTGCTAAAGTTATCAAATATGAGCTCAGCTCTGCAGGAAGGACAAACAGGAATAGTTTATGAGAATAGGAGCTGGTGTGCTTGCTGGAGACTCCAAGGCAATCAAGGATGAGATGGCAGAAAATTTTGACCAAGGTGGATGCTTTTGAAAGGAAAGGAAAAACAAGAATGAATGTCATTTTTTATATAAAAGGAAAGACCTCCAAGTATACTTCTTATTGTCATAACTCATCTATCTACCTTCCTAGTAAATACTTGACCTGCAAAACCAAACTCATTTAAAGTAAGTGATTAGCTTTAACAAAAATTAGTCACTATGTCATTACTGAAAAGACATGTTCATAATAGTAAATAAAACTACAAAGGTCTTTTAAACATCTTTCTATGCTGAGAAAATGCTTATTTCTTTCAGGGTATCATTTTTGCAAATTGCTTACAGGCTTGCTAGGTTTTTGTGGAAATTTTCATCAACAAAGCAAGATTTCAAATGGTTGTGTGAAATTCTATAACTTGCTAGAGGATATATTTCTTGTTTTCTTTCTTTTTCTGCCTCCAAATTACATTTTCGTCCACACTGTGGCACTCTGCAATTTTCCCCCAGAGCGAGGGATGTATGAACCATTTGGAAATATTTATTGAATAGCTTATGATCAACAAAGACTGACAAATAGTCAGTGGTCAATTAAAAAAAGAACACACACAATACATTTTGAGTGTATGTTTATTCTGAGAGCATCTCTTAGCTTTCAGGGAATACAAAGTATATGAAATGCGGATGCTACCTCAAGCTATGGTCTAGAAAATAGAAAACACGCATGAAAGTACTATCGAAAATCACATGGAAATTCAGAATAGGAAGAACACACAACGCATTTAATTGACCAGGTGCTCTAACCTTCAGGCTAAGTGGCCGCCACGCTTCTTAGGTACTCCTGGCTGAGACACGAGAGTAAATTTGATGACATTATTCCTCAAAACTTTTGAATAAGATTTAATCATTTTAAAGGGAAATGTTTATATTGCCTTCTTAAAAACTCAGATGAAAATTAACATGTCAGCCCTTTGCTGGGAAAGCAGGACCCATTCGTATGTGCTGTGCTAAAGTTATCAAATATGAGCTCAGCTCTGCAGGAAGGACAAACAGGAATAGTTTATGAGAATAGGAGCTGGTGTGCTTGCTGGAGACTCCAAGGCAATCAAGGATGAGATGGCAGAAAATTTTGACCAAGGTGGATGCTTTTGAAAGGAAAGGAAAAACAAGAATGAATGTCATTTTTTATATAAAAGGAAAGACCTCCAAGTATACTTCTTATTGTCATAACTCATCTATCTACCTTCCTAGTAAATACTTGACCTGCAAAACCAAACTCATTTAAAGTAAGTGATTAGCTTTAACAAAAATTAGTCACTATGTCATTACTGAAAAGACATGTTCATAATAGTAAATAAAACTACAAAGGTCTTTTAAACATCTTTCTATGCTGAGAAAATGCTTATTTCTTTCAGGGTATCATTTTTGCAAATTGCTTACAGGCTTGCTAGGTTTTTGTGGAAATTTTCATCAACAAAGCAAGATTTCAAATGGTTGTGTGAAATTCTATAACTTGCTAGAGGATATATTTCTTGTTTTCTTTCTTTTTCTGCCTCCAAATTACATTTTCGTCCACACTGTGGCACTCTGCAATTTTCCCCCAGAGCGAGGGATGTATGAACCATTTGGAAATATTTATTGAATAGCTTATGATCAACAAAGACTGACAAATAGTCAGTGGTCAATTAAAAAAAGAACACACACAATACATTTTGAGTGTATGTTTATTCTGAGAGCATCTCTTAGCTTTCAGGGAATACAAAGTATATGAAATGCGGATGCTACCTCAAGCTATGGTCTAGAAAATAGAAAACACGCATGAAAGTACTATCGAAAATCAACATGGAAATTCAGAATAGGAAGAACACACCCTGATAAGGTTTCAGAGAAGTACTTCTGAAAAAGGAAGCCATTGAACTTGAACTAGAAAGATGTGGAAACAGACTATGGTCATGATGAGCCCAGTGGTGAAATGTGTATGAACACTTCAGTTCCTGGCTGCAGATAAAGAATTATATACTACTAAGAATGAAAGAAGGATTGACATAAAGGCCAGAGAGAATATTATCAACCCAACATTCAATTTAATATACTTTATCCTTGAACTAGACTGTATTGAGCCCCTGTTGGGTGCACCATTGAAGTTTGCATAGAGATCCAAGAACTGGTGAAGCAAAGACAATAAAAGAAAATTCCTGCACTTGAGGTTTCATTTTAGTGATGAGATCAACACATAAATAGCTGCTTTCAATGTGGCGCTAGAGGTAAAGAATCTGCCTGTCAATGCAGGAGATGCAGGAGACACAGGTTTGATCCTTGCGTCGATTCCTTGGAGAAGGAAAATGGTGACCCACTCCAGTATTCTTGCTCAAGGAACTCCATGGACAGAGGAACTTATCCAGCTACAATTCATTGGGTCACAAAGAGCTGAATTCAACTGACCACACATTTCAATATGAGTACTATGATTAAAATGGTGGCACAGGAAGAAAAAGCACATACCTCTGGTTGGGGAAGAAAGTGAAAAAAGGCTTCCTAAGAGTAGACTAGTGAAACTCAAAACATGAAGGATAAGAAGCAGTGAACAAGCAAGTAGAGAGGCTTTTCCAAGACAAGTAAGATGCAGAAAGTGAAGTGAGGTTTCCTACAATTATATATCAACACACGCATCCCCCACATGGATTATCAACTACAAACTCAGTTCAACTTCACTTTATTAGCACTTGCTTTATAAACAGGACATTAAAATTTCATTCACTTCAACAAATATTTATCAAGCCAAGCTGTCTACACACTATTCTCAGCTTTTTGAATTCCTCCCTGGCTTTTCTCACGTGGTTTTTTTCCACCTGGCCTGCTAATCATTTCCATCTTCACCCATCAAATTCCTATCCACCCAACAAAGACATGATGCAGCCAAAAATAAATAGTAAATAAAATAAAGAAACATTTTGAAAAATTAAATTTCTCTTCACCTCCTCAGGCCCTTCTATTCAAAGGCCATGATTTTAATGAAACTTTGCTGATATCTCAAATTCTTCCTACTCTTTTCAAGTACCCAATATAATTTCTTAGTACTATCTTGTTATGCCTAATATATTCTGCCCTATAATTATGTTTATACCAAAATTTGTGTAAGACCAGAAAAAACTGGGTTTTGTTATTCTTTTATAGACTTTTCTCTGAGGATTAAAACAATGCCTTTCACCACCAAGTTTTGCTGAAATGAGTGGACAAGACTGTTCCAAGAATAAATCAAACACATGTGTGGGTCAAAATGTTTCCCAGTCTACATAAATGTGCATACATTTACATAGACATTTCATTGTATAAGTCTATCATGTATAAAAACAATATCCACAGTCATTAAAGTTTGTTCTAGAATTTATATTACTTTTCTCCATTATTAATTCATCTGTGCAAAGAATAAAGACACTACAGAAACAGAATCTTAGAAATCTGTGCTAGAAGGATGTCAAAACTGTGTGATTCCAAATAATGACATTACAGAAAGGTAAAACAATAGCAAAAAAAAAAAAAGGCAGAACAGAGGTTCCAAAGTTTGTGGATGGGGTATGAAGTTCAACTACAAAGGAATACAGAACTATTCTCTGGGGTGACGAATGTCTTCTAAGCTTTGACCATCGTGGTAGTTGCAGTACTTTATTTATTTACTGGAACTCATTGACTTTACTCATAAAATCTGTGTTTTACAGAATGCAACTTATACCTTAATAAAGTTGGTTTTTTTTTTTTTGGCTGTGCCACACAGCATGTGAGATCTTAGTTCCCTGACAGGAGATCAAACCCGTGATTCCTGCAGTAGGGAGTGTCTTAACCAATGGACTTCCAGGGAAGTCCCAAGTTATTTTAAAAACACATATTAAAGAAGATTTCTTGGCAGTCCAGGGGTTAGGGTTCTGTCCTCTCACTGTCGATGGCTCTGGTTCCATCCTTGGTCGGGGAACTAAGATCTCACAAACGACACAGTGCACACAAAAAGAAAAAAAGAAAAATACATATATTTAAAATGTTGCTTAGGAATAGATGTTGTATTAAAAAAATCTGACTTTAAGCCAGTTCTGAAAATGAAGTATTTCTATATGTTATACAGTTTTTGACAAAATGATGAAGAAATTATAATTTTGACAAGGAAAGATGCCATCAAATAACTAGTATTATTTAGAAGCAATTCACAGACTCACAAGTAAAATAAAAATATTTGATGGAGGCTTTGTGGTCCAGTGGGTAAAGAGTCCCCCTTGCAGTTCAAGGGGCACCAGTTCGATCCCTGGCCCGGCAAGATCCCACTTGCCGCTGAGCGGCTGGACCGGTGTGCCCAATTAACAACTCAGCACTCTGGAGTGCATGTGCCCAGAGCAGGTGCTCTGCAGCAAGAAAGGACTCTGCAATGGGAGGCCCACACAGACCAAAGAATAAAAAGATGGATGAAAATAAATATAAATAAAAGAGGCATGATGAGGAAAAAGAAAAAAAAATTTGATGAAAGTTGGAAATAGTATATAACGTTTGTCAATTTTGCTGAAAACCCGCATTCCTAAGACATGACAAAAATTTCAGCCTGATTTAAAGAGGGATAATAGAAAGAAACGATAATCAACACAACTGCCATGAGAATTCAGTACAAGGTAAAAAAAGAGTGGAGCTGTGAATATTTATATATCAAGAAAATTTTAGTTTCTCAAAAACAGAGAGAGAGAGAAGGAAAGCAGAGGGGGATAAAAAAAAGAAAACAGGCCGATAGTCAGGAAACCAGACAATTGATCACTGGAATTTAAATTACCCTGAAACAAACTTTAATTCTGTGTTCCTCGGATGATGATGAAAGAACACACATTTGAGAGAATGTCTGGACAGAGCGGTTACACAGTGAGACGATTATAAAGATGACACACAGGAAATGACTTCAGGATATTAGCAATGGAAATATGCAAGGGAAGGAACCTTTGGTGCTTCAAGACATAGAGGTCAGATATTATGCAGGAATAGTCTAATATTAGTCTCCAGTTAAAATTCTCCAGAGCACATCCACTTTCTGTGGCTGACAATGTCATCACAGTGACTGTTCTATTCCCAGTCAACAGATCCTGGCAAGCGAAGGTTTCTCTAGGAGTTGATGCGAAATTAAGAAGTAGAAAAGAATCTTCAGAATCACTTACTCTTCTGGAAGGAAGTATTTCTATATGTTATACAGTTTTTGACAAAATGATGAAGAAATTATAATTTTGACAAGGAAAGATGCCATCAAATAACTAGTATTATTTAGAAGCAATTCACAGACTCACAAGTAAAATAAAAATATTTGATGGAGGCTTTGTGGTCCAGTGGGTAAAGAGTCCCCCTTGCAGTTCAAGGGGCACCAGTTCGATCCCTGGCCCGGCAAGATCCCACTTGCCGCTGAGCGGCTGGACCGGTGTGCCCAATTAACAACTCAGCACTCTGGAGTGCATGTGCCCAGAGCAGGTGCTCTGCAGCAAGAAAGGACTCTGCAATGGGAGGCCCACACAGACCAAAGAATAAAAAGATGGATGAAAATAAATATAAATAAAAGAGGCATGATGAGGAAAAAGAAAAAAAAATTTGATGAAAGTTGGAAATAGTATATAACGTTTGTCAATTTTGCTGAAAACCCGCATTCCTAAGACATGACAAAAATTTCAGCCTGATTTAAAGAGGGATAATAGAAAGAAACGATAATCAACACAACTGCCATGAGAATTCAGTACAAGGTAAAAAAAGAGTGGAGCTGTGAATATTTATATATCAAGAAAATTTTAGTTTCTCAAAAACAGAGAGAGAGAGAAGGAAAGCAGAGGGGGATAAAAAAAAGAAAACAGGCCGATAGTCAGGAAACCAGACAATTGATCACTGGAATTTAAATTACCCTGAAACAAACTTTAATTCTGTGTTCCTCGGATGATGATGAAAGAACACACATTTGAGAGAATGTCTGGACAGAGCGGTTACACAGTGAGACGATTATAAAGATGACACACAGGAAATGACTTCAGGATATTAGCAATGGAAATATGCAAGGGAAGGAACCTTTGGTGCTTCAAGACATAGAGGTCAGATATTATGCAGGAATAGTCTAATATTAGTCTCCAGTTAAAATTCTCCAGAGCACATCCACTTTCTGTGGCTGACAATGTCATCACAGTGACTGTTCTATTCCCAGTCAACAGATCCTGGCAAGCGAAGGTTTCTCTAGGAGTTGATGCGAAATTAAGAAGTAGAAAAGAATCTTCAGAATCACTTACTCTTCTGGAAGGAAGTATTTAAGAAACTATTATGGACTCATCTCACCCTTTCTTAGTCACAAAATCTTGTATGAATGTTTTGTCTGTGTGATGAAAGACTGAATGCGCTTTATTGAGCAAGTGACTGAGATGGAGAACTCTAGCTAATGTCTAGTAGACATTAGCAACTGTCGACCAATGTTGCTACTAGAGCAGTCCTGCTCTCCTGTCCATCTTTGTCCACTTCCCCCTCACATTCTGTAACCTTCTCTAGAAGTATCTAATACCAAACGCAACATGGTAAAGATCCAGCTGTTTTCTTTATTTGAAGTTTAACATCTCACATGTCACATTAACTTTTGTTAACCAACTTCCACCAGGTCTAAGAGAAAATCAGAGATAAAGGGGAGATAAAGTCTGGGTCTGGGAGAACA
Source organism: Tragulus kanchil (assembly GCA_022376925.1). NCBI lineage: Eukaryota > Metazoa > Chordata > Mammalia > Artiodactyla > Tragulidae > Tragulus > Tragulus kanchil. The sequence goes on from JAIOJX010000003.1 coordinate 38,156,909, forward strand.
GACCTTGGACTTGGAACCACAGACTTGATTCAAGTCCCAGTGACTTCTAGACAATCTTGAGAAAGACATCCCCTGTGTTTTCATAGCACCTTTCCTCATGCATTAAGTATAGTTCCATTCACTTTAGGATTATGACCTCTTTATCTGTCTTCCCCACCCAACCCAGGAGCTTAGGTTGTTCAGAGCCAATGTGTGTCTTTGTCATTGAATCCTCCCCACCAAGAGAATGGTTGGAGTGACTGCAAGACTAAATAAAAGTAAACAAGTCATGTCACCTGTCTGCGTTTTATTTTCCTATGCATACAATAAAAAGAAAACAGCTTCTCTGAGCTTATCATGACATTTAAAAATATATATAAATGGCTTCCCTGGGGGTCCAGTGGGTAAAGTGCAAGGGGTACCAGTTCGATCCCTGGCCCAGGAGGATCCCATGTGCCACGGAGCGGCTAGACCAGTGTGTCCAATTATGAGCCAGCGCTCTGGAGTGCATGTGCCCAGGGCCGGTGCTCTGCAATGAGAGAGGCCACTGCAATGGGAGGCTCATGCAGGCCAGAGAACAAAGATAGATGAAAATAAATAGATGAAAGACCAATAAAAGAGGCCAAATTTTTAAATATATATATGTATGTGTGTGTATACACATACACACGTGTATAATGAAAAAATTCACTGTAAACTAGAAAGCTACATGGCATCTTTTTATTCATCCAGCAATTAAAAACAATATATTTTATAGCAGAATTCTTTATTGCCTGAGCCACCAGGGAAGCCCATGGTATAGCAAGTACCACTGTAATGAAAATCTATGTACAATGGAATAATATCAAGCACTCATTTACTATCCAGGTATCTAAGCAAAAGTTAAGTAGATAAATTCAGGGGAAAATGTAGTTTAGACGACCCTTTCAAATTTTTAATAACAGAAGTTGCCTGGTAGCTAATATGAAAGACGTTGGCATGTAGTTGTTTAGCCCCAAAAAGTTTTTTAGCTACCTTAAAGATCCAGCTGTTTTCTTTATTTGAAGTTTAACATCTCACATGTCACATTAACTTTTGTTAACCAACTTCCACCAGGTCTAGAGAAATCAGAGATAAAGGGGAGATAAAGTCTGGGTCTGGGAGAACAGACCTTGGACTTGGAACCACAGACTTGATTCAAGTCCCAGTGACTTCTAGACAATCTTGAGAAAGACATCCCCTGTGTTTTCATAGCACCTTTCCTCATGCATTAAGTATAGTTCCATTCACTTTAGGATTATGACCTCTTTATCTGTCTTCCCCACCCAACCCAGGAGCTTAGGTTGTTCAGAGCCAATGTGTGTCTTTGTCATTGAATCCTCCCCACCAAGAGAATGGTTGGAGTGACTGCAAGACTAAATAAAAGTAAACAAGTCATGTCACCTGTCTGCGTTTTATTTTCCTATGCATACAATAAAAAGAAAACAGCTTCTCTGAGCTTATCATGACATTTAAAAATATATATAAATGGCTTCCCTGGGGGTCCAGTGGGTAAAGTGCAAGGGGTACCAGTTCGATCCCTGGCCCAGGAGGATCCCATGTGCCACGGAGCGGCTAGACCAGTGTGTCCAATTATGAGCCAGCGCTCTGGAGTGCATGTGCCCAGGGCCGGTGCTCTGCAATGAGAGAGGCCACTGCAATGGGAGGCTCATGCAGGCCAGAGAACAAAGATAGATGAAAATAAATAGATGAAAGACCAATAAAAGAGGCCAAATTTTTAAATATATATATGTATGTGTGTGTATACACATACACACGTGTATAATGAAAAAATTCACTGTAAACTAGAAAGCTACATGGCATCTTTTTATTCATCCAGCAATTAAAAACAATATATTTTATAGCAGAATTCTTTATTGCCTGAGCCACCAGGGAAGCCCATGGTATAGCAAGTACCACTGTAATGAAAATCTATGTACAATGGAATAATATCAAGCACTCATTTACTATCCAGGTATCTAAGCAAAAGTTAAGTAGATAAATTCAGGGGAAAATGTAGTTTAGACGACCCTTTCAAATTTTTAATAACAGAAGTTGCCTGGTAGCTAATATGAAAGAAGTTGGCATGTAGTTGTAGCCCCATGTTTTGAAGACCAGGAGATAAAATAAGCCAAATCCAAAGTATTGATACATGTTCCCAGTAAATGGTAAGGTTTCTTAAAGACACATGCTAAAGTGTTAGATATCTTACAGAGAACAGCATGTAAATATAATCATCAGTTCATTCACCCATCCCTCCTTAGTCTATCCATTCAACCAGAAACTTGAATATCCATTCAATAAATAATGCATTTTACATATATGTTGTGAGAATCTACTAGATGCTAAGTTACCAGTGGGAAAAGTGACAAAACAAATTTTGTCCCTTAAAGTTACTTATAATTTGGAGGGGTAAAAATTCATGAAGCTGTATCCACAGGGGTCATTCCATGTATTAATTTCAGCATTTAGTGTATATGCTACATATATTGCTGCAGAGAAATTTTGAATATTTATTAAAATGCATTATTTACATATGCAGAATTTTACTCTGACAAGATCATAAAAGCATTTTTAACACAGCCCTTTAATGTCACATAAAATGTTGTTTTCTTGAGAAGTATTTCCATTGAAAAGTATGTACCCAGAAAAGCTCATCTATTCACTAAGTCATTACCCATTTATATAAAATGGACAAATATATTCTGTAAATGATTTAAGGATGAAAACACATATAAATTTGGTAGACAGATCTAAGCTATATCACAATTATTAGGGATGTTAAATAGGAAGAATAAGTGTCTCTAGTAGGCCAGAATAAATGACCATATCTTATTGACTTTGCAGACCCATGTCTAACACAATGTGAATACACAGTATATTGGGAGAATAAATAAACAAATGAAGAATGTTAAAATGATAGCAGCCCTATACTTATAAGTGAGAACTAAATCAAATTAAAAAAAAGTCTAATCAGACTTCTTTTCTTGTGGAATACATGTTTCTCATTCTCATCTATGAAAGGATAGTAACATAAAATAAATTGCATTCTGCAGCCTAAATCTAGACTACTCCAACTGGGTAGACAATATAATCTTCATGTAGTATTCAGGTATCTAAGCAAAAGTTAAGTAGATAAATTCAGGGGAAAATGTAGTTTAGACGACCCTTTCAAATTTTTAATAACAGAAGTTGCCTGGTAGCTAATATGAAAGAAGTTGGCATGTAGTTGTAGCCCCATGTTTTGAAGACCAGGAGATAAAATAAGCCAAATCCAAAGTATTGATACATGTTCCCAGTAAATGGTAAGGTTTCTTAAAGACACATGCTAAAGTGTTAGATATCTTACAGAGAACAGCATGTAAATATAATCATCAGTTCATTCACCCATCCCTCCTTAGTCTATCCATTCAACCAGAAACTTGAATATCCATTCAATAAATAATGCATTTTACATATATGTTGTGAGAATCTACTAGATGCTAAGTTACCAGTGGGAAAAGTGACAAAACAAATTTTGTCCCTTAAAGTTACTTATAATTTGGAGGGGTAAAAATTCATGAAGCTGTATCCACAGGGGTCATTCCATGTATTAATTTCAGCATTTAGTGTATATGCTACATATATTGCTGCAGAGAAATTTTGAATATTTATTAAAATGCATTATTTACATATGCAGAATTTTACTCTGACAAGATCATAAAAGCATTTTTAACACAGCCCTTTAATGTCACATAAAATGTTGTTTTCTTGAGAAGTATTTCCATTGAAAAGTATGTACCCAGAAAAGCTCATCTATTCACTAAGTCATTACCCATTTATATAAAATGGACAAATATATTCTGTAAATGATTTAAGGATGAAAACACATATAAATTTGGTAGACAGATCTAAGCTATATCACAATTATTAGGGATGTTAAATAGGAAGAATAAGTGTCTCTAGTAGGCCAGAATAAATGACCATATCTTATTGACTTTGCAGACCCATGTCTAACACAATGTGAATACACAGTATATTGGGAGAATAAATAAACAAATGAAGAATGTTAAAATGATAGCAGCCCTATACTTATAAGTGAGAACTAAATCAAATTAAAAAAAAGTCTAATCAGACTTCTTTTCTTGTGGAATACATGTTTCTCATTCTCATCTATGAAAGGATAGTAACATAAAATAAATTGCATTCTGCAGCCTAAATCTAGACTACTCCAACTGGGTAGACAATATAATCTTCTGAAATTCCATTTATAAAATGTTAATAAAAATAAGTAATGTGTGAAAACACCTAGCACACACAGTTGCTGACATAGAATTACTGTTCTACACATCTGAATTGATATTTTAGATTTATATTTTTCTAGGAGCCAAAGTCCCTGCTACTGTTCCATCACAATAATGTGTCAAGACTCCATCCAATGTCATTCATCCTGTCGTTCATCATTTTTATATCACTGATCTTTTCAAATACACATATGAAGACAGGTAGTTACAGAAGAAAATGTCTTCTGCTTTTCTCTCACCAATCAGTCAAGGACTCTCAAGCTCTTGAAATACTAGTAGCTGTCTATATGGTATGCTATGAAGATATGTAAAGTTACTTCTGGTTTAAAACATCTTTCTAACAGTCTACCTTGGGGAATAACCCCATTGAAACTCCTTGTTTGAATCAAAGAAAAGGTCAATCCCTGACTTCCTATCAGATCACTGAGTTCCTGCCATAACCCAACTCTCCTGCTTAAAAATAAAGGACAAAGACAGATCAAATACTAATAGATAAAATGAATGAAACAAAAGTGGATTCAGAAAAAGATTAACATATCACTAGATCAAATAAAATACAACAGGTAGACCTCAAATCTATGCTTCATGAACTCCCGGAGAGCCAAAGGGAATTTAATGACACTAAAAGACCTCCATATAAAACAGAGGACAAGGTTTGTGTTACTACTTAAAGCCAGGGCTAAATAGGACTCTTCTGATTCACAAAAAGAGGCTGACAACTTATCAACCTAAAGCAATTACTTATCAACCCAGGCTCTAATAAAAAAAAAATTTTTTAGGCCAGAATAAATGACCATATCTTATTGACTTTGCAGACCCATGTCTAACACAATGTGAATACACAGTATATTGGGAGAATAAATAAACAAATGAAGAATGTTAAAATGATAGCAGCCCTATACTTATAAGTGAGAACTAAATCAAATTAAAAAAAAGTCTAATCAGACTTCTTTTCTTGTGGAATACATGTTTCTCATTCTCATCTATGAAAGGATAGTAACATAAAATAAATTGCATTCTGCAGCCTAAATCTAGACTACTCCAACTGGGTAGACAATATAATCTTCTGAAATTCCATTTATAAAATGTTAATAAAAATAAGTAATGTGTGAAAACACCTAGCACACACAGTTGCTGACATAGAATTACTGTTCTACACATCTGAATTGATATTTTAGATTTATATTTTTCTAGGAGCCAAAGTCCCTGCTACTGTTCCATCACAATAATGTGTCAAGACTCCATCCAATGTCATTCATCCTGTCGTTCATCATTTTTATATCACTGATCTTTTCAAATACACATATGAAGACAGGTAGTTACAGAAGAAAATGTCTTCTGCTTTTCTCTCACCAATCAGTCAAGGACTCTCAAGCTCTTGAAATACTAGTAGCTGTCTATATGGTATGCTATGAAGATATGTAAAGTTACTTCTGGTTTAAAACATCTTTCTAACAGTCTACCTTGGGGAATAACCCCATTGAAACTCCTTGTTTGAATCAAAGAAAAGGTCAATCCCTGACTTCCTATCAGATCACTGAGTTCCTGCCATAACCCAACTCTCCTGCTTAAAAATAAAGGACAAAGACAGATCAAATACTAATAGATAAAATGAATGAAACAAAAGTGGATTCAGAAAAAGATTAACATATCACTAGATCAAATAAAATACAACAGGTAGACCTCAAATCTATGCTTCATGAACTCCCGGAGAGCCAAAGGGAATTTAATGACACTAAAAGACCTCCATATAAAACAGAGGACAAGGTTTGTGTTACTACTTAAAGCCAGGGCTAAATAGGACTCTTCTGATTCACAAAAAGAGGCTGACAACTTATCAACCTAAAGCAATTACTTTACTGGAAGCTCTGAACCCCAGGAGGCAAGATAACACTGGCACAGCCCATAGCTGGCTCTGTAACCGAGTTCCCAATGTTTGCAGCATCACTGTGGACAAAAGTAAAATATCATTGTAAAACTGGTCATGGACTAGCCTCCTGGGTGCAGACTGATGGCAACATAAATACGAAAGGCGATACAAGGAGAAAATTTTAGAACCCAATCTATGTATAAAAATAAATTTCAGAAAGCACAAAGACCTCAACTAAAAGGAAAAATTAAAATGAGTATATACAATACCTCAAGGAATTTCAGGTAGCATTACACAACAATACATAACAAACAAATTGAGGTTAGAATATAATTTGAAATTGAGGTCAGCAGGTCTTGAAAATGTATTATGGAATGAGGGGAGGTCAAGATGTCTCCAACAGTCTTGACCTGAACAACAGAAAAATAATGTGCTAAATACTGGACTTGAGAAGATTAGAGAAGGATCAGGCTGGAAAAGGAATATTAGGAGTTGTCTTTGGGCAAATTAGATTCTAAGTTCCTATGAGACCTCCAAACAGAGGTGGGAATAGCAAGTTGAATATATGAGCCTGAACGCTGGGAAGAAATCATATCTGGAAATTAAAATCTGGACATTAGAAGCTCATGGTCACTATATAGAGCCCTGGAAATTGATGAGATTTCTTGGGGATAAAGAATAGTTAGGAAGAAAATGGTAAAAGATGATGCCCTGAGGAATCCCTAATATTAGAGATTAGGAAGAGCAGAAAGAACCATCACAGAAGCCTGCGAACCACTGGTCAAGGAAAAAAAGGGTTCTGGCAGATCTTGTCCTAGAATCCAACTGAATAATAAGAGGGGAAAAAATGGCTACATCAAAAGTTTCTGACAAAGCAAGTAAGGGCTAGACCTGATCCCAGGTTCCACAGCATGAAGACTGGTAACAATCACGAAGGAGACATTTCAGCGGAATGATAGAGAGGCACAGAGGAGTACAGAGGAAAGGAGATGAGGAAGTGGAAGCCGTGTGTCTGGACAGTTTCTTCAGTTCTCCTAACAAAGGAGAACAGAGGAATGAGTCCATAGCTGAAAACTGAGACTAGCAAGAATTTTTTTCAGAGACGGGAAATATGGCATTTTGTTGTTGTTGAGCCTCTAAGTTGTTTCTGACTCTTTCGCAACCTTATGGACTGCAGCCCAACAGGCTCCTCTCTCCATGAGACTTCCCAGGCAAGAATACCAGAGTGGGTTGCCATTTCCTTCTCCACAGATCTTCCCGACCCAGGGATCAGACCTGCTTCCCTGGCATCATGACCATGTAGGAAGCCCATGGCATTTTAAGCTGTTTTTAGAGAAGTTGATGATAAAAGAAAAACTAAAATGAGTATATACAATACCTCAAGGAATTTCAGGTAGCATTACACAACAATACATAACAAACAAATTGAGGTTAGAATATAATTTGAAATTGAGGTCAGCAGGTCTTGAAAATGTATTATGGAATGAGGGGAGGTCAAGATGTCTCCAACAGTCTTGACCTGAACAACAGAAAAATAATGTGCTAAATACTGGACTTGAGAAGATTAGAGAAGGATCAGGCTGGAAAAGGAATATTAGGAGTTGTCTTTGGGCAAATTAGATTCTAAGTTCCTATGAGACCTCCAAACAGAGGTGGGAATAGCAAGTTGAATATATGAGCCTGAACGCTGGGAAGAAATCATATCTGGAAATTAAAATCTGGACATTAGAAGCTCATGGTCACTATATAGAGCCCTGGAAATTGATGAGATTTCTTGGGGATAAAGAATAGTTAGGAAGAAAATGGTAAAAGATGATGCCCTGAGGAATCCCTAATATTAGAGATTAGGAAGAGCAGAAAGAACCATCACAGAAGCCTGCGAACCACTGGTCAAGGAAAAAAAGGGTTCTGGCAGATCTTGTCCTAGAATCCAACTGAATAATAAGAGGGGAAAAAATGGCTACATCAAAAGTTTCTGACAAAGCAAGTAAGGGCTAGACCTGATCCCAGGTTCCACAGCATGAAGACTGGTAACAATCACGAAGGAGACATTTCAGCGGAATGATAGAGAGGCACAGAGGAGTACAGAGGAAAGGAGATGAGGAAGTGGAAGCCGTGTGTCTGGACAGTTTCTTCAGTTCTCCTAACAAAGGAGAACAGAGGAATGAGTCCATAGCTGAAAACTGAGACTAGCAAGAATTTTTTTCAGAGACGGGAAATATGGCATTTTGTTGTTGTTGAGCCTCTAAGTTGTTTCTGACTCTTTCGCAACCTTATGGACTGCAGCCCAACAGGCTCCTCTCTCCATGAGACTTCCCAGGCAAGAATACCAGAGTGGGTTGCCATTTCCTTCTCCACAGATCTTCCCGACCCAGGGATCAGACCTGCTTCCCCTGCATCTCCTGCATTGGCAGGTGGCTTCTTTACCACTGAACTACCAGGGAAGCCCATGGCATTTTTAAGCTAATAGATATATTTTATCAGAGAAGTTGATGATAAAAGAACAAGTAAATGAAATGACAGGAGCCAAGCAACCAAAGAGAGATTAAGAGTCAGTCCATGAGAAGGACCTTTGCATTATACAGGAGAATGGTGCTTCCATCATGGCATTCATGCTTTAGATCACTTCACCTTTGTAGAGACTTGTTATCTGTTTCATTTTATTTTTTCAGTTTCAAGATAATAAGATGTGTATCTCTATCAGGTGCCCCTTGTGTTGGGAAATTACACACTCACCCCCAACACATGAAGTCAGTGTCTAGCCTATATATGCACTACTTAAATCAACCTTTCAAGAAAGGAGTCCTTAAAATCAATGACTCCAGAAACTATTTTTAAAAAGGGACTTCCCCGCCCATCCAGTGGTTAAGATTTTGCCTTTCAATGCAAGGAGTACAGGTTCAGTCCCTGGTTGAGAAGCTAGGATCCTGCAGGCTTCTGTGGTCCAAAATCCAAAACATAAAACAGAAGCAACATTGTCACAATTGCAATAAATACTTTAAAAATTGTCCACATCAAAAAAATATTTTTTTAAAAAAAAGGCACACACAACTCACAGTACTCTACGCAGAGTTATCTGAGCTGGATTAAAATATGATGCCATGTTTAGAGGCTTGAGATTTTTCATAGGAACAATTATAAGGATATCTCACTGAGCACACGAAACTGAGCTGAGGGTCTACAGTGACTTGAGAATTTTTTTTTTTATTTTGGAAAACCTTAAACTTTTCAGATATGAGTGCAATGTAAGGCCCCTACAGTAAGTTGATGTAAAAAGTTATTTCTGAGTTTTCAATTTCATATATTTCTCTATTCATTCTCTGTGAGAGCTATATATATGTAAAATCCATTGTTGTAGGTTGAAATAAATATTTCTGATATTTCTAGAAGGGCATGCTCCTCTTTTACTTTCAGTTGAAATTGCATAAGGGTTTTCTAACAGTCTCCAGGCAAGAATACCAGAGTGGGTTGCCATTTCCTTCTCCACAGATCTTCCCGACCCAGGGATCAGACCTGCTTCCCCTGCATCTCCTGCATTGGCAGGTGGCTTCTTTACCACTGAACTACCAGGGAAGCCCATGGCATTTTTAAGCTAATAGATATATTTTATCAGAGAAGTTGATGATAAAAGAACAAGTAAATGAAATGACAGGAGCCAAGCAACCAAAGAGAGATTAAGAGTCAGTCCATGAGAAGGACCTTTGCATTATACAGGAGAATGGTGCTTCCATCATGGCATTCATGCTTTAGATCACTTCACCTTTGTAGAGACTTGTTATCTGTTTCATTTTATTTTTTCAGTTTCAAGATAATAAGATGTGTATCTCTATCAGGTGCCCCTTGTGTTGGGAAATTACACACTCACCCCCAACACATGAAGTCAGTGTCTAGCCTATATATGCACTACTTAAATCAACCTTTCAAGAAAGGAGTCCTTAAAATCAATGACTCCAGAAACTATTTTTAAAAAGGGACTTCCCCGCCCATCCAGTGGTTAAGATTTTGCCTTTCAATGCAAGGAGTACAGGTTCAGTCCCTGGTTGAGAAGCTAGGATCCTGCAGGCTTCTGTGGTCCAAAATCCAAAACATAAAACAGAAGCAACATTGTCACAATTGCAATAAATACTTTAAAAATTGTCCACATCAAAAAAATATTTTTTTAAAAAAAAGGCACACACAACTCACAGTACTCTACGCAGAGTTATCTGAGCTGGATTAAAATATGATGCCATGTTTAGAGGCTTGAGATTTTTCATAGGAACAATTATAAGGATATCTCACTGAGCACACGAAACTGAGCTGAGGGTCTACAGTGACTTGAGAATTTTTTTTTTTATTTTGGAAAACCTTAAACTTTTCAGATATGAGTGCAATGTAAGGCCCCTACAGTAAGTTGATGTAAAAAGTTATTTCTGAGTTTTCAATTTCATATATTTCTCTATTCATTCTCTGTGAGAGCTATATATATGTAAAATCCATTGTTGTAGGTTGAAATAAATATTTCTGATATTTCTAGAAGGGCATGCTCCCTCTTTTACTTTCAGTTGAAATTGCATAAGGGTTTTCTAACAGTCTGCATTGACGTGATTGGAAAATTACCAAATGCTATAAAAATATCACACAGAACTCTGAAGGAAAAATTAAATGTAAAAATTAATTTATGCCACATTACTTTGAGGTTTTAGACTATCTCGGATTTTATTTAAAAGTCAAAATCTGAAGAGTTGCAGGAATGATGTGCAATTCAACATTTATCAATTATTTTCCTCAGGATCATTAAAGTTTAATTTAATCAGTTTCAAAAGCTTTAACATTTTCTTTATACACAGTACTCTAAGCAAGTCAGAAACCAATAAAAGTATGGGGATTTCAAAAGTTCTTATTATATTTTCACTTCTATAGCTCACAGTATAAGTCCGCTGAGGCTACTGTAGCACAGTACCTTAGACTGGTTGGTTTAGGCAACAGGAACTTATATCTCCCAGTTCTAGAAGCTGAGATGTCCAAGATGGAGGTGTCAGTCAATTCAGTTCCTGGGGACAGCTCTCTTCCTCACACACAGGGCAGACAGACATCTGGTCTGTCTTTTTCTTATAACCACACATGACTTCATCTAAACCCAGCAATCTCCCTAAATCCAAGTACCACCTCATTGCAGGAAAGGAATTCAACATATGAATTTGTGAGGTGGGAGTGGGGAAAGGGGGCAGGGATGCAAACAGCCTATTTCATTCAACTTCTCATATAGCTAAGTGGACCTAAATATTACAACAGGCTTCCCAGGTGGCGCTCCCTTGGTTGGGAAGATCCCCTGGTGGACGGCATGGCAACCCACTCCAGTATTCTTGCCTGGAGAATCCCATGGACAGAGGAGCCTGGCAGGCTACAGTCTATGGCGTCGCAAAGAGTAGGGCATGACTGAAGCAACTGCACAGCACAAATATTGTATCACTTCTAAGTGATGTGAGCTGTGAGATAAGACTTTGTCAAGAAACTTCTCATTGTCCACACATCATATACTTCAGTCCAAGTATCAAATTGAGCATCCATGAGTCAGGTACAAAGGGTCATTCATAGAAACTATGGTACATACCGGGCCTCTAATTAGATCATTTACTGAAAGTGATTATTGCTCAGTTGTGTCCGACTCTTTGCTATCCCATGGACTGTAGCCTGCCAGGCTTCTCTGTGTATGAAATTCTCTAGGCAAGAATACTGGAGTTGGTGGTCATTTCCTTCTCCAGAGGGTCTTCCCAAACCAAGGATCAAACCTCATTCTCCCACAATGCAGGCAGATTTCTTACCATTTGAGCCACCAGAGAAGCCCAATCAGATTATTTAACCTAAGATCAAATGCTGCGGGACACATATGAGGGACATTTTTATCTGAGTTTCGTAATTTTACGCTGCTGTGGAAAGTCTACACCCTAGCCTGGAGTCGCCAGGGCTTTTATTTTCTCCCAGTTTGGCATCCAGGTTGGTAGAGAATGAATCCAGGGATCACACATTACTTAGTTGGCAACGGAAGTCGGCTGTGGTTTTTTGTTTGTTTTATTTTGCTTTTAATTGGGAAAGGAGGAAAAGCCTTTGTCGTGTACCAGTATCATATTTGGTTTAAGATCTTAAGAAATAGTTTTTGACCCATCGATGACTGATATTAGAGATAATTCCCTGTCCGTGGCCATCGAAACCACAATTTTGTGTTCCTTAGGTCCCAAGTCTTCAGATTAAACAAAAGTGAAGTAAAATAGACTTTAAATATTAATGACTACACGTGGTGTTGGGCAGAACAAACAACTGGCAGGCAATTTCCAGAGTGTACCCAGTGTTCTGGAAAAGGCTTGCAAACAGTGCTGTAGCAGGGACTGCCTCCCTGTGATCCAAGCTGTTTTTATTTTCCTCATGCTTGGGCTCTGCTTGCATAACTACAGAATACAATGCATGCAAAATATCAGAGACTTCATATGTAAATGCACTCCGGCACATATAGGTGGAGACTCCTTCTTTTCAAAGTAAAGATTAAATATATGTGACGAAATTAGGGGGGAGGGAAGAGGACAAGACTAGATCGTAAGGAATCTAGCACATCAACAGAACCTAAAGTTATTTCCACCTATTCTCACACCAAATCGCATCTTTATTTGTCTCCTGTCACTCTCCAGAATCGTAAGGAATCTAGCATAGACTTTGTCAAGAAACTTCTCAGTCCACATATACTTCAGTCCAAGTATCAAATTGAGCATCCATGAGTCAGGTACAAAGGGTCATTCATAGAAACTATGGTACATACCGGGCCTCTAATTAGATCATTTACTGAAAGTGATTATTGCTCAGTTGTGTCCGACTCTTTGCTATCCCATGGACTGTAGCCTGCCAGGCTTCTCTGTGTATGAAATTCTCTAGGCAAGAATACTGGAGTTGGTGGTCATTTCCTTCTCCAGAGGGTCTTCCCAAACCAAGGATCAAACCTCATTCTCCCACAATGCAGGCAGATTTCTTACCATTTGAGCCACCAGAGAAGCCCAATCAGATTATTTAACCTAAGATCAAATGCTGCGGGACACATATGAGGGACATTTTTATCTGAGTTTCGTAATTTTACGCTGCTGTGGAAAGTCTACACCCTAGCCTGGAGTCGCCAGGGCTTTTATTTTCTCCCAGTTTGGCATCCAGGTTGGTAGAGAATGAATCCAGGGATCACACATTACTTAGTTGGCAACGGAAGTCGGCTGTGGTTTTTTGTTTGTTTTATTTTGCTTTTAATTGGGAAAGGAGGAAAAGCCTTTGTCGTGTACCAGTATCATATTTGGTTTAAGATCTTAAGAAATAGTTTTTGACCCATCGATGACTGATATTAGAGATAATTCCCTGTCCGTGGCCATCGAAACCACAATTTTGTGTTCCTTAGGTCCCAAGTCTTCAGATTAAACAAAAGTGAAGTAAAATAGACTTTAAATATTAATGACTACACGTGGTGTTGGGCAGAACAAACAACTGGCAGGCAATTTCCAGAGTGTACCCAGTGTTCTGGAAAAGGCTTGCAAACAGTGCTGTAGCAGGGACTGCCTCCCTGTGATCCAAGCTGTTTTTATTTTCCTCATGCTTGGGCTCTGCTTGCATAACTACAGAATACAATGCATGCAAAATATCAGAGACTTCATATGTAAATGCACTCCGGCACATATAGGTGGAGACTCCTTCTTTTCAAAGTAAAGATTAAATATATGTGACGAAATTAGGGGGGAGGGAAGAGGACAAGACTAGATCGTAAGGAATCTAGCACATCAACAGAACCTAAAGTTATTTCCACCTATTCTCACACCAAATCGCATCTTTATTTGTCTCCCTGTCACTCTCTCCACAGTGACAAGTCAGCCATAGATGACATTATTAACCCCAGAATTGCTAAGCGTCACTGAATTCAGTTGTAAGAAGGAAGCAGTTGAAACTATCCAAAGCTGCAGAGAAAGTGAAAATTAAGAGTTCAGTCCACCAATAGACTTTTCCTAAGAGTAGAAATGCAATACCCCAGGAACACATTACAGGGAAACATGAAAATACAAAATATCTACACCCTCAGAAAAAATTAGAGAAAGCAGAGTTTTAATAAAGAGACAAGGTTGCTAGAGTATAGTCTGTATTGGGAAGGATACTGGAAAAGCCTCTGTATATTCTCTCTTTTAAAAATTGGACCACCTGGTGGTCCAACGGGTAAAGAGTCTGCCTTGCAGTGCAAGGGGCACTGGTTCGATCCCTGGCATGGAAGATCCCACATGCCGCAGAGAGGCTGGACTGGTGTGTCCAATTAAGAGCCAGCACCCTGCAGCCCATGCACCCAGAGCCAGTGCTCTGCAACTAGAGAGGCCACTGCAATGGGAGGCCCACACAGGCCAAAGAATAAAAAAAAAAGGTGGATGAAAATAAATAGTAAATAAAAACTTGGCTATAAATTTTTTTTTAAATGTTCATATTTCCAGTTACAGCTTTATATCATGATAAAAAAACTGTAACCAAAAGTATTACACAGGTCACTCCCATCTCCTGCCTAGTGGCAAGCACTAATCTAAAGTTGGGCAGAACAAACAACTGGCAGGCAATTTCCAGAGTGTACCCAGTGTTCTGGAAAAGGCTTGCAAACAGTGCTGTAGCAGGGACTGCCTCCCTGTGATCCAAGCTGTTTTTATTTTCCTCATGCTTGGGCTCTGCTTGCATAACTACAGAATACAATGCATGCAAAATATCAGAGACTTCATATGTAAATGCACTCCGGCACATATAGGTGGAGACTCCTTCTTTTCAAAGTAAAGATTAAATATATGTGACGAAATTAGGGGGGAGGGAAGAGGACAAGACTAGATCGTAAGGAATCTAGCACATCAACAGAACCTAAAGTTATTTCCACCTATTCTCACACCAAATCGCATCTTTATTTGTCTCCCTGTCACTCTCTCCACAGTGACAAGTCAGCCATAGATGACATTATTAACCCCAGAATTGCTAAGCGTCACTGAATTCAGTTGTAAGAAGGAAGCAGTTGAAACTATCCAAAGCTGCAGAGAAAGTGAAAATTAAGAGTTCAGTCCACCAATAGACTTTTCCTAAGAGTAGAAATGCAATACCCCAGGAACACATTACAGGGAAACATGAAAATACAAAATATCTACACCCTCAGAAAAAATTAGAGAAAGCAGAGTTTTAATAAAGAGACAAGGTTGCTAGAGTATAGTCTGTATTGGGAAGGATACTGGAAAAGCCTCTGTATATTCTCTCTTTTAAAAATTGGACCACCTGGTGGTCCAACGGGTAAAGAGTCTGCCTTGCAGTGCAAGGGGCACTGGTTCGATCCCTGGCATGGAAGATCCCACATGCCGCAGAGAGGCTGGACTGGTGTGTCCAATTAAGAGCCAGCACCCTGCAGCCCATGCACCCAGAGCCAGTGCTCTGCAACTAGAGAGGCCACTGCAATGGGAGGCCCACACAGGCCAAAGAATAAAAAAAAAAGGTGGATGAAAATAAATAGTAAATAAAAACTTGGCTATAAATTTTTTTTTAAATGTTCATATTTCCAGTTACAGCTTTATATCATGATAAAAAAACTGTAACCAAAAGTATTACACAGGTCACTCCCATCTCCTGCCTAGTGGCAAGCACTAATCTAAAGTTAATAAAGACTATCAAAAGGTACAAAATTTAGATATAAAACAAATAAGTCATGGGAATATAATGTACAGCATTGTTGTTATAGTTAATAATACTATATTGCATAATTGAAAGTTTCCAAGAGAGTAGATTATATAAGTTCTCATGACAAGAAGAAAACATTTGTAAGTACACATGGTGACAAAGGTTGACCAGATTCTTTTGGTGAACATTTTGCAATATATGTGAAAATCAAATCATGATGTCGTACATCTGAAACTAAGATAATGTTATGCATGCATGCTAAGTCACTTCAGTCATGTCTGACTCTTTGCCACTCTGTGGACTGTAGTCCACCAGGCTCTTCTGTCCATGGAGTCTCCAAGCAATAATACTGAAGTAGGTTACCATGCCCTCCTCCAAGGGATCTTCCTGACCTAGGGATTGAACCCATGTCTCTTATGTTTCCTGCACTGGCAGGCAGATTCTTTTCCACTAGCACAACCTGGGAAGCCAAATATAATGTTATATCTCAATTACAGCTTAGTAAAAAAAAACTGCATAGAGAAAAAATTTAAAAAATAATTAAATTAAAATTTTCATACTTTCTAAGTTTCTTTAACTTGAGGGCCACATTTCTAGCTTCCAATCTCAAGATAATTCATCTAAGATTTAGGAACATTTATTGAGTTTTGTCCTGCCAGGTGCTAAAGACACAGTGAGAAACCATCTCTTAAGGGACTAGGTGCCTGGAGCATAAATGTGGATAATTTGAGTCTGCCTTGCAGTGCAAGGGGCACTGGTTCGATCCCTGGCATGGAAGATCCCACATGCCGCAGAGAGGCTGGACTGGTGTGTCCAATTAAGAGCCAGCACCCTGCAGCCCATGCACCCAGAGCCAGTGCTCTGCAACTAGAGAGGCCACTGCAATGGGAGGCCCACACAGGCCAAAGAATAAAAAAAAAAGGTGGATGAAAATAAATAGTAAATAAAAACTTGGCTATAAATTTTTTTTTAAATGTTCATATTTCCAGTTACAGCTTTATATCATGATAAAAAAACTGTAACCAAAAGTATTACACAGGTCACTCCCATCTCCTGCCTAGTGGCAAGCACTAATCTAAAGTTAATAAAGACTATCAAAAGGTACAAAATTTAGATATAAAACAAATAAGTCATGGGAATATAATGTACAGCATTGTTGTTATAGTTAATAATACTATATTGCATAATTGAAAGTTTCCAAGAGAGTAGATTATATAAGTTCTCATGACAAGAAGAAAACATTTGTAAGTACACATGGTGACAAAGGTTGACCAGATTCTTTTGGTGAACATTTTGCAATATATGTGAAAATCAAATCATGATGTCGTACATCTGAAACTAAGATAATGTTATGCATGCATGCTAAGTCACTTCAGTCATGTCTGACTCTTTGCCACTCTGTGGACTGTAGTCCACCAGGCTCTTCTGTCCATGGAGTCTCCAAGCAATAATACTGAAGTAGGTTACCATGCCCTCCTCCAAGGGATCTTCCTGACCTAGGGATTGAACCCATGTCTCTTATGTTTCCTGCACTGGCAGGCAGATTCTTTTCCACTAGCACAACCTGGGAAGCCAAATATAATGTTATATCTCAATTACAGCTTAGTAAAAAAAAACTGCATAGAGAAAAAATTTAAAAAATAATTAAATTAAAATTTTCATACTTTCTAAGTTTCTTTAACTTGAGGGCCACATTTCTAGCTTCCAATCTCAAGATAATTCATCTAAGATTTAGGAACATTTATTGGAGTTTTGTCCTGCCAGGTGCTAAAGACACAGTGAGAAACCATCTCTTAAGGGACTAGGTGCCTGGAGCATAAATGTGGATAATTTCAAAGAGAACCCAAATTAGTTTGTCCAGATGAACACTGATTCAAGGCAAGTGGACAAGGAGAGTCCCCTGCCACATAGTATAAGTGGCGGGGTTGTGGGAGAAGTCCCTTGTTCTTTTTTTTCTTTACAGATTTGGATGTCCATGGTCATTTTCAAATGTTGCCCATTAGACAGGAGGAACAAGCTGGCCATAGTCAGGAGGCTGACCTTTGCCACTGGAGATCAGATGGATTTAGTTTCAAATAGTGCCTGTGCCACTCAGAAGTTCTGTAACCTTGAAAACTATTTAACCTCTCTGAGAGTTCTTCTCTTTGTTAGCCTAATGATAATAACACATTAGAGGACTGGTATGCAAATCACACTTCTGAACTGCTAAAAGTTTTCCCTTCAAGAAAGTATAATGTTTCTGGGGCTTCCCTGGTGGTCCAGTGGGTAAGGACACCGCCTTCCAATGCAAGGGGCGCTGGTTCGATCCCTGGCCTGGGAAGATCCCACGTGCCATGGAGCAGCTAGACCGATGTGTCCAATTACCAAGCCAGAGCTCTGCAGTGCATGCGCCCAGAGCGGGTGCTGTGCGACAACAGAGGCCACCGCGATGGGATGCCCACATGAGCCAAAGAACAAAGATGGATGACAATGGACAAATGAAAGACCAATAGAAGTGACCCACCTGCTCCCCTCCCTACCCTACCCCTATCAAAATAATAATCTTTAAAAAAAAAAAAGTATAATGTTTCTGAATTCATGTATAAAATGGAATACAAGTTCTTTTATAACTACCTGAGTTGTCAATTATGCCAGTTCTTCAGTCAAATTTAAAAGTTAAAAAAAAAAAAAAAACGTACAGATACAATGCCCACTCCTGTGGCTCTAGGGTTAATTCTCTAGTTTCCACTTCCATGTTCAATGGGTTAATTCTCTAGTTTCCACTTCCATGTTCAATGGGTTAATTCTCTAGTTTCCACTTCCATGTTCAACAAAATAAGGCCAACGACAAAAAGAAAAAAAATCTCTGCTTGTCCTTGGCATTCAAATTGGTCTAGACATTTGGGTTGCTTCAAAATTGCTCAAGTGAAATTGATTAATATCCCAGATAACTTGCTCATTCCTTTTCAAAAAACTCCCAAAATGATCCTTCATAAAATTTCAAAGGAATGATCGCCCCAAATGGCATTTGAAGGGGATGGACCCAAATGGTCCTTAATGTCACTTCCTGTTTCTGACATTCTATATTTGTTGAATTTCCAGAATGTAGAAATGTTTTTTGGTTTTCTTTGTCCTCTGATGAACTCTGACTTGATAAAATTAACACCCATTTCAAGGATTTCTCAAGAACATGTGTATGAAAGAATGAAGCAAATTCTCTTATAATAAAATTGAGCTTCTTCTGAACAAAGGCCACATCTCATTTCTTTTCTATCACCCCCACATATTTAGCACAACTGTATTCTCAGAAGATCAGGTGGTGGTTTAGTCACTAAATCATGTCTGACTCTTGTGACCCCATAAACTGTAGTTCACCAGGCTCCTCTGTCCATAGAAGTCTCCAGACAAGGATACCGGAGTTGGTTGTCATCTCCTTCTCCAGGAAATCTTCCTGTCCCAGGCATTGAACCTGGGTGTCTTGCATTGCAGGCAGATTCTTTACCAACTGAGCTACTAGGAAAATCTCAGATGATCAGAATCAGCTCTTATTCCCAGGTCACCAAAGCCTGGGCATTCTATAGGGTCAATGAAACCACGTTGAAACTCAAACACTAGACCTGTGGATTTTAAAGGTTAGTTTTTATGATAAAGATAGTATATCATAAACTACACATAAAAGTTCACTTCTCTTCTGTGACTGATTCAGAAAAGAATCTAGGTGGATCCATAAGTGAAGTATTATTCAGTATAACAAAAATATTTTTGATGAGTGAAATAACAGCCCTCTTCAGAACCACAAGTGATCATCTCATTCTTGCTCTTTCCCCTAGATCAATACACCCTGTAGGCTGAGTTAGGTTTCCATCTTAATTAGCCAAGGGATCATAAACTTCTCAGAAGTGACTTGAGTACACAGAGAAGAAAGACAGTCTGACTCATCAGGGCCTTCCCCAGCTATTGGATCTGGAAAGGAAGGGCACCAGAGATGCTGTACAAGCAGTCCAAGCTATAAAGTGAAGATACTATTTTCTGCATTAAGGAATTAAGAAATTAAATGAAACAATCCATGAACAAGAGAGTCGGCTTTGATTTAGCATTCTCAACTCCTCCAACTAACCCCACAGCAACTCAGTTGTATTTACTCAAATGTTTCTACTTCCCTCCATTTGAAATCACCCTGGCATGATCCAATAAATTATCCAATTTGATGTGCCACAATCTTTTCTAATCAGAGCTTGTATCATTCTGGGGACCCTGTACCAATTATCAAGTACTTTCATTTTTAAAAAGTGTAGACAAACTTTGCACATTTAGGAACCTTGAGAAAATTCAGAATCAACAGGATGATATCTTACTCTGGAAGAACGAAAGTCAGACTCTCCAGGTACCTCACCTCCATCTGTGCCTCCTGTTCTTCAGCCTTCTGGAATGCCCATTTCTCTGCATGTATCTTATGCAAATTAATTGAACAAGTATTTATTAAACATGATATGTGTTTGGTGCTGGAAAAAGGAATGGCAACCCCCCTCCAGTATTCGTGCTTAGAGAATTCCATGGACAGTGGATCCTTGAGGGCTACAGTCCATGGGGCTGCAAACAGTTGAACACGACTGAGGAACAAACACACACGTTTAGTGATGGGACACAAAACTTAGTAACAGAGTATATGTGATTAGACAATAAAAATAGTGATACAATTACTTAACTGTATAATAACGCTGGGCATTCTATAGGGTCAATGAAACCACGTTGAAACTCAAACACTAGACCTGTGGATTTTAAAGGTTAGTTTTTATGATAAAGATAGTATATCATAAACTACACATAAAAGTTCACTTCTCTTCTGTGACTGATTCAGAAAAGAATCTAGGTGGATCCATAAGTGAAGTATTATTCAGTATAACAAAAATATTTTTGATGAGGAGTGAAATAACAGCCCTCTTCAGAACCACAAGTGATCATCTCATTCTTGCTCTTTCCCCTAGATCAATACACCCTGTAGGCTGAGTTAGGTTTCCATCTTAATTAGCCAAGGGATCATAAACTTCTCAGAAGTGACTTGAGTACACAGAGAAGAAAGACAGTCTGACTCATCAGGGCCTTCCCCAGCTATTGGATCTGGAAAGGAAGGGCACCAGAGATGCTGTACAAGCAGTCCAAGCTATAAAGTGAAGATACTATTTTCTGCATTAAGGAATTAAGAAATTAAATGAAACAATCCATGAACAAGAGAGTCGGCTTTGATTTAGCATTCTCAACTCCTCCAACTAACCCCACAGCAACTCAGTTGTATTTACTCAAATGTTTCTACTTCCCTCCATTTGAAATCACCCTGGCATGATCCAATAAATTATCCAATTTGATGTGCCACAATCTTTTCTAATCAGAGCTTGTATCATTCTGGGGACCCTGTACCAATTATCAAGTACTTTCATTTTTAAAAAGTGTAGACAAACTTTGCACATTTAGGAACCTTGAGAAAATTCAGAATCAACAGGATGATATCTTACTCTGGAAGAAAAAAAGTCAGACTCTCCAGGTACCTCACCTCCATCTGTGCCTCCTGTTCTTCAGCCTTCTGGAATGCCCATTTCTCTGCATGTATCTTATGCAAATTAATTGAACAAGTATTTATTAAACATGATATGTGTTTGGTGCTGGAAAAAGGAATGGCAACCCCCCTCCAGTATTCGTGCTTAGAGAATTCCATGGACAGTGGATCCTTGAGGGCTACAGTCCATGGGGCTGCAAACAGTTGAACACGACTGAGGAACAAACACACACACGTTTAGTGATGGGACACAAAAACTTAGTAACAGAGTTATATCCCTGGTCAGGAGTTAGACAATAAAAATAGTGATACAATTACTTAACTGTATAATAACAAAGAGTGGAAAGTAACATGAAGGAAAAATGAAGCATCGGGAGAGAAATGTGTCTGTGTGCGCATGTGTGTGTGTACCAAACAACTAAAGTAGGCGTAAT
The DNA here is from genome assembly GCA_022376925.1 of Tragulus kanchil. Classification (NCBI taxonomy): domain Eukaryota; kingdom Metazoa; phylum Chordata; class Mammalia; order Artiodactyla; family Tragulidae; genus Tragulus; species Tragulus kanchil. Next base: position 38,178,707 of record JAIOJX010000003.1, read on the forward strand.
GAAGAATCTCTCTAAGGGATTTTAGAAAAGATCAGTTTGAGTTAAATAAGCAAAAAATAAGGATAAGTATATATATCAAGGAAGGCCCTGAAGCAGAAAGTAATATTCGGCACAATTCTGGGTGAGGATCGAGACCAGGTAGAGGCAGGACAGAATCTCTGAAAAGCATTAAAGATTCCAAAATTTTTCCTAAGGTCACTAAGAAAACAACTGCAGGGTTTAAGCAGTGGAGTGACTAGATCTCATTTATCATAAGATAAGAATGACGTGAAGTGCACTGTGGCCGCAGTGTGGAGAACAGGCTGCAAAAGGCAGGAAAGTAGAAGCACAGAGACCGGTTAAGATGCCATCATATCATCCACCTAAGAGCTGGTGACCTCTCAAACCTCGGTGGTGAGCATGCAGGTGTAGGGAATGGACAGATCTGAGCTCTATCAGGAGATGGAAATAGGTTAGCGGTGAGTGATAAGGAGAGAGACAAATCAAGGGAATTCTCACGTTTTTGAGATCCTAACTTAATCTTTGCTATAACTAAATAATGTATCATCTTACAGATTCATTTGTGCATTTGACAAATATTTCTGGAGCTATTAGCACAGTGATTTAGAGTGTTGGTGACCTGACTTTGAATACTGGTTCTGCTTCTGTGTGACCTTGAACAAAGTTGTTAACCATACGTATGTGCATCCTCAAGCACATTCCTGGACCACTTGTGAGGTTCTAGAGATTGTGGGAAATAGACAGAACACACATCCCTGAGGAACACCCTGCTTTTTTTATATATATATAGTTTCATGTGGAGCCTTTTATTTTTTTTAATTTTGGTCTCTTTTACTGGTTTTTTATTTATTTATTTTCATCCATCTTTATTCTTTGGCTTGCATGGGCCTCCCATTGCAGTGGCCTCTCTTGTTGCAGAGCAGTGGCTCTGGGCGCGTGCACTGCAGAGGGCTGGCTCGTCTTGGACACACGGTTCAGCCCTCCGCGGCACGTGGGATCTTCCATGCCAGGGATCGAACCGGTGCCTTGCTTTGCAAGGGAAAGACCCGGTGCACTGCAAGGGCTGGCTCGTGCTGTGACACAAAGAAAATGTGTCTGTGCGCTTTTTTTCCCCCAAGTTTAAAAGTATTAAATAAGCAAAAATAAGGATAAGTATATATATCAAGGAAGGCCCAGAAGCAGAAAGTAATATGCGGCACAATTCTGGGTGAGGATCGAGACCAGGTAGAGGCAGGACAGAATCTCTGAAAAGCATTAAAGATTCCAAAATTTTTCCTAAGGTCACTAAGAAAACAACTGCAGGGTTTAAGCAGTGGAGTGACTAGATCTCATTTATCATAAGATAAGAATGACGTGAAGTGCACTGTGGCCGCAGTGTGGAGAACAGGCTGCAAAAGGCAGGAAAGTAGAAGCACAGAGACCGGTTAAGATGCCATCATATCATCCACCTAAGAGCTGGTGACCTCTCAAACCTCGGTGGTGAGCATGCAGGTGTAGGGAATGGACAGATCTGAGCTCTATCAGGAGATGGAAATAGGTTAGCGGTGAGTGATAAGGAGAGAGACAAATCAAGGGAATTCTCACGTTTTTGAGATCCTAACTTAATCTTTGCTATAACTAAATAATGTATCATCTTACAGATTCATTTGTGCATTTGACAAATATTTCTGGAGCTATTAGCACAGTGATTTAGAGTGTTGGTGACCTGACTTTGAATACTGGTTCTGCTTCTGTGTGACCTTGAACAAAGTTGTTAACCATACGTATGTGCATCCTCAAGCACATTCCTGGACCACTTGTGAGGTTCTAGAGATTGTGGGAAATAGACAGAACACACATCCCTGAGGAACACCCTGCTTTTTTTATATATATATAGTTTCATGTGGAGCCTTTTATTTTTTTTAATTTTGGTCTCTTTTACTGGTTTTTTATTTATTTATTTTCATCCATCTTTATTCTTTGGCTTGCATGGGCCTCCCATTGCAGTGGCCTCTCTTGTTGCAGAGCAGTGGCTCTGGGCGCGTGCACTGCAGAGGGCTGGCTCGTACTTGGACACACCGGTTCAGCCCCTCTGCGGCACGTGGGATCTTCCCATGCCAGGGATCGAACCGGTGCCCCTTGCTTTGCAAGGGAGACTCTTTACCTACTGGACCACCAAGGAAGCCCCACCCTGCTTCTTAAGTATTTGAGCTTGCAACATTGGCTCATAGGACAGATCAAATCCTAGTCCTGAAAAATGACTTTTCTCTTAGTGACGGTCTCCAGATGACTGCAGTTCCAGAAGGTGAAAGAGCCTTTCAGAGGGGTCTCCTTGAGTTCACAGATGACAAGGACTGTACCATTCAACTGCTTCTTTTCAGAGGTAGAGATGGCTATAGCAGCGTTTGCAGATGTTGATATCTAGAGGGTGTTGAGTGAAGTGGAGAGGGAAGGCCTGGGCCTAGTATGAAAATTCTAACATTCCAACATCGTCTTCCTCATTTTTCAGCACTGCAAATGGACTCAATATCAGACATACAAGACGGAGTGACAGAGACCATGGCTGGTAGGAAAGAACACCCTGATTAAACCAGGCTGCAGATATTCATTTCCAGCTCTTATTAGCATGCCTAGATTTTTAGAAAGAATCCAGAAATCAAGGTTCTTATGAGACCTCTCCTAGCATGTAAACATTGGACTAATCTCTAGAAGAAAATGATACATGGGTCATCGAAGGCCCGGTGCGTCCACTTGGCCTCCAGTGTGGATTCTTGGGTTTCCACTACCTCAGGTGATCCTCCATGGAGTTGAGTAACTTCGGGAACGAATGAACAGGATGGAATCTATACTGCAACAGTAGAGCAATACGGTGCTGACACAGAAACCCTGCCTCACCAAAGGAGGAGTGTTCCAAACGGATGAACTGACACAGAACATGAATGTAGGAAAAAGAATGGAAACGTGAAACTAAAAGACAATTCAATCACTTCCAGTCTCGTGGTAAACAGATGTTACCTCCTGGGGAACCTATGCTGCTTGCAACTGAGCACAGGTGCAGCTGAGAAAGCATGTTACCACTAAATCACAGTTTTCATCTCATTTTTCAGATATAATTTCCATCCAATTTATAAGAAACCCCTCGAACCCACTACAAGAAAACATTCATTTCTAAAAATAAAGGTAAGTGTGTTTCTCCTACTGGTATTTCAAGATACCTAAAAATGAAACCAATTATACAGTGATAAGCTACTGCTCTCAAAATCCACCTTATACAAAAGCTAGGAAGGTGCAGACTTTTTAAAATTCCACTTTTTCTTTTAGATATGAACAATATTCCATCCTTGTTGTTTTTGTTGTTGTTTAGTCACTAAGTCATGTCTGACTCTTTCAGACCCCATGGATTGCAGCATGCCTGGTCAATTTTTCAGCTGAGCTGTATTGAACAAATAGGAATCTTCTAGCTAAGATGATATAATTCTCAGTTTGGTTCACGTAGATTTCTACCAAAGTTAGATGCTTATCTTATCCCAAATTACTTTTCTTTTCCAAAACTGTGGAAGGAATCCTTAACAACCAAAATTTCTTAGTATATATTCCAGCAGATTTGAGCGATGCTGGAGAGCTTTTACCATTTCTGTCTGACGTACTTTCAGGAAGGACAAAACCACAGGAAACATTCCAAACTCAAACACTATGAGCGTTGTGACCAGCAATAACCCTAAAACAGAGCAAAATGTATCATTTCTGTTTGAGGTTCATCCTGAGACTTTTCCGGTATCGTCAGATGAAGCTTCACCTACCCATTGAGAGTGTAAGTAAAGTATTTCAGTTTTCAGTAAACAGTTTTGCTTGTAAAACACAAGTGAAAATCAACTGTGCTTGAAATGCTTTTTTGTTTCTCTTAAGGAAGTTTTTTAACCAAGGCCAAATGCTTTGGCTTGGAAATCCTAGGTGGAAACTTATAAAATTAAACAACTACAGAAAACTGATCACTTAGGTTTACTTTTTTTAAGCATTTAAAAACCGTGAAACTAAAAGACAATTCAATCACTTCCAGTCTCGTGGTAAACAGATGTTACCTCCTGGGGAACCTATGCTGCTTGCAACTGAGCACAGGTGCAGCTGAGAAAGCATGTTACCACTAAATCACAGTTTTCATCTCATTTTTCAGATATAATTTCCATCCAATTTATAAGAAACCCCTCGAACCCACTACAAGAAAACATTCATTTCTAAAAATAAAGGTAAGTGTGTTTCTCCTACTGGTATTTCAAGATACCTAAAAATGAAACCAATTATACAGTGATAAGCTACTGCTCTCAAAATCCACCTTATACAAAAGCTAGGAAGGTGCAGACTTTTTAAAATTCCACTTTTTCTTTTAGATATGAACAATATTCCATCCTTGTTGTTTTTGTTGTTGTTTAGTCACTAAGTCATGTCTGACTCTTTCAGACCCCATGGATTGCAGCATGCCTGGTCAATTTTTCAGCTGAGCTGTATTGAACAAATAGGAATCTTCTAGCTAAGATGATATAATTCTCAGTTTGGTTCACGTAGATTTCTACCAAAGTTAGATGCTTATCTTATCCCAAATTACTTTTTCTTTTCCAAAACTGTGGAAGGAATCCTTAACAACCAAAATTTCTTAGTATATATTCCAGCAGATTTGAGCGATGCTGGAGAGCTTTTACCATTTCTGTCTGACGTACTTTCAGGAAGGACAAAACCACAGGAAACATTCCAAACTCAAACACTATGAGCGTTGTGACCAGCAATAACCCTAAAACAGAGCAAAATGTATCATTTCTGTTTGAGGTTCATCCTGAGACTTTTCCGGTATCGTCAGATGAAGCTTCACCTACCCATTGAGAGTGTAAGTAAAGTATTTCAGTTTTCAGTAAACAGTTTTGCTTGTAAAACACAAGTGAAAATCAACTGTGCTTGAAATGCTTTTTTGTTTCTCTTAAGGAAGTTTTTTAACCAAGGCCAAATGCTTTGGCTTGGAAATCCTAGGTGGAAACTTATAAAATTAAACAACTACAGAAAACTGATCACTTAGGTTTAGCTTATATGATGAGTAGGTATTCTGAAGGCTCATTGGTAAAGAATCTGCCTGCTAATGCAGGAGACAAGGGTTCGATCCCTGGGTCAGGAAGATCCCCTGGGGAGGAAATGGTAACCGACTCCAGTATTCATGCTTGGAAAATTCCATGAACAGAGGAGCTTGCTGTTCTACAGTCATGGTGTTGCAGAGAGTAGGACATGACTGAGCGCACACACACTTCCATCCTTTCAAGTCATTGGAATGTCCTACAATGTAGGTACGCTTTCCTCTGAATCAAGGTTTGGGAGTGGGGGGACATATATATACCTATGGCAGATCTGGGTTGATGTGTGGCAGTAAACAACAAAGCCCTGTAAAAAATAATAATAATAAATAAAACTTGTATGGAATAAAAATAAAAGAAAATAAATTAAAATTCGGGATTCAAAGAAAACTTAAGGAAGTTCCTTTAAAATAATCTGCCTAGCTGTTCTTAAACTTAAGAGAAAAAATTACCATTTCTCTAACTAACACCTGTTTTATAGTTTCCTTCTATAGAAAGTAACTTAGTAAAGGTGAATAACTCCTGAATAAGTGGATGTGAGTAGCATGAACCATAGAGCTCTGTGAGGCACTTAATACCAAGAGATCCCTGTGCCACAGAGTGACCCCTCCTGAGCTTTCCACATGAAAACACCCACAGTTCCTAACACACACTGAGGAGGTTGCTGCACTCCCAACTAAGAACCGCTGACTTCACACAAATCCCTTATTTTACAGATAAATACACTATGAGCGTTGTGACCAGCAATAACCCTAAAACAGAGCAAAATGTATCATTTCTGTTTGAGGTTCATCCTGAGACTTTTCCGGTATCGTCAGATGAAGCTTCACCTACCCATTGAGAGTGTAAGTAAAGTATTTCAGTTTTCAGTAAACAGTTTTGCTTGTAAAACACAAGTGAAAATCAACTGTGCTTGAAATGCTTTTTTGTTTCTCTTAAGGAAGTTTTTTAACCAAGGCCAAATGCTTTGGCTTGGAAATCCTAGGTGGAAACTTATAAAATTAAACAACTACAGAAAACTGATCACTTAGGTTTAGCTTATATGATGAGTAGGTATTCTGAAGGCTCATTGGTAAAGAATCTGCCTGCTAATGCAGGAGACAAGGGTTCGATCCCTGGGTCAGGAAGATCCCCTGGGGAGGAAATGGTAACCGACTCCAGTATTCATGCTTGGAAAATTCCATGAACAGAGGAGCTTGCTGTTCTACAGTCATGGTGTTGCAGAGAGTAGGACATGACTGAGCGCACACACACTTCCATCCTTTCAAGTCATTGGAATGTCCTACAATGTAGGTACGCTTTCCTCTGAATCAAGGTTTGGGAGTGGGGGGACATATATATACCTATGGCAGATCTGGGTTGATGTGTGGCAGTAAACAACAAAGCCCTGTAAAAAATAATAATAATAAATAAAACTTGTATGGAATAAAAATAAAAGAAAATAAATTAAAATTCGGGATTCAAAGAAAACTTAAGGAAGTTCCTTTAAAATAATCTGCCTAGCTGTTCTTAAACTTAAGAGAAAAATTACCATTTCTCTAACTAACACCTGTTTTATAGTTTCCTTCTATAGAAAGTAACTTAGTAAAGGTGAATAACTCCTGAATAAGTGGATGTGAGTAGCATGAACCATAGAGCTCTGTGAGGCACTTAATACCAAGAGATCCCTGTGCCACAGAGTGACCCCTCCTGAGCTTTCCACATGAAAACACCCACAGTTCCTAACACACACTGAGGAGGTTGCTGCACTCCCAACTAAGAACCGCTGACTTCACACAAATCCCTTATTTTACAGATAAATACAGACCAAAGAATTGCAGTGACTGTTGTTGTTATTCACTCAGTCATGTTCCACTCTTTGTCTCCCCATGGACTGCAGTCCACCAGGCTTCTCTGTCCTTCACTACCCTCCAGAATTTACACAAACACATGTACAGTGAGTCGGTGATGCCATCCAGCCATCTCATCCTCTGTCACCCCCTTTTTCTCTTGCTCTCAATCTTTCCCAGTATCAGGGTCTTTTCCAATGAATTGGCTCTCCACATCAGGTGGCCAAAGCATGATTTATTCTATCTTTTAAAGAACAAGCTGAGATCAGAAATCAAACTTCCCTGACTTCAAATTCTTTCTCTTTTCTAAACTGGGCAGGTTTTTCCCATTGTTAATGATATGATATGTGCACATATTTTTATTATAAAAATGGATTCTACCAGAGTCTCTTAATTAAATTTGCTTAAATTTTATCTTGAATTATTTTCTAATTCTTTCTTACAGTACACTTGGCAGGAACCAGCTGTAAAATCATGTCTCTGTATCAAGAATCACACATGCAGTATTTGACTAATTTTTCTCCAACCATTTTAAATTCACATATTTCTTCGGAATCATTAACTTGATCAATAAAGTAACATGAGAAATAAATTTTTAAATTAGAAAATAAGACATGTATTAAATATTTTCTTTTTGTTTATATTAGTATTAACATCATTTTACTGATTATTAAGTACTACTATCATTATCTTCAATTCAAGATGGCATTTTCTATTTTTACTAATTTTTTCCTTTTCTTTCTGGAATCTTCCCAAAATAGTTACTGATTTAATTTTTAACTGAATAATTTTGTTAATTACAGCTTTATAATATTGAATATTTTTTTTCATCTTATCCTAGATTTCTTTCTGTCCCTGAGATCTATTAATATCTTTTTTTTAATTATTGATTTATCTGTGATTATTCTGGGTTTTCACTGCTGCTGCAGGCTCTTCTCTAGTGGCAGGGAGTGGGGGCTACTCTCTAGTTGAGGTGAGCAGGCTTCCTGTTGTGGTGACTTTCTTGTAGAACTCCGGCTCTAGGGCACACGGGCTTCAGTAGTTGCGGCACATGGGCTCAATAGTTGCAGCTCTGAGGCTCCAGAGCACAGGTGCAATAGTCATGGCTCATAGGCTTTGTTGTTCCACAGCATATAGGAACTTCCTGGATCAGGGGTCGGACTCCTATCTCCTGCATTGGCAGGCGAAGTCTTTATTACTGAGCTACCAGGGAAGCCCTCCCCCAAAATCTATTAACATCATGACCTGTGTGTATTGTTTGCTTCTGTCAGTGTTGTTTCATGGGATTTCAAGTTGTACTACTTACTGTTCCATTTCCTATTTGTAGAGATTCTTTTCAAGGTCACTTATTAGATATGTAAATTTGGGTCAATTTAATACTTTCTCTGAAAGTCAGTTTCCTATCTATAAGGTGAACATAAAAATACCTACCAAACAACTTTTTTTAACTTTTTACTTTGCATTAGAGTATAGCCAATTAAAAATGTTGTGATAGTTTCAGGTGGGCAGCAAATTTGCTTAAATTTTATCTTGAATTATTTTCTAATTCTTTCTTACAGTACACTTGGCAGGAACCAGCTGTAAAATCATGTCTCTGTATCAAGAATCACACATGCAGTATTTGACTAATTTTTCTCCAACCATTTTAAATTCACATATTTCTTCGGAATCATTAACTTGATCAATAAAGTAACATGAGAAATAAATTTTTAAATTAGAAAATAAGACATGTATTAAATATTTTCTTTTTGTTTATATTAGTATTAACATCATTTTACTGATTATTAAGTACTACTATCATTATCTTCAATTCAAGATGGCATTTTCTATTTTTACTAATTTTTTCCTTTTCTTTCTGGAATCTTCCCAAAATAGTTACTGATTTAATTTTTAACTGAATAATTTTGTTAATTACAGCTTTATAATATTGAATATTTTTTTTCATCTTATCCTAGATTTCTTTCTGTCCCTGAGATCTATTAATATCTTTTTTTTAATTATTGATTTATCTGTGATTATTCTGGGTTTTCACTGCTGCTGCAGGCTCTTCTCTAGTGGCAGGGAGTGGGGGCTACTCTCTAGTTGAGGTGAGCAGGCTTCCTGTTGTGGTGACTTTCTTGTAGAACTCCGGCTCTAGGGCACACGGGCTTCAGTAGTTGCGGCACATGGGCTCAATAGTTGCAGCTCTGAGGCTCCAGAGCACAGGTGCAATAGTCATGGCTCATAGGCTTTGTTGTTCCACAGCATATAGGAACTTCCTGGATCAGGGGTCGGACTCCTATCTCCTGCATTGGCAGGCGAAGTCTTTATTACTGAGCTACCAGGGAAGCCCTCCCCAACATCTATTAACATCATGACCTGTGTGTATTGTTTGCTTCTGTCAGTGTTGTTTCATGGGATTTCAAGTTGTACTACTTACTGTTCCATTTCCTATTTGTAGAGATTCTTTTCAAGGTCACTTATTAGATATGTAAATTTGGGTCAATTTAATACTTTCTCTGAAAGTCAGTTTCCTATCTATAAGGTGAACATAAAAATACCTACCAAACAACTTTTTTTAACTTTTTACTTTGCATTAGAGTATAGCCAATTAAAAATGTTGTGATAGTTTCAGGTGGGCAGCAAAGGGACTTAGCCAAACACATACATGTATCCATTCTCCCACAAACTCCCCTCTCATCCAAGCTGCCTCATAACATTGAGAAGAATTCCATGTGCTATACAGTAGGTCCCTGTTGGCTATTCATTTAAACATAGCAATGTGTACATGTCCATCCCTTATATGTGAAATGATACAAATGAACCTGCAAAACAGAAAGAGATTCACAGACTTAGAGAATGAAATTATGGTTGCCAGAGGGTAGGATGGCAGAAAGGGATAGTTAGGGAGTTTGAAATGGACATGTACAAACAATGTTTTTTGAGAATCAAAAATAGAGGTTTCTTGTTTGTTTTTTACCCCAGTCTTCTTTCCTCCAATCTATTTTTAATTTTCAAATAAGTAAAAATTGAATTGGTAAAAGTAAAATTAAGGGAAAAGGTCTAGAGTTTCCTAGTACTATACTTATATTTGTATAAAAATACCTGAGAGGGCTTCCCTGGTGGTCCAGTGGGTAAGGATACTGCCTTGCAGTGCAAGGGGCGCCAGTTCGATCCCTAGCCTGGGAAGATCCCACATGCCATGGAGCGGCTGGACAGATGTGTTCAATTACCAAGCCAGAGCTCTGGAGCGCATGTGCCCAGAGCCGGTGCTCTGTGAAGAGAGGGGCCACTGCGGTGGGAGGCCCACAAAGGTCAAAGAACAAAGGTAGAAATAAATGAAACATCAATAGAAGGGGCAAAAAAAAAAAATACCTGAGATTCAGAAAGTGCATTGGCAGGCGAAGTCTTTATTACTGAGCTACCAGGAAGCCCTCCCAACATCTATTAACATCATGACCTGTGTGTATTGTTTGCTTCTGTCAGTGTTGTTTCATGGGATTTCAAGTTGTACTACTTACTGTTCCATTTCCTATTTGTAGAGATTCTTTTCAAGGTCACTTATTAGATATGTAAATTTGGGTCAATTTAATACTTTCTCTGAAAGTCAGTTTCCTATCTATAAGGTGAACATAAAAATACCTACCAAACAACTTTTTTTAACTTTTTACTTTGCATTAGAGTATAGCCAATTAAAAATGTTGTGATAGTTTCAGGTGGGCAGCAAAGGGACTTAGCCAAACACATACATGTATCCATTCTCCCACAAACTCCCCTCTCATCCAAGCTGCCTCATAACATTGAGAAGAATTCCATGTGCTATACAGTAGGTCCCTGTTGGCTATTCATTTAAACATAGCAATGTGTACATGTCCATCCCTTATATGTGAAATGATACAAATGAACCTGCAAAACAGAAAGAGATTCACAGACTTAGAGAATGAAATTATGGTTGCCAGAGGGTAGGATGGCAGAAAGGGATAGTTAGGGAGTTTGAAATGGACATGTACAAACAATGTTTTTTGAGAATCAAAAATAGAGGTTTCTTGTTTGTTTTTTACCCCAGTCTTCTTTCCTCCAATCTATTTTTAATTTTCAAATAAGTAAAAATTGAATTGGTAAAAGTAAAATTAAGGGAAAAGGTCTAGAGTTTCCTAGTACTATACTTATATTTGTATAAAAATACCTGAGAGGGCTTCCCTGGTGGTCCAGTGGGTAAGGATACTGCCTTGCAGTGCAAGGGGCGCCAGTTCGATCCCTAGCCTGGGAAGATCCCACATGCCATGGAGCGGCTGGACAGATGTGTTCAATTACCAAGCCAGAGCTCTGGAGCGCATGTGCCCAGAGCCGGTGCTCTGTGAAGAGAGGGGCCACTGCGGTGGGAGGCCCACAAAGGTCAAAGAACAAAGGTAGAAATAAATGAAACATCAATAGAAGGGGCCAAAAAAAAAAAATACCTGAGATTCAGAAAGTTGAATTCTTACTAACTTGTTCAAGGTTTTTTACTTACTACAAACAAGAGTTGAAGCCCTTTGATCTAGTAGGTAAGGAGCGAAGCAATAACTGCTCATCTCTTTCTTTTTTATCTTCTTTTTTCCTATTTCTTTTAATTTTTTTCTTTTTAAAAAATTTCTGAAATATATTTGATTTACAATGTTGTGTTCATTTCAGGCGTACGGTAAAGTGATTCAGATTCAACTTTTATAGATTGTTTTCCCTTATAAGTTACCACAAAATGTTGACTATAGTTCCTTGCGTTATACAGTAGGTCCCTGTGGGTTATCTATTTTATATTTAGTAGTGTATATGCTCATCCCTTGCTAATAACTAAGAGAATAAAGAACATGGAGACCAAAAGTTCATAAAAATGGATAAACGTAGACATTACTGAGGCTAATACCTTATTCTATATTATTGGTGAGGAACAACAGCTTCCATTCAAAAATGCCTTGTCACCTGACACACCACCTTGGCATATCCTACTTTATGAGAAGTGATAGCCAGTAGAACCAACTGTATGTGACCGTACGTGAAGGAAAAATAAATATGAAGCTATTAAAGAGGAACTTGCCTAGTAGCCTCAGGATACCAAGCAAATAGGTGACAGCTGGGGAGAGACAGTTCATAAAGCTAAGATATATTTTTTAAATTATTAATACTACAGTTCCATAGACTGGATTAAGCGTAGAGATGGTTTTATTACTGTGGAAGCAGAAGTTCTCAGAGCTATAATGCAGCAACGTCTGCTTTACCCAGTTATATATAGGGTTATATGATCTATCATGTTCCCATCAACTCTTAGATTCTAGAAATTGATGAGGAAAAGTGGCAAAAGCATTTAAAGAGACACAAAGGAGAAATAATATTTGGCCAAAATTAATTATTAAGCAGAGTAATTGATACCTAAGAAAGAGGTTAACCAGATCACTGTCTTTGGAGAGAGAATTTTAAAGAGTTTCAGAACTTGCATCCAAATTCAAATACGGTAGATGTTTTTTACAAGATACACACGATTACAACTACTATCTGAGCCATACATCAAGAATTCTTAATTACTTAAGAAGGTAATTAGTAACTTTTGCTATTGTTCTAGAAACTAACTATAGCATCAGCTATGTTCCTGCCTAGCAACTGATGTTCTTCAAAAACAAAATCACATTCAACCATTTTCCCCACCCTGGATATCACTATTCTACTCTACCAAGAAAGTCCCTGAAATTAGATTCTTTGTGCAGAAAGCATGTCCTGAAAACACACAAAAGGAGGAATTTGGAGTTTAGATTACGTGCTTGAGTGTGTGGAGCTGAAAATGAGAAGCAAAAAATGCAGAAGATTGACAGCAATTGGGTACATTTTCTTCACAGTGGAAAATTTGAGAGACTTTTCCACTGACACAAAACCAAGAAAACAGCAAGACACTCCAGGAATTTTTTTTAAATGCTTCACAGGTTGCTTATAATCATAAAAACAAAAGTCTCGATTTCTGAGAATTGATTAAAGTTTCACAAGTGATACTTGGTTCTGGTCTTGGTTATCTCTCCATTGGCCACAACTTTTTAATGAACAAACTAAACTTTATGTTAAGAAAGAATAGTTGTATCAACATGTTTTTTTTTTCCTGTTTCTATTCACTGAATCACTTATTTGTACAATTCTAGTTGAATTTTCACTTTTTCTACTTCTCCTTAGAACATTTCTATTTCCTTCTGATTCAACTTTCTCTTGAGATTCATGTTTTACATTTACAATCATAACTATGTCTCATGACAAAAGACAAGTATTGTAAAGATAGGTAATTTTATTATTTTAGAAAAATGTGGTTCATACTAATAAAGTTCCTTATTTTTTATCATAAGCTTCTTTTTAAAAAAAAAAACTTTCAAACCAGATACTTCCTGGGCTTTTTTTTAACAAACAATTATTGCATGACTATTGTATGCCAGGCATTGTTATTGAAGGACACAAAAGTACTGGGGATATGAAGATGAATAAAATATAAACCCTATCTTCAAAGACAATTCTTTAATTAGGGAGGCTGACTTGTATATAATTGCTTTAAGAGTGTATAAGGTGCTTATATAATCACAAAAGAGGAAAAGTCAAATTCCAGCCTCAGTATAGTAGGTGCACATAAATACATCACTGAGAAATATTTTAAAATAAAAAGCCTCAAGTTTAAAAACGGTAGATTTTTAAAAACCTACTATCTGAGCCATACATCAAGAATTCTTAATTACTTAAGAAGGTAATTAGTAACTTTTGCTATTGTTCTAGAAACTAACTATAGCATCAGCTATGTTCCTGCCTAGCAACTGATGTTCTTCAAAAACAAAATCACATTCAACCATTTTCCCCACCCTGGATATCACTATTCTACTCTACCAAGAAAGTCCCTGAAATTAGATTCTTTGTGCAGAAAGCATGTCCTGAAAACACACAAAGGAGGAATTTGGAGTTTAGATTACGTGCTTGAGTGTGTGGAGCTGAAAATGAGAAGCAAAAAATGCAGAAGATTGACAGCAATTGGGTACATTTTCTTCACAGTGGAAAATTTGAGAGACTTTTCCACTGACACAAAACCAAGAAAACAGCAAGACACTCCAGGAATTTTTTTTAAATGCTTCACAGGTTGCTTATAATCATAAAAACAAAAGTCTCGATTTCTGAGAATTGATTAAAGTTTCACAAGTGATACTTGGTTCTGGTCTTGGTTATCTCTCCATTGGCCACAACTTTTTAATGAACAAACTAAACTTTATGTTAAGAAAGAATAGTTGTATCAACATGTTTTTTTTTTCCTGTTTCTATTCACTGAATCACTTATTTGTACAATTCTAGTTGAATTTTCACTTTTTCTACTTCTCCTTAGAACATTTCTATTTCCTTCTGATTCAACTTTCTCTTGAGATTCATGTTTTACATTTACAATCATAACTATGTCTCATGACAAAAGACAAGTATTGTAAAGATAGGTAATTTTATTATTTTAGAAAAATGTGGTTCATACTAATAAAGTTCCTTATTTTTTATCATAAGCTTCTTTTTAAAAAAAAAAACTTTCAAACCAGATACTTCCTGGGCTTTTTTTTAACAAACAATTATTGCATGACTATTGTATGCCAGGCATTGTTATTGAAGGACACAAAAGTACTGGGGATATGAAGATGAATAAAATATAAACCCTATCTTCAAAGACAATTCTTTAATTAGGGAGGCTGACTTGTATATAATTGCTTTAAGAGTGTATAAGGTGCTTATATAATCACAAAAGAGGAAAAGTCAAATTCCAGCCTCAGTATAGTAGGTGCACATAAATACATCACTGAGAAATATTTTAAAATAAAAAAGCACGTGATATTATTCATCATGTAATGCTGTTTCTACAGAAAATCAGAGTCAATTATTCTTAGTGGAATACTTCTCTAGAAATGTAATTTGGCATGAATAAAAAGCTTCTGTGTTACTAGTAAATATGAAGCATTCCTCTTTGGTATTACTGCCCTATTCCTTATTAAAAGGAAACTAAAATATACATTCCACTCTCTTCAGCTTCTGGAAGCCTGCAACTCTCGATGATTCAACATCACTGTAGTAACCATATATCTTCTGCTACTATTACCCAAAAATCAATGGGCATGAAGTGAGAAATAAGTAAAATAAAGCTGAGTTGTTGCAGCCAGAAAAATATATTTATTAGTATTACAAATGGAATGTAATCTTGGCCTTGTATCTGCACCGTTCAAGGTCTAATTCTGATGCAGGATTCTAGCCAGCGAGATGATAGGAAGTCCCTCCCACTGCACAAGGATGGCTTTCATTACACATCCTTAGAGGGAAGGGGAGTCTCAAAGGACTCGCTTTCCCACTGCTCCAAAGATGAAAAGTGAGCTGGAGTCTGAGTGTAGGATACTAAGATAAAGTAGTGACACTGAGTGTCTGCTCTTGAGCCCATATTGTCAAAGCAGACAAATGCAATTACAGGTTGTGAGCCCTCTGTAACATCAGAAGCGTATACAGTTCTGACCAAAGCCCAAAACAAATGCAATTGGACAGTTGTAGACCTATGTCTCATGACAAAAGACAAGTATTGTAAAGATAGGTAATTTTATTATTTTAGAAAAATGTGGTTCATACTAATAAAGTTCCTTATTTTTTATCATAAGCTTCTTTTTAAAAAAAAAAACTTTCAAACCAGATACTTCCTGGGCTTTTTTTTAACAAACAATTATTGCATGACTATTGTATGCCAGGCATTGTTATTGAAGGACACAAAAGTACTGGGGATATGAAGATGAATAAAATATAAACCCTATCTTCAAAGACAATTCTTTAATTAGGGAGGCTGACTTGTATATAATTGCTTTAAGAGTGTATAAGGTGCTTATATAATCACAAAAGAGGAAAAGTCAAATTCCAGCCTCAGTATAGTAGGTGCACATAAATACATCACTGAGAAATATTTTAAAATAAAAAAGCACGTGATATTATTCATCATGTAATGCTGTTTCTACAGAAAATCAGAGTCAATTATTCTTAGTGGAATACTTCTCTAGAAATGTAATTTGGCATGAATAAAAAGCTTCTGTGTTACTAGTAAATATGAAGCATTCCTCTTTGGTATTACTGCCCTATTCCTTATTAAAAGGAAACTAAAATATACATTCCACTCTCTTCAGCTTCTGGAAGCCTGCAACTCTCGATGATTCAACATCACTGTAGTAACCATATATCTTCTGCTACTATTACCCAAAAATCAATGGGCATGAAGTGAGAAATAAGTAAAATAAAGCTGAGTTGTTGCAGCCAGAAAAATATATTTATTAGTATTACAAATGGAATGTAATCTTGGCCTTGTATCTGCACCGTTCAAGGTCTAATTCTGATGCAGGATTCTAGCCAGCGAGATGATAGGAAGTCCCTCCCACTGCACAAGGATGGCTTTCATTACACATCCTTAGAGGGAAGGGGAGTCTCAAAGGACTCGCTTTCCCACTGCTCCAAAGATGAAAAGTGAGCTGGAGTCTGAGTGTAGGATACTAAGATAAAGTAGTGACACTGAGTGTCTGCTCTTGAGCCCATATTGTCAAAGCAGACAAATGCAATTACAGGTTGTGAGCCCTCTGTAACATCAGAAGCGTATACAGTTCTGACCAAAGCCTCCTTGAATTAGACCACAAGACAGGATGTGTTTACAATTAAAACCAAGGTCACAGGGCAAGCCACTGTGAGTCACTGTTGACAGAAACAACAAACAGATCTCCAGGGTCTGCAGAAGGGCCATTATGTAATAAAATAAACAAAACAGTTGCAAAAATGAGCACACAAGAGACTATCTAGAATAAAAAGCTGATCGGGAAAAATGGTGGGGAAGGGGAAGATTTCTAGAAATATTTTTTAAACTCATTTTTCTATCCCTTGTCTTGAGTGTCTGGTTCGTTTCGCTTTATGGTGCATATTTACAGGTAAAGCCAATGTTCTTCGGTTTAAAAGCAAACACATTTTTTAAACCACTACTATTGAGTTATAGGATGCAATAAAAGAGATTTTTTTAGGATATAAAAATACAGTTATGAATATGCAAAGGATACAGATATAGAAAAGAAATTCAGGGGATTTGGTGCTTAAGGTAGTAATGCAGAAGCAGAATGAATGCAGAAGCAGAAGGGTATGACTGGGCATGAAAGGGCCACAGGTTTTCCAGAACAAACAGTTAAAAGGAGGAGCAGAAGAGCAACAGGGGACTCACAATTCAGAACCAAATCAAAGACCTTTTCCTTAACTACACAGATTAAAGGCAGTCACCAACCATTCAGGGACATCAAATTACACACTAATATAGAAATACACTGCATACCATTAGTAAAATATTGTACATGATTTTTCCAGATAAGACAGAGATTCAAAGCATGAAATAGACTTAGCATAATGGAGCTTTTCTAATCTTATGATGAAAGAGTCCCTTGGAAGGTGCTTTGCTCTGGAATGGAGAGAGGCACCCCGTGAGCTATACAGTCCATGCAGTTGACAGCCAGCAAGAAAATGGGCTTTCCTGGTGGCTCAGCAGGTAAAGAATCTGCCTGCAATGAAGGAGACCCACATTCAAACCCTGGATCAAGAAGATCCCTTGCAAGTGATTGGCTACCCATTCCAGTATTTTTGCCCAGAGAATTCCATGGACAGAGGAACCTGGTGGGCTACAGTTCATGCAGTTGCAAAGACTTGGACATGACTGACCAACGAACACTTTCAGTTTTACAGTCCTATTGCCACCAAGAATTGAATTAAGCCAACAACCTGACACCTGGAGGTGAATTCTTCCCTAGGGCTTTCAGTAAGAATCCAGCCCTGTCAAAATCTTGATTTTGGCTTTGGCTGGACCCTAAGTAGAGCACCAATCCTGGGAGCCCTCTCAGACTCCTGACTGACAAAACAGTGTGACAATAAATGTGCATTTAAGCTATTAACTTTGTAGTACTTTATTATGCAGCAATAAAAATCTAATATACTTTCTTTAAGCTTAAATTTAATTTTAAATTTGAATTTAGTTTTGCTTACATGTTAAAATTCAGATTTGATTATATAGGTTTGGGGGGTGTTGTTTGATTTTTTTGGTTAAAACTTTTATAGCCTTCCTATTAAAGGTAAGTGAATTCTCCTTCACCCTATAGTGACATTCCAGAACATTTATGACCTGGCTCTTACCTACCTCTCCAGCTTCATCTACAGAGGGTCATTCATTCAGTCACACTGGACCACTCGCCTGTTCTGAAACACAGTGGTAAAGATACAAAAGATTGCCTCTCTCAACATCCCTTCCGATTTATATATTGTAGAGTCTGCCTATGTGCGTGTTAAGTTGCTTCAGTCGTGTCCAACTCTGTGACTCTGTAGCCCGCCAGGCTCCTATGTCCACGGATTCTACAGGAAGGAATACTGGAGGGGGTTGCCATGTCTTCCTCTGGAGGATCTTCCCAACTCAGGGATCGAACCTGTATCTCTTATATCTCCTGCATTGGCAAGCAGGTTATTGACCCCTAGTGCCACCTGAGATGAACCTATGAAACTGTAAAAACTGCATTCCTCACTGTGAAGCTACCACATGCCTGTATATAATCCTCCCTTGTTGAGTCCAGACAGAACTTAAGGCTTGCTATTGACCAATTAAACTTGACTTGCTTCTGAACAATTAGTATACATCTATGGTGATGAAATGTCAACCTCATGGCTATCTTAAGTAAGACTGTGTCTTAGCAAACTGAAAAGATTCTATAGCACATGTTAAACTTGGAGTTTTTTTAAAAGATCTCATTTTTTCTGTGCTACTAATTCAGCGTAGGGGAAAGGCATGTTGTATTTACCTCCATGGCACTAAACTTCACCGTATCTAATAATTTTCACTGAATAAAACTTCACAATACTATTAGTGCCAAATGGCAGTTATATATAAGAATGCCAAAATTTGAACCCGGCTGTCAAAATCTTGATTTTGGCTTTGGCTGGACCCTAAGTAGAGCACCAATCCTGGGAGCCCTCTCAGACTCCTGACTGACAAAACAGTGTGACAATAAATGTGCATTTAAGCTATTAACTTTGTAGTACTTTATTATGCAGCAATAAAAATCTAATATACTTTCTTTAAGCTTAAATTTAATTTTAAATTTGAATTTAGTTTTGCTTACATGTTAAAATTCAGATTTGATTATATAGGTTTGGGGGGTGTTGTTTGATTTTTTTGGTTAAAACTTTTATAGCCTTCCTATTAAAGGTAAGTGAATTCTCCTTCACCCTATAGTGACATTCCAGAACATTTATGACCTGGCTCTTACCTACCTCTCCAGCTTCATCTACAGAGGGTCATTCATTCAGTCACACTGGACCACTCGCCTGTTCTGAAACACAGTGGTAAAGATACAAAAGATTGCCTCTCTCAACATCCCTTCCGATTTATATATTGTAGAGTCTGCCTATGTGCGTGTTAAGTTGCTTCAGTCGTGTCCAACTCTGTGACTCTGTAGCCCGCCAGGCTCCTATGTCCACGGATTCTACAGGAAGGAATACTGGAGGGGGTTGCCATGTCTTCCTCTGGAGGATCTTCCCAACTCAGGGATCGAACCTGTATCTCTTATATCTCCTGCATTGGCAAGCAGGTTATTGACCCCTAGTGCCACCTGAGATGAACCTATGAAACTGTAAAAACTGCATTCCTCACTGTGAAGCTACCACATGCCTGTATATAATCCTCCCTTGTTGAGTCCAGACAGAACTTAAGGCTTGCTATTGACCAATTAAACTTGACTTGCTTCTGAACAATTAGTATACATCTATGGTGATGAAATGTCAACCTCATGGCTATCTTAAGTAAGACTGTGTCTTAGCAAACTGAAAAGATTCTATAGCACATGTTAAACTTGGAGTTTTTTTAAAAGATCTCATTTTTTCTGTGCTACTAATTCAGCGTAGAGGGGGAAAGGCATGTTGTATTTACCTCCATGGCACTAAACTTCACCGTATCTAATAATTTTCACTGAATAAAACTTCACAATACTATTAGTGCCAAATGGCAGTTATATATGACAGTCATCAAAGGAACATCCAATGTTTTGTCACCTCTGGACTAGCAGATGACTGATTCTCTTCCTGTGGCCAATGTAGCCACTGGGTATCATTTGAACTTCCTAAAGAAAAAGTGGTAAAAGAAAGTATGTTTTCATGTTCTACAGAACTATCCAATGGAACCCACTCTGTTCAGCTCTCCCAAAATATCCCTAAACTTATTTAGACAATAATTCCCTCTCCAGATCAGGCACTTCTCTTGTTTCCCACAGCTACTCCTACACTTGAGCATCCTGACAGACACTAGTCTATCTAGTTTCCAATATAAACTATAAAACACTGTTTATAAATATAGTTTATATAGGTATAGTTGATATAGTTTCCAACACAAACTCAGAGAATTTTAAAAAGTAAAAATAATATTCAGTTTTGTTTCATTTTAACCAAGTCATAAGATTCAAATATTGATAATTCTGACTTTTCAGTAATACTAATCTGTCATCTCTGTTACAACTTAAAACTAAAAAGTAGGCATTTTTAATCTGGGAAAACACCTCTGAAAAGGTTCAGGCAGGTCCTGAGTTGGATATAAATAAAATATTAATTAGGATTGGTGGTGGCAGGAAGGATTTTGATGAGTAGCTTTCAGGGGACTCTGGAGACAATATTAAATCTTAAATAAATGTAAATCTTATTCAGTGTTTTAATTGTGCATATTTTTCTACCTAGGTAGATTATAAATTACTAAGCCACAGGAATGAAATATATTTATTTGCATTTATCCCCTTTTTTTATGGAAGAAAGATTTGTCCAATAAATACCAATGCCTTTTTGGATCAGAAACTTAAGGCTTGCTATTGACCAATTAAACTTGACTTGCTTCTGAACAATTAGTATACATCTATGGTGATGAAATGTCAACCTCATGGCTATCTTAAGTAAGACTGTGTCTTAGCAAACTGAAAAGATTCTATAGCACATGTTAAACTTGGAGTTTTTTTAAAAGATCTCATTTTTTCTGTGCTACTAATTCAGCGTAGAGGGGGAAAGGCATGTTGTATTTACCTCCATGGCACTAAACTTCACCGTATCTAATAATTTTCACTGAATAAAACTTCACAATACTATTAGTGCCAAATGGCAGTTATATATGACAGTCATCAAAGGAACATCCAATGTTTTGTCACCTCTGGACTAGCAGATGACTGATTCTCTTCCTGTGGCCAATGTAGCCACTGGGTATCATTTGAACTTCCTAAAGAAAAAGTGGTAAAAGAAAGTATGTTTTCATGTTCTACAGAACTATCCAATGGAACCCACTCTGTTCAGCTCTCCCAAAATATCCCTAAACTTATTTAGACAATAATTCCCTCTCCAGATCAGGCACTTCTCTTGTTTCCCACAGCTACTCCTACACTTGAGCATCCTGACAGACACTAGTCTATCTAGTTTCCAATATAAACTATAAAACACTGTTTATAAATATAGTTTATATAGGTATAGTTGATATAGTTTCCAACACAAACTCAGAGAATTTTAAAAAGTAAAAATAATATTCAGTTTTGTTTCATTTTAACCAAGTCATAAGATTCAAATATTGATAATTCTGACTTTTCAGTAATACTAATCTGTCATCTCTGTTACAACTTAAAACTAAAAAGTAGGCATTTTTAATCTGGGAAAACACCTCTGAAAAGGTTCAGGCAGGTCCTGAGTTGGATATAAATAAAATATTAATTAGGATTGGTGGTGGCAGGAAGGATTTTGATGAGTAGCTTTCAGGGGACTCTGGAGACAATATTAAATCTTAAATAAATGTAAATCTTATTCAGTGTTTTAATTGTGCATATTTTTCTACCTAGGTAGATTATAAATTACTAAGCCACAGGGAATGAAATATATTTATTTGCATTTATCCCCATTAATAATTGTGTCTTATGGAAGAAAGATTTGTCCAAGATTCTCAATTTCACGATCCTAAGCCAACTACTATTATAGCTATAAGACACCTCTTCCATGTTCCAAAAGAAAACAGAGCCAAATGGTGTTTTAGAGACATAAACATTTTGTGCATCAAAAAACACTATCAAAAAGTGAAAATGTAACAAAATATTAAGAGAAAATTTGGAAACATATTCTGAAAAGGGACTTATATTAAGAATATATAAAGAACTCTTATGATTCAATAATAAAAAAGACATTATTCAATTTAAAAATGGATAAAGGATCTGAAAAGACATCGTTCCAGGGAAGAAATATAAATGACCAATAAGCACACAAAAAGACATTAACATCATCAAGCCATTAAAAAATTACAAACTGGAAAACAGTTTGTCAGTTCTCAAAAAGTTAAATATGGAATTACCATATGAGATCTTGTAATTTCTCTCTTAGATAGATCTCCATGAGAAATGAAAACACAAACCTTTATTAAAAACTAGTATATGAATACTCAAACAGCATTATTCATAACAACTAAAAAATGTAAACAACCTAAAGGTCCAGTCACTGATGAATGGATAAATAGAATATGGTGATAAGTATGCAATGAAATGTTTTTCAGGCATAAAAAGATATTGTACTAAAAAAATACATGGATAAACCTTCCAACATATGCTAAGGAAAAGTGATCGGTCTTAAAAAAAGAAAAAAACTTATTTTTTTCTTTCTATGCATTTAATTGTCCAGAACAGACAAATCTATAGAGAAAGAAAACAGATTAGTTGCTGCCCACAGTTGGTGCGATTCCAAGGAAGTCAGAAGTAACTACTAATAGATACAGATTTCTTTTGGGGGTGACTAATGAAAATAGCATAAAAGTGACTTTCCTGAGTTGGATATAAATAAAATATTAATTAGGATTGGTGGTGGCAGGAAGGATTTTGATGAGTAGCTTTCAGGGGACTCTGGAGACAATATTAAATCTTAAATAAATGTAAATCTTATTCAGTGTTTTAATTGTGCATATTTTTCTACCTAGGTAGATTATAAATTACTAAGCCACAGGAATGAAATATATTTATTTGCATTTATCCCCATTAATAATTGTGTCTTATGGAAGAAAGATTTGTCCAAGATTCTCAATTTCACGATCCTAAGCCAACTACTATTATAGCTATAAGACACCTCTTCCATGTTCCAAAAGAAAACAGAGCCAAATGGTGTTTTAGAGACATAAACATTTTGTGCATCAAAAAACACTATCAAAAAGTGAAAATGTAACAAAATATTAAGAGAAAATTTGGAAACATATTCTGAAAAGGGACTTATATTAAGAATATATAAAGAACTCTTATGATTCAATAATAAAAAAGACATTATTCAATTTAAAAATGGATAAAGGATCTGAAAAGACATCGTTCCAGGGAAGAAATATAAATGACCAATAAGCACACAAAAAGACATTAACATCATCAAGCCATTAAAAAATTACAAACTGGAAAACAGTTTGTCAGTTCTCAAAAAGTTAAATATGGAATTACCATATGAGATCTTGTAATTTCTCTCTTAGATAGATCTCCATGAGAAATGAAAACACAAACCTTTATTAAAAACTAGTATATGAATACTCAAACAGCATTATTCATAACAACTAAAAAATGTAAACAACCTAAAGGTCCAGTCACTGATGAATGGATAAATAGAATATGGTGATAAGTATGCAATGAAATGTTTTTCAGGCATAAAAAGATATTGTACTAAAAAAATACATGGATAAACCTTCCAACATATGCTAAGGAAAAGTGATCGGTCTTAAAAAAAGAAAAAAACTTATTTTTTTCTTTCTATGCATTTAATTGTCCAGAACAGACAAATCTATAGAGAAAGAAAACAGATTAGTTGCTGCCCACAGTTGGTGCGATTCCAAGGAAGTCAGAAGTAACTACTAATAGATACAGATTTCTTTTGGGGGTGACTAATGAAAATAGCATAAAAGTGACTTTGGTGATAGCTACACAAATTTGTCATACAGAATTGTTGTGTACTTTCAATGGTCAATTTTATTATATGCAAGTTGTATTTCAACACAGCTATCTAAAAATGCCTGCTAAAATTGTACTAAAAATTTAAAATAAAGCAACATCCAAACTAGGTTGTTGGGATGAGAAAACAGAAAGAACAAGAAAACAATAAAACTACAACCACTTTAGGAAAAAGTAAGAAGGGATGAAGAAAGAAATACAGAAAAGCACACTAAACAAGTATAAATAAGAATTAATCCAATAAGCATAATCATTACTACTAATAAGTACTCAATCATTATAAACAGATTAAACACTCAAGATAAAATACAAAGATTGGGGAACTAAATGTTATATGCATGGTACCAAAGTTAAACATAAAACATGGAAAGATTAAAAGAAAAAATTGGAAAATATATACTTAGCCAATACTAGTAATGTAAAAGCTTGTAGAACTATATTAAAATCAGAAAGAGATAAGAAAATTATGTACTTTGTTAGAAATTCTAAAAGGCATTAAATATTAGTAAAATTTTATCTTGCAAAAAGATATAACAATCTTAAACCTGCATGCATGTAAAAATATAGCTTTAAGATATATTAGACAGGGCTTCCTGGTTTGGGCCAGTAGGGGGAGTCCAACTGTGCAGTGCAAGGTGACAGGTCCTAAACTAGTGTGTATCTAAAAAAAAAACGTATATGAATACTCAAACAGCATTATTCATAACAACTAAAAAATGTAAACAACCTAAAGGTCCAGTCACTGATGAATGGATAAATAGAATATGGTGATAAGTATGCAATGAAATGTTTTTCAGGCATAAAAAGATATTGTACTAAAAAAATACATGGATAAACCTTCCAACATATGCTAAGGAAAAGTGATCGGTCTTAAAAAAAGAAAAAAACTTATTTTTTTCTTTCTATGCATTTAATTGTCCAGAACAGACAAATCTATAGAGAAAGAAAACAGATTAGTTGCTGCCCACAGTTGGTGCGATTCCAAGGAAGTCAGAAGTAACTACTAATAGATACAGATTTCTTTTGGGGGTGACTAATGAAAATAGCATAAAAGTGACTTTGGTGATAGCTACACAAATTTGTCATACAGAATTGTTGTGTACTTTCAATGGTCAATTTTATTATATGCAAGTTGTATTTCAACACAGCTATCTAAAAATGCCTGCTAAAATTCGTACTAAAAATTTAAAATAAAGCAACATCCAAACTAGGTTGTTGGGATGAGAAAACAGAAAGAACAAGAAAACAATAAAACTACAACCACTTTAGGAAAAAGTAAGAAGGGATGAAGAAAGAAATACAGAAAAGCACACTAAACAAGTATAAATAAGAATTAATCCAATAAGCATAATCATTACTACTAATAAGTACTCAATCATTATAAACAGATTAAACACTCAAGATAAAATACAAAGATTGGGGAACTAAATGTTATATGCATGGTACCAAAGTTAAACATAAAACATGGAAAGATTAAAAGAAAAAATTGGAAAATATATACTTAGCCAATACTAGTAATGTAAAAGCTTGTAGAACTATATTAAAATCAGAAAGAGATAAGAAAATTATGTACTTTGTTAGAAATTCTAAAAGGCATTAAATATTAGTAAAATTTTATCTTGCAAAAAGATATAACAATCTTAAACCTGCATGCATGTAAAAATATAGCTTTAAGATATATTAGACAGGGCTTCCCTGGTGGTCCAGTAGAGAGTCCAACTTGCAGTGCAAGGGGTGACAGTTTGATCCCTGGCCTGGGAAGATCCCATGTGCCAAGGAGCCACTGGACCTGTGTGTCCAGCTACCAAGCCAGCACTCTGGAGTGCATGCCCCCAGAGCCAGTGCTCTGCAACGAGAGAGGTCACTGTGATGGGAGGCCCACACAGGCCAAAGAACAAAGATAAATAAATGAAAGACCAATAGAAGTGGCCAATAAATAAATAAATCTTTTTAAAAAATTAAATTGAAAAATAAGAAATGGTCAAAATTAACTTAACTGTGAACTTTAAAAATTAGAGAAAAAAAAAATTAGAGAAAGAAAATTGAATGAACCTGAATAAACTAATGGAAGAGAAAAATCGGTAGGGACCAAAATCAATAAAAATAGAAGACAAATATTTAAAGTCAGTCTCAACAATACCACAAATTGATTTAACAATGACAAAAGATAAATAAAATTTTCAAATAACAATACTATAAATGAGAAAATAAGCAAAACTACAGATCTGGCCTATTAGACATCAGAATACATCATTATAAATTTCATAACAGTAAATTTGAAAGCTTAAAATGAACAAATACCTAGAAAACATTATAAAAATGTCTCTAGAAAAGACCTACCTCAAGAGTCCTATAGTTATTAAAACAACACATTCAGCAATTAAATATCTCTCATAGATGAACTTGGCTTTTCAGGTGAATTCTACTGAACTTCAACGTAAAAAAAAAAATCCAATTTACGCAAACAATTCCAGAAAAAGAAAATGAGGAAACATATATGGCTGAATTCCTTCACTGTTCATCTGAAACGATCACAGCATTGTTAATCGGCTATACTCCAATACAGAATTAAAAAGGTTTTCTTTTTAAAGAAAACCTGAAGGCAAATCTAAAACATTAATATTTTTAACATTCTAAACAAAATATGAATGAATCAAAGTCAAATATATACATACATCTGGAACCAGTTGAGCTTAAATTAAAACATGAAAATCTGATGCAACATTAGAAAATCTTTTAATATGATTCACAAAATTAAAAGAGTAACGGAAGATTATCAACTATCTCCATGAAATTTTTAAAATGCCAAAAATCAGTATATATTCATTATTTTTTACAATGTTTAAATAAACTAAAAAATAAATAGCAGGTTGTTTATGGGTAAACGTATATGTGGTAAAAACTATTTTCAGAAAGGCATTATAATCATCACCACAAAATGAAAGACGGAAGTTCACTTGAAGAATGAGAAAGATTGGAACATGATATGCAAGGAACTTCAGATAGCTGGTGTTTATTTTAGATTTTTTAAATTCCATGGTAGCTACACACGTGTTTCATGCATTCTTTTGTTGGTAAAAGATGTATCACAAAGAAGGTATAAAATGTATAAAAGTGAAAGTGTTAGTCCTAGTCATATCGGACTCTTTGTGACCCCATGACCTCATGGACTGTAGCCCATGAGGCTCCTCTGTCCATGGAATTCTCCAGGCAAGAATACTGAAGCTGGTAGCCATTCCCTTTTCCAGGGGATCTTCCCAACCCCAGGATTAAACCCAAGTCTCTCACATTGCAGGCAGATTCTTTACCATCTGAGCTACCACAGAAAACCCAATAAATAATTTAAAAATCAATAAAAAGCAACGCTTCTATCAC
Source organism: Tragulus kanchil (assembly GCA_022376925.1). Classification (NCBI taxonomy): domain Eukaryota; kingdom Metazoa; phylum Chordata; class Mammalia; order Artiodactyla; family Tragulidae; genus Tragulus; species Tragulus kanchil. Next base: position 38,206,016 of record JAIOJX010000003.1, read on the forward strand.
AACTAATATTTAAAATCGCTTAAAAAGATAGCAGATAAAAAGTCTTCAGAAACAATTTTTTTTAAGCTACAGACCAAACCATTAAAAGATTTTAGTTTTTCTAGAGAGAGTCCCATGAGCTGGGTTTAAAGGTAGCCCAGTCCTCCTGCATGCTGTCTGAAAGCTCGCCTGTGCATGGATGTCCCTCAGCTGAGTTGAGAATGACCCTGACTAGAGACAGTACAGCTCATGACAGAACTGGAACTCATGACAAAGATGCGGTAGACAGACTTTCTGTTTCTTAGCTCTACAGACCTCAACATTACCAGGGTACCTGGACTTTGAATGATAAACCTTAGAATGACCACTAATAATTAAGCCCTGACTTGTGTCTGCTTTTGTACATATACTATTTCTTCACAGTCATCCTATTAAGTATACATTTTAATCCCTTTTATACAGATGTAGAAACTGAACTTTTTATAAATTGAATAATATCCTCAAGGTCACACAGAGGATAAGTTACCGGGTCAGATCTTTAATCCAGTTGTAAATGAACCCAGAACCTGTGTACTTCCTATTAACCCTTCCATCACATTCAGAGAGTAAACACAAAATTTCTTGACAACATTGAAAAATTAGTATCTGTAAACAGATAACCAGCAAAAAATAAAATGAGAGTGGGTCTGGGTTAAAAGCATGGTTTTTTTCAGAAATCACACAGCTTGCCTTTTACTTTCAATCAAATCTAGATTAGATTTTAAATTGCCTTTCAACAAGACTAAATTAAGTTGCTTTACAGGTTTATTTCCTTTTCTCTTCTCTCGGAAATGCTCAACTTAGACCTGACATACTAATCAGTTTCTGAGGATTGACAGAATAAATTTTAAGTATCGGAGGCTTGATAACCTTTCTCACGAACTTCTGGTAGGAAAATAATTCTTTACACTCAGAGCTACCAAGGTGACAACAACAGACAATTGGCTGTCCTCCCTCTGGTTGATCCATCTCTCCCCTTGAAGGCACCCCTACACTCTCCTCTTTGAGTAAAGTACTATTTAGTGGCATAGCAAAAATGTCTTCAGAAATTTTCAAGGCAAACCTAAAAATGAGCAGAACTAGCACAGTTACCTTCTTTGAATTTTTTTTTATAGTTTTATTTATGCATTTTGGCTGTGGAGGGACTTTGTTGTGCATGCTTTTCTCTAGTGGCAGCAAGCGGGGGCTACTCTCTCATTACGGTGTGTGGGCTTCTCACTACAGTGGCTTCTTGTTACAAGGCACAGCCTCTTGGGTGTTTGGGCTTTAACAGCAACTGGGCTTAGTTGCTGTTAGTATGTGGGATCTTCCCAGAGGAGGGATCAAACCTGTGTCTCCCACATTGGCAGGCAAATTCTTCACCACTGAGCCAGTAGGGAAGCCCTTTCTTTTCATTTTAAATGCTATTATATACGTCTGATTCATAGGTATAACCAAGAGTACAAGAAATAGAAATGCATTGCCCTCACCCCCCAGTAGAACTAACACTGGATGATTTAAAGGAAAATGTCAGAGGTTAAGTGATATCAACAATTTGCTATTTCTCCCAATAGCCACACATCGAGCTATCATTATCGCTAAGAGCAAACATTCATTCCAACTGATAGGCAGCTTGAAAGGTCAAATGTACACAAAAGCAATATGTAATTCTTTCTGCATTTACTCCAATACCTTTTTCTCTTAATAAATATCATTTGTTTTGAAGTTTAATGCAGTGAGGCTACATATGATTAGAAAAGTATGACTCTTTTTAAATTTATATTTTAACATACATATGTGTACATGCATATATATGTACATATACAGAGCTACCGTCAATCAAGAAAAATAAATCATTCTCTAATGTGAACATGTTAAGCAGTGCAGTTTTTAAAATCTTTATAGCACGTTGAGTTCTTCAAAGATTTTAACAGTTTGGCTCTCATTCAATAAATAAAAGTGAATTTGATGGTTCAAGCCATTAATGATAATGACGGGTCTTATTAGCAACCAGCATTTTGCAGCTATTCTTAGGATAAATTTAGCTAAACTCAGCATGTCAAATGAGAGCAAAGTATTTGATATATTTTCTCCCTCTCCTCTCTGCACTATTCTTCACTTTGCTAAAAGGTTGATTGCAGAAAATTGGAAATGTTCTTAGGTATTATCCTTCCCTTAAAAAGAGCACCCATGGGTTCAAATACGCACCAGGCTTTAATGACTGGGAAAATGTAAGAATTTCATTTCACATAGATCAACTTTACATTTCAAAAGATCTTGAAAGAGTAGAAAATATATATGCATATATACAACATTATTTTATCATTGCTCAGTGGCTCACATAGCAATTGCAACAGTCATAAACACTTCTTACTCCAGTATTAGCCCCATCTAGTCAAAGCCTTACTTCACACACTAAATATCACATGGATGTGCAAGCTCAGGTCTTAAATGAAAACCAGACAGGGCTTGTATGCAAGTGTATTATTTTATATATGATACCAGGGAACAGAAGTGGAGGACCACTCCGGGAAGGCATGATGGTTAATTTTATATGTCAACTTGACTGAGCCGTAGGATGTCAAGATAGCTGCTCAAACATTATTCTGAGTGTTTCTATGAGGGTCTTCTGGTTGTGATTAATATTTATATCTGTAGATTGAGTGAAGCAGATTGCGTTCCTTAATGTGAGTGGGCTCATCTACTCAGATGAAGGGCTGAATAAACAAGAGGTCTGACCCTCCTCAATATAAGAGAATTCCTCCTTGAGTGCCTTCAGACTAGGATATCAGCTCTTTTCCTGCCTTTGAACTTAAAATGGAACATGGACATTTCCTGGGTCATGAGTGTATAGACTCACTCTATAGAACTGTCAATGCCTTATAATAAATTAATATATGTACATGCACATGCATGTATTATATATATAAACAAACACATCCTTCCAGTTCTTTTTCTCTGGAAAACCTGACTGATACACAGGGAAAAGAGAGAAGGGAGACAAGTCTCTTTAAGGATGTGTTACTGGGGCTTTCCTGGTGGCACAAACAGTGAAGAATCTGCTTGCAATGCAGGAGACCCAGGTACAATATCTGCGTCAGGAAGATCTGAAAGAAGGAAATGGCAATCCACTCTAGTATCCCCGACTGGAGAATTTCATAGACAGAGGAGTCTAGCGGACTCAGTCCATGGGGTCACAAAAAGTCAGTCACGACTGAGTGACTAGCACACACATAACTCACACACTGTCTTGTAAACCAATGTAGACAACAGGTGGTATTATCCTTCCCTTAAAAGAGCACCCATGGGTTCAAATACGCACCAGGCTTTAATGACTGGGAAAATGTAAGAATTTCATTTCACATAGATCAACTTTACATTTCAAAAGATCTTGAAAGAGTAGAAAATATATATGCATATATACAACATTATTTTATCATTGCTCAGTGGCTCACATAGCAATTGCAACAGTCATAAACACTTCTTACTCCAGTATTAGCCCCATCTAGTCAAAGCCTTACTTCACACACTAAATATCACATGGATGTGCAAGCTCAGGTCTTAAATGAAAACCAGACAGGGCTTGTATGCAAGTGTATTATTTTATATATGATACCAGGGAACAGAAGTGGAGGACCACTCCGGGAAGGCATGATGGTTAATTTTATATGTCAACTTGACTGAGCCGTAGGATGTCAAGATAGCTGCTCAAACATTATTCTGAGTGTTTCTATGAGGGTCTTCTGGTTGTGATTAATATTTATATCTGTAGATTGAGTGAAGCAGATTGCGTTCCTTAATGTGAGTGGGCTCATCTACTCAGATGAAGGGCTGAATAAACAAGAGGTCTGACCCTCCTCAATATAAGAGAATTCCTCCTTGAGTGCCTTCAGACTAGGATATCAGCTCTTTTCCTGCCTTTGAACTTAAAATGGAACATGGACATTTCCTGGGTCATGAGTGTATAGACTCACTCTATAGAACTGTCAATGCCTTATAATAAATTAATATATGTACATGCACATGCATGTATTATATATATAAACAAACACATCCTTCCAGTTCTTTTTCTCTGGAAAACCTGACTGATACACAGGGAAAAGAGAGAAGGGAGACAAGTCTCTTTAAGGATGTGTTACTGGGGCTTTCCTGGTGGCACAAACAGTGAAGAATCTGCTTGCAATGCAGGAGACCCAGGTACAATATCTGCGTCAGGAAGATCTGAAAGAAGGAAATGGCAATCCACTCTAGTATCCCCGACTGGAGAATTTCATAGACAGAGGAGTCTAGCGGACTCAGTCCATGGGGTCACAAAAAGTCAGTCACGACTGAGTGACTAGCACACACATAACTCACACACTGTCTTGTAAACCAATGTAGACAACAGGTGGCCAACCCGTCACAGAGCTCAAGAGTCCCTCTCAGAGCTCACCACCAGCAGTTCTGAGTTGCTCACTGTGTCAGATGCACTCCCACAGGCTTCCATCCCCTGAGTCAGAGAAGCTCCAGGGCAGGAAACAAAAGACCAACAGATGGACTCCAGCTAGCATGCAGTCAGCATAAAGATGAAACTTCAGATAGGAAATCAATAGAAAAAATCAACAAAACCAAAAGCTGATCCTCTGAAGAGATCAATAAAATCAATAAGCCTCTAGCCAGGAGATCTTATTAAAAAAGGAAAGGAGAAAAGAGAACACAAATTATAAATTTAATATCAGAAATTAAAGAAGGGACATTGGTATCATTGCCACAGATACTGACAGGACAGTCAGTGAACAAATACTATGAACAACTCTATGCCAACAGATTTGATCATCTAGATCGAATGGGCCAATTCCCATAAGTATTGCTATCTGTTGGTGTATGAGAGGTTGTGATTAGTTTGAAAAACGTAACTGATGTGACTGGTTCACAACCTACACTGTTAAGGGCAAATTGTTTGAAGAAATAAACATGACCACTATGTGCCTGGTTCCTGTGTCTTACCTTGACTGCTTTTCTCATCAGTTGGCCTCCTAGGCTCCGGCTACAGGGTCTTCAGTAAGTCACACGCTCTCGATCCTCAGCTCAGCAACTTGGCACGACACCCCCGAGGTGCTTCACGTCCTCTGTGCCCCTGTACCTGACCAGTCTCCACATGATTTAAACACTGAAATTCAATGACATTTCTTTCCCTGGTTTGCTTAGTCACACTGACAAGTAGAGAAGATGATGGAAAGAGTACAAGTTTTGAAGCGCCCAGAGATCTAAAAACTAGAGAAAAGATTCAGCTATTGACCTGGTAGAGATGACGTAAGGTATGCACATGAAAGCAACGCCCAGGACAGATGATAGTCATAGTAATAATTTGCATCATGTTTCCTAGTCTACATTAGTTGTTGTAACCGTGTATACGGGGTATCTCTGTGCTCATCAGCATAAGGTCCTCATTTGAGAGTAAGCATACAATCAGAACTCTCTCACCCTCACTAAAGACTGAAATGCCAATGCAGTGGCCTTAGCATTGATGCATATCATCATTTCTGATGTACTTACACAAAATTATTATTGCCATTTTCCTCGGGCTATATTCTTAGCACCCATCACCTCAAAAAAAAAAAAAAGATTTTTAAACTGTTCTATTGACTGCTATGTGCCATTCTATCCCCAAAACATTTTTCTAAAGATATGATTTCCTCTATAGTATATTCTCTATAGGGAGTCATTTATATGTTTTTTTTTTTCATTTAGCAATTATTAACTGAACAGTTACTCTGAAGCCTTCACTGCCTATACCAAAAAAAGAGTGAACAAGGTTTCTCTACTCTCTAGGAGTTTATTTCTTACATGAACAGCAGAAAAGCCAAACGGCAATTTTGATCATAAGCTAAGTATTACTAAAGGCTTAATACAAAGAGTCTAGGAACTTGGGAAACAACCACTTGACCCAGTCTTAAAATGTCAGTATAGATTCCCCAGAGGAACTGAAACGGGGTGAAGTGCCTGGAGGTCAAGTGGAAATTACTCAGGCAGAGGGGAGCACAGAACTCCCCAGGATAATCAGGGGATGTGGGACTGTGTTGCAGACCTAGGAATGAGAAGAGCACCCATGTCAATGTCTCCAAACACTTTCCCCAATGAGTATGGACTATGGACCAGTCATTTCAGCCACATTTTTCAAGCAGATGGCAGTCATTAAACCTTTGGAAGCTATTCCATTCCCCACACTGCATTAGTCACCCCTCAAACACAATGGAGAATAAGCCAAAGACCTTGCCTACATCAGGCTTTGTACCAATGAAGTATACAGGCAATAAGCAAGTCAGCAGGTACATGCATTTATTAAAACATTTATTATTGTCATAAAGTAAAAAAACAAGGCACTGTGATAGAAACAGTAAGGGTGGATTTTAAAAAGGGCCTTTTTAGAGACATCATTCAGAGAAGGTTTCTCTCAGTAGACAACCTTTACGCCGAGTCCTATATAGTGAGAGCCAGTCATGTAAAAAGCCAGGGAAAGAGCACATAGACAGTGGCAAAAAGTGTGCTGTAATGAAGACCCAGGTATATTCCTGGAACCAAAACATGGCCGGGGTGATGGAGCATGGGATGTCAGGCAGAGCATGGTAGGAAAGCAGGGAGAGCAGAGAAGTGGAGTCGAATCATTCAGGACCTTGAGGGCCACTTTGGAGTTTATTCCAAGAGTGAAGGGAAGCATCCAAAGGGTTTTAAAGAAAGAAGTGGCATGCTCTGGTTTATGTCTTAACAAATAATTTCCTAAGAAATGATTGAATGCTGATGACAGAATGTGTATGCCTATTATTGATTGTTCAACCAATATCCCTAGAATGAGTGAATGAAAAGTATATCTGTCCTTTGTTCTATAAACCTAAACTTTCCACTAACTGCCACAGTTTAAGAAACTACAGAAGGATGTACTCCTGCAAAATAAGGATGAAAATCAAGAATGAGAAAGATGAAGACCATGGAACAGGGCAAGGGAATAACACAGTGTTACCTGATCACTAGATCAAGATATCTGATATCATTTATTAAGACAAGAAGACAGCTGGCTTCAGAAGGAAGTCTTTCTAGAAAGAAGTGCAACCAATCATTATCAGCTTTGGTGAACATTTAGAAAACACATGAATCATAAAGAACAGTACTTCCTAGGTGGTGCTAGCAGTAAAGAGTCCGACACAGGAGATGCAAGAGACTCAGTTTCAATCCTGAGGATGGTAAGATCCCCTGGAATAGGAAATGGCAACCCACTGTGGTACTCATGCCTGGAAAATCCCACGGATAGAGGAGTCAGGCAGGCTACAGACTATGGAGTCGGGCATAAGCCTTTGGAAGCTATTCCATTCCCCACACTGCATTAGTCACCCCTCAAACACAATGGAGAATAAGCCAAAGACCTTGCCTACATCAGGCTTTGTACCAATGAAGTATACAGGCAATAAGCAAGTCAGCAGGTACATGCATTTATTAAAACATTTATTATTGTCATAAATTAAAAACAAGGCACTGTGATAGAAACAGTAAGGGTGGATTTTAAAAAGGGCCTTTTTAGAGACATCATTCAGAGAAGGTTTCTCTCAGTAGACAACCTTTACGCCGAGTCCTATATAGTGAGAGCCAGTCATGTAAAAAGCCAGGGAAAGAGCACATAGACAGTGGCAAAAAGTGTGCTGTAATGAAGACCCAGGTATATTCCTGGAACCAAAACATGGCCGGGGTGATGGAGCATGGGATGTCAGGCAGAGCATGGTAGGAAAGCAGGGAGAGCAGAGAAGTGGAGTCGAATCATTCAGGACCTTGAGGGCCACTTTGGAGTTTATTCCAAGAGTGAAGGGAAGCATCCAAAGGGTTTTAAAGAAAGAAGTGGCATGCTCTGGTTTATGTCTTAACAAATAATTTCCTAAGAAATGATTGAATGCTGATGACAGAATGTGTATGCCTATTATTGATTGTTCAACCAATATCCCTAGAATGAGTGAATGAAAAGTATATCTGTCCTTTGTTCTATAAACCTAAACTTTCCACTAACTGCCACAGTTTAAGAAACTACAGAAGGATGTACTCCTGCAAAATAAGGATGAAAATCAAGAATGAGAAAGATGAAGACCATGGAACAGGGCAAGGGAATAACACAGTGTTACCTGATCACTAGATCAAGATATCTGATATCATTTATTAAGACAAGAAGACAGCTGGCTTCAGAAGGAAGTCTTTCTAGAAAGAAGTGCAACCAATCATTATCAGCTTTGGTGAACATTTAGAAAACACATGAATCATAAAGAACAGTACTTCCTAGGTGGTGCTAGCAGTAAAGAGTCCGACACAGGAGATGCAAGAGACTCAGTTTCAATCCTGAGGATGGTAAGATCCCCTGGAATAGGAAATGGCAACCCACTGTGGTACTCATGCCTGGAAAATCCCACGGATAGAGGAGTCAGGCAGGCTACAGACTATGGAGTCGGGCGCAACTAAGCAACTGAGCACACACACACATACAGAGAATACTGAAATATATCCCAATGAAAAATGCACAAGTTAATATTAAATCTAAGGAAGAAAGGGAAACAAAATGGAATATCAGAGGAAACCATCTGGCTCACCAGAAAACAGACCCAGATGTCATTTAAAAAACTGCCACTAGGGGCTTCCCTGGTGGTCCAGTGGGTAAGGACACACTGTCTTGCAGTGCAAGGGGCGCCGGTTCGATCCCTGGCCTGGGAGGATCCCACGTGCCGCGGAGTGGCTGGACCAATGTGTCCAATTACCAAGCCAGAGCTCTAGAGCACATGAGCCCAGAGCTGGTGCTCTGCGACCACAGGGGCCGCTGTGATGGGAGGCCCACACAGGCCAAAGAATAAAGATGGATAAAAATAGATAAGTGAAAGACCAATAGAAGTGGCCCGTCCACTCCCCTCCCTCCCCAAGCCACCCCCACAAAAATAAATAAATAAATAAATAACTGCCACTAATTCAACTATATATCTATGCTTGCTTCTGGGAAGCGAAACTACAAGTGGGAAGAGGTGAGGCAAGAGTCTCATTAGTATACTCTGTGACATTTGGGAAAGCACGTTCATCTGTGACTCTTTCGTGTCAAGCCTTTGGCCTTCCTCTCTTGCTCCATCTCATTCATGGTCTTCACACTCTATAGAGTCAGGCCTCTCCCTGGGCTCCTATGTCCCTTTGCCAGGCCCAGTTCTAGAAGCGATGCTGTAGAGAACCGGATCAAGAACTTTACCTGTTTATACAAACTTTGGGTCCCAAGCTACCCAATTTTACCTATTCACAAGAGTGTCTCGTGTCTGCACCTTGTCTGGGTCATTGTCTATATAGACTATAACCCTAGTGTTACTCTTTATTCCTTTTTCTTCCCTAGAGACTGAAAGTTCTGTGTAAGGATATTGAAGTACCTTCACAGAATTTCTCCCTTTGACCTGAAAGAAATACCTTTAAATCTGAGAATAGCTTCCATAAACAGAGTAAATGTGCTTATCATTACTGTTCCACATTCACTATTTTGTCCTGTTATGACCAAGTTGTAAGTATTCTTATAATCTCCTATGTTACCAATCCACTTTAGCCCTATTAAGGGGAAAAAATGTATGCAAAAACTTAATTACCATTTAAGGATTTCGTAAGTTAATTTGGCACTTATTGTTTGCCAAATAAAGTCAAAAATTCCCATGATCACACCTTAACTCTTGTCCACCTTAGAGAGGCCATTCATCAATTATGTGTAGCTAATATTTGAACACAGAGCCAATAATCTCATTTATGAAATTAAGGTTGTGGCTTTTCAAGTATATTTCCAGAATTCTAATTAACACAAGCTAATGAGTAGAGTATTGGGGCCAAGGACACAACTTGAGAAAACTAACGAAAGGCCAACAGAATGCAATTATTTTGCATAGCAGAACTTGAAGTAACCCCTGCTATTTTTAAAGCATGTGCTGTGATACTGTACATAGACCTGATGACCCCATTCACTTAAGAAAGCATTACTGAACGGAAGCTTCATGATGGGGTGAATTCTCACTGATTTGTCAAAACTCAACTCCTGGGCTTTGAAAAGTGCCTGACACTTAGTAGATGCTTAAGGATTCTTTTAATTAAACTACAAGTGGGAAGAGGTGAGGCAAGAGTCTCATTAGTATACTCTGTGACATTTGGGAAAGCACGTTCATCTGTGACTCTTTCGTGTCAAGCCTTTGGCCTTCCTCTCTTGCTCCATCTCATTCATGGTCTTCACACTCTATAGAGTCAGGCCTCTCCCTGGGCTCCTATGTCCCTTTGCCAGGCCCAGTTCTAGAAGCGATGCTGTAGAGAACCGGATCAAGAACTTTACCTGTTTATACAAACTTTGGGTCCCAAGCTACCCAATTTTACCTATTCACAAGAGTGTCTCGTGTCTGCACCTTGTCTGGGTCATTGTCTATATAGACTATAACCCTAGTGTTACTCTTTATTCCTTTTTCTTCCCTAGAGACTGAAAGTTCTGTGTAAGGATATTGAAGTACCTTCACAGAATTTCTCCCTTTGACCTGAAAGAAATACCTTTAAATCTGAGAATAGCTTCCATAAACAGAGTAAATGTGCTTATCATTACTGTTCCACATTCACTATTTTGTCCTGTTATGACCAAGTTGTAAGTATTCTTATAATCTCCTATGTTACCAATCCACTTTAGCCCTATTAAGGGGAAAAAATGTATGCAAAAACTTAATTACCATTTAAGGATTTCGTAAGTTAATTTGGCACTTATTGTTTGCCAAATAAAGTCAAAAATTCCCATGATCACACCTTAACTCTTGTCCACCTTAGAGAGGCCATTCATCAATTATGTGTAGCTAATATTTGAACACAGAGCCAATAATCTCATTTATGAAATTAAGGTTGTGGCTTTTCAAGTATATTTCCAGAATTCTAATTAACACAAGCTAATGAGTAGAGTATTGGGGCCAAGGACACAACTTGAGAAAACTAACGAAAGGCCAACAGAATGCAATTATTTTGCATAGCAGAACTTGAAGTAACCCCTGCTATTTTTAAAGCATGTGCTGTGATACTGTACATAGACCTGATGACCCCATTCACTTAAGAAAGCATTACTGAACGGAAGCTTCATGATGGGGTGAATTCTCACTGTATTTGTCAAAACTCAACTCCTGGGCTTTGAAAAGTGCCTGACACTTAGTAGATGCTTAAGGATTCTTTTTAATTCAGGAATACAAATTTGATGCATGATATTCTACTAATTGACACTTTATCAGGAGACCAATTGCACTTTTATTCTGTAGCACAAAAATGAATGATCAGCATTGTAACTGCGGAGTGTCACCAGATTCTAAAGTACCTTCAGAATTATCAAAGGTAACACAACATTCACATTATACTATAATTTAGTAATCAGTTGCTTTTTATTGTATTCTGAGCCTTTGATCAGAGGCCAGGTTTCAAACCTGACAGAACAGTAATAAAGTTTTTGTAGACATTTTTCTTCCCATTGCTTAAAAGAGGTAACAAACTTGTGTCCCTCAAGCTGTATCCAGTTTGCGGATAGACCTTATTTTATTTGGTCTTTGCAGCATTGGTATAAACATATACTCTTTAAAAACTGGAATTGTTGGGACCTTCCTGGTGGTCCTATGGCTAAGACTCTGTGCTCTCAATGCAGGGTCAGGTTCAATCCCTGGCCTGGGAACCAGATCCCACATGCCACAACTAAGAGTCTGCATGCTACCACTAAAGATCCTGTATGCCACAACTAAGACTTTGTGCAGCCAAACAAATATGTTTTTAACAAATTGCAAAAGTTATCAAAATTTATGTCAGGCCACTCCATATCAAATTTTAGATTTCCTGACTCTCTTGAAAAAACTTTAATTTCTGACAACATGGTGTCCAAAGTCACATACTCAGTAGGTAGAAGGTGAGTAACACTACTGTCTTAAAATAGAGCAGCTATTAATACTTGGTGTGTTGCCACACTTTCCATCATTCTCTTTTGTACTCCCCATCAGATCTGTTCGTTATGGTGCTCAGACTGCTGCTTTGTGGGAAATAACGAAGAAGAACATGAAATATTTTATATGCTTTACTTGGGGGGGGGGCAAGTTGGGGAGGGAAGAGGGCGGGCGGGCCACTTCTATTGGTCTTTCATTTCTCTATTTTCATCCGTCTTTGTTCTTTGGCTCCTGTGGGCCTCCCATCACGGTGGCGTCTGTTGTCGCAGAGCGCAGGCTCTGGGCTCATGCGCTCCAGAGCTCCAGCTGGGTAATTGGATACATCAGTCCAGCCGCTTCTCAGCACGTGGGATCTTCCCAGGCCAAGGATCGAACCGGCGCCCCTTGCACCACAAGGCGGTGTCCTTACCCACTAAACCACCAGGGAAGCCCTATACGCTTTATTTTTTAATATTATCTATAGGAATTCAAGTTTGTAAGCCTTGGCGTAAAGAATAGAATACAATTGCTTTAACTTGGCAGACCCAGCCCTTCACACTTAGATCGAAAAAGCAGGTTCATCCTTAGCTTCCCCCATGACTCTCCATGAAGTTTATTCTAAACAAAGCTCGTTCCCCCAAGGGACCATAACCACTCACTCCTGCCTGTCTTTTGCAGACTCTAGATATGGCGTATTATTCTTCTAAAGAAATTCTGCTAATTTGTTCAAATGCCATCCCCTCTCTTCCAGGATACAACAAAAATGTGTTCCGTGCATATATACCAAACATCTTAATAGGTTCTATTGGATACAGAAGTAAATAAGACATATAGCCCTGCCATGGAGATTAACAAGGAAGTCACCCTTGTTAAGAATTACAAAAAACAATTAAAATAAAATGTGCTTTCGTCCGCTTTCTTGGTCACTGGTAGTTTGCTCAGCAAATGGGTGGGAGATATACAAAACAACATAAAAGTTTTTTAATTCAAAAGAAATTTCATATATGGTGTATCTGGAAAGATCTCTAATAAATGCTTCCCGTTTAAAAAAAAAAGGTGCACTGAAAACACGGAAAGAAGCTGAAATTCAGATGAGAAAGTAATTGGTAGAGAAGAAAATAATCTTGAAATAACAGCTTAAAGAGTGACAGAAGAGATTAGGAAGTGTCACTGCGGTCACTGCCAATGTCTCATCATCTCTAGTTTAGAGTATGAAAGTGAGAAGGAAAAAAATAGTCAACACTGCAGAATGCAATAAGAAAAGCAAATCCCAGCCAGAAAGCTTGTATCAGTTCTGTCAGAGAACAAACATTGTTTCTATTGGTCTTTCATTTCTCTATTTTCATCCGTCTTTGTTCTTTGGCTCCTGTGGGCCTCCCATCACGGTGGCGTCTGTTGTCGAGAGCGCAGGCTCTGGGCTCATGCGCTCCAGAGCTCCAGCTGGGTAATTGGATACATCAGTCCAGCCGCTTCTCAGCACGTGGGATCTTCCCAGGCCAAGGATCGAACCGGCGCCCCTTGCACCACAAGGCGGTGTCCTTACCCACTAAACCACCAGGGAAGCCCTATACGCTTTATTTTTTAATATTATCTATAGGAATTCAAGTTTGTAAGCCTTGGCGTAAAGAATAGAATACAATTGCTTTAACTTGGCAGACCCAGCCCTTCACACTTAGATCGAAAAAGCAGGTTCATCCTTAGCTTCCCCCATGACTCTCCATGAAGTTTATTCTAAACAAAGCTCGTTCCCCCAAGGGACCATAACCACTCACTCCTGCCTGTCTTTTGCAGACTCTAGATATGGCGTATTATTCTTCTAAAGAAATTCTGCTAATTTGTTCAAATGCCATCCCCTCTCTTCCAGGATACAACAAAAATGTGTTCCGTGCATATATACCAAACATCTTAATAGGTTCTATTGGATACAGAAGTAAATAAGACATATAGCCCTGCCATGGAGATTAACAAGGAAGTCACCCTTGTTAAGAATTACAAAAAACAATTAAAATAAAATGTGCTTTCGTCCGCTTTCTTGGTCACTGGTAGTTTGCTCAGCAAATGGGTGGGAGATATACAAAACAACATAAAAGTTTTTTAATTCAAAAGAAATTTCATATATGGTGTATCTGGAAAGATCTCTAATAAATGCTTCCCGTTTAAAAAAAAAAGGTGCACTGAAAACACGGAAAGAAGCTGAAATTCAGATGAGAAAGTAATTGGTAGAGAAGAAAATAATCTTGAAATAACAGCTTAAAGAGTGACAGAAGAGATTAGGAAGTGTCACTGCGGTCACTGCCAATGTCTCATCATCTCTAGTTTAGAGTATGAAAGTGAGAAGGAAAAAAATAGTCAACACTGCAGAATGCAATAAGAAAAGCAAATCCCAGCCAGAAAGCTTGTATCAGTTCTGTCAGAGAACAAACATTGTTTTTCATAACTTATCAATAACCACATTAAAGACTTAAACTAGAAGTTTTCACAGCTTAAAAAAATTTGAATTTGAAAATGAAGGAGGAAGTAGGGCAGATACTGGGAACAAAGAAATTCAGCACAAGGGGATTCGTACACTTGAAAGATCATGAAGCAACCCACGAAGAAAAAACTAGGGCTTCCCTGGTGGTCCAGTGGGTAAGAGTCCACCTAGAAGTGTAAGGGACACCAGTTCAATCCCCTGGCCCTAGAAGATTCCACGTGCCAAAGTGGCTGGACCAGTGTGCTCTGGACATGCGCCCAGAGCCAGTGCTCTGCAGTGAGAGAGGCCACTGCAATGGAAGACCCACACAGGCCAAAGAATAAAGATGGATGGAAATAAATAAATAAAATAAAAGAGGCCAATTTTTTTTAAAATATATTTTTAAATTATATTTAAGATATAAATATAATTTATAATTGTGTCCATGTATGTGTATATATGTATATATTATAAAATATTTAAATATACTTAAGGGTCTATATAATATAGACATATAATTTTAAGATGTAGGATTATAAAAAGAATTTCTTGAATACTGTCTTAATGAAAAAACTTTCCACAAAAAACTGAAGATTTTAATAAAGGTCATAGTCAGCAGTTACCTAAATTAAATGTACACAGATCCTGAAGATAATACATTTGCAGACTTGCATGCTACTTTTTCCTGCTTTTCCACTGTGATAATGATGGAAAAAATGCCAGAATTAAAGGCCAACACTGCTCCCCATAGTCCATTTGGGGAGTTGGTTTGAACTGAATTGATCAGAACCAAACTATAGGCTTCCCCAATAGCTCAGATGGTAACAAATCTGCCTGCAATGCAAGAGACCTGGGTTTGATTCCTAGGTGGGGAAGATCCCCTGGGAAAAGAACTGGCTACCCACTCCGAAAATAATCTTGAAATAACAGCTTAAAGAGTGACAGAAGAGATTAGGAAGTGTCACTGCGGTCACTGCCAATGTCTCATCATCTCTAGTTTAGAGTATGAAAGTGAGAAGGAAAAAAATAGTCAACACTGCAGAATGCAATAAGAAAAGCAAATCCCAGCCAGAAAGCTTGTATCAGTTCTGTCAGAGAACAAACATTGTTTTTCATAACTTATCAATAACCACATTAAAGACTTAAACTAGAAGTTTTCACAGCTTAAAAAAATTTGAATTTGAAAATGAAGGAGGAAGTAGGGCAGATACTGGGAACAAAGAAATTCAGCACAAGGGGATTCGTACACTTGAAAGATCATGAAGCAACCCACGAAGAAAAAACTAGGGCTTCCCTGGTGGTCCAGTGGGTAAGAGTCCACCTAGAAGTGTAAGGGACACCAGTTCAATCCCCTGGCCCTAGAAGATTCCACGTGCCAAAGTGGCTGGACCAGTGTGCTCTGGACATGCGCCCAGAGCCAGTGCTCTGCAGTGAGAGAGGCCACTGCAATGGAAGACCCACACAGGCCAAAGAATAAAGATGGATGGAAATAAATAAATAAAATAAAAGAGGCCAATTTTTTTTAAAATATATTTTTAAATTATATTTAAGATATAAATATAATTTATAATTGTGTCCATGTATGTGTATATATGTATATATTATAAAATATTTAAATATACTTAAGGGTCTATATAATATAGACATATAATTTTAAGATGTAGGATTATAAAAAGAATTTCTTGAATACTGTCTTAATGAAAAAACTTTCCACAAAAAACTGAAGATTTTAATAAAGGTCATAGTCAGCAGTTACCTAAATTAAATGTACACAGATCCTGAAGATAATACATTTGCAGACTTGCATGCTACTTTTTCCTGCTTTTCCACTGTGATAATGATGGAAAAAATGCCAGAATTAAAGGCCAACACTGCTCCCCATAGTCCATTTGGGGAGTTGGTTTGAACTGAATTGATCAGAACCAAACTATAGGCTTCCCCAATAGCTCAGATGGTAACAAATCTGCCTGCAATGCAAGAGACCTGGGTTTGATTCCTAGGTGGGGAAGATCCCCTGGGAAAAGAACTGGCTACCCACTCCAGTATTCTTCCCTGGAGAATTCAATGGAGAGAGAAGCCTGGAAGTCTACAGTCCACGGGGTCTCAAAGTGTTGGACACAACTGAGTGACTAACACACATACCCATAATGTACTGAATGGGACTGAAGGGAAGTGATCTGAATTAACACCACCAGCAACTAAGCAATGCTTATAAACTCTGAACTCATGGGAAAATTATGAGAGGACATTTTTTAACAGCATAAAAAATAATGAGGTGAGCCATGGTGATAACAATCAATGAGAGAGAACACAGTATTTTGGCTTTTATGGCGATTTCAGCTCATCATTCTCGCTGATAATTTTCACCATGGAGTTGGAGATGAAAGCAGTGTTCAAGAAAAGGCAAACACTTTCACAATGCTAGAACATATCTTAGGACCCAACTTTAAGTCAAGTTCTTATCATAACATATTTATTCTATACATGCTCCTTTCTCCTAAGTTAAAATTTGGAGGGGTCTCCCTGGTGGTCCAGTGGATAAAGAGTCCGTCTTGCAGTGCAAGGGGCACCGGTTTGATCCCTGGCGCAGGAAGACCCCACGTGCTGTGGAGTGGCTGGACCAGTGTGTTCAATTCAGAGCCAGTGCTCTTGAGCGCATGTGCCCAGAGCCAGAGCTCTGCAAGGAGAGAAGCCACTGCGATAGGAGGCCCACACAGTCCAAAGAATTAAGATGGATGAAAGTAAATGAAGGACCAATAAAAGAGGCCAAATTTTTTTTTAATTTTTGGAAAAATAAAACTATTATAATTATCAGTTCATCTATTTAACTTAGCCATGGTGGCTCAGACGATGAAGAATTTGCCTGCAATGCAAGAGACCTGGATTCGATCCCTGAGTTGCGAAGATTTCCCTGAAGAAGGGAATGGCTACCCACTCCAGTACTCTTGCCTAGAAAATCCCATAGATACAGGAGCCTCGTAGGCAAAGAGTCAGCAAAGAGTCGGACATGACTGAGCAACTAACATATTTAACTTACCAAGAGCTAAACAAGAGCTCAGCAATGAAAGAGTCAATACCTTATTCATTTTTTAACTACAATTTTAAACACAAGTTACATCACAGGTATGTAGGTATGAAATATTTACTGACTTGCCTCATAAAATTATTATGTACAACACATACCTAAAGGAGAGAACCTAAATATCCAGTTTGCTAGCTTCTGATTAGTGAAAATTTTACTAGTCACAAATGTCCCCAGAGCATGTGAGCAGGAACCAATAAACTAATGTGGTTTCTCTACTAGGAAGCATAAATTGAAAATAAAATACTAAACCCTAGTCTATTCTATAAATGTGTTTATAAAATTTTTAAAAGGTAAATTATGCAAATATGTGTTTAAGAAATTTAGACATCATGGATCATTGACTTCTGGGGCCCCAACAACTTCCTCAAAACCATTAGCATCTGCTACATAAATTCACATTTACAGAGCTAATAAAATGCACATTACTCAACCAACAGCAGAATTACTTGAGGTGGTCTCATGTTTATAAGCCCAGATTTGTTTTTCTTTTAAGAAGAATAGCCAGAATATACTGATTTGGGAGCTGAAACTTGAATATAAGCCATTCTTGCCCCTTTCATTTTTAATACCTTTAGGCTTTTCAATTTGACTGACACAATTCAGAGTAACTGATGGGTTTTCTTATAATGTGAACAACCAAAGCCAGAATATCTAATATACCTATACTTGCTACTGAAATATGCATGACTTTCCATTGTTTTTAACACATAGAACTTATGACTTTAAGATGAACTGGAAGTTATGTAGCAAAAAAGTTGGTAGAAATAAATGAAAATAAAGAAAAACGATCCTGCTGTTACAAATCTACTACAAATTCAATGTCATATTTTGTGCACATGAATAATGTCATCTCAAAATAGTGTATTATTGTAAAAGAAATCCAGCAGTGGCACACTGTTGTTAAGAAACAGCTTTCATTCTATTCACATCGTATTGAGCTTTTTTTATGAGTATCTGTTTTTAAACCAACAGGCTTTTTAATTTAAAAAATCAGATAATATTAAAAGTTTATAAGCCATATCAGAACCACCAAAGATAGGGGCAGGCTTTTTGCAGATTCTTAAATTTGAAAATTATTGGACTCATAAATATAGCCTATGAAATCCTTATAATAAGTGAAATGAGATAATTTGCAGTATTTTCTTTGGAATATGAGATTTAGCTTAGCAATTTAAAAAACATTCTCTGGTTTTCCAATTCAATAATCTCACCTTCTGCCTGACATCCATGACAAAGTCCTGCCTCCTGTTTACTCTCATATAAAAGTCACTGCATCTTCTCATGAGAAGTGTATTTACTTACGAAGGACTCATAACTTAAAAATTTTCTTTGTCTCCTGAGTAACTTCTGAGTATTCTGACAAATTAGCACAGTGACTGGCATAAAATTAATATCCAATAAATATTTGTGAAATTAAACCAATAACTCAAAGTAATGTGTCTTTGATGGTGGACAATGAGCCTTGTTAGGACAGGGATAAAGATGTATATGACAGGAGATATCCACAGAGCTCCTTGATTCACAAACAGGAGCAATAGCTATTCACAGGCTAGACCTGCCTGAAAGGACTAATTTACAAAACTACATAAATATTTTAGACCATCATTTATTATTAGACTCTGATATCTGACAATTTTTTTAAATTTTTTATATTTTAAAGGAAAATCATTTTACAATGTTGTGTTGGTTTCTGCCATATAACAACATGAATTAGCCATAATTTTAGGCTGATTGCCCTTTCCATCTTGAGCCTCCCTCCTCTCCCCTATCCCAACCTTCTAGGCATCACAGAGCACCAGGCTCGGCCCCCTGTGTTATACAACCATTTCTCACCAGCTATCTGTTTTACACATGGTAGTATATACATGTGAATACTACTTTCTCCATTCACCCTCTCCTGCACTGTGTCCACAAGTCCATTCTCTACATGTATGTCCCCATTCTGTGCTCTGTGATTTCAGTCATTTCTGACTCTTTGTGAGCCCATGGACTGTAGCCCAGCAAACTCCCCTGTCCATGAGATGCTCCAGACAAGAATACTGGAGTGGGTTGCCATTTCCTCCTCCAGGGGATCTTACTGGATCCAAGGATTGAGCCCAAGTCTCCTGCAGCTCCTGCCTGGGCAGGCAAATTCTTTACCACTGAGCCACCAGGGAAACCCATACTTGTTCATTCCTTCCCTGCAAATAGGTTCATCAATACCATTTTCCTAGATGTTATATACATGAATTTTTTTTAATGTCCTCACGGAATTTTTTTTTTTTTAATTTTGGCCTCTTTTACTGGTCTTCCTATTCACTTATTTCCATCCATCTTTATTCTTTGACCTGTGTGGGCCTCCCACCGCAGTGGCCTCACTTGTTGCAGAGCACCAGCTCTGGGCACATGCGCTCCAGAGCTCTGGCTCATAATTGGACACATTGGTACAGCCGATCCACAGCACGTGGGATCTTCCTGTGCCAGGGATCGAACTGGTGCCCCTTGCACTGCAAAGCAGACTCTGTGCCCACTAGACAACCAGGGAAGCCCCCTATATATGAATTTTAGGCAAGTCATAATGACTCAATATTTTCCTAGGTTTCTTTGAATGCCATTTCTAACTTTATCCTCATTGTCTAATCTTATTATACACTTAGTAGATGTTCAGAAATACTTATGTAATACACAAGTTCTCGGTTGATAGAACCACTTTAAAGTGAGTAGTCAAAATATTTTTGTTTTCACTCAGGTAAAACAATTGATCCAAAAGTTTGGTGTAACCTATTTTAGACTGCTTTTATCTGGGGACAGCAGGGGTGGGACTTTTTTTTTTAATATAATACTTCTCCCAGATGAAATTTCAAACTACTAAAAAGTCAATCCAAATTATTTAATCAAAAAGTAAGTATTTATTATATAATCTACTTGAACCATTTCCGGAGCAATATATCCAGTAGATAGAGATACACCACTTAGGCCTTTTAAAAGCAATGAATGTGCTCTGTGAGAAAAGCAGATCCTTCACGGGTGCTATATGACGGTCTGGAGGGGTGGGATGGGGGGATACACATATGACTAATCTGAGAACATACATATCTGTAAACAACAAAACTCTGTAAAAGTTAAAAATAAAATAAAAGTTTTAAAAAATAAATAAATAAAAGCAATGAATGAAATGAAAAGTTACTTTTAAACAAATCTGTCAGTGATCCTAATTTGAAAGTAAGCAAACTGAGAGTCAGATTGTGTCTGTCTTCTACCTTGTAGATAGTATGCTTCACAAAAGTTGGTTGGGCTAAGTGAGAGAAGGAAGAGTCTATAAAACTTTTTCTGAGTCTGATTAATTGCACTTTTCTTTTTTTTTTTTTTTACTAAATTTAGATTTTTAGCTCTTAAAGGTAAAATTCAGAAAATCATCATATCTCTATTTATGAAATACAAAACACACAGTCTGTCTCTCTCTCACACACACACACAAAATGTGTTATTCTTGGTGTTTCACAGCTTTGAAAATACCAGTTAAGACAAAACAGGTTTGTTGCACATGCTCTTCTAAATGCACACCTATTGAAACATAATTTACACGTTTTGGTCAAAGCTGTTGGGCATCAGGGACTGCAAGAAGTGAGAACTATTACTATTTCTATGTATGGCCCTTGCACTGCAAAGCAGACTCTGTGCCCACTAGACAACCAGGGAAGCCCCCTATATATGAATTTTAGGCAAGTCATAATGACTCAATATTTTCCTAGGTTTCTTTGAATGCCATTTCTAACTTTATCCTCATTGTCTAATCTTATTATACACTTAGTAGATGTTCAGAAATACTTATGTAATACACAAGTTCTCGGTTGATAGAACCACTTTAAAGTGAGTAGTCAAAATATTTTTGTTTTCACTCAGGTAAAACAATTGATCCAAAAGTTTGGTGTAACCTATTTTAGACTGCTTTTATCTGGGGACAGCAGGGGTGGGACTTTTTTTTTTAATATAATACTTCTCCCAGATGAAATTTCAAACTACTAAAAAGTCAATCCAAATTATTTAATCAAAAAGTAAGTATTTATTATATAATCTACTTGAACCATTTCCGGAGCAATATATCCAGTAGATAGAGATACACCACTTAGGCCTTTTAAAAGCAATGAATGTGCTCTGTGAGAAAAGCAGATCCTTCACGGGTGCTATATGACGGTCTGGAGGGGTGGGATGGGGGGATACACATATGACTAATCTGAGAACATACATATCTGTAAACAACAAAACTCTGTAAAAGTTAAAAATAAAATAAAAGTTTTAAAAAATAAATAAATAAAAGCAATGAATGAAATGAAAAGTTACTTTTAAACAAATCTGTCAGTGATCCTAATTTGAAAGTAAGCAAACTGAGAGTCAGATTGTGTCTGTCTTCTACCTTGTAGATAGTATGCTTCACAAAAGTTGGTTGGGCTAAGTGAGAGAAGGAAGAGTCTATAAAACTTTTTCTGAGTCTGATTAATTGCACTTTTCTTTTTTTTTTTTTTACTAAATTTAGATTTTTAGCTCTTAAAGGTAAAATTCAGAAAATCATCATATCTCTATTTATGAAATACAAAACACACAGTCTGTCTCTCTCTCACACACACACACAAAATGTGTTATTCTTGGTGTTTCACAGCTTTGAAAATACCAGTTAAGACAAAACAGGTTTGTTGCACATGCTCTTCTAAATGCACACCTATTGAAACATAATTTACACGTTTTGGTCAAAGCTGTTGGGCATCAGGGACTGCAAGAAGTGAGAACTATTACTATTTCTATGTCTCTTCTTTGGTAAATATCCCAGTTTTCAGAATTTGTTGTAATAACAAAATCATGTCTGAGAGCAAAAATGTATAATGTATCAAGATTATCAGTAAGAACAAAAGCCTCCATACTTCACAAGGAAAATGGTTAAAACTATGAATCTGAAACATTATTGTAATAATGGAAGTAAGAAAATTCCTATATCAGAGTGGAGAACATAAGATCAGAAGTTTATTTTCAGTGTGACATTTTCAAAATTTTAAAATTGAATGATCAAAATGAAGCATTACCTCTCTAGTTTTTCTTATCTTCCATGCCCCTCTTTCCCAAGCTGACAAGGAAAAAGAGAGAAAAGGAACTACAATTTCCTTTAGACATTCCTCTCCAATCTCTTAGTCCTCATGCTAATTCCTGAGCTCTACTTTTCAGACCTGCTTTTAAAGCCCTCTGTCTTTACCTGATGTGCTTCAATCTTCCCCGTGCTAAACTCAGTGCTGCAGCTAAAATGGAGCACAGAAGAGAAAGTTGTGGGGGTTGGAAAAAACCAATCTCCTGATGCTCTTTCTGGTTTTATCCTTTCTAATCTGCTCTTGCTGTAAACTGAGGTAGAATGTAAAAAGGTATCCATACATCTGAGAGGACTGTTCTCTTAGGGGAAAGAAAAAGCAGAGATGCAACTGTGTTCAAGGCAGACCCCATAGTGCTTGATATCTTGTGAAAAGAACAAGCCATCCAGGGTTCAGTAGCCCATACTCAAAGCAGTGGGTTGAAGGAGATGCACAGACTGAAGCTTTAAGCTACCAATGAAGAAATTATAAAGCATAAGAGGCTGAACAGTATTTTGATGATAATTGACATACAAACTGTTCAATTTCAGCACAAATTTGGTTCAGCAGTTTGTTTTTCAGTCAAACTTGGATATTCTCCAAAATATGTTAAGACAAAACTGGTTCTAAAATAATTTTTGCTTAGGTCTGCCTAGACCCTACATAACCCTCAGAACTGATTAACAATGATGTCTAATTTATTCTTATCTTAAACTTGTCAGGAGTCAAATATATTAAAGCTGAAAGTGTTTTGCAAGATTACTATTGGCAATAAGATGAGATTTATGGTATTGTAATCAATGTCCAGATTTATTTGGGTCGTACTTTAAAAAAGAGAGCAAAAATGTATAATGTATCAAGATTATCAGTAAGAACAAAAGCCTCCATACTTCACAAGGAAAATGGTTAAAACTATGAATCTGAAACATTATTGTAATAATGGAAGTAAGAAAATTCCTATATCAGAGTGGAGAAATAAGATCAGAAGTTTATTTTCAGTGTGACATTTTCAAAATTTTAAAATTGAATGATCAAAATGAAGCATTACCTCTCTAGTTTTTCTTATCTTCCATGCCCCTCTTTCCCAAGCTGACAAGGAAAAAGAGAGAAAAGGAACTACAATTTCCTTTAGACATTCCTCTCCAATCTCTTAGTCCTCATGCTAATTCCTGAGCTCTACTTTTCAGACCTGCTTTTAAAGCCCTCTGTCTTTACCTGATGTGCTTCAATCTTCCCCGTGCTAAACTCAGTGCTGCAGCTAAAATGGAGCACAGAAGAGAAAGTTGTGGGGGTTGGAAAAAACCAATCTCCTGATGCTCTTTCTGGTTTTATCCTTTCTAATCTGCTCTTGCTGTAAACTGAGGTAGAATGTAAAAAGGTATCCATACATCTGAGAGGACTGTTCTCTTAGGGGAAAGAAAAAGCAGAGATGCAACTGTGTTCAAGGCAGACCCCATAGTGCTTGATATCTTGTGAAAAGAACAAGCCATCCAGGGTTCAGTAGCCCATACTCAAAGCAGTGGGTTGAAGGAGATGCACAGACTGAAGCTTTAAGCTACCAATGAAGAAATTATAAAGCATAAGAGGCTGAACAGTATTTTGATGATAATTGACATACAAACTGTTCAATTTCAGCACAAATTTGGTTCAGCAGTTTGTTTTTCAGTCAAACTTGGATATTCTCCAAAATATGTTAAGACAAAACTGGTTCTAAAATAATTTTTGCTTAGGTCTGCCTAGACCCTACATAACCCTCAGAACTGATTAACAATGATGTCTAATTTATTCTTATCTTAAACTTGTCAGGAGTCAAATATATTAAAGCTGAAAGTGTTTTGCAAGATTACTATTGGCAATAAGATGAGATTTATGGTATTGTAATCAATGTCCAAGAATGCCTTGACCTTGACTCTGAAAGATCCGTACTTAATTCTTCTCAAAGTTACTGATACATGTGGAAACATATACACATAATGACCAATGTGAAAAAATACCATTTTATAATCTGAGTCAGATCTTAATGAGCTAATTAAGAAATGAGCTAATTGGTAGAAGACGGTTTAGTATCCATAGCTCAGGTCAGCAGGAATTTTACCTTAAGTCAAAATTCATACTCTTTGGTTAGGCTCATAAATAAATAAACACAGAACAATGAGCAGATAACTCAGATTAGCATCAAAAAAGGAAATATTTAAACAACTAGTCTATTCCCAAAAGTTTTGCCTGCCTCATTATACAGAGCCATCCCACAGTAACCATGGGCTTCTCAGGTGATGCTAATGGTAAAGAACCTGCCTGCCAATGTAGGAGACATAAGAGACTTTGGTTCAATACCTGGGTTAGAAGATTATCCTGGAGGAAAGTATAACAACCCACTCCAGTATTCTAGCCTGGAGAATCCCATGGGCAGAAGAGCCTGGCATGTTACAGTCCACAGGGTTGCACAGAGTCAAACATGACTGAAACAACTTGGCATGGAACACTTGGTAGCCACAATGGACTGGTTCTAAGATACCACATGGCTACCAAAATCTGCACCTCAAGTCCCTTATATCAAATGGGATAGTACTTGCACATACCTATATTAATATTCACCCAAATACTTTAAATCATCTCTAGGCTACTTAAAATACCTAATATAATGCAAATGCTAGGTAAAGAATTGCTCAGATATGTATTTTGCTTTTGGAAGTTTTTTTTTCACAGTTGGTTGAATCCATGGATATGGAATACACCTCTAAAAAAAAAAAAAAGTTCAATTTCAGCACAAATTTGGTTCAGCAGTTTGTTTTCAGTCAAACTTGGATATTCTCCAAAATATGTTAAGACAAAACTGGTTCTAAAATAATTTTTGCTTAGGTCTGCCTAGACCCTACATAACCCTCAGAACTGATTAACAATGATGTCTAATTTATTCTTATCTTAAACTTGTCAGGAGTCAAATATATTAAAGCTGAAAGTGTTTTGCAAGATTACTATTGGCAATAAGATGAGATTTATGGTATTGTAATCAATGTCCAAGAATGCCTTGACCTTGACTCTGAAAGATCCGTACTTAATTCTTCTCAAAGTTACTGATACATGTGGAAACATATACACATAATGACCAATGTGAAAAAATACCATTTTATAATCTGAGTCAGATCTTAATGAGCTAATTAAGAAATGAGCTAATTGGTAGAAGACGGTTTAGTATCCATAGCTCAGGTCAGCAGGAATTTTACCTTAAGTCAAAATTCATACTCTTTGGTTAGGCTCATAAATAAATAAACACAGAACAATGAGCAGATAACTCAGATTAGCATCAAAAAAGGAAATATTTAAACAACTAGTCTATTCCCAAAAGTTTTGCCTGCCTCATTATACAGAGCCATCCCACAGTAACCATGGGCTTCTCAGGTGATGCTAATGGTAAAGAACCTGCCTGCCAATGTAGGAGACATAAGAGACTTTGGTTCAATACCTGGGTTAGAAGATTATCCTGGAGGAAAGTATAACAACCCACTCCAGTATTCTAGCCTGGAGAATCCCATGGGCAGAAGAGCCTGGCATGTTACAGTCCACAGGGTTGCACAGAGTCAAACATGACTGAAACAACTTGGCATGGAACACTTGGTATCCACAATGGACTGGTTCTAAGATACCACATGGCTACCAAAATCTGCACACGTTCAAGTCCCTTATATCAAATGGTATAGTATTTGTACATAACTATATGAATATTCACCCAAATACTTTAAATCATCTCTAGGCTACTTAAAATACCTAATATAATGCAAATGCTAGGTAAAGAATTGCTCGCAGATATGTATTTTGCTTTTTGGAACTTTCTGGATTTTTTTTCTAATATTTCAATTCACAGTTGGTTGAATCCATGGATATGGAATCCAGTGATATGAAGGTCCCCATACACCTCTAGGTCTGGAAGCAATGAAGTTGAAGAGAAGAAAGGTTATAGGCTCATGTTTCTGATCACACAGTACCCTCAACCCATCAGTAAACAGAGCATGTTCAAAATGTTAAGCTAGATTTACTCATTCGTTAAACAGATTTTGAGCACCTGTGCTGTATTTAGTCGCTCAGTGTGTCTGACTCTTAGAGACCTCATAGACTGCAGCCCACGGACTCCTCTATCCATAGGGATTCTCTAGGCAAAAATACCTAGCTATTCCCTTCTCCAGGGGATCTTCCTGACCCAGAGCAAGAACCCAGGTCTCCTGCACTGCAGGCAGATTCTTCACCGTCTGAGTCACCAGAAAAGCCCTTTGAGCATTTACTATAGATGAATAATTGTTCTAGATAACAGAGATGCATGTGTGAGTGTGTGCTTAGTCACCCCAGGGATTGAACCTGTATCTCCTGCTAGGCTCATTCTTTACTGCTGAGCCATAGGGGAAGTCACCCAATAATAGAAATATAAATTATCAATTCCTTTCATGGAGAAGTCGAGCTCAATAAAGACATGAAGGAATGGGCCTTCTTCCTACTACATGCAAGCTATTCTGTCAGTGATGAAGAAAATTCAACCAAAGAGACTTGGACTTTTGCTAATCAGAAAACAAGCAACCAAACAAAGGCAAGAGTGAAATTACATTGTTCCCTTTGAATCAATGATCCACCTTTAGATTCTTTATTAAAGCAGCTAAAAATATGGAAGAGGTGATGTCAGCATTGTTAAAAACCGGAAGATTATCCGGGAGGAAAGTATAACAACCCACTCCAGTATTCTAGCCTGGAGAATCCCATGGGCAGAAGAGCCTGGCATGTTACAGTCCACAGGGTTGCACAGAGTCAAACATGACTGAAACAACTTGGCATGGAACACTTGGTATCCACAATGGACTGGTTCTAAGATACCACATGGCTACCAAAATCTGCACCGTTCAAGTCCCTTATATCAAATGGTATAGTATTTGTACATAACTATATGAATATTCACCCAAATACTTTAAATCATCTCTAGGCTACTTAAAATACCTAATATAATGCAAATGCTAGGTAAAGAATTGCTCGCAGATATGTATTTTGCTTTTTGGAACTTTCTGGATTTTTTTTCTAATATTTCAATTCACAGTTGGTTGAATCCATGGATATGGAATCCAGTGATATGAAGGTCCCCATACACCTCTAGGTCTGGAAGCAATGAAGTTGAAGAGAAGAAAGGTTATAGGCTCATGTTTCTGATCACACAGTACCCTCAACCCATCAGTAAACAGAGCATGTTCAAAATGTTAAGCTAGATTTACTCATTCGTTAAACAGATTTTGAGCACCTGTGCTGTATTTAGTCGCTCAGTGTGTCTGACTCTTAGAGACCTCATAGACTGCAGCCCACGGGACTCCTCTATCCATAGGGATTCTCTAGGCAAAAATACCTAGCTATTCCCTTCTCCAGGGGATCTTCCTGACCCAGAGCAAGAACCCAGGTCTCCTGCACTGCAGGCAGATTCTTCACCGTCTGAGTCACCAGAAAAGCCCTTTGAGCATTTACTATAGATGAATAATTGTTCTAGATAACAGAGATGCATGTGTGAGTGTGTGCTTAGTCACCCCAGGGATTGAACCTGTATCTCCTGCTAGGCTCATTCTTTACTGCTGAGCCATAGGGGAAGTCACCCAATAATAGAAATATAAATTATCAATTCCTTTCATGGAGAAGTCGAGCTCAATAAAGACATGAAGGAATGGGCCTTCTTCCTACTACATGCAAGCTATTCTGTCAGTGATGAAGAAAATTCAACCACAAACGAGACTTGGACTTTTGCTAATCAGAAAACAAGCAACCAAACAAAGGCAAGAGTGAAATTACATTGTTCCCTTTGAATCAATGATCCCACCTTTAGATTCTTTATTAAAGCAGCAATAAAAATATGGAGAGAGGTGATGTCAGCATTGTGGTGGTATAAGATGTCCCTAATTTTTGTCCCCAGTTCAATATCTGAAATTCATCATTTTGATCCATGAACAAAACTGCCTACATGGGAGCTGTGGGGCCCACCACCATGCACTAAGGGACCTGGGAAGACTCTTGTTCCTGCTGAATTGGGTAATAAGCAGGGAGACCCCAGTCTTTGCTGTGAACTGACTGCAGCCAATCTCATCTGTGGTATGGGATCACTTGGGAAACACTGATCAGGGCAGGTACACACAGTTTAGGGGATCCCTTTGCAGAAGTCCAGGTTTATAGAGGAAAAGTTCTAACACTCTTGTGGAAGCTTTCCAAAAATACAAATTTGGATTCATTGGAGTAGGTAAGAGGAACTTTTGCTCCTTGACACAAAGTGGCACAGCTCAGAGAAAGAGGAGGTTCGGGGTTCCTTCCACAGGGGAAAAGGAAGAGTGGTGAGTGAGCATATGGCTTCCTCAGCTGTACAGGAGGCTACTGAAGACCCCCATCTCTCTCTGAAACCCCCAGAGCATTAAAGCAAGAGCTTCATGACTGGAGAGTGGGAGGACATAGGAAGGAAACAGGAAAAGGGGCAGATACTATCACAGAGTATAAAAGAGACATGATTCCTGCTGATGGGTTCTAGATTCCAGCAGGAAACCTGCCCCATGAGTTGCTAGAAAAATCTCTTTCAAATATCCTGAGTGCCAAAATCATACCTCCCTCAACTCCAAAGCCAGCCCTTTATATGAACTCCTCAGAGTGGTGGTAGAAGAAAGCTCAGACAGGGAGTGTGCACAGAAAACAAGCTAGAGTCTACAGACAAGGGAAAAAAAACAGTTTTGAGCTGTGGATGAACTTTGGGAAGAAACAAGAAAGATTACCAACAGCCAGCATTGGTTCAATTCAGTTCAGTCACTCAGTCATGTCTGACACTTTGCGACCCCATGGACTGTAGCACAAGATTCCCTGACCTTCAGTATCTCCTGGAGCCTGTTCAAACTCATGCCCATTGACTCAGTGATGCCATACAACCCTCTTGTCCTCTGACCCCTTCTCCTCTCGCCTTCTATTTTTTCCCAACATCAGGCTCTTTTCCAATAAGTTGGCTCTTCGCATCAGGTGGCCAAAGTATTAGAGCTTCAATTTCAGCATCATTCCTTCCAATGAATATTTAGGGTTGATTTCCTTTAGGACTGACTGGTTTGATCTTTAAGTTCAAAGGACTCTCAAGAGCCTTCTCCAACACCATGGTTCAAAGGCATCAATTCTTTGTTGCTCAGCCTTCTTTATGGTCCAGCTCTCACATCCACATATGACTACTGGGGAAACCACAGCTTTGACTATATAGAGTTTTGTCAGCAAAGTGATGTCTCTACTTTTAAACAGGCTGTCTAGGTTTGTCATAGCTTTTCTTCCAAGGAGCAAGCATCTTTTAATTTCGCCACTGCAGTCACCATTCACAGTGATTTCGGAGTCCAAGAAAATAAACTCTGTCACCGCTTCCATTACTTGCCCATCTATTTACATGAAGTGATGGGGCCAGAAGTCATGATCTTTGTTTTTTGAATGTTGACTTTTAGGCCAGCTTTTTCACTCTCCTCTTTACTTTCGTCAAGTGGCTCTTTAGGTCCTCTTCACTTTCTGCCAGCATTGTAAGACACAGAAATTTACACGTTCTGCCACAAGAGGCAGCAAGCAGAGTGAAGTTCGTGTTTCCATACAAGGTCAGAGAAAGTCCCAAAATAAAAGCAAGACCAACAAAATGTATCTCTCAACTAAGCCAGCTCGTAAAGACTGAAGAAGTGACTGCTGCCTCCAATGTGAAAACAGCAATGCAAAACTCTAAAGAACATGGACAAGGAAATACATCAACAAAGATCATTAAATGTCTTCCAATAACCAAAGCCCAAGAAACAGGTATCTGTGGCTTACCCAAAAAGGAATTCCAAGAGATCTCAAAGTAGAAACAGAGGAGGTGGGGAGCAACAGGGCTGAGTAAGAGACTGAAATGTACAGAATGAGCAGACTACAAGAATGTATTGCCTGGCATAGGGAAATATAGCCGTTATTTTGTGGTGATGTTAAATGAGTTATAATCTATAAAAGTATTGATTTGCTATGCTGGACACTGGAAACTAGCCTGGTATTCTAAGTAAGCAATACTTCAGTTTTCTAAAAAGAACCAATGTCAGAATCACCAACATTCCAAAAGAAGAAGTGAAAAATGTAGAACACTTTTTTTAATTGGACGATCTTTCTTTAATATGTTATTTAATTTTATTAAATACACTAAATATTTATTTTCCTATGACCACTACGTTGCTGACAAAAAGACAGGTAGAAAAATAAGTGAACTTCATCCTTTCAATACTGCAGCCAACAACGTTTATCTAGTTCTAAGAAATCACTTCTCAGACTTCCAAAAAGACATATAGCCCACAATATAACCATCGATCTAAGCCATTAACTTATGAATTAATGAGGAAAAAATCTTCAAAATGCCAATGGATTCTGGACAGATATTGAAGATCTCATGATAAATCTGCCTTCCCTGGGGTACTAATTAAGGGTCTCTTGGTTGCAGTCCACACACAGCTGAGATTGGCTCTGGCTAGATTAAGTATAAACAAGATTTATTGGAAGACTTCTGCTACTTCTCAAGATGTTGCAGAGGGAACTAAACAAAAAACTTTCAGAAGAGGAAGAAATGAAGGTAAATTAAAAGAATCTCAGCACAAGATATCAAGAATATGTTTACTAAACTCAGAACTAATGAGGCAGAAACATTAAGTCTCATTGTTTTCATATTTCAACTTACTTTTAAAGAAAATGTGTAGCCCAGTTTGTATCAGCAGCCTTGGCCAAAGGTCAGTGTCATATATTACAGAACGCAATCTCAAAGAAAGAAAGTGCCATGAGCTGAAAAGCATCTTACATAACTGAGTTCTTCAGCATTAACACAAATTATTTCTTTTATAATTAATACATTAAGACACTGAATAACTATTCTACTTATTGAATTGGAGACAACCCAAGTAATTGAAAAGAGGAAAAAAAACATCTTCCTTGGAGCTAGTAAAGTTAAGAAAAACAGAGGAGGTGGGGAGCAACAGGGCTGAGTAAGAGACTGAAATGTACAGAATGAGCAGACTACAAGAATGTATTGCCTGGCATAGGGAAATATAGCCGTTATTTTGTGGTGATGTTAAATGAGTTATAATCTATAAAAGTATTGATTTGCTATGCTGGACACTGGAAACTAGCCTGGTATTCTAAGTAAGCAATACTTCAGTTTTCTAAAAAGAACCAATGTCAGAATCACCAACATTCCAAAAGAAGAAGTGAAAAATGTAGAACACTTTTTTTAATTGGACGATCTTTCTTTAATATGTTATTTAATTTTATTAAATACACTAAATATTTATTTTCCTATGACCACTACGTTGCTGACAAAAAGACAGGTAGAAAAATAAGTGAACTTCATCCTTTCAATACTGCAGCCAACAACGTTTATCTAGTTCTAAGAAATCACTTCTCAGACTTCCAAAAAGACATATAGCCCACAATATAACCATCGATCTAAGCCATTAACTTATGAATTAATGAGGAAAAATCTTCAAAATGCCAATGGATTCTGGACAGATATTGAAGATCTCATGATAAATCTGCCTTCCCTGGGGTACTAATTAAGGGTCTCTTGGTTGCAGTCCACACACAGCTGAGATTGGCTCTGGCTAGATTAAGTATAAACAAGATTTATTGGAAGACTTCTGCTACTTCTCAAGATGTTGCAGAGGGAACTAAACAAAAAACTTTCAGAAGAGGAAGAAATGAAGGTAAATTAAAAGAATCTCAGCACAAGATATCAAGAATATGTTTACTAAACTCAGAACTAATGAGGCAGAAACATTAAGTCTCATTGTTTTCATATTTCAACTTACTTTTAAAGAAAATGTGTAGCCCAGTTTGTATCAGCAGCCTTGGCCAAAGGTCAGTGTCATATATTACAGAACGCAATCTCAAAGAAAGAAAGTGCCATGAGCTGAAAAGCATCTTACATAACTGAGTTCTTCAGCATTAACACAAATTATTTCTTTTATAATTAATACATTAAGACACTGAATAACTATTCTACTTATTGAATTGGAGACAACCCAAGTAATTGAAAAGAGGAAAAAAAACATCTTCCTTGGAGCTAGTAAAGTATGAAGACTTTCAGACATAGAGTTTGATTTTTTTTCCCTATAATTTTATTTATTTATTTTTGGATGGGCTGGGTCTTCATTGTTGTGTGGGTTTTTCTCTAGCTGTGGTGATCGGGGGGCTACTCTTCTAGTTGAGGTGCATGGGCTTCTCACTGCGGTGGCTTCTCTTGTTACGGAGCATGATGCACAGTAGTGACAGGGTTTTAGGAGTTACAGCTACCAAGCTCTAGAGCACAGGCTCAACAGTTGTGACCCTTGGACTTAGTTGCTCCACAACATGTGTGGTCCTCCCAGACCAGGGATTGAACCCCTGTCTCCTACATCAGCAGGCAAATTCTTTATCTCTGAGACACCAAGGAAGTCCCAGAAAGAATTCTGAAATAAATATTTTTTGTTACTAAAGGTGAAGTCAAATAGTAGAAAAATATTACAATGTGACAGATAATTTCTCACGGCATCCCCACAAAAGTGGTAGAGATGGACAGTTGTCTACAAGCACTGTATCTTCCTCTTTCAAGTTAGAGAGTCACTGTAAGGGTGCCAGTGCACAACCAGAGACTACATTTCCCAGGAGCACTTGCATTTATCTTCTTGGGCCCCATGTCTTTACCTCTTACCAACAGAGAGTGCATGGAACATGTGTGTTAAGCCCTGAGGCTTCTCCATGTGCTTTTCCTTTTCTACTGGCTGGTTCTGGGAAATGGAAGTACCTATGGAAAGAGGTAAGACTTCTGAAATACCTCATGGAAGAATGCCTTCCACCAGTCAGGACTTATTACATGAACAACAAATAAGCCCCTAGAGTCAGGGGTCCATTTATCACTGCAGATAGCATTAATCCAGACTTGATTCCAGAAGAGGTTGAAGAAGCCATAAGGCGATATTGTTTTGCATGACAACTGCTGGATTAAACAAAATATTATAGGAAAGAGAGGAACTCAGGCAAAAATTGTCTGCTTTGGGAAATCAGGGGAAAAAATTATAAAACCTGATTGCTTCTAGACCTTAAATATGTAGAAGGTGGGAGATAAAATTTAAAAGTACTTGGTGCAAAAAAATAACTGTTAAGATTTCTCAAACAGTGTTTACCCTTACTAAAAGAAATGATTAGAAATATTGTTTTCTTAAGGACTTTCTTTGTGGCTCAGATGGTAAAGAATCTGCCTTCAATGCAGGAGACCTGGGTTTGATCCCTGGGTTAGGAAGATCTGGAGAAAAGAATGGCTACCCGCTCCAGTATTCTTGCCTGGAGAATTCCATGGACAGAGGAGCCTGGCTGGCTACACTCCATGGGGTCCCAAAGAGTCAGACACGACTGTCTTCTGTACAAAAGCTGAGGGGGCCTTTTTACGGAGCATGATGCACAGTAGTGACAGGGTTTTAGGAGTTACAGCTACCAAGCTCTAGAGCACAGGCTCAACAGTTGTGACCCTTGGACTTAGTTGCTCCACAACATGTGTGGTCCTCCCAGACCAGGGATTGAACCCCTGTCTCCTACATCAGCAGGCAAATTCTTTATCTCTGAGACACCAAGGAAGTCCCAGAAAGAATTCTGAAATAAATATTTTTTGTTACTAAAGGTGAAGTCAAATAGTAGAAAAATATTACAATGTGACAGATAATTTCTCACGGCATCCCCACAAAAGTGGTAGAGATGGACAGTTGTCTACAAGCACTGTATCTTCCTCTTTCAAGTTAGAGAGTCACTGTAAGGGTGCCAGTGCACAACCAGAGACTACATTTCCCAGGAGCACTTGCATTTATCTTCTTGGGCCCCATGTCTTTACCTCTTACCAACAGAGAGTGCATGGAACATGTGTGTTAAGCCCTGAGGCTTCTCCATGTGCTTTTCCTTTTCTACTGGCTGGTTCTGGGAAATGGAAGTACCTATGGAAAGAGGTAAGACTTCTGAAATACCTCATGGAAGAATGCCTTCCACCAGTCAGGACTTATTACATGAACAACAAATAAGCCCCTAGAGTCAGGGGTCCATTTATCACTGCAGATAGCATTAATCCAGACTTGATTCCAGAAGAGGTTGAAGAAGCCATAAGGCGATATTGTTTTGCATGACAACTGCTGGATTAAACAAAATATTATAGGAAAGAGAGGAACTCAGGCAAAAATTGTCTGCTTTGGGAAATCAGGGGAAAAAATTATAAAACCTGATTGCTTCTAGACCTTAAATATGTAGAAGGTGGGAGATAAAATTTAAAAGTACTTGGTGCAAAAAAATAACTGTTAAGATTTCTCAAACAGTGTTTACCCTTACAAAAAGAAATGATTAGAAATATTGTTTTCTTAAGGACTTTCTTTGTGGCTCAGATGGTAAAGAATCTGCCTTCAATGCAGGAGACCTGGGTTTGATCCCTGGGTTAGGAAGATCTGGAGAAAAGAATGGCTACCCGCTCCAGTATTCTTGCCTGGAGAATTCCATGGACAGAGGAGCCTGGCTGGCTACACTCCATGGGGTCCCAAAGAGTCAGACACGACTGAGCAACTCTTCACTTCACACAGTCTTCTTATCAAAACTATTATTTCAGGTAATAGTTTTCAAAATAGCAGTTACTATATAAGAAAAAAAAAAGACACAGGGACTAAGTCAAAGAAATAATGCCTGTTGGAGAACTGTACCTAGGAAATTACATTGGGGCAGGACAGATGGGTAAATCCTGACAATGGAACTGACTGGAAACAAACAAAGCAGATATTTGATGAAAGAAACTACAAGGATATCCTTGAAAAGCCTTTGACTGTTAAGACTTTCAAACAGCTCTGAGAATTTCTGCTGAAAATTTGAGTAAACAGAAAGTGGCTGGAAAACGTGAATGAATACAAAGCATACAGTTCTCACCAATACCCACTTCAGGTGACCATGGGAGGTAATGGAAAAAAAGATGGTACTAGTGGCCATGGAGAGAAATGTACAAAAGAATTCGTTTCAGAGTGAGATCAAGTATCTAAATAAGGATTCTCTTTGGGCAGAATCCTGCCCATCAGGATTCTGTCATAGCTACAGACCAGTAATTATTATGTTCATCAGTTCTTTTTCTAGACTGGGAGCCTATACTCCACCATTGTATATTGTGTATATGTGTGCTTAGCAAGGTGGAAATAAGGTAATTGTCTTCAGTCTATAAATGGCTAGATTTTCAGTAGCCACATCTGGATCTGATAGAAATGACTGACACTGTCCAAAGATATTGGATTTTGAAATAAATAAAGGAATAAAATTGGGCATTTAAGCTATTACCCCTTGAAGAGGAGTAAATCTGTAGAAAGAAGAGCATGGGTGTATACACAGATATATGGTAACCAGAAAGGAAGACTCTGGCAGAGATGGTTAGCTGGATAGCAAAATATTGTGTTTTCCTCAGCCATCAATAGTTTCTGCTCCCTCCCCTTGTATTTAGCCATGTGCCAATTATTTACTAATGGAATGAGAGGAGAAACTTACCACTTTCAGGCAAAGGTTTTGAAGAAGCAACTATGTATTCTTAATGACTTATTTTGCTTCTGCCAGCTGAGTACAAAGATAAGGTGTTCCCAGAGGGTAGATGAATCATAAAAGAAAAGGCATATGGGTCC
This sequence comes from Tragulus kanchil, assembly GCA_022376925.1. Lineage (NCBI taxonomy): Eukaryota > Metazoa > Chordata > Mammalia > Artiodactyla > Tragulidae > Tragulus > Tragulus kanchil. The sequence continues at coordinate 38,242,264 of JAIOJX010000003.1, forward strand.
TTGGATTACTACACAGAGGAAAGATATACAAGAATCAGGAACACCCAGTTAGGCAATTGCAGGAGAGAAAAATCAGCTTCTATTGTGTTAGTTACTAAAATCCAAGGAATGGAGGGTTGGTTTGTTTCTTTTACCATCTAGAATCTGTTAACTATAATTTATGCTTCCACATGAGCAGGAAAAGATTTACTCTATTGCCCTAAAATACACTTTGTAAAAATGACAGAAAAGGGAAAATAAGCATAAAGAAAAACAAATTACAGAAGTAAAGCAATGCCAATAATATTTGGAAAACTGGAAAATAGATCATTTAGCACAGTTGATGAATTATCAAGAAAATCAGTGCCATAGAAAATAAGATGATTTAGGAATTAGAGACCAAAAAATTTTTGTGAGGGAGTACAATGCAGCACGAGAGATCCTAGTTCTCCAAGCAGGATTAAATCACAACCCCTGCAGTGGAAGCACAGTCTTAACAACTTGACCGCCAGGAAAGTCGTAAGTCCAAAGATATTTCTGAAAGTAGATATGGAAGAGAGATCGATAACAGAAGAGTGTATTGAAAATCAATTAAGAGCAATTAGACCTCTAAAGTCCCACACCATCCAGCTGTTGCTCTCTTAAGAAGGCTAGATTTTCAGTAGCCACATCTGGATCTGATAGAAATGACTGACACTGTCCAAAGATATTGGATTTTGAAATAAATAAAGGAATAAAATTGGGCATTTAAGCTATTACCCCTTGAAGAGGAGTAAATCTGTAGAAAGAAGAGCATGGGTGTATACACAGATATATGGTAACCAGAAAGGAAGACTCTGGCAGAGATGGTTAGCTGGATAGCAAAATATTGTGTTTTCCTCAGCCATCAATAGTTTCTGCTCCCTCCCCTTGTATTTAGCCATGTGCCAATTATTTACTAATGGAATGAGAGGAGAAACTTACCACTTTCAGGCAAAGGTTTTGAAGAAGCAACTATGTATTCTTAATGACTTATTTTGCTTCTGCCAGCTGAGTACAAAGATAAGGTGTTCCCAGAGGGTAGATGAATCATAAAAGAAAAGGCATATGGGTCCTTGGATTACTACACAGAGGAAAGATATACAAGAATCAGGAACACCCAGTTAGGCAATTGCAGGAGAGAAAAATCAGCTTCTATTGTGTTAGTTACTAAAATCCAAGGAATGGAGGGTTGGTTTGTTTCTTTTACCATCTAGAATCTGTTAACTATAATTTATGCTTCCACATGAGCAGGAAAAGATTTACTCTATTGCCCTAAAATACACTTTGTAAAAATGACAGAAAAGGGGAAAATAAGCATAAAGAAAAACAAATTACAGAAGTAAAGCAATGCCAATAATATTTGGAAAACTGGAAAATAGATCATTTAGCACAGTTGATGAATTATCAAGAAAATCAGTGCCATAGAAAATAAGATGATTTAGGAATTAGAGACCAAAAAAAAATTTTTTTGTGAGGGGAGTACAATGCAGCACGAGAGATCCTAGTTCTCCAAGCAGGGATTAAATCACAACCCCTGCAGTGGAAGCACAGTCTTAACAACTTGACCGCCAGGAAAGTCGTAAGTCCAAAGATATTTCTGAAAGTAGATATGGAAGAGAGATCGATAACAGAAGAGTGTATTGAAAATCAATTAAGAGCAATTAGACCTCTAAAGTCCCACACCATCCAGCTGTTGCTCTCTTAAGAAGGCAGAGGTTGTGGATCCACTGGAGGTATTCAAGAAACCTACCACAGGAGCACGGAGACTGCAACGCCAATCATAAAACGGAACAATGAGAGTCCCTCCTACCATGAGAGAAAAATCAGCTTCTATTGTGTTAGTTACTAAAATCTAAGGAATGGGGGGTGGGTTTGACTCTTTTACCATCTAGAATTTGTTAACTATAATTTATGCTTCCACATAAGCAGGAAAACATAGATTTACTCTATTCCCTCATGTCTACAAATAGCTATGGAATAGCTAGAGGAATATTGCAGTTTGAGGCAGCAACAAAGCAACTCTTAGTAAGTCCTACTGACCGACAAAAGAGCTTCCAATTGCTTTTTTTTTTTTTAAGATTTATTTATTTATTTTGGGTGGGGGTGGGGGTGGGCGGGCCACTTCTATTGGTCTTTCTCTATTTTCATCCGTCTTTGTTCTTTGGCTCCTGTGGGCCTCCCATCGCGGTGGCATCTGTCGTTGCAGAGCGCCGGCTCAGTAGTTGGACACATGGGTCCAGCCGCTCCGCGGCCCGTGGGATCTTCCCAGGCCAGGGATGGAACCGGCACCCCTTGCACTGCAAGGTGGTGTCCTTACCCACTGGACCACCAGGGGAAGCCCCCAATTGCTTTTTAAGAATGGACATCCAAGGTTCACTGGACATTTCTGGCAAAGCTACAATATAAACGAGAAGGACCAAGACAAACTATGATAGTTCTTCCTTATCTGCAGTGTCACTTTCCCCAGGTTCAGCTACCAGTGGTCAACTGCTGCCTGAAAATATTAAATGGAAAAATCCAGTAATCAACAATTCATAATTGTAAACAATTTAAATCGCTCTCTATTCTGAAGAGCATGATGCAACCTTATGTCACTGTGCTCCCATCTGCCCAGGGTCTCCAACCACAACATCTCCTGACGTCCAACCGTCGACATCTCCTGACGGTCCATGATAACAGAAGAGTGTATTGAAAATCAATTAAGAGCAATTAGACCTCTAAAGTCCCACACCATCCAGCTGTTGCTCTCTTAAGAAGGCAGAGGTTGTGGATCCACTGGAGGTATTCAAGAAACCTACCACAGGAGCACGGAGACTGCAACGCCAATCATAAAACGGAACAATGAGAGTCCCTCCTACCATGAGAGAAAAATCAGCTTCTATTGTGTTAGTTACTAAAATCTAAGGAATGGGGGGTGGGTTTGACTCTTTTACCATCTAGAATTTGTTAACTATAATTTATGCTTCCACATAAGCAGGAAAACATAGATTTACTCTATTCCCTCATGTCTACAAATAGCTATGGAATAGCTAGAGGAATATTGCAGTTTGAGGCAGCAACAAAGCAACTCTTAGTAAGTCCTACTGACCGACAAAAGAGCTTCCAATTGCTTTTTTTTTTTTTAAGATTTATTTATTTATTTTGGGTGGGGATGGGGTGGGGAGGGAGGGGAGCAGGCGGGCCACTTCTATTGGTCTTTCTCTATTTTCATCCGTCTTTGTTCTTTGGCTCCTGTGGGCCTCCCATCGCGGTGGCATCTGTCGTTGCAGAGCGCCGGCTCTGGGCGCATGCGCTCCAGAGCTCCGGCTCAGTAGTTGGACACATGGGTCCAGCCGCTCCGCGGCCCGTGGGATCTTCCCAGGCCAGGGATGGAACCGGCACCCCTTGCACTGCAAGGTGGTGTCCTTACCCACTGGACCACCAGGGGAAGCCCCCAATTGCTTTTTAAGAATGGACATCCAAGGTTCACTGGACATTTCTGGCAAAGCTACAATATAAACGAGAAGGACCAAGACAAACTATGATAGTTCTTCCTTATCTGCAGTGTCACTTTCCCCAGGTTCAGCTACCAGTGGTCAACTGCTGCCTGAAAATATTAAATGGAAAAATCCAGTAATCAACAATTCATAATTGTAAACAATTTAAATCGCTCTCTATTCTGAAGAGCATGATGCAACCTTATGTCACTGTGCTCCCATCTGCCCAGGGTCTCCAACCACAACATCTCCTGACGTCCAACCGTCGACATTACCATGGCCTGATCATCCAGGATGACTCAAAGCAAGTGACCATCCTTTTGGTGTGTTGTCAGAAATAGTAGCCTAACTCTACGTCACAATGCCTATGCATCCATCTCTCTTCATCTCATCAGGTGGGTATTTATCATCTCATATCACATGAAGAAGGATGAGTACAGGACAATAAGGTATTTTGAGAGACAGACAGACAGACACTACCTTCACAAAATTTTTACTATAGTATATAGTTGCAGTTGTTCTATTAGATTATCTACTGTTATTCATCTCTTACTGTGCCTAATTTATAAATTAAACATTATCATAAGTATATACATATAGAAAAAAACAGAATTTTTAGGGTTTGGTACTATCTGAGGTTTCAAGCACCTACTAAGGGTCTTGGAAGTTATTCTCACAGATAAGAGAATATTGTACTAGCTATAAGGGACTCAGAAGAAAAGGAAAAGTCAAAAAAAAGAAATCCAGCAAACAGGGGCTTCCCTGGTGGTCCAGTGGGTAAGGACACCACCTTGCAGTGCAAGGGGTGCCGGTTCAATCCCGGGCCTGGGAGGATCCCACGTGCCTCAGAGTGGCTGGACCAATGTGTCCAACTACCAAGCCAGAGCTCTGAAGCCGGTGCTCTGCAGCTAGAGAGGCCGCTATGATGGGAGGCCAACACAGGCCAAAGAACAAAGATGGAAATGAAAGACAAATGGAAGTGGCCAAAAAAAAAAAAGCAGAAAAAGGTGGTCCAAAGAGAACTGTCAGGGAACAGAATGGGACTCTTGGATGTCAAAAACATGATGACAGAAGTTAAGATTTCAATGGCACAATTAGGAGGTAAGAAAACATTCCAGAAAGCAAAGCAAAGAAAGCAGAGAAAGAAAATGGGAAACCAAATATAGAAAAATTAGAAAATCTGTATAAGACATCTAAACATCTAATTGATAGCTTTTCCAGAGAGAGAGATCAGAGAGCCCAGTGGGGAGAAAATTGTAAAGAGCATTATAAAAGACGATTTCAAAGAATGAAAGAGAATGAACATTCAGTTCAACGGGCACAATAAAAATAAATAAATAAATGTTTTTAAAACACCACATGGTGCATTTTTCAGTACTCTAGGAATAAAGACACAATCTTAAAGCTTTTAGAGAGCAAAGTGCTCACACACAAAGATACAAGAATTCGGAATAGCACCCGGTGTGTCAACAGCAACGCAGGCCTTAAAGGACCACAGAGAAATGCTTTCAAAAGTCTGAGGCACAAACACGTTTCAGCCTAGCATTCTGAAACCAATCAGCTGAGAATGAGAATAAAATAAATCACTTTCAGATATGGAGGAACACAGTATTTCACTTTCCATGCTTTTTTTTTTTTCTTTTTCTTCATTAGGACCCCCTGGAGAATATGTTCCAAAAAACTGAGGCACCAGGCCAAGGAAAAGCAAAGATGACATAAAGGGCATGGAGAAGCCAACACAAGAGTAAATAAAGAAAAAAATTAAAGTCTCAGAAGACCCAAAAAAAAAAAATTGTCCTAAAGAATGATCAACTAAGTAATCTGTACCAAAAATACTTGAAGTTACCCTTACTGAAACTGCGGTGTAAGACTGGAGGGTGGGGCTTCCCTGTTGGTCCAGTGGGTAAGGACACCGCCTTGCAGTGCAAGGGGCGCCGGTTCGATCCCTGGCCTGGGAAGATTCCACGTGCTGCGGAGCGGCTGGACTGATGTGTCCAATCACCGAGCCGGAGCTCTGGAGCGCATGCGCCCAGAGCCAGCACTCTACAACGACAGATGCCACCGCGATGGGAGGCCCACAGCAGCCAAAGAACAAAGACGGATGAACATAGAGAAATGAAAGACCAATAGAAGTGGCCCGTCTGCTCCCTTCCCTCCCCAACCCGATCCCCGCCCAAAATAAATAAATAAATCTTAAAAAAAAAAAAAAAAAGACTGGAGGGTAACAGAATGAGAGCTAGACAGTATTTCTTTTAAGAGTTGGAAAAAATATAGGTATCTTCTACTTTCTTATTTATAGGCAACAGCTGAGATTCAAAACAGTTGTCACCAGTTACCTGGCAGACATATTTACTCTGCTTCTACTCAGAAGCCTTTGTGGAGAAAGCTGGAGGTACATAATTATGAAGGAGTAAGGACTTCCCTGCTGGCTCAGATGGTAAAAAATCTGTCTGCCGTGCAGGAGACCAGGGCTCAGTCCCTAGGTTGGGAAGATCCCCTGGAGAAGGAAGTGGCAGCTTACTCCAGTATTCTTGCTGGACAATTCCAGAGACAGAGAAGCCTGGCAGGCTGCAGACCAAGGGGTCACGAAGAGTTGGACACCACTGAGCAACTAACACACAAGAGCTGCAGTCAAGAGTGAGGAAAAAGTTTTTTAAATTTTATCTTTTACCATTTTAAAGGGTACACCGACTCAATGGGCATGAGCTTGAGGCAACTCCGGGAGATAGAGAAGGCAGGGAAGCCTGGTGTGCTGTACTCCATGGGGGCAAAGAGTCAGTGACAACTGAGCACCTGAACAACCAAAGGTCACGCTCACATTGCTACACATTTGCTATACAAAGGCCCTGAGAATATGTTCCAAAAAACTGAGGCACCAGGCCAAGGAAAAGCAAAGATGACATAAAGGGCATGGAGAAGCCAACACAAGAGTAAATAAAGAAAAAAATTAAAGTCTCAGAAGACCCAAAAAAAAAAAATTGTCCTAAAGAATGATCAACTAAGTAATCTGTACCAAAAATACTTGAAGTTACCCTTACTGAAACTGCGGTGTAAGACTGGAGGGTGGGGCTTCCCTGTTGGTCCAGTGGGTAAGGACACCGCCTTGCAGTGCAAGGGGCGCCGGTTCGATCCCTGGCCTGGGAAGATTCCACGTGCTGCGGAGCGGCTGGACTGATGTGTCCAATCACCGAGCCGGAGCTCTGGAGCGCATGCGCCCAGAGCCAGCACTCTACAACGACAGATGCCACCGCGATGGGAGGCCCACAGCAGCCAAAGAACAAAGACGGATGAACATAGAGAAATGAAAGACCAATAGAAGTGGCCCGTCTGCTCCCTTCCCTCCCCAACCCGATCCCCGCCCAAAATAAATAAATAAATCTTAAAAAAAAAAAAAAAAAGACTGGAGGGTAACAGAATGAGAGCTAGACAGTATTTCTTTTAAGAGTTGGAAAAAATATAGGTATCTTCTACTTTCTTATTTATAGGCAACAGCTGAGATTCAAAACAGTTGTCACCAGTTACCTGGCAGACATATTTACTCTGCTTCTACTCAGAAGCCTTTGTGGAGAAAGCTGGAGGTACATAATTATGAAGGAGTAAGGACTTCCCTGCTGGCTCAGATGGTAAAAAATCTGTCTGCCGTGCAGGAGACCAGGGCTCAGTCCCTAGGTTGGGAAGATCCCCTGGAGAAGGAAGTGGCAGCTTACTCCAGTATTCTTGCTGGACAATTCCAGAGACAGAGAAGCCTGGCAGGCTGCAGACCAAGGGGTCACGAAGAGTTGGACACCACTGAGCAACTAACACACAAGAGCTGCAGTCAAGAGTGAGGAAAAAGTTTTTTAAATTTTATCTTTTACCATTTTAAAGGGTACACCGACTCAATGGGCATGAGCTTGAGGCAACTCCGGGAGATAGAGAAGGCAGGGAAGCCTGGTGTGCTGTACTCCATGGGGGCAAAGAGTCAGTGACAACTGAGCACCTGAACAACCAAAGGTCACGCTTCATGTACATTGCTACACATTTGCTATATCCCCATGCTGTACAATACATCCTCACAGCCTCTGTCCACCCAAAAGTTTCTACCTCCTATTCCCTCACCTCTGTATTGTCCTGGCCCCTCCCCACTCGTAACCACTACTTTGTTCTTGATACCTTCTTTGTAATACTCACTAGTTATATTTTTTATATGCCATACATAAGTGGTATCATACAATATCTGTCTTTCTCTGTCAGCTTTATTTCACTTAGCAAATAGTTTCAGTTAGCATAATGAAACTTTTGAAAGCATGACTTTCTCCCTTTTTCTATATTTAGCTCAGCTTGGATCTCAGCCAAAACTGTTTCCCATTTTCATGAGCAAAGATATGCTTTTTAGTTTATTTTCTGTCCATTTACTCTGGTATCAGATGATTTGCTTTTAGCTTACATGACTGAATAATCACATTGCTTTTATTGTACAGCTTCTGCAGTAGTGGCTATAAACTACGGGCAAATTTTCATTGTCCTTTCAAAAATAACACTTGGTTTCTCTTCATTTACAATGTATTCTATTTTTATCCTGATGAATCGTATCACCCATAATGTATATGCTGCTTTTGGAGAGAATGCAGAGATTTACAGCGGATTCATAAGCCCTTTCATTAGCCTTTTGTTTGTGATAGTTAGACATGTGCTACATAGATTTGCTTCTCTTAGAAGAGTCATAACTTCAACTCTTTAAATTTTAAAACTAATATTTTTTTTCTTTCTTCAGTTCTACATGGATTACTCTCTTCCTGAATTTTTATCTTCAAGAAAGTTTTGGTACTTAATGAGAATCTATCCTGCACTAAGATTCTATACATGGGACACCTTAACATATATTGCTAGCCAGATGGGTTATTTGATCTTCTGTTTTAGTTAATTAGATCAGTATTTATCTATCTCTCTCAGACTTATTTCACTTAATCACTTAATTTTTTCTTTCATCTTCTCAGAAAGACCTTTTATTTAATAATAGATAAGGTGACTCAGTAGTCAGCTACTTCCTTAGTTCAGGTTTTTGAACTTTTGTGTAGCTCTTTCTGTTTTGGGGGGGTAACTTTGGTCTTTTTCCTGTTGAATACACTAGAAATGTGTATAAGATCATAAGTGAATCATGCATATTCATTCTCTTCTTTCACATATCTTTTAAAAACAATCATATGATTTATTAACATTCTATAATTTTGTTCTCCATTTGAAAAGATGTGTTTTTATTATTACTTAGTTCTTTCAAGATAATCCACTTGCCTTCAAAGATAAACATCACTTTGGGGACCAGAAGGAAATGGTATTTATTTCACTTAGCAAATAGTTTCAGTTAGCATAATGAAACTTTTGAAAGCATGACTTTCTCCCTTTTTCTATATTTAGCTCAGCTTGGATCTCAGCCAAAACTGTTTCCCATTTTCATGAGCAAAGATATGCTTTTTAGTTTATTTTCTGTCCATTTACTCTGGTATCAGATGATTTGCTTTTAGCTTACATGACTGAATAATCACATTGCTTTTATTGTACAGCTTCTGCAGTAGTGGCTATAAACTACGGGCAAATTTTCATTGTCCTTTCAAAAATAACACTTGGTTTCTCTTCATTTACAATGTATTCTTTTTTTATCCTGATGAATCGTATCACCCATAATGTATATGCTGCTTTTGGAGAGAATGCAGAGATTTACAGCGGATTCATAAGCCCTTTCATTAGCCTTTTGTTTGTGATAGTTAGACATGTGCTACATAGATTTGCTTCTCTTAGAAGAGTCATAACTTCAACTCTTTAAATTTTAAAACTAATATTTTTTTTCTTTCTTCAGTTCTACATGGATTACTCTCTTCCTGAATTTTTATCTTCAAGAAAGTTTTGGTACTTAATGAGAATCTATCCTGCACTAAGATTCTATACATGGGACACCTTAACATATATTGCTAGCCAGATGGGTTATTTGATCTTCTGTTTTAGTTAATTAGATCAGTATTTATCTATCTCTCTCAGACTTATTTCACTTAATCACTTAATTTTTTCTTTCATCTTCTCAGAAAGACCTTTTATTTAATAATAGATAAGGTGACTCAGTAGTCAGCTACTTCCTTAGTTCAGGTTTTTGAACTTTTGTGTAGCTCTTTCTGTTTTGGGGGGGTAACTTTGGTCTTTTTCCTGTTGAATACACTAGAAATGTGTATAAGATCATAAGTGAATCATGCATATTCATTCTCTTCTTTCACATATCTTTTAAAAACAATCATATGATTTATTAACATTCTATAATTTTGTTCTCCATTTGAAAAGATGTGTTTTTATTATTACTTAGTTCTTTCAAGATAATCCACTTGCCTTCAAAGATAAACATCACTTTGGGGACCAGAAGATGGTGATTAAAACCTCGGGATAAAGATTCAGAATGAAGCAGAAGTTATCTCAATCTAAATTACCATAACCTCTCACATTTCTATACTGATTCATAGTTTTTAAGGTATTTTCAGATATGTCATCTCATTTGATCTTCACAACTACTCTACTAAGTAAATAGAAGAGAGATTGATATCTCTATTATACAAATGAAAAATCTGACTTACTTCAACCACAATTACAGTGAATAATTGAGAGAATTGTGCCTTGAAATCAAATCCCTTGATTGTTCATTCCAGTATGATTCAAATATCTATGAAAAATCTTTGTAAATGTAAATAAACTGTTAAACATCTAACCACTTGACAAAAGCAAATTTTTGTAGGAAAAACTTTATACAGATATAGATCTATTGCCAAAAATAAAGAACAACTGATTACATTTCTAACGTGTTTCTCTGTTACGAATATAATTTGAAAACATTCAGGAATATCTTCACTCAAAAACAAATAAATCATTTTCTCACTGGCCTGGCATAATTAATTGATTCTATTTTTTCAGATTCTGATTTTGACTTAGCCACTTCTACCAACATTCATGCTGTCCTAATCATAGTCAGCAAATCATTTTATAGTTTTGTCTAAAGTTATATTGTATGTATTCCCATGTTATTCTTGTATTACTGTAAGTGAAAGTCACTCAGTCATGTCCAACTCTGTGACCCATGGATGAGCCAAGGAATTCTCCAGGCAAGAATACTGGAGTGGGTAGTCTTTCTCTTCTCCAGGGGATCTTCCCAACCCATGGATTGAATCCAGTTCTCCCTCATTGCAGGTGGATTCTTTACCCTCTGAGCCACCAGTGAAGCCCAAGAATACTGGAGTGGGTAGCCTATCCCTTCTTCAGGGCATCTTCCTAACTCAGGAATCAAACCACGGTATTCTGCACTGCAGGTGGATTCTTTACCAGCTGAGCTACAAGGGAAGTATTACTGTAAACAGTATTGTAATGATCATATATATAACCAGAGCCTTTTCTTTTTATTGAAAAGAATAGGGTAAGTTTTTCCATAAGTATGAATATTTAAAGGCTTTTGATACAAGAAGAAAGGTTGCCATCTTGCTTCTCAGAAAGATGGTGACAGGTGCTTTTTTCAGTTTTGATTTCATCAGGGTATAAGCCTAAGAGTGGGATGGCTGGGTTGTATGGTGCTTCTACTTTTAGTTTTTTAAGAAATCTCCAGGCGGTCTTCCATAGAGGCTGTATCAGTTTACATTCCCACCAGCAATGCAAGAGGGTTCCCTTTTCTCCGCACCCTCTCCAGCATTTATTGTCTGCAGATTTTTTGATGATGGCCATTCTGACGGGTGTGAGGTGATATCTCATTGTGGTTTTAATTTGCATTTCTCTAATAATAAGTGAGGTTGAGCATTGTTTCATGTGCTTTTAGGCCATCTGTATGTCCTCTTTGGAGTGGCGTCTCTAGATCTTTTTCCCATTTTTTGATTGGGTTGTTCATTTTTCCGGTGCTGAATTGTCTGAGTTGCTTGTAGATTTTGGAGATTAATTTTTTGTCTGTTGTTTCATTTGCTATGATTTTCTCCCATTCTGTGGGCTGTCTGTTCCACTTTTTTGTAATTTCTTTTGCTGTACAAAAGCTTTTAAGTTTCATGAGGTCCCACATGCTAATTTTTGTTTTTAGTTCCACTATTCTAGTAGGTGGGTCAGAGAAGATCTTGCTTTGATTATGTCCTTGAGGGTTTTGCCTATAGTCTCCTCTAAGAGTTTGATGGTTTCTGGTCTTACATTTATGTCTTTAATCCATTTTGAGTTGATCTTAGTGTATGGTGTCAGGGAATGTTCCAACTTCATCTTTTTGCATGTAGCTGTCCAATTTTCCCAGCACCACTTGTTGAAGAGGCTGTCTGTATCCCATTTTAGATTTTCACCTCCTTTGTCAAAAATGAGGTATCCATAGGTGTATGGGTTTATCTCTGGGTTCTCGATCTTGTTCCATTGGTCTATAGTTCTGTTTTTGTGCCAGTACCATACTGTCTTGATGACTGTTGCTTTGTAGTAGAGTCTGAAGTTAGGGAGGCTGATTCTTCCAGCTCCATTTTTCTTACTAAGGATTGCTTTGGCTATTTGGGGTCTTTTGTGTTTCCATATGAACTATGTTATTCTTTGGTCTACTTCTGTGAAGAATGTCATTGGCAGATTGATAGGGATCACATTGAATCTATAGATGACATTTGGTAGTATGGTCATTTTCACAATATTGATTCTTCCGATCCAGGAACATGGAATATCTCTCCATCTGTTTAAGTCTTCTTTAATTTCTCTCATGAGTGTCTTGTAATTTTCTGTGTACAGTTCTTTTGTTTCTTTGGGTAGGAGCTAGAACCTATTATAAAAAGTGAAGTCAGTCAAAAAGAGAAGGACAAGTACAGTATACTAACACAGATATATGGAATCTAGTAAAAGGGTAATGATAACACACACAGTGAACCCATGGAAAAACAGAGAGAGAATAGACATGGACATTGTGGGGAATGAACAATGGATGGGAGAAATAGAGGGAGTAACATGGAAACCTATACTATCATGTGTGAAAAAGATAGCTACTGTCGTTGTGCTAAGGGAATAGGAGTACTTACAATGGCCTGGTGTGAAGCCTGGAGGAGTGGGATGGGGGTGTCTGGGAGGGGAGGAGACCAGGGATATGCATATGACTGATCTGGGAATGTGCATGTCTGTGAACAACAAAATCTGTAAAAACTTTAATATAAAGAAATATTTTTAAAAATAATAAAATAAAAAATAAAAACTTGAAAGAAAAAAAAGATTATGTCCTTGAGGGTTTTGCCTATAGTCTCCTCTAAGAGTTTGATGGTTTCTGGTCTTACATTTATGTCTTTAATCCATTTTGAGTTGATCTTAGTGTATGGTGTCAGGGAATGTTCCAACTTCATCTTTTTGCATGTAGCTGTCCAATTTTCCCAGCACCACTTGTTGAAGAGGCTGTCTGTATCCCATTTTAGATTTTCACCTCCTTTGTCAAAAATGAGGTATCCATAGGTGTATGGGTTTATCTCTGGGTTCTCGATCTTGTTCCATTGGTCTATAGTTCTGTTTTTGTGCCAGTACCATACTGTCTTGATGACTGTTGCTTTGTAGTAGAGTCTGAAGTTAGGGAGGCTGATTCTTCCAGCTCCATTTTTCTTACTAAGGATTGCTTTGGCTATTTGGGGTCTTTTGTGTTTCCATATGAACTATGTTATTCTTTGGTCTACTTCTGTGAAGAATGTCATTGGCAGATTGATAGGGATCACATTGAATCTATAGATGACATTTGGTAGTATGGTCATTTTCACAATATTGATTCTTCCGATCCAGGAACATGGAATATCTCTCCATCTGTTTAAGTCTTCTTTAATTTCTCTCATGAGTGTCTTGTAATTTTCTGTGTACAGTTCTTTTGTTTCTTTGGGTAGGAGCTAGAACCTATTATAAAAAGTGAAGTCAGTCAAAAAGAGAAGGACAAGTACAGTATACTAACACAGATATATGGAATCTAGTAAAAGGGTAATGATAACACACGCAGTGAACCCATGGAAAAACAGAGAGAGAATAGACATGGACATTGTGGGGAATGAACAATGGATGGGAGAAATAGAGGGAGTAACATGGAAACCTATACTATCATGTGTGAAAAAGATAGCTACTGTCGTTGTGCTAAGGGAATAGGAGTACTTACAATGGCCTGGTGTGAAGCCTGGAGGAGTGGGATGGGGGTGTCTGGGAGGGGAGGAGACCAGGGATATGCATATGACTGATCTGGGAATGTGCATGTCTGTGAACAACAAAATCTGTAAAAACTTTAATATAAAGAAATATTTTTAAAAATAATAAAATAAAAAATAAAAACTTGAAAGAAAAAAAAAAGATGGTGACATTTGAGTCATTAGCAATGTTGGATCCCACCTTATTTGCTACAACTCCATTTTTGGTTGCTCAGGACAAAAATCTTAAGGGCTTTCTAGAACCATCTCTTTCTCTCATCAGCAAATATACTGGACTTACCTTCCAAATGTATCAAAAATCTGGCCCCTTCTTACCACTTCTACTCCATCTAGACTCTCTTTGGTTTTCCCTTTTTATCCTCATGCTCTTATAATCTATTCTCATTCTGTTCATGCTCTACTGTGCTGACAAAATGTACAGGGCAACAGAGTCAGAAAGATCAATTATGAGGATACTGTAATAATTTAGTGACAGATTACAGTGGCAGTTGACCAGGGTACCAGAGGTGGGGATGAAGGATCAGATTTTGAATATACTGAATATGTTTTCAAGATAAAGTTGAAATATTCTAACAGCTGAAAGTGAGACATGAAAGAACCATCACATTGGTAAGGCTCAAGAATATGAGTATCAATAAAGAAGAGAATCATGAAGCATCAGAGAGCTCCATTATCAGGGAACAGGGAACAGTAAGGGAACAACAGAGAAGCCTGAGAAGGAGCCACCAGCCAAGTAATATGAGAATTGAACAGGGAATTTAGTAAGGTGACCGCAAGACCCTGACAAGACCAATTTCAGCAGTGGGGTCAAGATGAGACCTTAACTGAGATTAAATGTAAGAGGGAATCAACGAGCAAAGGCAATTTTTTTGTAGAATTTTGCTGTAAAGTGAAATGAAGGAATGGAACTGGTGAGGAAGAGGTGTTGAAGTAAAATGATTTGTTGCTGTTGTTGTTTTTGTTGCTAGTGAAGGAAACAACATATTAACAAGCTTTCAGAAGGAAGCATGGAAACCTATACTATCATGTGTGAAAAAGATAGCTACTGTCGTTGTGCTAAGGGAATAGGAGTACTTACAATGGCCTGGTGTGAAGCCTGGAGGAGTGGGATGGGGGTGTCTGGGAGGGGAGGAGACCAGGGATATGCATATGACTGATCTGGGAATGTGCATGTCTGTGAACAACAAAATCTGTAAAAACTTTAATATAAAGAAATATTTTTAAAAATAATAAAATAAAAAATAAAAACTTGAAAGAAAAAAAAAAGATGGTGACATTTGAGTCATTAGCAATGTTGGATCCCACCTTATTTGCTACAACTCCATTTTTGGTTGCTCAGGACAAAAATCTTAAGGGCTTTCTAGAACCATCTCTTTCTCTCATCAGCAAATATACTGGACTTACCTTCCAAATGTATCAAAAATCTGGCCCCTTCTTACCACTTCTACTCCATCTAGACTCTCTTTGGTTTTCCCTTTTTATCCTCATGCTCTTATAATCTATTCTCATTCTGTTCATGCTCTACTGTGCTGACAAAATGTACAGGGCAACAGAGTCAGAAAGATCAATTATGAGGATACTGTAATAATTTAGTGACAGATTACAGTGGCAGTTGACCAGGGTACCAGAGGTGGGGATGAAGGATCAGATTTTGAATATACTGAATATGTTTTCAAGATAAAGTTGAAATATTCTAACAGCTGAAAGTGAGACATGAAAGAACCATCACATTGGTAAGGCTCAAGAATATGAGTATCAATAAAGAAGAGAATCATGAAGCATCAGAGAGCTCCATTATCAGGGAACAGGGAACAGTAAGGGAACAACAGAGAAGCCTGAGAAGGAGCCACCAGCCAAGTAATATGAGAATTGAACAGGGAATTTAGTAAGGTGACCGCAAGACCCTGACAAGACCAATTTCAGCAGTGGGGTCAAGATGAGACCTTAACTGAGATTAAATGTAAGAGGGAATCAACGAGCAAAGGCAATTTTTTTGTAGAATTTTGCTGTAAAGTGAAATGAAGGAATGGAACTGGTGAGGGAAGAGGTGTTGAAGTAAAATGATTTGTTGCTGTTGTTGTTTTTGTTGCTAGTGAAGGAAACAACCACATATTAACAAGCTTTCCAGAAGGAAGTAGAAGAAATGACTTTGAGAGAGGAGCGATAGCTTGATTGATGACCAAAAAATGGCATCCACTGTACAAGGATAGGCTTTAGATAGGACCTGTACTATTTCTCTCTGGTTGCAGGCAAGAAAATACAGTATATTTGGGCAATATTGATGATAGGAAAATAGGTATAGTCTATGGCATAAATGCTACTATGTTCATATTTTAGGTTTCTCAGGTGGCACCACTGGTAAAGAACACAGCTGTCAATGCAAGAGACTTAAGAGACACAAGTTTGATCCCTGGGGTGGGAAGATTCCCTGGAGGAAGGCATGACTACGCACTCCAGTATTCTTGCCTGGAGAATCCCATGGACAGAGGAGCCCAGTGGGCTCTATATGGTCCGTAAGATCACAGAGTCAGACAGGACTGAAACAACTTAGCACGTGCACGTGTGTGCACACGCGCACACACACACACACACACACACACACATTCATATTTTAATTTTCTGACAGTATTTTAAGAATTGCCTGGGCATCCTTTGGACTTGAAAAACTGCCACTTACTATAAGCTTGGGCAAAACATCAGTCTTAGAAATTATAAATGGTACAAATAATTTAGGAAGATACCACATAATATATATAAAAGGATACAATGTAGATTAATATCCACTATTTTTAAGTTCTCCCAAGGAAATGAGTTCTGTTAAAAAGTGCAGTTGCAGTGAATGTTTGGGTCATTTTGATTTATTAATTCGATAAAACCTAAAACATCTGTGATGGTATGAGCTTCCCAGTCCAACCAAATATGTTGCTCTAAGACTTCACAGAATGTTGATGTTTGAGTTGATACTAGGAAAAATCACGAAGTTATACCAAAGTGCTTACTTCCAATTATGAAACAAGCGAACTTAGGTGAATTTTTTTTCTTTCAGATTACATTTTCATTATCTGCAAACAGTTTGCACATGGCTGTGTTCCAATGATAACCTGTACCACCAAAAATCTATTAGAGTGATAATTATCTCACTAGAGCTGATATTGAATGAGGTCACCTTGAAGTCTAAATGAGCGGAAATAAAACGCACTATCGAAATAAGCCAAGATCCTGAAGACAAAAAGACCTGTACACAAATTTTGTAATCTAGTTAATAAATGTGTTTCTCACAGAGGCATACGTTAGCTATTTTGAAACTGCTTTATATGTGTCCAAGGATTGAATAAATAAGTATATTGCAGTGATTGAAGCCAAATTTCTTACTATCTGTGGAGGAAATTACAAGTAAAGAGAGGGGATAGAGACCCTGTTGTGTTAGACTGAAAGGAGAGGGATTGGTATACACTTATGAATTTCAACGTAATACATTTACAGATACAAGTACATAGTACTTACTTATACACAGGTATTCCTGAGTATACACACATAGATTTCCTAGTTTATACACTGAAAGTGGCTAGAAACAATGATACCCAAATAACCCAAATAGCAATTAGTATTCCTAGCTCCCAGAATGGTTGGTTTCTAAACATCATTCTCTGATAAAGGAGACCAGGACCCCTTAGAGAAGTGGCAGGTTCCAGGGCTAGGGTGGAGAAAATATAAGTTTACATGTAAGAAAGGACTTCTAATGGTCAATTCTTCTAATGAGCAATAAAAGAAATAATTATAAAATAAGATTAAATTCATGGGGTAAAATAATTATAAACTTATCATTAAACTTAATTATAATTAAACAGGTCTTTCCCAATGGCTCAGCGGGTAAAGAATCTTTCTGGAATGCAAGAGACACAGGAGATGAGGGCTTGATTCCTGGGTCAGGAAGATCCCCTGGAGGAGGAAATGGCAACTTGCTCCAGTATTTTTGCCTGGAGAATTAATTCCATGGACAGAGGAGCCTGGCAGGCTACAGTCCAACAGGTCACAAAGAGCTGGAAATGGCTGAGCAGCAGAGGATTAAATAATAAACCTATGTTGAAGAGTTGAATAAATCAATAGGAGAGGGGCTGTATTTCTTCCTGGGTTCACATACAACCACTGTCATTTGCTTTCGTTCCTGAGACAGCACGCAATATCTTGAGGTCTCACCTGCTAGCCTTGCTTAAAACTCTGCCATAGAATTCCTGAGAGCCAACAGAAAAAATCTATTTCAGCTCTGCACCCAGAGTCCTTGCCTTCTCTTCTTTCGATGGGTGCAAATCCTGCTTCCACAATAGGATAAGGTCTTCCAAGGGACCAGGTGCTCGTTTTATCTGTTTGTCTCCGTCCTTTCCAAACAGCATGAGAACTTGGAGAGAGAATTCAGGATGTGGCACAGCAAGAACAAGTAAGAGAAAAGGAGAGGGGAGATCCTCACTCCCACTGCTCACCGTGTGCTTGCTGCCATTCCCTCTATGTTCTCGTGTTCCACCAAGCCTGCACAATTGCTTCAGTCTCCATTGGATTTTCTCTTTGCTTTCGTGTATTCTGGTCTCACACACTGGCCAGCAAAGAGGTCACTTGTCCATTATCTTGCTGTTCCAATGGGATCATCGAGGATTACCATGATCCAATCCGATGTGGGCTCCCCAGAGGACCAAAATCTGCCACCGCTTGAGATTCTCACAGAGGTAGACTTCACCCAGATCCCTTCTCAGGGACTTGTCATGAGATCCGCATCTCATGAGAGCAGTTGAGAATGCACATCATTTACCAGAAAAGACACAGAAAACAGGGGTATGGTGTCCAGTCAGGCAGGTTAATGGTACAGGGACAGATGGCTATAAACTAACGAGCTTGAGGGAGCAGAGAATGTGAGCTGCAGGTCTCCAAACTCCAGCAAGGCTAACAGGCAGAGATGGAGTTCATTTTTGCTTATGCTACAAAGGATGACAAGCTGATCACTTGGAAGCAGAAAACTACCATTCCATGCGAGTCTAGATTTTAGTGAGCACTGAATGGCTGGCATTAATTCACCCCCAGAGCAATAGCCAGCAATAACAGATTGTCCCAATAGCCAGCCAAGACTTGTAGCCAACAACAAGAAGCTCATTCCTCATTTTCTCTCTAATAGGACAACAGATTAAAATAATTCGGCAAAAGTGAGATGTTGGTCTCTGAGAAAGAATCATTGGTATTCATTTTCATTGCCCCCAGGGTCCTATCAAGCATTATAAGATGCTTCTGGCTCGCTTTGGCACATTTCCATTTTACAGTGCAGGTGGAATATAGTGTCCAGGTTTACACTGGAGTGCAATAGAGCACTCCCTATCTGGATGTAGGATTACAATGGCTCACTTTTCCCTTCTTCTTTCAGAATTTTTTAGGGTGCAAATCCTGCTTCCACAATAGGATAAGGTCTTCCAAGGGACCAGGTGCTCGTTTTATCTGTTTGTCTCCGTCCTTTCCAAACAGCATGAGAACTTGAGAGAGAATTCAGGATGTGGCACAGCAAGAACAAGTAAGAGAAAAGGAGAGGGAGATCCTCACTCCCACTGCTCACCGTGTGCTTGCTGCCATTCCCTCTATGTTCTCGTGTTCCACCAAGCCTGCACAATTGCTTCAGTCTCCATTGGATTTTCTCTTTGCTTTCGTGTATTCTGGTCTCACACACTGGCCAGCAAAGAGGTCACTTGTCCATTATCTTGCTGTTCCAATGGGATCATCGAGGATTACCATGATCCAATCCGATGTGGGCTCCCCAGAGGACCAAAATCTGCCACCGCTTGAGATTCTCACAGAGGTAGACTTCACCCAGATCCCTTCTCAGGGACTTGTCATGAGATCCGCATCTCATGAGAGCAGTTGAGAATGCACATCATTTACCAGAAAAGACACAGAAAACAGGGGTATGGTGTCCAGTCAGGCAGGTTAATGGTACAGGGACAGATGGCTATAAACTAACGAGCTTGAGGGAGCAGAGAATGTGAGCTGCAGGTCTCCAAACTCCAGCAAGGCTAACAGGCAGAGATGGAGTTCATTTTTGCTTATGCTACAAAGGATGACAAGCTGATCACTTGGAAGCAGAAAACTACCATTCCATGCGAGTCTAGATTTTAGTGAGCACTGAATGGCTGGCATTAATTCACCCCAGAGCAATAGCCAGCAATAACAGATTGTCCCAATAGCCAGCCAAGACTTGTAGCCAACAACAAGAAGCTCATTCCTCATTTTCTCTCTAATAGGACAACAGATTAAAATAATTCGGCAAAAGTGAGATGTTGGTCTCTGAGAAAGAATCATTGGTATTCATTTTCATTGCCCCCAGGGTCCTATCAAGCATTATAAGATGCTTCTGGCTCGCTTTGGAACATTTCCATTTTACAGTGCAGGTGGAATATAGTGTCCAGGTTTACACTGGAGTGCAATAGAGCACTCCCTATCTGGATGTAGGATTACAATGGCTCACCCTTGGGTTCCTGGTCCCCACTCCTGTTTAACTCTAAGTTCATGATTCCCCTCAGAAAGAGTCACTGATTTTATTCCAAAATTCAAGAAGACAGTGTTTTTAAAGAGCTGGCCGTACCTAGTTTAATATACCAATCAGCTACATGTCGCCTGTGTCATTATTTTTCTAAGGTCGCTCATGAAATTACTCATCTAAAAATTTCAGCTTCATGCTGAATTTTAATGATGAAATTCTAAAATGCCAGAGTGTTTCAGATTCCTGACAGCTGGTTCTTTGGCCAACTACCTGATGTCTTACCCGTTGGACAGGCACTGGGGTGGACCTCACCCCACTATCAGTCATGTCATAACGTATCTGGTCTTCAAGAGTATAAAGGGATTTGAGTCTTCATTTTATGCTTCTTCAACCATGTTGTACAGAGGTAGGCAGATGGTCTTTTACAGTGAAATGACCACATACCTACATGGTATCTTTTGTTATCAGACACTGTTTTTCATATCATATGATGAAAATAATAAAAACTGTTGCAGATGGATATTTTCTAACCATAATATATAATCAGATCAAAATGGCATTGCTTTTGGACAAACTTTCAATCAGAGAACAGATAACATATAAACTTCCAAATTAGTATGACGTTAGATTGTGTTTCCAAGCATGAAAACAGCATTTATAGGCTCATTAATTTATGGTTTTATCAGACAAATAAGCATAGTGCCAGAGCAATGCACTGTTGGGTGTAAAATGACTTATGTTCTGTGTGTTTCTTCAGAGCAGATGCTATGTCTGGTTCTGCACTGAGAGTCCAAGCCCTAGCATCCCTAATCCAAATGTCTGTTGTTAGACACATTTTTTTTTTTTGCTCAGTTTATGGAGGAAAAAAAAAAACTACCACCTTTATAGATACAGTTACATCAAGAAAAAGAAATCTTTAAGAATGTCACTTCTTAGCTTCTGTGGGGAAATCTGCCCTTTCATGATGCATTTGCAGACCATCTCTCTTTGCCAGGGGTCATTTCTTACATCCTGTTTCTGAGTTGGAACAATGGAATAATTTTGCATATCCCTAAGTGCTTCTTGGCATCAGCCATTCAGTTCTTTTTCTATACCACTGTAATCTTACTCCCAAGACAGTAATACCTGCAAGATATAAAAGTTCACAGGTTCTCTTAACTCAAGATTGCACCAAAATATTCTAACATACTACTTCTCATAGATTAACTAGTAAATAACAAATATTGTTCTCATCATCCAAAGTGACTTCCTTCATACTGTTTCTTCCTTCTCCCTATTCATCATTCTGAAGTACTTAAGGAAACATGACTGACTTTCCTCTTTCCCTCTAAAATAATTCAAATGCCAGAGTGTTTCAGATTCCTGACAGCTGGTTCTTTGGCCAACTACCTGATGTCTTACCCGTTGGACAGGCACTGGGGTGGACCTCACCCCACTATCAGTCATGTCATAACGTATCTGGTCTTCAAGAGTATAAAGGATTTGAGTCTTCATTTTATGCTTCTTCAACCATGTTGTACAGAGGTAGGCAGATGGTCTTTTACAGTGAAATGACCACATACCTACATGGTATCTTTTGTTATCAGACACTGTTTTTCATATCATATGATGAAAATAATAAAAACTGTTGCAGATGGATATTTTCTAACCATAATATATAATCAGATCAAAATGGCATTGCTTTTGGACAAACTTTCAATCAGAGAACAGATAACATATAAACTTCCAAATTAGTATGACGTTAGATTGTGTTTCCAAGCATGAAAACAGCATTTATAGGCTCATTAATTTATGGTTTTATCAGACAAATAAGCATAGTGCCAGAGCAATGCACTGTTGGGTGTAAAATGACTTATGTTCTGTGTGTTTCTTCAGAGCAGATGCTATGTCTGGTTCTGCACTGAGAGTCCAAGCCCTAGCATCCCTAATCCAAATGTCTGTTGTTAGACACATTTTTTTTTTTTGCTCAGTTTATGGAGGAAAAAAAAAAACTACCACCTTTATAGATACAGTTACATCAAGAAAAAGAAATCTTTAAGAATGTCACTTCTTAGCTTCTGTGGGGAAATCTGCCCTTTCATGATGCATTTGCAGACCATCTCTCTTTGCCAGGGGTCATTTCTTACATCCTGTTTCTGAGTTGGAACAATGGAATAATTTTGCATATCCCTAAGTGCTTCTTGGCATCAGCCATTCAGTTCTTTTTCTATACCACTGTAATCTTACTCCCAAGACAGTAATACCTGCAAGATATAAAAGTTCACAGGTTCTCTTAACTCAAGATTGCACCAAAATATTCTAACATACTACTTCTCATAGATTAACTAGTAAATAACAAATATTGTTCTCATCATCCAAAGTGACTTCCTTCATACTGTTTCTTCCTTCTCCCTATTCATCATTCTGAAGTACTTAAGGAAACATGACTGACTTTCCTCTTTCCCTCTTAAAAAGTCAAATTCTAGGAAGTCTCTATGTTAATAATAATAACTTTTACTATTTTTATTATTATAATAGGAAAGTTTAGTATGCACAAAACAATAAACCAAGGACTTCGTAAATATTATTTGATAGAATACAAGCAAAGTCTTAATATTATTTCAATTTTTCAAAAGAAGGAACTAAGACTTACTAAATTTAAAGGCTTTGCAATGATAACAGAACTAATAAAAAGTACCAGCACTGGGACATCCCTGGTGGTCCAGTGGTGAAGAATCTGCCTTCTAAAGAAGGAGACATGGGTTCAATTCCTGGTCAGGGAACAAAGATCCCACATGCGGCAGAGAGGTTAAGCCCAAACTCTGCAACTAGAGAGCTCAAGAAGATGCCACATGACTCAGAGAAGACCCTGTGTGCCACAACTAAGACTCAACACAGTCAAATAGATAGATAAATCGATTTTAAAAAAATAAAAGTGGCAACATGGTTACAGCCCAGATACACTCACATTTAGAACTCCATGAGATATCACACTGCCTTTCTTCAGTTCTTCTGTCATGGACTTCTCCTCTTACTGTTCTTCATACCTTGAGCACTGTGGCCCCAGAAACCCCCATCATCTTAGCTCTTAGTGAACTCCTCATTTCTACCTCCTAAATCAGCCATGATTTACAGAGTCCTCTTTATCATAGTAGGTTTGATAAATAAATAAATCTACACTAGAGCCCAAACAAGCATGGCCTTGTGAAATCCTATCCACTCTGGCGCACTCTATTAGGATCCTCTGCACACTTGTATGACTTTTCTCTTAAGAACTGTGCTGCCCCTCCTTGCTCTATGGCTTTGAGAGGAAGCATCTCAATCCCTCAACCCTGTCTATGCATTATTCCTAAATCCCAATTATACTCAGGACCCTAGTCAATCAGGGAAATGTTAAGAGTCTTTGCCCTGAGGATTTCTTGATTGTTAAATGGCATCTTCTCAGAGTAGACAGGAGCCTAGGAAGAGTATGACAGCTAATTTTGTGTGCCTACAGGAACCTCACCAGAAACACCCTCCTTCACTTCCTGTTACTACCAGTATCTACAGAGGACATTTTTATAGGACAATATTATTTTGAGACAAAGCTACTAAGAAACCATCAAAAACTATTGCTGTGGTTGGCACTCTACATAATAGTTTTGTCAGTTAAACATATACAGTGAGAGAGTACATTAAAGTGTAGAGAAAAATAATAATTCATATTCATATACATATCCTGTCAGATGTAATCATCAAAAATTACAAGTACATCTCTATAAATTCTTGATAAATTACTGAGTGGAGAATGGAGCTGAAAATAATCCTCAAATATTTCCTTATGCTTTCTCATCACCAAGAACCAGATTGTGTTTTTCACTTCTGAAGATTTAGTACCATTTTCCCAGTGTATGAAAATTAATTACTCATACTTCTAGCTCTGATAATAGTAGACCAACCCACTGACTATGTATACCTAGAGCTTCTGAACCAAAAAAAAATGGTTGAAGGTATGAGAGTCAATGAAGACTAGGTAGCAGAAGAAATAAATCCAGTGTGTCAAGTTTGGTGTCTGAGGCTACATTTCCACCAGGGGTACCTGCCAATCCTAGAAGAAGGGATGAGGGGTTGCTAAATCCTCCTTTTAGAAACAAGTATATATTATGTCTTTCAGATAATGAAACTATCCTAGATTTCAAACTTCACTTAAAATTTTTAGTTACAACATCTATTGTTTGATTGTCTGATGAGGAACAAAACAATGTGACTACAAACCAAGGAAACACAAACAGACAACAGAAATAGACACACAGATTATACAAATAACAGAGCTACCATGCAAAGTGAGGAGCCAGGGTGTGGAAGGTCATGCCCATCAAGGCATTGGCCTTATTCTGAACTGGCACATATCTATAGGCTAGCTATCCTACTTAGTCTTCACAACAAAAGATGCTTTTTACAAGGCATATAGGTGAATGTCACCTTTAGATACAGGGTCAAGTTACTCTAGACAATGTTGAACCATTAGCTTTCACAAAGATGTCCCAGCAGAACAGAGGAAGCATTACAGGGGTAAAAGGAAGGTCAGAGCTAGAAGCGTATCAGTTAAGAGACTATTACAAGAGTCGCTCAGACGTCCCTAGTGACTCAGATGCTAAAGAACCTGCCTGCAATGCAGAATACCTGGGTTCAATTCCTGCATCAGGAAGATCCCCTGGAGAAGGGAATGGGTACCCACTCCGGTATTCTTGCCTAGAGAATTCCATGGACACAGGAGCCTAAGGACAAACTATGGGGAGAGAATCCAAATTGCTTTGAATCTTCTGTTAAAGAGTTACACACACACACACACACACACACACACACACACACACACACTATCTACTACTACTACAATCCCGGAGCACTAGGAGATTGCAACACTGATGGAGAAAAACATAAGCTTACAGGGAGCAACCCCCACAGAGCCTTCAGCCTCACCTTCAATAGAAATCCACTCTGTGGTCCATGAAAATTAATGCACAGTAAACTCTGCAAGAACATCCAGAACTTTCAGTTTGCAGAAATACTAATAATTCTCTTGTCTCAAATCTCACCTCCAGTATGCTAACGTTGCAAATTTCCACCATTCCATAGCAACAGGGCTTCCACTCCTAACTCACTGCTGAGTCTGTCTCTATCTTGTCATTGCCCAAAGAGGTTGCTGGCCATCCAGAAAATATGGAATGTGATTCAAAACACAAAGAGCAGATCCAAGAAGCACCAGGAAGAAGGGATGAGGGGTTGCTAAATCCTCCTTTTAGAAACAAGTATATATTATGTCTTTCAGATAATGAAACTATCCTAGATTTCAAACTTCACTTAAAATTTTTAGTTACAACATCTATTGTTTGATTGTCTGATGAGGAACAAAACAATGTGACTACAAACCAAGGAAACACAAACAGACAACAGAAATAGACACACAGATTATACAAATAACAGAGCTACCATGCAAAGTGAGGAGCCAGGGTGTGGAAGGTCATGCCCATCAAGGCATTGGCCTTATTCTGAACTGGCACATATCTATAGGCTAGCTATCCTACTTAGTCTTCACAACAAAAGATGCTTTTTACAAGGCATATAGGTGAATGTCACCTTTAGATACAGGGTCAAGTTACTCTAGACAATGTTGAACCATTAGCTTTCACAAAGATGTCCCAGCAGAACAGAGGAAGCATTACAGGGGTAAAAGGAAGGTCAGAGCTAGAAGCGTATCAGTTAAGAGACTATTACAAGAGTCGCTCAGACGTCCCTAGTGACTCAGATGCTAAAGAACCTGCCTGCAATGCAGAATACCTGGGTTCAATTCCTGCATCAGGAAGATCCCCTGGAGAAGGGAATGGGTACCCACTCCGGTATTCTTGCCTAGAGAATTCCATGGACACAGGAGCCTAAGGACAAACTATGGGGAGAGAATCCAAATTGCTTTGAATCTTCTGTTAAAGAGTTACACACACACACACACACACACACACACACACACACACACACTATCTACTACTACTACAATCCCGGAGCACTAGGAGATTGCAACACTGATGGAGAAAAACATAAGCTTACAGGGAGCAACCCCCACAGAGCCTTCAGCCTCACCTTCAATAGAAATCCACTCTGTGGTCCATGAAAATTAATGCACAGTAAACTCTGCAAGAACATCCAGAACTTTCAGTTTGCAGAAATACTAATAATTCTCTTGTCTCAAATCTCACCTCCAGTATGCTAACGTTGCAAATTTCCACCATTCCATAGCAACAGGGCTTCCACTCCTAACTCACTGCTGAGTCTGTCTCTATCTTGTCATTGCCCAAAGAGGTTGCTGGCCATCCAGAAAATATGGAATGTGATTCAAAACACAAAGAGCAGATCCAAGAGGCACCATCTGAGAAACAATCCACATTAGTGACACCATCTGTCTCTCCTGCTAATAATGTCCCACCACCCACACTGCTTTAAAAAAAAAATGGGAAAATACTTTTTAAGGCCATTTAAAACTATAGAGCTAATTGATCTAACTGCATTTCTACTTCTACTTCTCAGAAATTCCATCACCCAACGTCCACTGGTACTGCCAGCCTGTAACAGGAAGCCATGAACTTTGGATGGACATCAACGTGATTTCCCAAGACACACAATCAATTTCCTTCAAGTTTCTGACTCACTTGGTCATTAATCCAACAAGATTTAAGCTTTGGTTAAACTCCAATTTCAGTTTCTTTCTCTGCCTCTTCCAGTTTTGCTGTTCATGAATTTTGCCTCTGCTCACATCTTTGGGCTCTCATTTTCTTTTTTTTCTTTTTTTTAAAGATTTATTTATTTATTTATTTTGGGCGGGGGCTGGATTGAGGAGGGAGGGGAGCGGGCGGGCCACTTCTATTGGTCTTTCATTTATCTATCTTCATCCGTCTTTGTTCTTTGGCTCCTGTGGGCCTCCCATCGTGGTGGCATCTGTCGTTGCAGAGCTCTGGGCGCATGCGCTCCAGAGCTCCGGCTCAGCAATTGGACACATCGGTCCAGCCGCTCCGCAGCACGTGGGATCTTCCCAGGCCAGGGATCGAACTGGCGCCCCTTGCACTGCAAGGCGGTGTCCTTACCCACTGGACCACCAGGGGAAGCCCTGGGCTCTCATTTTCTAACATCCTCTCCTATCACCTTCCTTGTGATGGAAAAAAAAAAAAAAAATTCAACTTAGCAGAGGCCATGATAAGCCTAGTCCACTCCTGTTGAGTTTCAGCAATCACGAATAAGAAACATGAACAATTTAAGGCAAAATATAATTCTCAAGACTGTATGATTTTAAATGTTCCCCTTTGATAAGTGAAAACAGAAAAGTGAAATATCACTTTTGTCTCAAGGTATCATGTTTAATAGACCTGGTGGCATTTAACTGGAAGAACAGAAAATGCACTAGAGAGACAGCCAAGGAGAAAAGTTATGTGAGCCAAAGCTTTGAGCAAAAGGATGACTTGATCAAGTTTTGTGTGACTCTAGGTAGGGGAGGATTGAGGAACTGACATGAGAAAAGCAGAAAAGAAGAGAACTTCGAAATAGGAATGGGAAAACTTGCTAGAGTAGCTGAGTCACAGTTACAGATGAAGTGAAGTGTCAGTGTTCAGTCATGTCTGACTCTTTTGCAACACAATGGACTGTAGCCCGCCAGGCTCCTCCATCCATAGGATTTTCCAGGCAAGAATACTGTTACCATTTCCTTCTCCAGTAGATCTTCCCTACATTATATTGCTGTATAGTTTCCTGTGAGATTAATAACACTGAGAATGGCAAGTACAGGAAAGAAGAATAAGGAAGTAAAGTAACCAGGATTCTATTTGACTTGTAAGAGAGAACCCAAAACACTATTTTAAAAATAATGATTACCGTAGTTCTGTAGTATAGTCTAATGTCAGGGAGCCTGATTCCTCCAGCTCAGTTTTTCTTTCTTAAGATTTCTTTGATTATTCTGAGTCTTTTGTGTTTCCAAAAAAATTTAAAATTTTTTTGTTCTAATTCCATTGGTGATTTAATAGGAATTGCATTTGAAGCTGTAGTTTACCTTGGGTAGTGTAGTCATTTTGATGACATTGATTCTTACAATCCAAGAACATAGTGTATTTTTCCATCTATTTGTCATCTTTGATTTCTTTCATTAATAGCTTACAGTTTTTGAAGTACAAATCTTTTGCCTTCTTAGGTAGGTTTATTCTTATTTTATTCTTTCTATGCAATGGTAAATGGGATTGTTTTCTGGATTTCTTTTTCTGATCGCTTGTTGTTAGTATGTAGAAATGCAACAGATGAGTTTCCCTAGTGGCTTAATGGTGAAGAATCCACTTGCCAGTGCAGGAGATATGGGTTCGATCCCTGATCTGGGAAGATCCCACATGCCTTGGAGCAACTAAGCCCAAGTGCCACAACTAGAGCATATGCTCTAGACCCTGGGAGCCACAACTACTGAGCCCACATGTCACAATTACTGAAGCTTGTGCACCCTAGAACCTGTGGTCCACAACAAGAGAATCTACCACAACAAGAAGCCCACGTAGTGCAACTAGAGATTAGCCCTCCCCTTGCCGCAGAGAAAAGTCCAAGCAGCAAAGAAGGCCCAGCACCGCAAAGATAAATAAATAAAATTATTTTTTAAAAAAGAAATGCAACTGATTTCTCTGTATGTCTCTCTCATGTGGAAGAAATTCAGAGTTAAGCAGTCTGGGGCAGGGAAGGCAGCTCCCCAAAGGCAGGTCACCTCTCTCCTATCTTGCTGCTCCACTCTGGCCAGATGTACAGTACATTGCCTCATATTTCAAAATGGCTGCTGGAGCTCCAGCCCAGGAACACACAGTAGGAAGGGGGAAAAAAGTACAGTAAAAGGCACTCATATTTTCTTTTAAGATGCTTTCTAGAAGTTGCTACAGAGGACTGCCACTTACATCTCATTTGTCAGAATTAAGACCCAAAGACACATCTGAGTGTAAAGAACACCAGGGATATAGTCGTTATTTTGCATGTAGTCAATTAGAAATGGGGTTTCATTACTAAGATAATCAAAAAGAACAGATGTGGAGGAAGAAGTATGGCAACCTGTAGAGTTGCCCAATGACCAGAGAGAGGAAAAAGAAGGGAAGGAGCCAAAGGGGCCTCTAGCGTTCAGATTCTTCCTAATTAGAGGGAAGATATTTAATGCCTTGAGAAGAGACAGGGTAGAAAGCAGCAGAAGAAATGGTCTGGGGGAAGACCAAACAGGGAGGATGATGAATACGACTCTAAAATCATAGTATGGCTGAATTATGAATGGAAATTAAATCTTTGGAACAAGGAGGGTTTTTTTTAATCCCTTTGTAGAAATGAGATAGTAATTCTGAATCCTTTAAACATGTAAATATTAAGCGTTCAAATTAGTTTAACTATTTTTCCAATAGAGCACATTTTTAAAATGTAAGTCACCCAAAACTTCAATAAATACCCCAACCATGAATGATTACTGCATTAAAAATAGTCTAGTTCTTTAGTGGATATTGGGAAGATAAAATTTTGAAAAGAAGAAAAATGAGCATTCTTAGAATCTAGGGCACCGAGTTCAGACTCACTGAAGTCAGCAAAACAAAAGCCTGAATGCCATTAGCCCAAGTTTCAGCAGGCCTTTCAAGGAGACCCACAGGGGTAACGTGAGCATGGAGTAATTAACCAGCCTAAAGATTGGTTAACTAAGACTGCATGTGCTTCGCTCCAGTTTCACTTGGATACAGAAAACCTGCTGCTACAGCTTGACTTTTGGCCACATGTACAGGATGTCATCTTCCGAGAGATGCAGGAAATAGAAAGATGCTAAGTCAGATCTTTCACCTTCAGCCAAAACAGATTTTCCAGGGCAGGAGTCATGTCTTTCAAATTTCTGTTGCCCTTCTGCTTAGCCCAGCAGCTATCACAGAGCAGTTTCTCAGAATATGTTTGTTGAGAGATAATACTGAAATGTTTTGCTCTAATCGGAATTTTGATTTAAGGATCTGAATAGCATCACATCAGACTTTGTATCCCCAAACCTGAAAGAGAAGAAGATGTGAATTTCCTCAGATCCTGCCTACTTAGACCTATCCATGTCACTTCAGCATTGAGTTTTACTGAGCTCTGTCTATCTTTCTGCTGGACGCCTTAAGATGAATGCACCTTTGGACCAGGTAAGGCATTCTCTTCCATCCCAGAGTTTCACATTGACTGAGCAATCCATTGTGAGACCAAATGCAGCCTGAAGACTATGTCAAATCTTTAGTGCTGTGAAAAAAATATGGAGAGCCCCTCTTGGGAGCTTCACACAGAGTTAACTGTTCTTCATCTGTTAGTCTTATTTTCTTTGTCTAAACCGCAGCTCCATTAGGACACAGACTGAGTCTCGAGTCTCTTTATTTTCTCCCCAGCCCCGAGTCCAGGGCTGTGAGCAAAGAAACCGCTCCATAAACACAGTAGCTGTGAAGATCAATCATGACAATGGGAACCATCCTCATGCTGGTTTCTTATTCTAAATAGGGACTTTTAATGTAAGTCACCCAAAACTTCAATAAATACCCCAACCATGAATGATTACTGCATTAAAAATAGTCTAGTTCTTTAGTGGATATTGGGAAGATAAAATTTTGAAAAGAAGAAAAATGAGCATTCT
Source organism: Tragulus kanchil (assembly GCA_022376925.1). Classification (NCBI taxonomy): domain Eukaryota; kingdom Metazoa; phylum Chordata; class Mammalia; order Artiodactyla; family Tragulidae; genus Tragulus; species Tragulus kanchil. The sequence goes on from JAIOJX010000003.1 coordinate 38,273,065, forward strand.
TAGAATCTAGGGCACCGAGTTCAGACTCACTGAAGTCAGCAAAACAAAAGCCTGAATGCCATTAGCCCAAGTTTCAGCAGGCCTTTCAAGGAGACCCACAGGGGTAACGTGAGCATGGAGTAATTAACCAGCCTAAAGATTGGTTAACTAAGACTGCATGTGCTTCGCTCCAGTTTCACTTGGATACAGAAAACCTGCTGCTACAGCTTGACTTTTGGCCACATGTACAGGATGTCATCTTCCGAGAGATGCAGGAAATAGAAAGATGCTAAGTCAGATCTTTCACCTTCAGCCAAAACAGATTTTCCAGGGCAGGAGTCATGTCTTTCAAATTTCTGTTGCCCTTCTGCTTAGCCCAGCAGCTATCACAGAGCAGTTTCTCAGAATATGTTTGTTGAGAGATAATACTGAAATGTTTTGCTCTAATCGGAATTTTGATTTAAGGATCTGAATAGCATCACATCAGACTTTGTATCCCCAAACCTGAAAGAGAAGAAGATGTGAATTTCCTCAGATCCTGCCTACTTAGACCTATCCATGTCACTTCAGCATTGAGTTTTACTGAGCTCTGTCTATCTTTCTGCTGGACGCCTTAAGATGAATGCACCTTTGGACCAGGTAAGGCATTCTCTTCCATCCCAGAGTTTCACATTGACTGAGCAATCCATTGTGAGACCAAATGCAGCCTGAAGACTATGTCAAATCTTTAGTGCTGTGAAAAAAATATGGAGAGCCCCTCTTGGGAGCTTCACACAGAGTTAACTGTTCTTCATCTGTTAGTCTTATTTTCTTTGTCTAAACCGCAGCTCCATTAGGACACAGACTGAGTCTCGAGTCTCTTTATTTTTCTCCCCCAGCCCCGAGTCCAGGGCTGTGAGCAAAGAAACCGCTCCATAAACACAGTAGCTGTGAAGATCAATCATGACAATGGGAACCATCCTCATGCTGGTTTCTTATTAAAGGACTAAAAATCTGGTGGCTCCCAGAGAGGAAAATGACCCAATATCCAGGCCATCTTCAATTTCTCTTCCCATGTACAATGATTTTTAGAGGAAGAAAAAGGAATCCTGGCTAAATTCTTCAGCAACAAAGTCCACAAAACAGCACAGACCATTTATAGGAAGGTAATCTATCCCCATATGATTCTTGGAGCAGTGGTTCCTGGAAGGAACTCATCAGTAACATTTGGTGTCTTTGTCTGTACTCTTTTGTTTCCTTTGTTTAGAAAGGAAAGAACAATACAGATCAAAGTCAAATAGTAACGGATTTCCATTAAATTAAATTTAAACTGCCCTAAACCATTAAGTAAATTGTTTCATACGCCTTATAATTACAGTGTATTTATACTCCATACAGATATTTAGCTCTCTCTAGCTAAAAAAGATCTAAATGTTTTAGAAGGGGCCCCTCACTGATTAATTAATGTTTAATCAATAGTGCTGCCAAGCTTTATGGTATTTCAAAAAGCCACTGTAACCTCAATAACTGGCAGGCAGCTCATTATAGAGAAACCTGGCAGAAGGGCAGTAGACAATAAGCGTGACAGCAAAGTCATGGTGAGAAATATTATAGGAGTAGTCAAGCCATCTGATGAGCAAGATGGAATGCAGTTATAGCTTCTGCAGACATGACCTCTGCAGGCTCTTACTTCTACATTCCACCATCACTCCCCTTGGTCTGGCTGGCGTCGCGCCTGATTTGAACACTCACAATAACACCCTATGAAGTGTGTAGTCTTCTCCTTCTCTAATCACCCTCCATCCTGCACCAAAATTGTCTTTCCAGAACACATATTTAATCTTACTTCATCACTCTTCAGAACCCTTGACTAGCTCTCTGATGCTTACAGTCTAAACTCATCAGCAAGCAATATAACATCCTGTGTCTTCTGATCCCACGCTCTCTTTCAACACCCTGCTATGATCGTCCTTTCCTTTCTCCATCCTCCCTGCCTCCCACCTTTGCCCACAAACTCTAAGCACCAGGCACCCCATTACATTTCCCCCAAACAAACCATAACATTCTTGCCAGCTGCATTGCAAATTTTGTTCCACCAACCTAGAATGCCCTACTTCTTTTCCTCATTCTACTTGCCAAGCGTTGGGCGAAGTGCTTCCAAAAATCCTCTAGAGCCTTGGTTCTTTAATGTGAAAAAGGAGGAACAATAAAATCCTAGTCTTCATTTCAGGATATTAAATATTCTCTATGACCTCTTCTTCTTTCCTGCCTCCCCAAGATAGAATTATTTCAGCCGCCATGTGGACTTTCATAGTATTTATCTATCTATTATATCATGCTGACCTCAGCCTGGCCACAATTATTTTCTGAAAACTTCTACACTGTCTTTCCCATGCTGGCCAGAAGATGTTCTCTGCATCTAATAAATCTACTCTCCTATTATAGCATACAGATATTTTTATTTTCAAAATAGCGTGTTATAATTTGGTTTGAAGTCTTCCAGACTTATTACTAAGGATGTGAAAAATATACGTCCGAGAAAGTGTATATGAATACACAAACATTTTAACAAAATACTCTACAATGCATACTATTTAATTTATAAAAAACTTGTAGGTAAATTAATGATACTATCAATTTGTATAATGTAGAATATTTATAAGTAGCAGTGTTTCTTTTTACTTCAGTGTACACTGAGGGCATTTCTACATATAGGAACATGCAGAATTACCTCTGTATTCATGGCTGTGTAATATTTCTGTTATATATAAGCCCAGATGTAGTATATAAACACATACATATCTAGTATATAACATAAGAGCATATATACCAGAATTAATTAATAATCTTGTTTTTGATAAACACTTACAGTTCTAACTTTGAATTATAAGGAATCTTGCAAGTACCCTTTTGCATACATGTATAGCTTTATGTGAAGTGGAGTTTCTAGCTAAATAAGTTGGTACATTTAAAACTTTTACACTTTCACCAAATTTCTTGCCAAACACGTCGTCCTCATCTCTGTTCCATTTTACAGCATAAAGTCTTGTGCTTACTCTTTCTTAAACTGAGGTAATATAACAGGTAAAAAATTATATCTCAAGGATGTCTTTAATTTACATTTTTTTTTGACTTAATAAATTAACAATTCACTCATAAGTTGAGTGTTCAGAGCATTCTTTCTTCTTGAATTGACTTTTAATTTGACTCATTTTTACATTGAATTTCACCTTTTTAAAAAATTAATCTCCAAGAATTATTTAAATAGCCCTTACTCGTCAATTTGTTTAGTTGTTAAGCATGTCCAACTATTTGTGACCCTGTGGACTGCAGCACGCCCCACACTATCTCCCAGGGTTTGCTCAAACTCGTGTCCACTGAATCAGTGATGCCATCCAACCACCTCATCCTCTGTCACCCTCTTCTCTTCCTGCCTTCAATCTTTCCCAGCAACAGTGTCTTTTCCAATCAGTCGGTTCTTTGCATCAAGTGGCAAGTATTGGAGCGTCAGCATTAGTCCTTCCAATGAATATTCAGGGTTGATTTCCTCTAGGACTGACCTGTTTGATCTCCTTGCAGCCCAAGGTACTCTCAAGAGTCTTCTCTATTACCACAGTTAGAAAGCATCAGTTCTTTGGTGCTCAGCCTTCTTTATGGTCCAACTCTCACACCCATGCATAAATACTGGAAAAACCACAGTTTCAACTATATGGACCATCGTTGGCAAAGTGATGCCTCTGCTTTTTAATTAAGTTGTAATTACAAGCTGTGTAATTGCTTGTCAATTAGGTTGCAAAATTTTACTATATCTTTCTTATATGAAAGTTTTCTTTTTAACGTAATCTTATTTTATTTTTTGTTATACTTCAGAATATTTTGTTACCCTTTAAGAGATGTTTTCAATCATTCTTCTAATACTTATTTTATCTTTATTTTATAATGTTAAACTATTTGGCATTTATGCTTATACTGTCAAGTGGAGTTTCTAGCTAAATAAGTTGGTACATTTAAAACTTTTACACTTTCACCAAATTTCTTGCCAAACACGTCGTCCTCATCTCTGTTCCATTTTACAGCATAAAGTCTTGTGCTTACTCTTTCTTAAACTGAGGTAATATAACAGGTAAAAAATTATATCTCAAGGATGTCTTTAATTTACATTTTTTTTTGACTTAATAAATTAACAATTCACTCATAAGTTGAGTGTTCAGAGCATTCTTTCTTCTTGAATTGACTTTTAATTTGACTCATTTTTACATTGAATTTCACCTTTTTAAAAAATTAATCTCCAAGAATTATTTAAATAGCCCTTACTCGTCAATTTGTTTAGTTGTTAAGCATGTCCAACTATTTGTGACCCTGTGGACTGCAGCACGCCCCACACTATCTCCCAGGGTTTGCTCAAACTCGTGTCCACTGAATCAGTGATGCCATCCAACCACCTCATCCTCTGTCACCCTCTTCTCTTCCTGCCTTCAATCTTTCCCAGCAACAGTGTCTTTTCCAATCAGTCGGTTCTTTGCATCAAGTGGCCGAAGTATTGGAGCGTCAGCATTAGTCCTTCCAATGAATATTCAGGGTTGATTTCCTCTAGGACTGACCTGTTTGATCTCCTTGCAGCCCAAGGTACTCTCAAGAGTCTTCTCTATTACCACAGTTAGAAAGCATCAGTTCTTTGGTGCTCAGCCTTCTTTATGGTCCAACTCTCACACCCATGCATAAATACTGGAAAAACCACAGTTTCAACTATATGGACCATCGTTGGCAAAGTGATGCCTCTGCTTTTTAATTAAGTTGTAATTACAAGCTGTGTAATTGCTTGTCAATTAGGTTGCAAAATTTTACTATATCTTTCTTATATGAAAGTTTTCTTTTTAACGTAATCTTATTTTATTTTTTGTTATACTTCAGAATATTTTGTTACCCTTTAAGAGATGTTTTCAATCATTCTTCTAATACTTATTTTATCTTTATTTTATAATGTTAAACTATTTGGCATTTATGCTTATACTGTCAAGTGGTGATACCATTTGAGTATTCTTTTTCTAAAACTATCAATAACCGCTCCCAATTATGAGAATCCATTTGTATCCATGTAATTAAATTTCTACCATTATCCTATACCAGTTTTCAAGGGTTCTAAGGTCCAAAAGAACACTCTAATGATGGAAATATTCTATATCCATGCTGTTCATATTGGAGCCACAGGAAGCTATTAAAAACACAAAATGTGATATGACTAAGAACAGAACTTTTAACGTACACTATCATATGTGAAAAAGATATTGTCATTGAGCTGTGAGAATAGGGGGTCCTGCAGAGCTGCTGTACGACAGGCTGGAGGGGTAGGATGGAGGGCACTGGGAGGGGTTGGAGGAGGGAAGGGGCCAGGGAAATATATATGACTAATCTGGGATTATACATATCTGTAAGCAACAAAACTCTGTAAAAGCAAAAAGTAAAATAAAACTTTTTAAAAAGTCAAAAAAAAACCCTCAATTTTTCATCTTTCTTAACTTCATTTAAAATGTAAATAAACACACATAGCTATGGCTACCATCTTGAATAAGCCTCTACCAGCACTGAACTGCTTTGGTTACTAGAGCTTTATTATTTGATTTGATTTACAGTAAAGTGAGTATCATAATTATTCTTCTAGAATTTTAAATTTTTTGGTTTTTCTGGTGCATTTATCCATTCAATCAAAATTTAAAATTGGGGCTTCCCTGGTAGCTCTGTGGTAAAGAGTTTACCTGCCAATGCAGGAGACACAGGTTTGATATGTGATCTGGGAAGATCCTACATGCTACGGAGCAACTAAGCCCATGAGCCATAACTATGGAATCTGTGCTCTAAAGCCTCACAGCCACAGCTATTGAAGCCCGTGTGCCCTAGAGCCTGAGTTCCACAACAAGAGAAGTCACCACAACAAGAAGCCTGCTCACCTCAACTAGAGAGTAGCCCCCACTCCCTGCCACTACAGAAGAGCCTGTGGCAGCAGTGAAAACCCAGAATAGCCAAAAATAAATACATAAATAAAATTATAAGAAACAAAAAAGAATTTCTAGTTTCCAAAATAAAAAAAAATAAAATTAGCTTGCTAAGTTAGCCAAAAAAAAATGTGGGAAACACTTACCACACTGGAATTAAATGCATAAATTAATTTGGGTAATTTGACAATATCTCTGGTACTGGATCTTTTCATTTGTAGCATGTAGCATGTCTCTCCACTCAGAAGGTTTTGTAGTTTCATAAAACATTCAGGAAGCCTTTATGGTTCTTTCCCCAGAGATTTGTGGTAGAAAGACAAACTGCACATTTAGGAGAAAACACCTAAATCTCTTGAACCTTAAATCGCTTGACCCATCTTTGCTGTGCACCCATTTACCTTTCCCCTCTTAACAGCATTTTGGAAGAAAACAGTAATGAGATTAACTTCTTTAAAACTATGGACACAGTGCCTTACGTGGAAGCTAAGACCTGTAGGAACACACGGTAGATGATAGCCAACAGGATACACTGTGATCCTTCTATGGCTGCTCGCAGTTTGTGGAAACTATGATGAGCCATAAACTGTTTTAAGGGTTTTACATGTATTAACTTTATACACAACAACCTTACTAGATAGGTTAATGGGGTTAATTATTAGCTCCATTTAACAGATGGGACAATTAGGAACAGAAACTGCCAGTGATTTGCCTACTCCTTCTTCAAGTTGGACTTTACCTCTAGGCAGCCTCCTTCAGAGTGAGCACCCACTATCGAGCGTGCTCCGCTCTGAGGATACCCCTTGAAGCAGAATGTTGAGAGCTCCCCAGGCTTGGTACCACTGGGCTGCCTTTCACCCACAGCAAACAGCAAGAGGCCCTCTCCAGTTTAAAACTAAAGGAAGAAGAGAATAGATTTCAATGTTTTCACTGCAAAAATGAAGCGATAATGCTGTGAGGTGATAGAGGTGCTAAATGATGCTAGTGTTACCTAATTAATGTTAACTATTGCTGGTATTAACTAATGCTAGTGTTAACTAATGTTAACTAATGCTAATGTTTTAATCATAATTTTTCAATATAAAAGTATATTAAACATGTTGGTTACCTTAAATTTATACACTGATACAGACAGATATATCTCAATAAAGCTGGAAAAAATGACAAAAAAAAAAAAAGAAAAGTAAAGGGGCAGCTGACATCAAAGTGAAAGCCTCCTTGGTTTTATTGTTTACTATTATATCTTATATCCTTATTATTTCCAAGCATGTTTCTGTTGAGGGTTAGAATTTCTTATCATCTTTTCTAATAAGCTGTTTCTGGTATAAGGGAATGCTGCTGGGTTTTATATATGAATCCTATATTTATTAAAATCTTTCTAATTTCTAATAGTTTTCCATGCCATCTGTGATAAAATATTTTGTTAACACTACAAATGGTTAATTTTCATGTCCTGTGTAATAAAAAAAAGTTATCGCTTCTAATATATATAGCTTATTGCTTTTTCCTCCCTTTTTACATTAACTACAAGTGCCAAGAACATACTGAATATTAATCATCCTTCTGTGTACAGAGTGGAAGGAAGGGTCATTTTAAATTATTCATATAAATAATTTGTTCCTTAACTCTATTTGCCTTGTGAATGTACATATACTTTTTCTTACAGGAACCGCAAAGGACAAACATGATAAGCTTGATGTATATTGTCGCTATCAGCAGGCAAAGATCCACAAATATGGGTTTCCATTATAGTTTCTGCTACTCTTTTTTTTTCTTTTTAATCAATTAATTTTGAGAAATTAATTAATTAATAATTTGGGGGGTGGTTGCTGTTTACAGCTGCACACCAGCAAAGCCCTAGCCAGACTCATTAAGAAAAAGAGAGAAGAATCAAATCAACAAAATCAGAAATCAAAAAGGAGAGGTTGTAACAGATAATAAAGAAATACAAAGGATTATAAGAGACTGTTATGAACAGCTATGTGGCAATAAAATAGACAACCTGGAAGCAATGGACAGATTCTCAGATAAGTGCAACCTTCCAAGACTGAACCAGGAGAAACAGAAATTATGAACAATCCAATTACAAGCACTGAAATCGAATCTGTGATCAAAAACCTCCCCCAAAATAAAAGCTCAGGGCCAGATGGCTTCACAGGTGAATTCTATCAAACATTTAAAGAAGAGCTAATGCCTGTCCTTCTAAAACTCTTCCAAAAAATTGCACAGGAAGGAACACTTCCAAACACATTCTACGAGGCCACCTGATAGCAAAACCAGGCAAAGACAACACCAAAAAAGAAAATTACAGGCCAATATCACTGATGAATATAGACGCAAAAATCCTCAACAAAATTCTAGCAAACAGAATTCAACAAAACATCAAAAAGCTCATACACCATGATCAAGTTGGGTTTATTCCAGACATGCAAGAATTCTTCAATATTCAAAAATCAATCAATGTGATATACCATACTAACAAACTGAAAGATCAAAAATCATATGATAATCTCAGTAGATGCAGAAAAAACCTTTGACAAAATCCAGCACCCATTTATGATAAAAAAAAAAAAAAAGAACTCTTCAAAAAATGGGCATGGGGCTTCCCTGGTGGTCCAGTGGGTAGAGTCCACCTTGCAGTGCAAGGGGGCACCAGCTCGATCTCTGGCCCAAGAAGATCCCATGTGCATCAGAGCAGCTGGGCCGGTGTGTTCAATTATGAGCCAGTACTCTAGAGCGCATGCACCCACAGCAGATGCTCTACGAGAGAGGCCATTACAACGGGAGGCTCACACAAGCCAAGGATTAAAGATGGATGAAAACAAATGATGACTTAGAGGCAAAAAAAAAAAAAAAGGCATAGACGGAACCTACCTCAGTATTGTATGCCCATTTTTTACAACACAGAACTTAAAAGACAATTTTCATTGCCTTCTACCTGCCAACCTGCTAATTTCTGATATTATTCAGAAATCCAGTGACTTTCAATTATATTCTTTGAATATATACTCCTTTTTTCATTTAGAAATATTGATGATCTTTTTTCATTTAGACTGATGATCATTTCGATTTCATTTAGATTGACAATCTTTTTTCATTTAGAAATACTGATGATGGTCAATGCGCTTTGAAATTTCAAAGTAATGTGCGTAGATTTTTTTTGTCCTGTTTTAGAAAGAGGGGCATTCAAGTGATTTTTCTCAGCCTAGAAATTCACGTCTTTTGATTCTAGGAAATTTTTTAAATTATTTATTTCATGATCTTCCCCCCTATTTCCTTCTCTTTCTGAAATTTCTTATGAGCTATCTGGCCGTGTATACTGATCCTTTCATCTTTTTGGTTTTTTTTGTTTTTGTTTTTTTTTTAAATATGGAATGCTTCACGAATTCATAAATTCCTCTGTCTCCATAGTCTACTTCTAGAGGAATTTATCATCTTTGCCCTTGAAACTTTTCTTGAATTATTTTATTTTTTGTCTTTTCTTGAATTTTTAATTGCTATATATTTTTAGTTTCCAGAGGCCATTTTTCCTCTCCTATTTTGTTGTACCCAGTTCTTACTCCGTGGAGACAGTATCTTCTTTTCTCTGCCTAGAGACACTAATGATATTCCTCTGAGATTTTCTTTACCTTTGTGCAATGTCTCTTTCATCTCAGAATCCCTCACTTTGCTTGTTTTGTCCTATCATTTGTACTAGAAACTCTTCACAAAGCCCTAAAAACTGTGTGGAGTCGGGGCTTGTCAACTGGCATCCAACATTTCAGCAGGACTGGGGCTGAACCATTTTCTGAAAATCTATAGTGCTCACTACCTCTCAGTCACTTGTCTTGGGCTGGTCAGGTTTTCGAGAAGGTCCCAGTGCCATGCCTGAACCTCACAGACTGCTTGCTTGCTTTCTCAGAAGCAAGGGAGTCAGCTGGATGAGGGTGTGACCATTCAGGGTGCCAACCTTCAGTGCCCCACCTGCTGTTAGTGTGACTGACCACAGTTCAGCTGTATGTGGAGTCCCTGAGCCCTGAGTTCACCTGACTCCTCCTCTTCTGAGAGCAAACCCCCAGTCTTCTGCTTGGGTGAAGGGAGGCAGTGAGTCCACGCTGCAGAGTGGAATAGGGTTTCTGGGTCTAGAGCACTGTGGGCAGGCCTGCAACCAGTCTTCCTATAGTCAGCCCCTTCCTATCTGTGGCCGCCATACCCCCGACTCCACAGACCTTCCTTGGTGCAGGTGCATTAATCTACCTGCATCTTAGCCTCTCTCACTGGCAGCCTTCTCTAGTCTGCAGAATCTTTCACCACTCTGTCACATGCTTTCCAACTTCCAAAATCCTAACCGTGTGCTTTCCTCATTCTCCTCCTTTACTTCTTTGGCTATTGCCTTTTTAAATTCACTTTCTGTCACTTTCATTGGGGCTAGTGTTTCAAGGGCATTTCAACGGACAGTTGTGACGCACGTACCTCTGCTCTTACCTGAAACCCCAGCATACTCTCAGAAGATGGAGGTTTCTTCCCTTTTCCGACTTATTTTCTATCTTGGGTAGAACGTGACAGTATAATCAGAGAATGAACTTTTTAAAATTTAGTATCTCTGTGTTTTAACTTTTTGTTTTGACATAATTTGAAACTTACATAAAAGTCACAAGAATAGTAAGAACTCTTATTTAATGTTTATCCTGATTCACCAAATTTAACTTTTTGCCACATTTGCTTTATCGTTCTAGATAAATGGATAGGTAGATGAAAGGTAGATGGACAGATACACGATGATAGATGATAATAATATGTATAAATACAGATATGGGTATGATTTAGTTTTCTAAACCATTTGAAAGGGGTGCATACATCATGCCCTTTTCCACCCTTCATACTTAAACAGGTATTTCTTAAAAATAAGGAAATAATGTACATAATCAGAGGACTGGGGCTGAACCATTTTCTGAAAATCTATAGTGCTCACTACCTCTCAGTCACTTGTCTTGGGCTGGTCAGGTTTTCGAGAAGGTCCCAGTGCCATGCCTGAACCTCACAGACTGCTTGCTTGCTTTCTCAGAAGCAAGGGAGTCAGCTGGATGAGGGTGTGACCATTCAGGGTGCCAACCTTCAGTGCCCCACCTGCTGTTAGTGTGACTGACCACAGTTCAGCTGTATGTGGAGTCCCTGAGCCCTGAGTTCACCTGACTCCTCCTCTTCTGAGAGCAAACCCCCAGTCTTCTGCTTGGGTGAAGGGAGGCAGTGAGTCCACGCTGCAGAGTGGAATAGGGTTTCTGGGTCTAGAGCACTGTGGGCAGGCCTGCAACCAGTCTTCCTATAGTCAGCCCCTTCCTATCTGTGGCCGCCATACCCCCGACTCCACAGACCTTCCTTGGTGCAGGTGCATTAATCTACCTGCATCTTAGCCTCTCTCACTGGCAGCCTTCTCTAGTCTGCAGAATCTTTCACCACTCTGTCACATGCTTTCCAACTTCCAAAATCCTAACCGTGTGCTTTCCTCATTCTCCTCCTTTACTTCTTTGGCTATTGCCTTTTTAAATTCACTTTCTGTCACTTTCATTGGGGCTAGTGTTTCAAGGGCATTTCAACGGACAGTTGTGACGCACACGTACCTCTGCTCTTACCTGAAACCCCAGCATACTCTCAGAAGATGGAGGTTTCTTCCCTTTTCCGACTTATTTTCTATCTTGGGTAGAACGTGACAGTATAATCAGAGAATGAACTTTTTAAAATTTAGTATCTCTGTGTTTTAACTTTTTGTTTTGACATAATTTGAAACTTACATAAAAGTCACAAGAATAGTAAGAACTCTTATTTAATGTTTATCCTGATTCACCAAATTTAACTTTTTGCCACATTTGCTTTATCGTTCTAGATAAATGGATAGGTAGATGAAAGGTAGATGGACAGATACACGATGATAGATGATAATAATATGTATAAATACAGATATGGGTATGATTTAGTTTTCTAAACCATTTGAAAGGGGTGCATACATCATGCCCTTTTCCACCCTTCATACTTAAACAGGTATTTCTTAAAAATAAGGAAATAATGTACATAATCAGAGGATGATTAGTAAGTGCAGGAAATTTAACACTGATATAATTATTTTATTTCATACGCATCCTTTACTTCAGTCTTATCCACTGACCCAACAGTGTACTATATATAGCATATTTTCCCCTCTAGTTCAAGATCTGGCCCACGATCACATCTTAAACCGACTGTCAATTAAAACTCTAGTTTCTTTCAATCCAATTTCCTTAGCCTGTCTTCATCTTTTATGAAATTGACATCTTTGAAGAATATAGACTATTACAAGGGTTACTCAAGTGGGGTTTCCTTGCTAATGTTTCCAACTGAGTAAACTGAACATCTCTGACTTATGTTGGTTGTTCTCAGGGCAATAAATCTAAAGGCACACGATGTCCATCTGCCTCTAATTAGTACTGTTAATTTTGATCACCAGGTCACTGTGCTGTCTAGTTTCTGCACAGCACAGCTCCAACATAAGCAATGTGTGAGAAAAGAAATGAGACTATGCAAATATCTTGTTCCTTCTCCAGCCTTCCTCCCTAGCTTTAACACCCATGAATAATCTTTGTTTGAATCAATCTTTTAAAATAATGGTTTCAGAATAATTCTTTCAACTTCATCACTTCCTCCATATTTTGACTCAACTCCTGAATACTGTACGAGAAATAGATTTATACGTCTCAAGTGTTCATTTGTCTTAACACCATTTATTTTAAAAGCTCATCTTTGCACCAGTAATTGAATACATCACCTTTGCAGACAGTTAATTTTCACAAGAAGTTGCTTCCATTTCTGGAATGTGCATTTCAATTGTCTGTTTATGCACCCATACGACACACATTTAATTATATATCTTGATTTTCAATGTCTTCCTAGCGATACCTGCAAGTTATTTTTAATGAACTTCAGTATCAACACATTTAGCTCTAGCTAAAAAAAAAAAAAACTGTGTCGGTATTTTTATGGAGATTACATTTAATTTGTCATCTTAGAGAGAACTGACATCTTAATGATGTTGAAATGTGCTAATCAAGGACAAAAGATGCTTTTCCATTTATTCCAGCATACTTCTAAATTTCTCAGGAATGTTTCATAGAGCTTGTGAACATGTGCAAAGTTTATTCTTACACAAATAACCCTTTTGTCACTACTGCAAATGGGACTGTCTCTTTCACTATATCTTCTAACTAGTTATTATTTGTGTACATGTCTGCTATTGATGTTTGCATACTGATTTTATAATTTACTACTATTCTGTATTCCTTTATATTTGAGTCAATTTACCTTGACTCTCTAAAATTTTCAGGTACACTATTACATCATCTGCAAAGGTATGTGGGAAAAATTCACATTCATTTGGTCACCAGTATCATCCAGACCCAGAAAACATGCACATGCATTCACACACACACATATGCACATACACACACACACACACTTATTTCCTTGAGAAACAAAAATTCTGAAAAAAAAGGCAAATGATAATGCTGTTTAATAGAATTTTAAGGTTAAGGAAATAACGGCTCATAAGTTCAACATGGCTCATTATACAATGTAGAATTCTGGGGTAAATTAAAGAAGGTCTATTTCATCAGTTCTCATAGCTATAAGGTGAATGTATCAATGATATACCTATAGACAAATAAGAAGAAAGCAATTCCTGACATTTTTCCTAGTGCTTCAGCCTGTATGTAAATTAACCATCAAGTAAGAGAACACTGTAAGTTGCCTGAATGGCTTCACCAATGTGTTTACCATCAAGCGTCTTGCAGAAGTGTTCACAGAGTTTTCTTATTTACTGATCAAACTTCATGTCTATCAAACCACTTGTCCTCACACCTTCAGTCAACCAACTACCCACTTGCACAGATTTTGGCATCCGTTTATAATATAAAAACTCTTAACAGTCTAAAGAAAATGCACACATATGGTTTGGTATCTTTTCTTGCATTTTTCTGTCAGAAGTGTTATACTTCATTGATATTTATAATTTGAGAGACTCTTGAAACATCTCTGGATATATTCCTTAAATGTCAATCATCCATTTTTTTAACCCTGTATCTACTATTTTCAAGCTTCACAGACAAACTTTATTCTTGGTATATTAGAACTTCAGATGACCTGTTTTATCTCTACCTTTTTCATACATTTCACGGACTTTGATTACAATCTCCTTAAGTCATTTTTTTTCCCCCAGAGTGGAAATTTCTCCTTTGGAGATCCATTGCAGACAGTAATAAGATGAAGTTAGAAAGATCCAGAGCTAAGGTACTTAAAAAATTAAAGGATCATCCATTAAAGAGGAAATGTAAAGAGATATGTGAAGGAAAATGAGGAAGAGAATTGAAGTGAAAGGATTAGGAAAGAAAGATATTTAAATGGAAGGATAGGGGTTTCCTTGCTGGTTTCTTAGTTGTATGGATGACTTCCTTTACTTCTTTCTCACTTCTAGAAATATAGTACTGTTCTCATGTGGCTGCATACTTTCCTAATTACTTTCCTAAAATATTGACTGAGACAGAGAACAATTACTCACACATTGCTAAGGAAAACTCTAGAGGCTTAACCTCTGGTGAGAAGGTTTCTTTCCAACATGCCTTATACCATCTGTTCTGCCTGTGGTCACATTATTTACATTCCTAACCAGCATGCAAAGGCCATTTTGGGCTGTTTGACTGATGTATATGATTCACTCCCGTTGTTCCCACCAGAAGTGTATTTGATAAGGTAACCCTCTCAGTTCATTACAAACCGTCACAGAAAATGGATTGCCTTCTTGCTCAAAAAGTTTCATAGGCATATACCATAAGAAGAAAGCAATTCCTGACATCCTCAGCAAACCTTCATTTCAACTTCAAACTCAAGCGCTTGCAGAAGTGTTCACAGAGTTTTCTTATTTACTGATCAAACTTCATGTCTATCAAACCACTTGTCCTCACACCTTCAGTCAACCAACTACCCACTTGCACAGATTTTGGCATCCGTTTATAATATAAAAACTCTTAACAGTCTAAAGAAAATGCACACATATGGTTTGGTATCTTTTCTTGCATTTTTCTGTCAGAAGTGTTATACTTCATTGATATTTATAATTTGAGAGACTCTTGAAACATCTCTGGATATATTCCTTAAATGTCAATCATCCATTTTTTTAACCCTGTATCTACTATTTTCAAGCTTCACAGACAAACTTTATTCTTGGTATATTAGAACTTCAGATGACCTGTTTTATCTCTACCTTTTTCATACATTTCACGGACTTTGATTACAATCTCCTTAAGTCATTTTTTTTTCCCCCAGAGTGGAAATTTCTCCTTTGGAGATCCATTGCAGACAGTAATAAGATGAAGTTAGAAAGATCCAGAGCTAAGGTACTTAAAAAATTAAAGGATCATCCATTAAAGAGGAAATGTAAAGAGATATGTGAAGGAAAATGAGGAAGAGAATTGAAGTGAAAGGATTAGGAAAGAAAGATATTTAAATGGAAGGATAGGGGTTTCCTTGCTGGTTTCTTAGTTGTATGGATGACTTCCTTTACTTCTTTCTCACTTCTAGAAATATAGTACTGTTCTCATGTGGCTGCATACTTTCCTAATTACTTTCCTAAAATATTGACTGAGACAGAGAACAATTACTCACACATTGCTAAGGAAAACTCTAGAGGCTTAACCTCTGGTGAGAAGGTTTCTTTCCAACATGCCTTATACCATCTGTTCTGCCTGTGGTCACATTATTTACATTCCTAACCAGCATGCAAAAGGCCATTTTGGGCTGTTTGACTGATGTATATGATTCACTCCCATTGTTCCCACCAGAAGTGTATTTGATAAGGTAACCCTCTCAGTTCATTACAAACCGTCACAGAAAATGGATTGCCTTCTTGCTACGAAAACACATGTTCAATTCATTAGCATGAGAGTAACATAAACAGCTGATATCAGACTATTTTAGGACATGAGACACAGCACAGAAGTAGCACGAACGGCCGAGGAAGAAGGTGGGGTAAACTAGCTAGGCTCTTAAGTAAGATCCTTTTAGGAAATCTGATGAGTAGCATATGCCGGCTTCAGACATTTCTGAGGCAGAAATGACATTTTACTCTGGTTAAGGACTCACTCCATGATCAGTCGTTTCACACAATCTTCCCCCATTCTGATTTGTTTTAAAGTCCAAAGCACAGATGGCCAGTCTCTTACACTTATGTACCATAACTTCACATCCTTCCGCTTTCTCATTTCCTGCTACCAAGGCCCCAATTCTTTGATGGCATGAAGTGCTCTAGTCTCCTTAAACATCTCTCTTAAGCTATTACCTTTTGATATTAAACTTGCTTCTAACAGTATCTAGCTAAACTATAACAAAATTGTTTTGTGGCACTGAACCTATTTTACAATTACCTTTTGTTTATGACACAGAAAGTGATACTAAATTATACTTAGAGTAATGACATCCCATTTCTTACAATATTTTAGGTGAAAAAAGAGTACTTATGGGCTTCCCTAGTGGTCCAGTGGGTAGGATACCACCTTGCAGTGCAAGGGGCACCGGTTCGATCCCTGGCCTGGGAAGATCCCATGTGCTGCGGAGCGGCTGGACCACTGTGTCCAACTATCGAGCTGGAACTCTGGAGTGCATGTGCCCAGAGCCGGTGCTCTGCGAGAGAGACCACTGAAATGGGATGCCCACACAGGCCAAGGAACAAAGATAGATGAAAACAAATAAATGAAAGATCAATAGAAGTGGCCAGGAAAAAAAAGAGTACTTATAAAGAAAAATAGTAAGAAAGGAATTTCTGTTATTCAGATACGGGAAAAGTTGTGAAGATTGTACTCAATGACAGAAACTCTGAGAACACCTGTCTGTTGGAAAGAGACACGTGTTGATGTTAATAAACCTGATTTCTAGTCCAAATTCTCTCATTTGCTCCCTGGAAGTTATCAGGAAACTCATGTAACTTGCATGTACTTCCTTTGCTTCTCCAGGAAAAAAGAGGAAGTCAGCTTCAATGATCATCCATTAAATGATAATTGTTGTTGTTGTTTAGTCACCAAGTCATGCCTGATTCTTTGCAACCCCAGGAACAGCAACACACTAGGTTTCTCTGTCCATCACTATCTCCCCGAGTTTGCTCAAACTCATGTCCATCAATTGAGTGATGCCATCCAACCATCTCATCCTCTGCTGTCCCCTTCTCTTCTTGCCCACAGTTTTTCCCAGCATCAGGGTCTTTTCCTTATCAGTCAGCTTTTCACATCAGGTGACCAAAGCACAAGAGCTTCAGCTTCAGCATCAGTCCTTTCAATGAATATTCAGGGTTCATGTCCTTTAGGTTGGCTGGTTTGACCTCCTTATTATCCAAGGTACTCTCAAGAGTCTTCTCCATGGGCTTCCCCTGGTGGTCCAGTGGGTAAGGACACCGCCTTGCAGTGCAAGGGGCGCCGGTTCGATCCCTGGCCTGGGAAGATCCCACGTGCCGCGGAGCGGCTGGACCGACGTGTCCAATTACCGAGCTGGAGCCCTGGAGCGCACGCGCCCAGAGCCGGTGCTCTGTGACAACAGAGGCCACTGTGATGGGAGGCCCACACGGGCCAAAGAGCAAAGATGGATAAAATAGAGAAATGAAAGACCAAGGAAGTGGCCCGCCTGCTCCCCTCCCTTCCCAACCCGACCCAAGCCCAAAATAATAAATGAATGAATAAATATATATATATATAAAAAAAAGAGTCTTCTCCAGCACCATAGTCATTGTTATACGAATTTTTGTGGGCCACGCAGCTGGGCGTACTACATAACAAGTCTCACTTGATTTAACCCTCAAAACAACTTTGCAAAGAAAGTGCTCTCCCTCTGATTTTACAGATCAGAAACACTGACTCAGAAAGATGAAGTAACATTCCCAAGACTGCACAGCCTGGACTCAAGTTCAACTTGGTCTGATGCCTAAGCTGTGTTTCCAGCTCCTAAGTGTAGTTCTCTCATTTGCTCCCTGGAAGTTATCAGGAAACTCATGTAACTTGCATGTACTTCCTTTGCTTCTCCAGGAAAAAAGAGGAAGTCAGCTTCAATGATCATCCATTAAATGATAATTGTTGTTGTTGTTTAGTCACCAAGTCATGCCTGATTCTTTGCAACCCCAGGAACAGCAACACACTAGGTTTCTCTGTCCATCACTATCTCCCCGAGTTTGCTCAAACTCATGTCCATCAATTGAGTGATGCCATCCAACCATCTCATCCTCTGCTGTCCCCTTCTCTTCTTGCCCACAGTTTTTCCCAGCATCAGGGTCTTTTCCTTATCAGTCAGCTTTTCACATCAGGTGACCAAAGCACAAGAGCTTCAGCTTCAGCATCAGTCCTTTCAATGAATATTCAGGGTTCATGTCCTTTAGGTTGGCTGGTTTGACCTCCTTATTATCCAAGGTACTCTCAAGAGTCTTCTCCATGGGCTTCCCCTGGTGGTCCAGTGGATAAGGACACCGCCTTGCAGTGCAAGGGGCACCAGTTCGATCCCTGGCCTGGGAAGAACCCACGTGCCGCGGAGCGGCTGGACCGACGTGTCCAATTACCGAGCTGGAGCTCTGGAGCGCATGCGCCCAGAGCCGGTGCTCTGCGACAACAGATGCCACCGCGATGGGAGGCCCACACGGGCCAAAGAGCAAAGATGGATAAAAATAGAGAAATGAAAGACCAAGGGAAGTGGCCCGCCTGCTCCCCTCCCTTCCCAACCCGACCCAAGCCCAAAATAATAAATGAATGAATAAATATATATATATATAAAAAAAAGAGTCTTCTCCAGCACCATAGTCATTGTTATACGAATTTTTTGTGGGCCACGCAGCGCTGGGCGTACTACATAACAAGTCTCACTTGATTTAACCCTCAAAACAACTTTGCAAAGAAAGTGCTCTCCCTCTGATTTTACAGATCAGAAACACTGACTCAGAAAGATGAAGTAACATTCCCAAGACTGCACAGCCTGGACTCAAGTTCAACTTGGTCTGATGCCTAAGCTGTGTTTCCAGCTCCTAAGTGTAGTTCCCATCTTGCCCTATGGCAGAAATAATGGCAACTATCATCCTTCTAAACCCTCTAAGAGACTGAATTCAATGGTTCCTGGAGCTGTATTAACAGGAATATATTACAAAGGACAGCATATTTTATATTATTTTTAAGAACAAATTCTAGAATTTAAAAAGTAACCTATTTATAGTATAAAATGCAGGAAGTACAGAAAAGTCTAAAGAAGAAACAAACCATCACTTCTAATTCAACCATCCATAAATTACTATTTGGCTGTATTTCCTCCCAGTTATTGTCCCACGAAATTAACTGTTGTTCAGTCCTGGGAGCAGCGGGTCCTCAGTAAGGATGAAGACAATGTTAATTGATATCTTCAGCCTTCCTCCTCTCCCCTCTGCCCCTTTGGTTAATAGAAGAATAACAAGGGTATGGTTTCTTGAGCACCTACTATATCTAGGTATAGTGTTTAGATCATTTTATTCTCATGACATTTTTTATGAAACAAATGGAGGGTTTTTTTAAATTATTATTGCTATTCATATTTTATTAAGGAGACCATGGCTTAAATGGTAAAGCAATCACCTTGCCCAAGGTTATATAACCAACATACAAACCCACGTCAATACCATGATGAAGCCTAGAATCTCTATTGAACTCTGTTTGCATGGTAGTAACTCATTTTAGGGTAAACACTTACAATCCCAAAAATGCACCCTCAGTATTGCATATACTGTTTTGAAGTGTTCAAATCAAAGCAATCCAGAGTCCTGGCAAAAGTTCCAAATTAGTTTTCTCTTAATCATTACTATAGAATACTAATGCCTTCCAATATCAATTGAACCCTAGGAATAATCATGGAAAACTAGAGAGTCCCATATTGGATGAGGAAGCTAAGCTCTAAAAGTGACTTTGGATTAGTCAAGTCGCTCAATTGTGTTCAACTCTTTGCGACCCCATGGACAAGCCATGGAATTCTCCAGGCAAGAACACTGGAGGTTGAGGTAGCTATGAGGCCTCTACAAAAGATGAAGTACCATTACCAAGACTGCACAGCCTGGACTCAAGTTCAACTTGGTCTGATGCCTAAGCTGTGTTTCCAGCTCCTAAGTGTAGTTCCCATCTTGCCCTATGGCAGAAATAATGGCAACTATCATCCTTCTAAACCCTCTAAGAGACTGAATTCAATGGTTCCTGGAGCTGTATTAACAGGAATATATTACAAAGGACAGCATATTTTATATTATTTTTAAGAACAAATTCTAGAATTTAAAAAGTAACCTATTTATAGTATAAAATGCAGGAAGTACAGAAAAGTCTAAAGAAGAAACAAACCATCACTTCTAATTCAACCATCCATAAATTACTATTTGGCTGTATTTCCTCCCAGTTATTGTCCCACGAAATTAACTGTTGTTCAGTCCTGGGAGCAGCGGGTCCTCAGTAAGGATGAAGACAATGTTAATTGATATCTTCAGCCTTCCTCCTCTCCCCTCTGCCCCTTTGGTTAATAGAAGAATAACAAGGGTATGGTTTCTTGAGCACCTACTATATCTAGGTATAGTGTTTAGATCATTTTATTCTCATGACATTTTTTATGAAACAAATGGAGGGTTTTTTTAAATTATTATTGCTATTCATATTTTATTAAGGAGACCATGGCTTAAATGGTAAAGCAATCACCTTGCCCAAGGTTATATAACCAACATACAAACCCACGTCAATACCATGATGAAGCCTAGAATCTCTATTGAACTCTGTTTGCATGGTAGTAACTCATTTTAGGGTAAACACTTACAATCCCAAAAATGCACCCTCAGTATTGCATATACTGTTTTGAAGTGTTCAAATCAAAGCAATCCAGAGTCCTGGCAAAAGTTCCAAATTAGTTTTCTCTTAATCATTACTATAGAATACTAATGCCTTCCAATATCAATTGAACCCTAGGAATAATCATGGAAAACTAGAGAGTCCCATATTGGATGAGGAAGCTAAGCTCTAAAAGTGACTTTGGATTAGTCAAGTCGCTCAATTGTGTTCAACTCTTTGCGACCCCATGGACAAGCCATGGAATTCTCCAGGCAAGAACACTGGAGTGGGTAGCTTATCTCTTCTCCAAGGGTTCTTCGCAACCCAGGTATCGAATCCAGGTCTCCTCAACTGCAGGTTGACTCTTTACCATCTGAGTCAACAGTGAAGCCCAAGAATATTGCAGTGGGCAGCCTATCCCTTTTCCAAGCGACCTGGATTAGCTTTACATAAGAAAGACCTAGAAACAATTTATATAACAGAAAGGAAAAGTAGGAAAATTACACATCAAAAAGAGGGGTTCCAAGGAAACATCAGATTATACTTTCAATTTTGTTGTCATGAACAAAATGACACCTTCATTTGTTTTTTATTTTCCTATAACTGTAGAATATCACTAATAAAATTCAAGGGTGTGTCTCTTCATTTAAATTGGCCCTTTATCTACCAGTAGACTGAATAAAAACATAGACACAGAAAATCCATCATTGTGCAGTGATGGTTGATAAAGTCTTCAGTATGAACAGATGTTGTAACCAGGTAACTGATTATATTGAAGCTATCAGAAACAATGCTTTAAGGCATATTCAGCCAGTCCAGTATATGTGAAGAGTAGGTTGCTAGGGCAACCGATATAAACCACCAAACATTCTAAAAGTTGTCATTAAATTTTTAAAGAAAAAATTATAGATATATAAAATTCTATGTATCTCATTTTCAAAGTAGACTTTTTAAATACAGATAGGACAAATTAGTCGAATCACTTATTTCAATGTTGAATTCATTCTGGGTTTTGATATATTAATATGGTGAAATGTAGGAAAAGAAAAAAGATTTTCATGCTTGTCTGATTCTATACATGAATAAATCATTTAAGATTAGTTTGTCTCTGAAAAGTAGAAAGTTACTCTGAATATTTTATTAGACAGTACATGTGGAAGTAAACACAATTCAGATACATTGATATTTAGACCCAAACAATTCAGAGTGAGTTAGTTGTCTTTCCTCATTCCGAGTAAAGGCCTTCAATATTTCTGATGATTAAGTTTACTTTAAAATCATTCACTGAATGATTTAAAGGAAATCTTCCAACATCCTCCCATCTAAGGCCTTCAATATTTCATGATTTGAAGAACACTGGAGTGGGTAGCTTATCTCTTCTCCAAGGGTTCTTCGCAACCCAGGTATCGAATCCAGGTCTCCTCAACTGCAGGTTGACTCTTTACCATCTGAGTCAACAGTGAAGCCCAAGAATATTGCAGTGGGCAGCCTATCCCTTTTCCAAGCGACCTGGATTAGCTTTACATAAGAAAGACCTAGAAACAATTTATATAACAGAAAGGAAAAGTAGGAAAATTACACATCAAAAAGAGGGGTTCCAAGGAAACATCAGATTATACTTTCAATTTTGTTGTCATGAACAAAATGACACCTTCATTTGTTTTTTATTTTCCTATAACTGTAGAATATCACTAATAAAATTCAAGGGTGTGTCTCTTCATTTAAATTGGCCCTTTATCTACCAGTAGACTGAATAAAAACATAGACACAGAAAATCCATCATTGTGCAGTGATGGTTGATAAAGTCTTCAGTATGAACAGATGTTGTAACCAGGTAACTGATTATATTGAAGCTATCAGAAACAATGCTTTAAGGCATATTCAGCCAGTCCAGTATATGTGAAGAGTAGGTTGCTAGGGCAACCGATATAAACCACCAAACATTCTAAAAGTTGTCATTAAATTTTTAAAGAAAAAATTATAGATATATAAAATTCTATGTATCTCATTTTCAAAGTAGACTTTTTAAATACAGATAGGACAAATTAGTCGAATCACTTATTTCAATGTTGAATTCATTCTGGGTTTTGATATATTAATATGGTGAAATGTAGGAAAAGAAAAAAGATTTTCATGCTTGTCTGATTCTATACATGAATAAATCATTTAAGATTAGTTTGTCTCTGAAAAGTAGAAAGTTACTCTGAATATTTTATTAGACAGTACATGTGGAAGTAAACACAATTCAGATACATTGATATTTAGACCCAAACAATTCAGAGTGAGTTAGTTGTCTTTCCTCATTCCGAGTAAAGGCCTTCAATATTTCTGATGATTAAGTTTACTTTAAAATCATTCACTGAATGATTTAAAGGAAATCTTCCAACATCCTCCCATCTAAGTGTTATACAGAGAGGTCAATAAATCAACGGTCATTGTGCATTGTGATTTTCTGTGAACCAGTTCTCTCAAATAAAAGACTCTTTTTTATTTCTGTTTATTTTTTTTAATGACTCCAGAGAAATACGCTCAATTTAAAACACCCAGATAAAGTTGCTAACCCAGCATTGCTTTCTTAAAAAGAAAAATGTTTATCTCTAAGACTTAACTGAGGAAAAATTGTGGTCAAACACATAACAATAAAGTTCAGGGGGGAAAAATTGCAGGCTATTATTTTTTTCAAATTTGCCCATCAGATCTCATTGCAATTTGATGGTAGTGTTAACTTCTCGACAGTCTAATCACTGTTAAACCAACTGGGACTGTCTATCAGACCCTGAAAGCTATCACCTAACAGCACAGGGGTGTCATCACTCAAGGATTTCAACTTTTCAAGTCTCATCTGGGTACCTGAACATATCTTAAAAGAGGAAGAAAGCCTATGAGTGCACTATTTAAAAGTCAAGTAAATTCTTCAAATGCTATGTCAAAGTAGAGATTTTTTTTTTTAATGATATGAGTTAGGAACCAAGGGAATCTGGACCCAAGTGAAGTTTCAAAGTAAAGACATATGGGCCTTTTAGTTCAAATTACACTCCCCTATGGCTCAGTGGGTAAAGAATATAGCTGCAATGCAAGAGACACAGGAGATGAAGGTTCAGTCCCTGAATTGGGAAGATCCCTTGGAGAAGGAAATGGCAACTCACTCCAGTATTCTGATTGCTGATCTAATTGAAATCTTGGCCTTGATTACAGGCTGAGATTAACATGCTGATGTACCATCAGTTGGTAAAGAATATCATGGGCTTTGCTTCCCCTTAACAAATACCTCACTAGAAAAGACTCTGATTCTGGGAAAGACTGCAGGCAAGAGAAAAGGGGGGCAACAGAGGATGAGATGGCATCACTGACTCAATGGACGTGAGTTTAAGCAAACCATAGGAGATGGTGAAGATCAGGAAAGCCTGGCTTGCTGAAGTCTACAGAGCTCACAAACAGACAGACATAACAGTCACAACAACAACTTTACTTTAAAATCATTCACTGAAGATTAAAGGTCTTCCAACATCCTCACCATCTAAGTGTTATACAGAGAGGTCAATAAATCAACGGTCATTGTGCATTGTGATTTTCTGTGAACCAGTTCTCTCAAATAAAAGACTCTTTTTTATTTCTGTTTATTTTTTTTAATGACTCCAGAGAAATACGCTCAATTTAAAACACCCAGATAAAGTTGCTAACCCAGCATTGCTTTCTTAAAAAGAAAAATGTTTATCTCTAAGACTTAACTGAGGAAAAATTGTGGTCAAACACATAACAATAAAGTTCAGGGGGGAAAAATTGCAGGCTATTATTTTTTTCAAATTTGCCCATCAGATCTCATTGCAATTTGATGGTAGTGTTAACTTCTCGACAGTCTAATCACTGTTAAACCAACTGGGACTGTCTATCAGACCCTGAAAGCTATCACCTAACAGCACAGGGGTGTCATCACTCAAGGATTTCAACTTTTCAAGTCTCATCTGGGTACCTGAACATATCTTAAAAGAGGAAGAAAGCCTATGAGTGCACTATTTAAAAGTCAAGTAAATTCTTCAAATGCTATGTCAAAGTAGAGATTTTTTTTTTTAATGATATGAGTTAGGAACCAAGGGAATCTGGACCCAAGTGAAGTTTCAAAGTAAAGACATATGGGCCTTTTAGTTCAAATTACACTCCCCTATGGCTCAGTGGGTAAAGAATATAGCTGCAATGCAAGAGACACAGGAGATGAAGGTTCAGTCCCTGAATTGGGAAGATCCCTTGGAGAAGGAAATGGCAACTCACTCCAGTATTCTGATTGCTGATCTAATTGAAATCTTGGCCTTGATTACAGGCTGAGATTAACATGCTGATGTACCATCAGTTGGTAAAGAATATCATGGGCTTTGCTTCCCCTTAACAAATACCTCACTAGAAAAGACTCTGATTCTGGGAAAGACTGCAGGCAAGAGAAAAGGGGGGCAACAGAGGATGAGATGGCATCACTGACTCAATGGACGTGAGTTTAAGCAAACCATAGGAGATGGTGAAGATCAGGAAAGCCTGGCTTGCTGAAGTCTACAGAGCTCACAAACAGACAGACATAACAGTCACAACAACAACAAATGCCTGCTTTGGGGAAGAAGTGCAATAAAACACCTAAGAATGTGTGTTCTGTGCTAGGTTCAAATCCTCTGTACCATTACACCCATGTGATCTTCAGCAATTTATTCAAACCTCTTAAGCTTCTTTTTTAAGTCTCCGACCATGAGTTTGTGAAATAACAATTTTAGAAATCCACTTTATAATGTGGCTGTAGGGATTAGAAGATTAAATATACAATATAAATGTTAATTTTTATTATTAAATTGCATTGATTTATGAACGTTTCATTGAATGTTAGCAACCATAACACACCCAGTCTAATCCCTTTTCCATTTACCGTCTAGACTCCTTTAGGCAAAACATGTCATCTCTGTAAGTATATTTTCTCTTCTCTAAAATGAAAACAATAGTATCTGTCTAGCCTAAATCTCAGAAGTGTTGTGAGAATCAAAAAATATTTATAGGAAATGCTTTACCTCTCTCAGTCCACTGTCTCCTAGAACTCACCAGCATACTAGCTCCATATCCTAGCTTCACCACTGTCATTCTAAAAAAGGAGGCAATATAACATCTATCTTCAGAGGGTCTTCTGAGAGTAGTGAATCATCCTATACAAAATCCTGAGCACAGTGGCAGGCACATGGTGAGTTTCCCATAAAGGACACCAACCGGCCTAGACTGTGATGATTATTTTCAAAGTATTATGGGGGATTTCTTTACTATAACAGAAAGCCAGCTCTCTAGGCATCAGCCAAGCACCATATGTCTGTTGAGTCCACGCTAGGTCAGCTAAGAGACCTACTATGTGCCAAGTACATGGTGAACTAAATAAGACATTTAAAAACAAGCATTATGGATGGAAAAACAGACATGGACAGTAGACATATGGACATTGTGGGGAAGGAACAGTGGGTGGGAGGCATAAAGGAAGTAGCATGAAGGCCTGTAATATCATATATGAAGAAAATAGCTATAGTCATTGCTCTGTGAGAAAAGGGGATCCTGCAGAGGTGCTGTGTGATGGTCTGGAGGGGTGGGATGGGGGGGATATACATGTGACTAATCTGGGAACACACATATATGTAAACAACAAAACTCTGTAAAAGTTAAAAGTAAAATAAAAGTTAAAAAGAATAAAACAAAGGGCTTCCCTGGTGGTCCAGTGGGTAAGGACACTGCCTTGCAGTACAAGGGGCGCCGGTTGGATCCCTGGCCTGGGAAGATACCATGTGCCGTGGAGCGGCTGGACCAATGTGTCCAATTACCGAGCCGGAGCTCTGGAGTGCATGCGCCCAGAGCCGGCGCTCTGCGACAACAGAGACCACTGCGATGGGAGGCCCACAGGGGCCAAAGAACAAAGATGGATGAAAATGGATAAATGAAAGACCAAGAGAAGTGGCCCGTCCGCCCCCCCTCCCTCCCCAACCCGCCTTCCCCCCCCCAAAAAAACTAACAAGCATTATGAACCTCTTCCATCTCAGCAAAGTTACTGGCCCCACTCTGTATTTGGTTTTATATTTTCCCCAAGTGAAACCTGAAACTGGTCCACATGTAGAAGGGTACACGAGGATAGAGAGAGACCAATGAAAGAGGCAAACCACTTCAGGCTGGTAGGTAGCAGTTTTAACAAGCAAGAAAACTTACCTATGAGGTGTGTCTCGGGCAGCTACAAGATGAATAGATGGCCTCACCTACCGGCCAGAATCTTAAAAGTATATATGTCTGTCTGTCTGTCTGTCTGTCTGTCTGTCTGTCTGTGTGTGTGTGTGTGTGTGCGTGTGTCTCTTTCAGGATCCTCAACTTTAGAACCTAGCCACCATGCTGTAAGAAAATTCTCTCAGCCTTTCTCGTTAACCCTTATTCAAGTTATTACCTATGATTTGAATATTACTTTTTCTGGTCTTTTTTCATCCCTCTGACTATAATTCTACCATTGCTTATTCCTATATATTCCAATCTTCCTTTATCAAAGCACTCTTCACACTGAATGTGATTAACTGTCATCCTCCATGGGAATATAAGATCAGTGAGGGGGGTAGAACACCTGTTTTCTAAACCATTATCTCCTCACATGTAGAATGAATTATACAAACTTGCATTCTGCGCTGAATCAGTATTTTCTATCTCAATATATAAGTAACATAGGGCAAAGATGAAAAAATTATTAAACTTAAGTAGCTTAATTAAGTCAGTGATTTCCCCCAATGTGATAGATCTATACGTTGACATGAGAGAGAAACCTTGAAATTAAAAATATTTATCATTTTTTCAGCCCAAGCCTTCAACTGAAGTTGGTTTCTTAGATTTTGAAAATTGGGGTACTAGGTAGAGGTAAAATTATAAGAATTGAAAAAAAAGTGTGCGGTTGCTTAACATAAGACACTTGCTATAAATGCCTGTAGTTATACCTGTGGTTTGGGGGAAATGAAATGCTAGAGACAGTGGAGATATTAGGGACCTACTCTGGGTATAAATGGAAATGCTTCAAGACTAGCGTTAGAAGTTGTTTTGTATAATATGCAATATAGTTCCTATTTTAATTTTCCTGCAAATAAAGCTGCCAACATGTTTGGCCATTTAAGTGAGAGAGAAAAAAAAAAGAGTTTATACAGAAGCCTTAACGGGTTCAGTGGAGTAGACCATTCAGATGGATTCAGCAACATATTGCTCTCTCAAGCCCACTTCCTTGAAGTGAACAGTGGGTAAAGCCTGCATTCCTAGGACAGAGACAGAGTGAGGACCCTCTGCTTGTCCTGGTCCAGATTCTGGGTCAACCAGAGGTCACATCCTCTCAATGACCTCCTCCAACACCTCCGACGGAAAAAAAGTCAGGGTCACAAATCCTATCTTTATACGTAGCCTTCCACTGCCACAGAGCGCAAGAAAAGCGAAAGTTTTGGATTTGATTCTCAATTTGACACTATTACTGTTTTGACCTTAGACAACTAACCCAATGACTAATCCTTTCTTATCCACAAATTTCTCATAAACAGCCTTTTCTACCATTGACTATGATTTGAATATTACTTTTTCTGGTCTTTTTCATCCTCTGACTATAATTCTACCATTGCTTATTCCTATATATTCCAATCTTCCTTTATCAAAGCACTCTTCACACTGAATGTGATTAACTGTCATCCTCCATGGGAATATAAGATCAGTGAGGGGGGTAGAACACCTGTTTTCTAAACCATTATCTCCTCACATGTAGAATGAATTATACAAACTTGCATTCTGCGCTGAATCAGTATTTTCTATCTCAATATATAAGTAACATAGGGCAAAGATGAAAAAATTATTAAACTTAAGTAGCTTAATTAAGTCAGTGATTTCCCCCAATGTGATAGATCTATACGTTGACATGAGAGAGAAACCTTGAAATTAAAAATATTTATCATTTTTTCAGCCCAAGCCTTCAACTGAAGTTGGTTTCTTAGATTTTGAAAATTGGGGTACTAGGTAGAGGTAAAATTATAAGAATTGAAAAAAAAGTGTGCGGTTGCTTAACATAAGACACTTGCTATAAATGCCTGTAGTTATACCTGTGGTTTGGGGGAAATGAAATGCTAGAGACAGTGGAGATATTAGGGACCTACTCTGGGTATAAATGGAAATGCTTCAAGACTAGCGTTAGAAGTTGTTTTGTATAATATGCAATATAGTTCCTATTTTAATTTTCCTGCAAATAAAGCTGCCAACATGTTTGGCCATTTAAGTGAGAGAGAAAAAAAAAAGAGTTTATACAGAAGCCTTAACGGGTTCAGTGGAGTAGACCATTCAGATGGATTCAGCAACATATTGCTCTCTCAAGCCCACTTCCTTGAAGTGAACAGTGGGTAAAGCCTGCATTCCTAGGACAGAGACAGAGTGAGGACCCTCTGCTTGTCCTGGTCCAGATTCTGGGTCAACCAGAGGTCACATCCTCTCAATGACCTCCTCCAACACCTCCGAAGGAAAAAAAAAAGTCAGGGGTCACAAATCCTATCTTTATACGTAGCCTTCCACTGCCACAGAGCGCAAGAAAAAAGCGAAAGTTTTGGATTTGATTCTCAATTTGACACTATTACTGTTTTGACCTTAGACAACTAACCCAATGACTAATCCTTTCTTATCCACAAATTTCTCATAAACATGGACATAATATCATAGACAGTAATCATCTAAAAAGTACAGGTATTAGATACATGGTAGAAGACAGAATTGTTTTCACACAATTCTGACCTAATCATGAAAAGACATTTACATGGTGGAGAAACTGGTCCTGAGAAAATGTCTAAAGGACAAAGCTCATTTTCTCATTCTGCTTTCTATAAAAAGACAATAAAGGCAGGAGCTTATCTCCAACTCTTACCATTTCCCAACAAGCAAATTCCTTTTAAGACACCATTCAAATAGCATGAATACATGGACTTTACTTTCTTTCTTAAATCTCTGAATAACAACTTGATGGCATAAAATAACTGTGATTGGTCTAAATGAAATCAGAAATAGAACAATACAGTTAATCTTTATTCTCTGTACAGAACAATAGCAGTCTGCTAACTTATGAAATGGTGCAAAGAAAGATTTGTGCATAATGTCAATTAGAAGAAATTAAATGTACTCCAGCAAAGCATGCACAGAAAAGGTTACTATTTCTCTAAATTGCTTCAGATTTTTCTAAGAGATTACAGTGGTTTACCATTCCCCATCCCCTCAGTTCTGAAATTTACAAGGATAGAGTTTGTTAAACAAATAATATTCTCCCTTTTTCTGCCTTTGCTTCACATTTTACCTCCCAGAAAAATCATAATTCAACCTGAGAACCTAGTACATTGTTATCAAAGACCATGAAGTCTCATCCACACATATGTATATGCACACATGCATATTTATTTCCTCCCAACTGTAGCATATAAATTCATATAATGATGAAACTCTCCTACCTGGAAATCATGTGTATTCTCAATCATTCTCTTTTTTAATTTTTTATCAACCTAATTCATGCACACAGGAAAAAAAAGATTACACAGTACCGATTTTAAAATGAAAAAATAGAATTTACAACCCCATCCTTCCCTAATCACCGAGTGTGCTGACCAACAGCCAGATTCCCTCTTTTTAACTATTTATTCTCTCCCCAGTTTCCAAATCCCAAACCTTTCTGAACAAGGGAGGGAGATTTTTTTTGCTTTAAAAAAATGTACTTTCCTATGAGCATTTGAACGATGTAATTTTCTCTACCCTTCTCCATCAATTATCTTCCTCCATTTATTTCTGTCTAAAAAAAATAAAGTCAAATATCTATTTCCACTGATCTCTGTTCTCTTATTTGTCCTTGTACTTTTTTTTTCACCCATTTACTAGCAGATCCTAATGAAAAGACATTTACATGGTGGAGAAACTGGTCCTGAGAAAATGTCTAAAGGACAAAGCTCATTTTCTCATTCTGCTTTCTATAAAAAGACAATAAAGGCAGGAGCTTATCTCCAACTCTTACCATTTCCCAACAAGCAAATTCCTTTTAAGACACCATTCAAATAGCATGAATACATGGACTTTACTTTCTTTCTTAAATCTCTGAATAACAACTTGATGGCATAAAATAACTGTGATTGGTCTAAATGAAATCAGAAATAGAACAATACAGTTAATCTTTATTCTCTGTACAGAACAATAGCAGTCTGCTAACTTATGAAATGGTGCAAAGAAAGATTTGTGCATAATGTCAATTAGAAGAAATTAAATGTACTCCAGCAAAGCATGCACAGAAAAGGTTACTATTTCTCTAAATTGCTTCAGATTTTTCTAAGAGATTACAGTGGTTTACCATTCCCCATCCCCTCAGTTCTGAAATTTACAAGGATAGAGTTTGTTAAACAAATAATATTCTCCCTTTTTCTGCCTTTGCTTCACATTTTACCTCCCAGAAAAATCATAATTCAACCTGAGAACCTAGTACATTGTTATCAAAGACCATGAAGTCTCATCCACACATATGTATATGCACACATGCATATTTATTTCCTCCCAACTGTAGCATATAAATTCATATAATGATGAAACTCTCCTACCTGGAAATCATGTGTATTCTCAATCATTCTCTTTTTTAATTTTTTATCAACCTAATTCATGCACACAGGAAAAAAAAGATTACACAGTACCGATTTTAAAATGAAAAAATAGAATTTACAACCCCATCCTTCCCTAATCACCGAGTGTGCTGACCAACAGCCAGATTCCCTCTTTTTAACTATTTATTCTCTCCCCAGTTTCCAAATCCCAAACCTTTCTGAACAAGGGAGGGAGATTTTTTTTGCTTTAAAAAAATGTACTTTCCTATGAGCATTTGAACGATGTAATTTTCTCTACCCTTCTCCATCAATTATCTTCCTCCATTTATTTCTGTCTAAAAAAAATAAAGTCAAATATCTATTTCCACTGATCTCTGTTCTCTTATTTGTCCTTGTACTTTTTTTTTCACCCATTTACTAGCAGATTAGTGAGGGCTGGAGAAAATGAAAGGAGACAAACACATTGACAAATCCACCTTCTAAAACCGTAAGGTCACTCCTGACTTTTATAAGAGTAATTAAAAGCAAAAAAAAAACCAGAAGAAAGTGGAGGCAATGACCACAAGGCCACAATTATTCACTAAAAAACACGGTCCAGGCCCATTATACACAATATCTCTTTCGATCATTTAATGATCAAAGAATATATGATACAATCTATTATTGCTTATATTTTAAAACGAAGAAACTAAGGCTACCCAGGAACAGTAAGTAACTTTCCCTAGACTAACACAAATGGTAAATGGTGACCAGAATTTATATCTGGGTCTTTCAGGTCCCAAATGTGATCCATGTTGCACTATACCATATTGCCTCTTTTTAACTCTGATATATCCTGAAGTCACTGTCAAATTTAATCCATAATTTATCTCACTTTTGAATGCTTTAAAATGATACCTGGGCTTACCTGGTAGCTCAGAGGTAAAGAATCCCAACGCAAGACACCTGGCTTTGATCCCTGATCCAGGAAGATTCCGAATGCCTTGGAGCAACTAAGGCCCTGTACCACAACTACTGCGACTGTGTGTGCTCTGATGTCCAGGAGTCACAACTACTGAAGTCCCCCATCCAAGAGCCAGTGCTCCACAACAAGAAGAGCCACTGCAGCAAGAAGCCCGAGCAACACACCGAGAGTAGCCTCTGCTCACCAGAACTAGATAACAGCCCTCACAGCAACAAAGACCCAGAACAGCCAAAGAGAAATAAATTCCAAAAAAATAAATTAAAAAAATGATATCTGAAACTTTTAAATATAGCCATGAAACACTATGCCACATTATTAAAACTATAACAAGATAATATAAAACAACCCTTCAAAACCTATCCCTACTTCAACAACGTTCCTTATGTTAGGAAAGAAAATAAAGGCTGAATGATTTTCAAAAGAAAGTTTGAAACTAGTATTATAAATGTCCTCTATCATTAAAACAAAATAACTCAATTAACCAGAACATTTAACTGAGCATTCCTACAATAAAGATTTAGCCATAATTTTGCAGTCTGTAATTTTTTAGAAATGATTGAACTATCCAGAGGCGTTCAAATGAAAAAAATGATTTTAGCTGACATAAAGCAGAAACAAGAATATAACTGAAGCTTAATAAGTCATATCAGAAGGCTTTTTACCTTTCCTCAGCTCCAGTGCTAACACGGAAAGTACCAAAATCATCAAAATCAAGTGTGATGATTCCTATTGTGACTAGAATTGTTATAGCATAATATCTCTTTCGATCATTTAATGATCAAAGAATATATGATACAATCTATTATTGCTTATATTTTAAAACGAAGAAACTAAGGCTACCCAGGAACAGTAAGTAACTTTCCCTAGACTAACACAAATGGTAAATGGTGACCAGAATTTATATCTGGGTCTTTCAGGTCCCAAATGTGATCCATGTTGCACTATACCATATTGCCTCTTTTTAACTCTGATATATCCTGAAGTCACTGTCAAATTTAATCCATAATTTATCTCACTTTTGAATGCTTTAAAATGATACCTGGGCTTACCTGGTAGCTCAGAGGTAAAGAATCCCAACGCAAGACACCTGGCTTTGATCCCTGATCCAGGAAGATTCCGAATGCCTTGGAGCAACTAAGGCCCTGTACCACAACTACTGCGACTGTGTGTGCTCTGATGTCCAGGAGTCACAACTACTGAAGTCCCCCATCCAAGAGCCAGTGCTCCACAACAAGAAGAGCCACTGCAGCAAGAAGCCCGAGCAACACACCGAGAGTAGCCTCTGCTCACCAGAACTAGATAACAGCCCTCACAGCAACAAAGACCCAGAACAGCCAAAGAGAAATAAATTCCAAAAAAATAAATTAAAAAAATGATATCTGAAACTTTTAAATATAGCCATGAAACACTATGCCACATTATTAAAACTATAACAAGATAATATAAAACAACCCTTCAAAACCTATCCCTACTTCAACAACGTTCCTTATGTTAGGAAAGAAAATAAAGGCTGAATGATTTTCAAAAGAAAGTTTGAAACTAGTATTATAAATGTCCTCTATCATTAAAACAAAATAACTCAATTAACCAGAACATTTAACTGAGCATTCCTACAATAAA
Source organism: Tragulus kanchil (assembly GCA_022376925.1). Lineage (NCBI taxonomy): Eukaryota > Metazoa > Chordata > Mammalia > Artiodactyla > Tragulidae > Tragulus > Tragulus kanchil. The sequence goes on from JAIOJX010000003.1 coordinate 38,307,062, forward strand.
GATTTAGCCATAATTTTGCAGTCTGTAATTTTTTAGAAATGATTGAACTATCCAGAGGCGTTCAAATGAAAAAAAAATGATTTTAGCTGACATAAAGCAGAAACAAGAATATAACTGAAGCTTAATAAGTCATATCAGAAGGCTTTTTTACCTTTCCCTCAGCTCCAGTGCTAACACGGAAAGTACCAAAATCATCAAAATCAAGTGTGATGATTCCTATTGTGACTAGAATTGTTATAGCATAATACAATAATGTGATTCGATGCTGATACCTTTCTCTACTTGCTAGTGAATTTTGTAGTCTGTTGAATTTGTTGAAAAAGGCTTTAGACTCCCACTTTAATATCTGGCTAGAATGATTCCTGAAACATGGCAGGCACTCAATAAATGTTTACAAACAAATCAACAGTTCTTACAACATATACTAACCAGAGAACTAATGTATTTTTCAAAATTCCATAGATAAATAGAACCTCGGGTCAATTACTGTTTAATCTTTGCAGGTTCTTTTATTGGGAATAACAAGATTACAAGTTAAAAAAGATAATGAGAGGGCTTCCCTGGTAGCTCAGTGGTAAGGAGTTAGCCTGCCAACGCAGGAAACATGGGTTCGATCCCCAATCCGGGAGGCTTCCACGTGCTGCGGAGCACATGAGCCACAACTGTTGAGCCTGTGTTCTGGAGCCTCGGAGTTGCAACTATTGAGTCCATGTGCCACAAATACTGAAGCCCATGTGCCCTAGGGCCCGAGTTCCACAAGAGAAGTCACTTCAACAAGAAGCCTGCTCGCCTCAAATAGAGAGTGGCCCCCGTTGCTACAACTGGAGAGGAGCCTGTGGCAGCAGTGAAAAACCCAGAATAGCACCCCCACCCAAAGAAAAGATAATGAGAGAAGAACAGAGTGTGATGAATATATTTTAGAACTCATCGAATCTGGGAATCTTCACCTTCTACTCTAGGACAAATTCCATTTCTTACCCATTCACTAAAGTTAGTCTTAAGGGCAGTAAATGGGAATTATTGTACTCAGTGCTGCATCATGTCCAACTCTTCGTGATCCTATGGACTGTAGCCTGCCAGGCTCCTCTGTCCATGAGATTTTCCAGGCAAGGATACTTCAGGGCATCTTCCTGACCCAGGGATTGAACCCACATCTCCTGCATTGGCAGACAGATTCTTTACCAGTGAACCACCTGGAATGCCCCAATAAAGGGGAAACTCGACAGCAATTTGAACCTCAGTGGAACATCAGTGCTTTGTATATTCTACTTTTACAGGTAAGGTTCTCAAAGGATGAGGAATAGTCTAGACCAGGTTGGTTACATGGTGACAAATCTATGATGTAAGTAAGAATTACTACTTTCTCCATTTTACAAATAAAGAAGCTAAGCCATGGAGAGGTTAAACACCTAGCTGCACTTCACAGAGCTACTAAGTGGTCAACCCCAGATCTCAACCAAGGAATAGGGACTCCAATCCAAGATTTGTCAGTGCATGTGGCTGAAGCACAAGGTTCAGCCCAGCCTGAAGGGAGACAGTGAGCCAAGCATTTGGGGACCAAACTGACGTGCTTTGGTTGTATGATAGAAGAATTGTGATTAACTTCACATGCAAGACCTAAAGAGAAATTTTTGAACATGTAGTTCTCTGCATCACTAATCAAATGAACAAGAGCAAGTTCCTTTGACTGGGCCAAATACAGCTTGTCCCCTGAATTTTAGGAACTTCTGCCTTTCTCCTTCTGTCTGAGTTACAGAAGCACTGAAGATTACAGTGTGACAAAGGCTTAAATATTAATTCAACTTCTGCTTTAAAATGCATAAATCTGTAAAAGAACATCTTTCCCACCCTAACAACGAGAAAAAGTCAGGAAGTCTACAGAATCATAAATTTTCTTCAGGCCATCAGAGAGCTGAGATTGCAAGGCTCCAAGTGAAATGCAAAACTAAGACTCTCCTGCAAGGAGGAAAGGCCGCATGACTCTCTCACCCTCATCAGAGCTGGGGAGGAAGTCAGCCAACCATGAAATCAGGTGAGGAAAAAGCAGCTTAAACATTCATGTATTCCCAAAGGCCGTATGCAGACTGCTACGAACCAATTTAGAACAAAAGTGTGAAAGGGCTGCGGAGGGCTAGGAAACTGCCCCACCCCCTGGGCCCCAGTAAAATCTGCTGCTTTTTACGGAGGCAGTGGTGGTTTACTTGCTAAGTCATGTCCAACTCTTGCGACTCCATGGACTGTAGACCACCAGGCTCCTCTGCCATGGGATTCTCCAGGCAAGAATGACTGGAGTGGGTTTCCATTTCCTTCTCCAGGCGATCTTCCCTATCTACTGATCAAACTAGAGTCTCCTACTGTATGGGCAGTCTGATTCTTTACCACTGAGCTGTAAAAGATGTAAAAGCCTTGTAACCTTGGGTGGGGAGGACAATGCTGGCTCCAGGACACAGGATGGATTGAAGATGTGTTACCAGTGAGACAAAGGGGGAACAATCTCCCGACCACCCAAGATCCCAACAGATACAAGGTAGGGCTGGGGGTCAACTATAATAGAACTGTAATTTAGCCTATCCAAACTTAACCATCCTCCTAACCCGAATGAGTATTATAAAAAAGGGACTGCTGTGCCCATCTTTGGAAGAAATATCAGATCTGTGTTAGCTTATGAAATATAGATTAGGTCAACTATTTCTATAATGGATTCAGGGCTGAGCATCCGTGGTGCAGTTTCAGTTCCTGACTCATTCCTATGATCCTATTAGTATTCTGATCTTTTGATTTCCAAGGAAAAATGTTCTAAATATAATGCAGTCTTTTAAGAATTTTAAAAGCCTGTTACATTTTTTCTTCTAATTTTTAAATTTATATTTATTTTACTTTTACAGAGTTTTCTTGTTTATAGCGATACATAAACCCAAATCAGGGCTTCCCCTGGTGGCCCAGTGGGTAAGGACACTGCCTTGCAGTGCAGGGGGCGCCAGTTAGATCCCTGGCCTGGGAAGATCCCACGAGCCGTGGAGCGGCTGGACCGATGTGTCCACCAGAAGTCAGCACAACTCAAAATGACTCTCTCACCCTCATCAGAGCTGGGGAGGAAGTCAGCCAACCATGAAATCAGGTGAGGAAAAAGCAGCTTAAACATTCATGTATTCCCAAAGGCCGTATGCAGACTGCTACGAACCAATTTAGAACAAAAGTGTGAAAGGGCTGCGGAGGGCTAGGAAACTGCCCCACCCCCTGGGCCCCAGTAAAATCTGCTGCTTTTTACGGAGGCAGTGGTGGTTTACTTGCTAAGTCATGTCCAACTCTTGCGACTCCATGGACTGTAGACCACCAGGCTCCTCTGCCATGGGATTCTCCAGGCAAGAATGACTGGAGTGGGTTTCCATTTCCTTCTCCAGGCGATCTTCCCTATCTACTGATCAAACTAGAGTCTCCTACTGTATGGGCAGTCTGATTCTTTACCACTGAGCTGTAAAAGATGTAAAAGCCTTGTAACCTTGGGTGGGGAGGACAATGCTGGCTCCAGGACACAGGATGGATTGAAGATGTGTTACCAGTGAGACAAAGGGGGAACAATCTCCCGACCACCCAAGATCCCAACAGATACAAGGTAGGGCTGGGGGTCAACTATAATAGAACTGTAATTTAGCCTATCCAAACTTAACCATCCTCCTAACCCGAATGAGTATTATAAAAAAGGGACTGCTGTGCCCATCTTTGGAAGAAATATCAGATCTGTGTTAGCTTATGAAATATAGATTAGGTCAACTATTTCTATAATGGATTCAGGGCTGAGCATCCGTGGTGCAGTTTCAGTTCCTGACTCATTCCTATGATCCTATTAGTATTCTGATCTTTTGATTTCCAAGGAAAAATGTTCTAAATATAATGCAGTCTTTTAAGAATTTTAAAAGCCTGTTACATTTTTTCTTCTAATTTTTAAATTTATATTTATTTTACTTTTACAGAGTTTTCTTGTTTATAGCGATACATAAACCCAAATCAGGGCTTCCCCTGGTGGCCCAGTGGGTAAGGACACTGCCTTGCAGTGCAGGGGGCGCCAGTTAGATCCCTGGCCTGGGAAGATCCCACGAGCCGTGGAGCGGCTGGACCGATGTGTCCAATTACCGAGCCGGAGCTCTGGTGCGCATGCGCCCGGAGCCGGCGCTCTGCAACGACAGACGCCACCGCGATGGGAGGCCCACACGGGCCAAAGAACAAAGACGGATGAAAATAGAGAAAGACCAATGGAAGTGGCCCGCCCGCTCCCCTCCCTCCCCAACCTGACCCCCGCCCAAAATAAATAAATAAATCTTTAAAAAAAAAAAAAAAACCAAATCAGTCACAGATATACCCTTGACCCCTCCCTCCCCATCCCAGCCCTCCAGGTTGTTGCATATCCCCCATGTAAGTTTTATTGGTCTTATAGCACATTCACAATGATTGTCTCTTTCACATATGGTAGTGCAGGTTTCCATGTTACTTCTTCCATACCTCTCACCCACTCCTCTCTCCCCTGCAGTGTCCGTAAGTCTATTCTCTATGTCCTTCCATTGCTGCTCTGCATGTACCTTTATCAGTACCATCTTTCTAGATTCTATATATATGTGTTAGTATACTATATCCTTCTCTTTCTGACTTACTTCACTTTATATAATAGGTTCTAGATTCGTCCACCTCATTAGGACTGATTCAAATGCATATATATACACATAGGGCATATATCTACATATATATACACACAAATATATAAATATATATACACAAATGTGTATATATATACACAAATGTATACAAATGCCTACATAT